>WOVY01010442.1:0-600000 GCA_013436015.1 Rhipicephalus annulatus
AGGTGAAACGCATCAAGAACACCACAGCCGTCACCATCCTGTTTCCAAGGAATGCAAGTTCCCAATTATGTATACTGCGGGGCGAGTCATAGTTCGATCACGCTTTTCCGCAGACACACGGAAGTTTGTTACAGCTGCGGCAGCCTCGGCCACCGTGCAGACGTTTGCCCTAATCCTAACACAACGTGGTGCCGAAAGTGCGGACTCAAAACCCCACCCGAGAACCACCAATGTAAGCCCCACTGCACCCTCTGCGGTGGACCACACCCCACTGCCGATAAGGACTGCAAACGTAAATTTCAAGTTCCGTACATCGTACGCCAACGACGACGCCGACGCCGTCGACGCGGTCGTAGCCGCTCCCGAGGATCGAGTGGAGCCAGCTCCCGCGATTCCAGCGCCACCTCGAGCACCTATGCGACATCCAGGCGAAGCCGCTCCCTCACACCGACAGCGAGACGTCGCAGTGCCCAGCGCAGCCACTCCCGCTCCAGGAGACACTCCCCATCTCGCCAGGCTGAGCTGACATGGGCGGACCGACTCCAAGGGAAGAAACCACCGCTACGGAGCACGCCGCCAGTCACAAAGGTAACGCGGGCCCTCATTGCCAGAGCATGAAAGCGAGGGGGTAGTTAACAACTCTACGAGCAGAACTAGCAGGTCTTCGGGCAACCATACAACAGCTCACCACACAACTAAATGATGGCGAGGCAACAAATACAAAATCTCACAGCTCCTAAAGATCCCCCCTCATCCACTGTAGATGTTAGCAAAACCTAAACGCAGAGCCCCACCACTCAGCGAAGCGGACACGAATGGACAGGACTCACCAGAAGACACTCTAAAACGAATCTTACGTCTCACGCGAGAAAACCACGATAACATCGACACGCTGTCAACGCCGGGTGGAAGCACTAGAGCAAAAAAGCCACCATAAAAGCTAAAACCAAAGCCAGAACAGTAGTTTCTGTGGATCCTACGGCAAACCTGCCTGGGCCACCAAATTCAATGTAATCATCATGGCTTCCACAACCCAAAACACGTTAGAAATTTGGCAGTGGAATTGCGCTAGCTTCGCGAACCGTAAAACCCACTGCTGCAGTACATTAAAGCGCAACCCAAGAAGCCTCACGTATATTACTGCAGGGAGACCCTTTGTGATACTCCTCACATTATCGGGTTACCACCCCATCTCACAACGAGGGATACCAAGAGAGGTATAGCCACGCTGATTAGCAAGAAAATTTGCTCACATAGTACATGAGGTATTAACCACCCGCAGCCGCCTGGAAGCGATACTCGTCGAACTCGTACCAAACCGTTTTTTAAAACAAAGCGTTTTATCCTTAACGTTTACAGCTCCCCGACAGACTACAGACAGTCCCTTCCATGCGCTCTTAACTAAAGCCACAACGCTCGCGCGAAAACTCTCCGCTTGTTATAGCAGGCGATTTCAATGCCCCCCACCCGTCATGGGGTTACCCCCAGGCACGGCTAAAGGCACTAACCTCACGCGAGCAATTGACCGACTTGTCCCTCACACTCATCACAGATCACCGATTCCCTACGAGACTTGGAACATCGGTACAACGCGACACTACGCCGGACTTGGTATTTACCCGTAACGTCACAGGCCACACCTGGACCAATACGCAGGAAACCTGGGCAGCGATCACTTCATCATACGAACCGAACTACCCAACGCATCAGCCCCCCCCCCGTACATTCACGCTAACGGACTGGGATGCCTTCCGCACCCTCCGCAAAACAACACAAAGGAATACAACACATTCACCGAACTACTCACCTCACTTCAGGAAGACATAGCCAAAACAACGAAAACAATACAAACAGAACTCGAGGTCCCGAGAATGGACCCACACCTCGCACATTTGCTCGAGGCAAAAGCGTCAATACTCGCGCGCTGGAAAACACAACGACTAAACAGACGCTTACGAAAACGTCTATCAATACTGAACCAAGACATCGCCAAATATTGCACGGAGCTCACACGACTCCAATGGCATGAACTCTGCTCGGCGGTCGACGGCCGCATGCGAACTGGGGGTAAATGGAACCTCCTAAAATACATGCTGGACGACTGCGAAACAAAAAACAACCAGAGCCATGCCATAGCCCGCTCCTACACTCGCACAAAAAGATGGGAGGAACAAACTCATCCTTTCTTGAAGAAATCTCCCAAACGTCACCTCCCCTTAAACACAGCACAACCCACCGACTACCCAGAAATAGAATGCGAAACGATACCCGAACTCGACGAACCCTTCACGGAGTCAGAAATTCGGGAGGCATTACACAACCTCAACAGCAGATCAGCCCCCGGTCCTGACAAGGTAACCAACCGCCTGTTGCGAAATTTAGACGACCAAGCCATCACACTACTCACAAAAGACATTAATTACATGTGGGAAACTGGCCAGGTACCTGAACAATGGCGCACGGCCACGGTAATCCTTCTCTCAAAGCCAGGGTAAACCACTCAACTTCGACAATCTACGCCCGATTTCCCTAACCTCATGCATAGGAAAAAGCAGCTGAACATGTCATCCTAAATCGTTGTATCGCGCTACATAGAGGATCACGAACTCTTTCCGTTCAACATGGTTGGGTTCCGTCCGCACCTTTCAACACAAGACGTCATGCTATTACTAAAGAAACAGATCTTCGACTCAAAAACGAGAGATGTTCGTGGCATTCTCGCCCTAGACCTCACTAAAGCATTCGACAGCGTCTCACACCGCTTTATACTGGAATCCATTGCCAGCCTTGGTCTCGGTAAAAGATTCCAGGCGTACATTCGTTCTTTCTGCAAAATCGAAAAGCTCAGCTGCATTTATCGCAACTTACATCCGATACTTACACATTAGGTTCCAACGGGACACCACAAGGGGCAGTCATTTCTCCGCTCCTTTTTAACATAGTAATGAAGGGACTATCTGACAAACTCCGCGACATCCCAAACATAAACCATGCTATATACGCAGATGACATCACCATCTGGTGCCCGGGAGGCTCATTGGCGGAGTTTGGAGCAAGCCCTTCAAACTGCTCTCGATACCACAGAAGCCTACTTAAAAAACACTGGACTTCGTTTGTCGCCCACAAAATCAGAGTTGCTACTGTACCGGCAATCTCGCCAAGGCGTTCGTAACTTAACACCCTTATGTGATCTACCCATAGCGCTACACGCCAAAGATGAGCAGCGAATACCCCGCGTGGACTCCATACGCATTCTCGGCCTTCTCGTCGAGGCCACTGGCTGTCATGCAAGAACAATTAAACATATCACAGCTAAAACCGAGAACATGCTCCGACTCATTCAGCGAGTCTCGGGTCGTAGACGAGGCCTTGGAGAGGCCAACCTTCTGCGCATATACCACGCGTTCCTAATGAGTCACATCAATTACGTCGCCTCTGCCCACAACTGGACGAAGGTAGAAAAGACGAAAACTAAACACACTCATGCGCAAAAGCATTAAACAAGTCCTTGGTTTGCCACAAAACACGAGCACTTCCCGTCTCGACCAACTAGGCATGCACAACGGCATCGATGAAGTGATCGAGGCCCAGACCACGGCCCAAGTGATCCGCCTCTCCTCCTCCAAGGCAGGCCGCCGACTTCTAAGCGAGGCCGGCATGTCCCCACACCCCTGCCTTGAACGCGCAGTAAACCCTCCCCAGAGTTTGTCCGCGCTACTTACATGGTAACCCCATTTCCACGAAATGTCCACCCACAACACAACGAAGGCAGACGGCTGGCCCGCGCTCGCGCGATCCTCACCGTACCGCCGCGAATCGCAACTCTACCGCATTCGTCGACGCGGCGCAATACGGTAACTCCTCCTCTTTCGCACTCGCGGTAGTAGATGGCGACGGAGCCCTACGCTCAGCCGCCTCGGTTAGGCTATCAACAAGCGCCATAGCCGAACAAGTTGCTATAGCTTTAGCGATGACCGACCCCTCACTCACTAATGTCTTCACAGACTCTCGCGCCGCCATTCGGGCTTACGAAACCGGCAACATCGCTCCAGAAGCAGCCCGCATTTTACAAACACGGAAATATACGGGCTCGCACTACCTCTCTTGGTTCCCTGCCCACATGGGCAAAGACGTTCACCCACAACAACCCAACCTCAACGAAATGGCTCATGATCGAGCACGAGAACTGACCCGCCGTGACGATCAATCAGCCACCGAAGAGCTGGGGCCCAGACGTGCAGTTTAATGACCCACTACTCACCTCCATGAAATTACCTCCACTACCGACACAACAGAAGCCGTTACCCTTTACCCCATTCAAAACTCGAACGCGCGCAAGAAGTAGCCTTTAGAATGTTACAAACGAGATCGTACCCATCACGGGGCCGACTCAGCCATTACAACTCAGACATAAATTCACAGTGCCCAGATTGCACAGAAGTGTACTGTTCACTCGCGCACATGCTCTGGCAATGTCCCGCGTTACCTCAGGGACCTCTCACCAGTGAGTCCGACTGGGAGGAGGCACTCAGGAGCCCCAATCTCCGAAACCAACTTAAGGCAGTCCAGAGGGCCCAAGAACTGGCGGAACGCCACCACGTTCCCGCCCCGACTTGGGCGTCGCCTACGTAGCGGCTGCTAGGATGTCCCACGTGGGCACCCTGGTGGCTTAAACTCCTCAGGACCATATATTAAAGTTCTTGACTGACTGACTACTTGAAAGGAGACGCAATTGCTCTTCTGTGAGCTTGAACTTATTTAGTATATGGGGAACAGAGTGCTTTAGCATTTGGAGTCCGTAATTGTTCGCGGTCGGGGGATGTGCCAGTGTTCAGAACTCCGCATCGGATGCAAAAAAATTTTCGGCTGTAAATGTGCTAAGCCTCTCAGGTTTGCGCAATTCTTTCGAATTTCAGACCTCAAAAACAACAATAAGGTATGTTCATATGCAACACAAAATTTTAAAACTTTAAACTTGACAAATTAATGGGATGTGTGTTCTCTGTAACCTATATTTGCAACAGCCCGTAAAGCACTTTTTTGAAGTGTATACAACTTTGTTTTGATGTTTCAGTTCCAGAAGCCCATACCAACTGACAATAGCGTAGATGAGAACAAAAAAGCGTATTAAAGATAAGAAGTTTCTGGGCGAGCGATAGAAACGACTGACACCTTCTCAGCACGCCAAGGGCTTTTCTCAGCTTAATACACAATTGTTCAGTGTGAGAATTCCAGAACGTACGTTGATGAAAGATGACGGCCAAAGTTTTGACAGTCTCTGAAAGTTCGATATTGAAATTATTTAGCATCAGTTTTGTGTGTACGTACATGTCATTCCTTTCGCACGGAAAAGATCGGCCTTGGTCTTAGAGCTGTTGATCTGTAACGAATTTTGGCAGGACCATTTCGAAATTTTGACTAACGTTTTATTAGCTGCTTTTATCAAATCGTCTATATTTGTTCCCGTAAAGAACAAGCTTGTATCATCTGCATAAATATTGTACGTTATTAAGTGATCCACATTTACGATATCCTTGATATAAAGGTTAAATAGAAGAGGTCCTAATATGCTTCCCTTTGGTACACCGCGTTTGATTTTTTTGGGTATAGGTGTTTGCCTATTTATAGACACACACTGGAGCATGTTAGCCACATGCTCATGGAAAGACCTAGTGGTGATTTTCATAACCTTCCACCAGGTTACTAATCTGCGCAAATATTGCCAATGCTTAACTCTTTCCTGCAGTAAAGATTTTAATCCACTATTTATGGCCAGATGCATTTAATAACACTTCGTGCCACATGCGTACTTTGCAAACTGACTTGGCATCACCTGTCATCAACGTTACTGAAAACCTGATGAAGCACCTAATAATATCGTCGCATTTACGCGTGACGAGTTAGTAAATCCGCACGAAATCAAACCAGACAACGAATGTTCACAGAAATCTCATTCGTTCAATGTATTCAGCACAGCGATTCCACAAAGACAGAAGCATTCAATCAGCATCTTGTGAAAATAAGTCTTCTGCTGAAGCGTCTAGTGTTCATAAATCACAAGATCGAAGCGACGTGAACCTAGTATACAACCTCTCTGCCAACAATAAAGACGAGAGTGCAGGTGCGACTTTCTGACGACACAAGTACGCTTCAGGTAACCACCAACAAATAACGGTTTATAAATACAGAATATTCGAGTGTATGAAACCCCCCACAGTGTCTCGCACCGAAACAGCTGCACTGGTTCGCATCGTAGAAGCCTACGGAGGACTTGCTAGAATGCTGGCACACCACGATCAATGTCACACCACAAGCAAGTCTACAAAACCAAGGAACTACAAACGTCGACGTATACTTGAACATTGTCAACGACAAAAAAACTGCATCGAAACCACTCTTAAGGCATAAAGAGCACTTCAAAAAAGAACATCGTCGTGGGATACGTTCAGCACCAAAGATCAAGATTGTGCCTTGTTCAAAAAATCTGCGACACCGCCATAAAAATTCCAAAAAAGCCACAAAACCACCCCTTGTACTCGGCAGGAACACAAGCAGCACCCAATCAACCTTGTTCAACGCGCACGCAAGCTGCCGACACGGACTGTGTATTGCCCCCAACAAGGAATTCGACGCCTACGAAATCTGAGCTGTGGATCCTGCAAGGCGTACATACGTCGTTCATTTTTCACAAGAATGCCAGCTGTGATTTCCGCTATCTCCACGTTCAAAGCATTCTTGTTATATCCAGGACGCAGCCCCGCTGTGGTGGTGTAGTGGTTAAGGAACTCGGCTGCTGACCCGCAGGTCGCGGGTTCAAATCCCGGCTGCGGCGGCTGCATTTCCGATGGAGGCGGAAATGTCGTAGGCCCGTGTGCTCAGATTTGGGTGCACGGTAAAGAACCCCAGGTGGTCAAAATTTCCGGAGCCCTTCACTACGGCGTCTCTCATAATAATATGGTGGTTTTGAGACGTTAAACCTCACAAATCAATCAATTATCCAGGACGCAACCATCAGCCTCGCCCGCCTGATCTCTTATTGATATCACTGGACTGCTGCACTCTCCCCTCAAGTGTTTGCGACGAAGAATACGACGCGTGAATTTTGAAATTTGTGAACCTACCTTTTAATTCTGACACTTGTGGCTTCTAAGCCACTACTTGCTTACTTTTTCTTGTTCGTAAGTTGTAACTCATGCTTTATTTCGGTGGAGGGGGAGTCATTTGACGTATGATAAAATGGATGGTTTGCAGACGCAGAGAAGGAAGAAGTGCTATGGAATAAACATGGCGTATAGGCCAGGCCACGTCTCCCAGCTATGATAGCCACACACACACACACATGGGAAAGAAGTGTATACCTAAGGGCTCGTTTTTCCGTGTTTTGACACAATAATAATGAGATCTAACAGAAAATAATGCCAAGAAATGTACAGGGAAAGTTATAAGAACCAATGTAATGTAAATAAGAAGATAGAAAAGTGGGTGAGAGTCGAAACTACGACCTTCGAATTCGAAGGTCGTAGGTCCGATTTATATATATATATATATATATATATATATATATATATATATATATATATATATATATATATATATATATATATATAATTAGGAAAGAAGTGTATGTTTAAGGACTTGAAAAAATAGCCAAAGAAAGTATAGGGGAAATTATAAGACCGACTGGTATTGTCAATATGAGGAAAAGTGGGTTAAAAGATATTTTGCCCTAATCAGGAACTGAACCTGCAACCTTCGAATAATGCCTTCGATGCGCTACCCTTCAAGCTACCATGGCGGCAGTCCCCACAGCCACTTCATAGGGTTTATATAATAATTCAAACGTGGGAGTGTCAGCCAGTGTCAACAGTAGCCTTGGTGGTGTCTGTGTGAGCTTGCCTATACATATACATATATATATATATATATATATATATATACATGATGTTTGGGGTGTATATCCAGGGGCTGTCACACCTGGCCCGTGCACCCCCTCCCTCCCTTCCAGTCATTTTTTTCATCATAGCATCGAGAGGAAAAATTATCATTTCACGTGGGTTCACCTACCGCATTCAATGGTGTGCCTCCACCACTGAAAAAAATTTTGCCTATGTGCTTGTTATATAAACGGCGTATTTTAAGAATGTGTAGTCTATTATTCAAAAATTACAGAAAAGAAGTACATGCGTGCTGCTTGCAGCGTTTGCTTTACTCTGTCTGGAGGCATCTTCAGTAGCGTACAAGCAATAAATAATGTGTCGTCATTGAGGGCGTTTTCAATTGAATGATATATGGTCTGTTGGTGCGCCAGTTTCTCTGAACTGCGAAATTGGTCAGATTTCATCACCTCGTGCTAATTTGCCACTGGTCGCCTTTCAGAATTGTCAAACTATCTAAGAGATATTCGAAAGAAGTCTTGAATTCACCCCTTTGACTCGACCACTTATTTACTTCGGCTAAAAAGTTGATTGTATTATTTTTAAAATTAATACCGTTTCAGTGCCTTCCCCCACCGGGAACAGAATACCACAGGTATTACGCAGATATCTTCTTTCTGGCATTCTTCAATAGTGGACACATTACCTAACTTAAGCTTTCTCTCTCTCTCAATATATAATTATATATATATATATATATATATTGTCACGGGGTCGTGACGTGGTCGAAGACAGGAGACTTCGTGTTGGGATTTAACTATTTGGGCGAACCTGTGCCCGGTGAACGGAAAGTCCAATTACAGCAGCAGTCTTCCCAGATAGCAGTCTCGGACTGATAGTGGCGAACGGAGCGTCAGCCTTCGATCAACAACTGACAAGCGGCGAAGCGCGCCGGCATTTATACTCTTGCCGTCGAATGTTCTAGCGTTATCGCTGGCGGTGGCATAGGTTCCAGAACAATCTGTACCGTTCGCACAGTGGGCGTGATCTTATCGAAATGATCTACTACAGTCCGGAACCTTTTCGAAAACTGCAGGCGCGGTTTGCGCTGAGCATCGTGTCGTGTTTTAGGACGATAACAAAAACTTGGCAAACGGAACATGGCATTGCCCCCTCTGAAAAAAGGCATAGTCCCGATGCTTTAACTAAAGATGAAGGTACAATAATAATGCAAGAAAGTACAATGAATAAATTACGATACAACATTACAAAAAACACTGTTTCAGTTTGTTAACGTGCATGAAACGGGTAGAGGCGCGCGACAAGGACGACTTCAGGTCGCGATCGGTGTCGTTGAGAGTTCGTGATGCCGTCGGGGACAACCTCGTAATCAAGTGGGCCGAGACGTCGAATCACCCTGTACGGTCCCAAGTACCGTCGCAGAAGCTTTCACTTAGTCCACGTCGGCGTATCGGCGTCCACACCCAAACACGTTCACCGGGCTGGTATTCCACGAAGCGTCGTCGGAGATTGTAACGGTGGTTGTCGATCGTCTGTTGATTCTTGATACGGAGACGCACAAGTTGTCGGGCTTCTCGGCACGTTGAAGGTACTCGCTCACATCGAGGTTTTCTTCGTCGGTGACGTTGGATAACATGGCATCGAGCGTCGTTGCCGGGCTCCTTCCGTAGACCAATTTCTATAGAGATATCTGCGTCGTCTCCTGCACCGCCGTGTTGTATGCGAAGGTCACATACGGAAGAATGGCGTCCCACGTCTTGTGTTCGACATCGACGTACATTGACAGCATGTCGGCGATCGTATTGTTAAGCCGCTCGGTGAGGCCGTTGGTCTGTGGGTGGTACGTTGTCGTCCGGCGGTGGCTTGTTTGGCTGTATGCCAAGATCGCTTGAGTTAAGTCAGCCGTGAATGCCGTGCCTCTGTCGGTGATAAGGACCTCCGGGGCGCCGTGACGTAAGACGATATTTTCGACAAAGAACTTAGCTACCTCGGATGCACTGCCTTTTGGCAGGGCTTTTGTCTCGGCGTAGCGGGTGAGGTAGTCGGTAGCTACCACGATCCACTTGTTTCCGAAAGCCGACGTCGGGAGCGGCCTCCGTAGGTCCATATCAATCTGCTGGAAAGGTCGGAGAGGTGGATCAATTGGCTGCAGAAATCCCGCTGGCCTAGTCGGCGGTGCCTTGCGTCGCTGACAGTCCCGGCATGTCCTCACATAACGAGTGACGTCGGTGGTAAGACGTGGCCAGTAGTACTTTTCTTGTATCCTCGCGAGCGTGCGAGAAACACCGAGGTGCCCTGCCGTCGGATCGTCGTGCAGGGCCTGCAGGAGTTCTGGTCGCAGAGCTGAAGGCACCACAAGGAGGTACTTAGCTCGAAGCGGTGAAAAGTTTTTCTTTTGTAGAAGACCGTTTTGTAGAAAGAACGACGCAAGTGCGCACTTGAATACCTTCGGGACTTCGGCGGTCCTGCCTTCGAGGTATTCTATTAGGGCCTTAAGTTCCGGGTCGGCCCGCTGTCGTTCAGCGAAGTCGGTGGTAGTTATCGTTCCCAAGAAGTAGTCGTCATCCGGGTCGTCGGGTAGCGGTTGGTCGACAGGTGCACGAGAGAGACAGTAGGCGTCGGAGTGTTTTTTGCCGGACTTGTAAATGACAGTAGTGTCATATTCTTGAAGTCTCAGGCTCCATCGTGCGAGGCGATCTGAAGGGTCCTTCAAGGTGGCTAGCCAACACTAGGCGTGGTGGTCGCTCACAACTTTGAAGGGTCTGCCGTAGAGGTAGGGGTGAAATTTTGACGTAGCCCAGATGATGGCGAGGCACTCCTTTTCTGTTGTGGAATAATTTTCTTCTGCTTTGGATAGCAATCGGCTGGCGTAACTAATAACCCTTTCAAGTCCGTCAGCCCTCTGCACAAGAACGGCGCCAAGACCTACGCTGCTTGCGTCAGTATGTATTTCTGTCTCGGCGAATTCGTTGAAATGGGCAAGTAATGGAGGCGTCTGGAGGCGAAGTTTAAGCTCCTGGAAAGCGTGTTCTTGTGGCGTTTCCCACTTGAACTCCACGTCGGCCTTGGTAAGGCTAGTGAAAGGATCGGCGATGCGGGCGAAGTTTTTCACGAACCGCCTATAATAGGCGCACAGGTCCGGAAATCGGCGCACGGCCTTCTTGTCAGTGGGCGGCAGGAAGTCGGCGATGGCGGCTGTTTTCCGTGGATCGGGACGAACTCCAGACTTGCTGATAACGTTCCCCAGAAACAAGAGCTCCTCATACGCAAATCTGCACTTTTCTGGCTTCAGTGTGAGCCCGGAAGTCTTGATGGCCTAAGTACAGCTTCAAGGCGCCGAAAATGCTCGTCGAAACTCAAGGAAAACACGACGACGTCGTCCAAGTACACAAGGCAAGTCTGCCACTTCAATCCTGCCAGTACTGTATTCATAACGCGTTGAAAAGTTGCAGGCGCTGAGCAAAGGCTGAAGGGCATCACCTTAAACTCGAAGAGGCCGTCCGGTGTTATAAACGCCGTCTTCTCTCGGTCTCTTTCGTCGACTTCGATTTGCCAATAGCCAGTCTTGAGGTCCATTGACGAAGAGTACTTGGCGTTATCGAGCCGATCAAGTGCGTCGTCTATTCGTGGGAGAGAATACACGTCCTTTCTTGTGATTTTGTTCAGGCGGCGATAATCGACGCAGAAACGTAGGGTCCCATCCTTTTTCTTCATTAACACTACGGGAGATGCCCATGAACTCTTGGACGGCTGGATAATGTCATCCCGCAGCATTTAATCAACTTGTCTCTTCATGGCCTCACGTTCTCGCGTCGAAACATTGTACGGACTCTGATGGAGTGGTCTGGCATTTTCTTCGGTTATGATGCGATGTTTCGCAATTGGGGTCTGCCGATCTTTCGATGACGACGAAAAGCAATCTTCGTATTGCAGGAGCAGGGCCTTGAGCTGTTCTTGCTTATCGTTCGGAAGTCTGGGATTGACGTCGAAAGCTTTGGGAGGGGCTTGGTTCTTCTTAGCAGGTTCCGCAGAATCGGCGAGGGCGAAAACACTGGTGGATTCGACAATTTCTTCGATGTATGCGACCGTTGTTCCTTTGTTCACATGTTTGTACTCATTGCTGAAATTCGTGAGCATAACCGTTGCTTTGCCTCCCCGCAGCTCGGCAATTCCTCTTGCGACGCAAATATTTCGGGTGACCAACAGATGCTGACCGCCTTCAACGACGCCTTCCAAGTCAGGTGATTTCGGAGCGCTGACTGAAATAATGACGCTTGAGCGAGGCGCAATGGTGACTTGTTCTTCAAGCACATTCAAGGCATGGTGTCCTGACTGCATGCGCGGCGGTAGTGCTTCTTCTGTGTATAACGTTATCGACTTTTTTTAGGTTGACGACAGCACCATGGAGGCATCGTAAGTCCATGCCAAAGATGACATCTCTCGAGCAACGCTGTAGGGCTACGAATTCTGTAGGATAAATACGGCCGTTAATGGTGACTCTCGCTGTGCAGATTCCAGCAGGCGTTACGAGATGACATCCGGCTGTGCGAATTTCAGGGCCTTTCCAAGCAGTCCTAACTTTCTTTAACTTCGTGGCGAACGACCCACTGATGACGGAGTAGTTGGCTCCAGTATCGACGAGAGCGTTCACACTGTGGCCGTCGATAAGAACGTCGAGATCGTTAGTTCGCCTTCTCGAATTACAGCTAGGGCGTGGCGTCGGGTCACGGCTGTGTCGGCTCGTTCCGCTGCTTCTATGTTGCGTCGTCAGGCCACCTTCGGTAAGTGAGCTTTCGCCGTCAGGGCTTTGCCTGGTTGGCGTTGTGTTTGGAAAGCTCCGTCGCGGCGTCGTCGTCGGAGGAGGATCTTTGGTAGTTCGTCGCACAGCAACCGCACCTCCACCGGTTGCTGCCCTTAGTTTCCCGGATACGGGCTAGAAGACCGGCCCCGCGTTAGGCCGGAGTACTGCCAGGGGTGCGGTGACATGCGGCGGCTGGGCGACGGCGAACGGGAAGGACTTCGTGGTTTCCCTTGAGTTCCTGTCAGGTAGTCGGTGATGTCACGTAGCCGTTCCCCTGGCTGCGGACGTGGTGCATCGACGGCAAAGCCACGCAGTCCCATCTGTCGATACTGGCAACGACGGTAAGTGTGCCCGGCCTCGCCGCAGTGGTAGCACAGTGGGCGGTGGTCAGTGGTGCGCCAAACGTCGGTTTTCCTCGGCGCACTGCGCTGGCCCGCTGGCGAACGGTAGGTCGTCGGTGGGGGTGATGGTGGCGGTGGTGTCTGGCGACGGAAGTGCGATGGGGCGGCGTTTTGGCGTGCGCGTGGAGGAAGAGCGTGGCGGCGTGCTGCAGCAGCATAGCTCATGGCTTGAAGCTGCGGCTTTGAGGCTGAGGAACGCCCAGTGACTGCTGGATCTCTCGGCGTACGACGTCCGCGATGGATTCCACGTGACGCTGCGCTGAAGGAAGTAATTTTCACAGCTCCTCTTGCACGATCGCTCGGATCGTCTCACGCAAGTCAGTGGTTCCAAGCGCTTGAATGTCGGCGTAGCTTGTTGACGAGAAGCTACGGTTATATTGCCGCGTGCGCATCTCGAGCGTCTTCTCTATCGTAGATGCTTCTGAAATGAATTCGGCGACTGTCTTAGACGGGTTTCTGATCAGCCCGGCGAAGAGTTCCTGCTTTACTCCTCGCATAAGTAGACGCACCTTCTTCTCCTCGGACATGTCGAAGTCAGCGTGGCAGAAGAGTTTAATCATATCTTTCGTGAATATCGCCACGTTTTCATTTGGCATCTGCATGCTGGTTTCGAGGAGAGCTGCGGCCTTCTCCTTGCGCACCACACTTGCGAAAGTGGTGAGGAACCTGGCGCGAAAGGCGTCCCACGTTGTGAGGCTTCGCTCTTCATTCTCGAACCAGGTCCGAACAGCATCTTCCAAAGCGAAATACACATGCCGTAGCTTGTCTTCGTCTGTCCAGTCATTGAAGGCGGCGACGCGGTCAAACCCTTCGATCCAGCTTTCCGCGTCTGCCAGTGGCGAACCGCGGAAAGTCGGTGGCTCTTTGGGTTGCCGCAGCAGGAGTGGTGCAGGTAGAACCGGCGTTGACATGGTCGCCGTGGTCGACGTCAACGTCTTGGTTTTCCGAGCCTTGTCCAGTCAAAGGCCGTACTCCGGTGGCAGACCTTGTTGCCTGTGGCTAACTTGCTGCTCGTTGCTGGCGTCGGTGTCTTCACGGCGTGGGCTGGGTTCACGGCTTGACGGAGGCATCTGGTACATGGAAGAAACAGCACCTCCACCAGATGTCACGGGTTTGTGACGTGGCCGAAGACAGGAGAGTTCGTGTTGGGATTTAACTGTTTATTTGGGCGAACCTGTGCCCGGAAAACGGAAAGTCCAATCACAGCAGCAGTCTTGCCCAGATAGCAGTCTCGGACTGATAGCGGTGAACGGAGCGTCGGCCTTCGATCAACAACTGACAAGCGGCGATTTATACTCTTGCCGTTGAATGTTTTAGCGTTATCGCTGGTGGTGGCGTATGTTCCAGAACAATCTGTACCGTTCGCACAGTGGGCGTAATCTTCCAGAAATGATCTACTACAGTCCGGAACCTTCTCGAATACTGCAGGCGCGGTTTGCGCTGAGAATCATGTGGTGTTTTGGGAGGATAACAAAAACTTGGCAAATGGAACATGGCAATATACACACACACACACACACACACACACATATATATATATATATATATATATATATATATATATATAGTGCCACGTGTGTTTAGAAAAGATGCGGACCTAACCTAATCACTTTCTTTATCCACTTTTTGTGTGTTGGAGTGTATCCGCAAGCCATCTTGATGCCCGGATGTGCTGCAAGATACCGGATTGATAAGGGATCGACACACCCACCGGCGGGGATTCGGTCAGCCACCGTTTGGGCACGCTGGCTTGTCCTTCTTCTTTTCGCTGTCACCGAGCAGTGTTTCTTTAGTTTGCTTTCGGGCGTAAGTGAGCCCGAATAAAATACCCTACGTTTTATTGCCACCGGGGTCTGCCTTTCTGCTCGTCTGTGCACCGGCCAGCTCAACGTCACCTACGTGACATTTGGTGGAAGTGCTGATGTTAGTACACCCCGTTCGAATCGCGATCCAAGCCCAAGTACCTCTGGAGTGGCCGACAAGGACGAGGTCACCAGAGAAGACAAGACAGACCCAACCCACAGTAGCTGCCACCTAAAAGGGCTACCAGCTAAATTGGGACCGCTTAAACCCACCAGTCTTCGCCTGAACCACCGGTCAACGTCACCAATGGAGCCCACCAGCGCACCTACTCCGGTCGTCATCCAGCAGCCTCGCCAACCACCGTTGTTTAGTGGCTCCATTTGCGACGATATACAAGACTGGCTCGAGCGTTGCGAGCGGGTCGCAGCCTTGAACAAGAGGTCCGACGAAGATAAACTTCGAAACGTTTTCTTCACACTCGAAGGTTCCGCTAGCACCTGGTACGAGAACCAGGAACCTCACTTGACAACGTGGGACACCTTCAGGAGGCAGGCATCGAAAACATTCGGTAGTATACTCCGCAAAGAGCGGGCTGACGCCTTACTCAAAACTCCCCAGCAGCACCCTAACGAGGCCGTAACCATCTTTGACGAGGAAATGCAAAAGTTATTTTGGCACGCTGATGTGCACATGACTGAAGACAAGAAGCTTCAGTACTTTATGAGGGCCGTGAAGGAGCAACGTTTTGTGGCTCTAATTCGCAACCCCCCGAAGACCGTCGCAGATTGGGTTAGCGAGGCCGCCGCCATCGAGAGGACACTCGAGCTACGCGCAAAGCCGTACGACCGCAACTACCACGCTGCACTGCCAGACAGCATTGATCACCGTAGTGCCACGGCTGAGTCGCTTCGAGACACCATTCGTGCAATCGTTCACGATGAGCTGCGCAGTCTGCTATCGGGTGCACAACCAGCAACCTCATCACTCGCTGACGTCGTGCGGGACGAGGTACAGCAAGCGCTCGCGACACTTGGTACCGCCGAAATGGCCTCGCCCACACCGCCACCTATCCAGGAGCCAGGAGTTCACACCTACGCTGCCGCTTTGAAAGCCCATTCAAGACCAACCGGCTGGCGACGAGAAACCTACGCGCCACAAAATCGCATGCAAGCTGGTCAGACACAGCCACGCGCACGGCAGCCCCCCCGTTCAGTTACGTACCCGCCAACGGCACCACGTAAGACTGACGTCTGGAGAACTCCAGATCAACGACCGCTTTGTTTCCATTGCGGTGAGGCCGATCACCTTCTGCGATACTGTCCTTATCGCGAGATGGGCCTTCGTGGATACGACATCAACGCCCCATCACCCCTTCTCAGCCAGCGACCCCGAGATATCGAGGCATACCTACGAGAAGCCGAAGACTCCGCCACCTGTCGCTTCGGGTCTCCGTCCCCCACCTCTCATCGCTCGCCATCGCCCTATAGCGGGAACTCGAAAGGCAGATCACCCAGTCCCCATAGGGGAAACTAATGCCAACGAGGTCAGGAGGTGACGCCGCTCTCGAGCGAAGACCGGAAAACCCTTTAGCGACCCAGACGCAACCAGACGACTCGACGCAAACCGCCGCTCCGACAAAATCCGACACTACGACGATCCGACTGAACTCCGCAGAGCTTTTTCAAGATGCTTCCACCCGGTGCAGCCGTGACCGCGCAAAACGACATACTGCACAGTCGGTGACCAATCAAAATCGAAGCCGGACACCAAACGCCGATTTGCAGGTCACCCTCGATGGACGTCCTGTGGCCGCACTGGTCGACACCGGGGCCGACTACTCCGTCGTTAGCGGGCGATTTGTTAATCGACTTAAGAAAGTGAAAATCATGTGAGACGGCCCGCAAATACGCACAGCAGGAGGCCACCTGATCACGCCTACCGGACGATGCACAGCACGAGTGGCTGTTGATGGTCACAGCTACACTGTGAGCTTCATAATTATACAGGAATGCTGTCGCGACGTGATCCTGGGGATGAACTTTCTGAACGAAAACGGCGCAGTAATCGACCTCCAGGCAAAAACCGTAACACTGACAACACCGTCCGCAGCAGTACAGAAAAATTGTCACCGCGCCCCATTCAACATCCTCGACGACCAAGTAAGCATCCCGCCAAATATAAGCGTCATGGCACTCGTGGAAACCGGTGTGTTATCAAGTGATTATGTGATCGAGGAAGCGAACGTGCAGCTGCTTCTTCACCACCACGTCTGCGTCGCGCGTGGGGTCGTCCAGCTACGTCAGGGCAGAGCAGCTGTGCTTGTCACCTATTTCAGCGTGGAACACAGGCACCTCAACAAGGGCACAACGGTCGCTTTCTTGGAAGACTTAGCTGAAGTGAGCGATGCACTAGCGCTCTCCGACTCATCCCAAGAAGCGCCATCGATAGCTACCAATGAGGCAAACTTCGACATCAACTTTGACCTGCTACAAGAGAAGCGGGAGAAGCTACGTCGCATCCTCTTGGATTACAGCGAATGTTTCGCAATGTCAGAAAAGATCCGACAAACGCCGTTAACGAAGCATCGCATAATTACAGACGAATTGGCGCGTCCTATCCGCCGAAGTCCCTACCGCGTCTTAGCGCAGAAATGCGACGTAATCAAGGGACAAAAGGAAGAAACGCTCCGCGACGACATTATACAGCCCTCGAAGAGCCCGTGGTCTTCACCCGTGGTGCTGGTGAAAAATAAGGACGGTTCCTTACGGTTCTGCATCAATTATCACCGCCTAAACAGCGTCACCAAGAAAGACGTCTGCCCGTTTCCGAGGATCGACGATACCTTGGACCGACTCTGCAGCGCCAGGTATTTTTCGTCGATGGACTTCAGGAGCGGCTACTGGCAGATAGAGATGGACTAGAGGGACCGCGAGAAGACCGCCTTCATCACGCCGGATGGACTTTACGAGTTTAAGGTCATGCCGTTTGGCCTATGCTTAGCACCGGCGACATTTCAGCGTGTCGTGGACACGGTACTGAAATGGCAGACATGCCTCGTCTACCTCAACGACGTCATCGTTTTTGCACCCACCTTCGACGAACATCTTCACAGG
Source organism: Rhipicephalus annulatus (assembly GCA_013436015.1). Taxonomy (NCBI): domain Eukaryota; kingdom Metazoa; phylum Arthropoda; class Arachnida; order Ixodida; family Ixodidae; genus Rhipicephalus; species Rhipicephalus annulatus. The sequence continues at coordinate 18,014 of WOVY01010442.1, forward strand.
CTGCAGACCGTACTAGAGGCTATCAAGGCGTCCGGACTCACTCTGAAACCGCAGAAATGCCATTTTGCGTACGAAGAGCTCCTTTTTCTCGGACACGTGGTCAGTCGCGAAGGAGTCCGCCCCGATCCCAGCAAGACGGCAGCCATTGAAAATTTCCCCACACCAGCTGACAAGAAAGCTGTCCGTAGATTCTTGGGCCTCTGCGCGTATTACAGGCGTTTTGTGCGAGACTTCTCACGGATCGCCGAGCCCCTCACACGCCTTACGAATGCCGACGTGCAGTTCTCGTGGCAGAAGCCTCAGGCGGACGCTTTTCGTGAACTTCAGAGACGCTTGCAGTCACCGCCATTACTGGGTCACTTCGACGAAAGCACCGTCACCGAGGTCCACACAGATGCAAGCGGCGTCGGACTTGGCGCAGTATTGAACCAGAAGAAGCACGACCTCGAGCGAGTCATCGCCTACGCGAGTCGGTCCCTGTCGAAAGCGGAGCTGAACTATTCAACGACAGAAAAGGAATGCCTCGCTGTCGTTTCGGCAGTCTCGAAGTTTCGACCATACCTTTATGGGAGGCCCTTCAAGGTTGTTACTGACCACCACGCCCTGAGCTGGCTTGCCAGCATAAGGGACCCTTCAGGTCGTCTTGCTCGTTGGAGCCTGCGGCTGCAGGAGTACGACGTCACCATCGTCTATAAGTCAGGCCGAAAGCACACAGACGCCGACTGCCTTTCGAGAGCCCCCGTTAATACCTTTGTGCCATGTGATGACGGCGACGATGATGCAATCCTCGGTCTCGTTAGTTCTGATACCTTCGCAAATGATCAACGCGCCGGTCCTGATCTTCGCGGCGTGCTGGAATACCTCGAAGGCAAGACCGATATACCGCCAAAAGCATTCAGGCGGGCGATTTCGTCGCTGTGCCTGCGAAATGACGTGCTTGTGAAGAAAAACTTTAGGCCGCAGAAAACAACACACCTACTTGTGGTTCCAGTCAGTTTACGGCAAGATTTTTTAGAGGCGTGTCACAACGAGCCGACAGCAGGACACATGGGGTTAACGCGAACACTGCGACAAATCCAAGGGAAATACTATTGGCCCGGCATGAGTGCGGACGTCGCACGCTACGTCAAAACCTGCCGAGATTGCCAGCGTCGGAAAACACCGCCTACGAGGTCCGCCGGCCTCCTGCAACCAATCTTAGCACCGGAGAAACCATTCCAGCAAATTGGGATGGATCTGCTAGGTCCTTTTCCGAATTCAACCAACGGGAACAAGTGGATCGTGGTAGCAACGAACTACCTGACACGCTACGCTGAGACAGCCTCACTACCATCCGGCACTGCAATCGAAGTCACCAGTTTTTTTGTGAAGAGCATTGTCCAGCACGGCGCACCCTTAGTCCTTATCACCGACAGAGGTACGGCATTCACAGCTGAACTCACGCAGCAGATGCTATGCTTGAGCCACACTGTTCATCGCAAAACGACAGCCTATCACCCGCAGACAAACAGCCTGACGGAGCGCTTGAACAAGACCCTCGCCGACATGCTCGCCATGTACGTTGACGCCGGGCATAAGACTTGGGATGAAGTCCTCCCTTACGTCACCTTTGCGTACAACACCGCACCACAAGAGACAACGCAGATGACACCTTTCGAACTTGTCTTCGCCCGCCCAGCCAGTACCATGCTGGATGCAATGTTGCCCCACGTCGACGACGAGAGCGCCCATGGGGACGTGGCCGATTTCCTTCAGCGTGCCGAGGAAGCCCGCCAGCTCGCCCGAATGCGTAATAAAGAGCAGCAACACACGGACAGCCGAACCTACAACCTACGACGGCGCGACCAGCAGTTCGCACCCGGTGAGCGCGTTATGGTGTGGACACCGATTCGCCGCCGGGGCCTCAGCGAGAAACTCCTACGCCGGTATTTTGGAACATAGAAGATAACGCGACGACTCGGGCCCCTTGTCTACGAAGTTGTATCTGATGGAGTGACACAATCGCAGTAGCGACGCTCGCGACCTGAAGTAGTCCACGTCGCGCGTCTCAAAAAGTTTTTTCAACGATAGACTAAGAGACATTTTCATCACTCTACTCTCAGTAGGTGCTAACAACTTCCATTTTTTGTAACTAGTGTGTTCCTTTAGCATCGGGACGATGCTTTGTCTCCCGGAGGGGCAGTGCCACGTGTGTTTAGAAAAGATGCGGACCTAACCTAATCACTTTCTTTATCCTCTTTTTGTGTGTGTGGCACATCATCCGCTTTTTGTGTGTTGGAGTGTATCCGCAAGCCATCTTGATGCCCGGATATGCTGCAAGATACCGGATTGATAAGGGATCGACACACCCACCGGCGGGGATTCGGTCAGCCACTGTTCAGGCACGCTGGCTTGTCCTTCTTCTTTTCGCTGTCGCCGAGCAGTGTTTCTTTAGTTGGCTTTCGGGCGCAAGTGAGCCCCAATAAAGTACCCTAAGTTTTATATATATATATATATATATATATATATATATATATAGTGTGTGAGAGAGAGAGAGAGCTGTCCAGCTCATCCCTTCAGTTACGTCATGCCCAAGGGTGCGCCACTCTTTAGTGTCGTTTGTAAAACTCTCCATTAGGGCTACTGTTTCAAGTTGTCAGATGTGTATGTTACGAATGTTTTGTACAGCACTCTCTCTCTATTTTATCTTTCATAATGGAATGGTGTACACATTTCTAGCGATGTTGTACAAGCAGAAGGTGGTCATTGAATGACGCCAGCGTGCGACTGACAAGACGTTAATGGAGAGTTTGCGTTCTATTTTCGGGGCCTGTTCCAATTAGATTATTGAGGCACGAAGGAACTTTCCGACGCTTTTTCATTGGATCCACATGGTTGGAGGTAAAGTGGCATCACATGACACGGTATTTGTAATTCTTTTTTCTTAAGCCAGACATTTAATAAGTGAATATATTTTGCCCGCCGGCTTGTTTCTTCCACCTATGTTAGTTCTTCACTTTCTAGCGCTGTTGCGTCGGACTACACTATACATGCCATGAGCAATCTGCTCTACACTTATCATGCGCACCAGTGCAACACTTGTATGAAGCCTTTATGTGTGATGCACCCCATGCATCAATAATACGTCCCCCCCTTCCCGATAAATCACCACAAAAAGCTCACATATCACAATCAGCGTCCCTATTAGTTATATACAATATAAGTATGAATATGCTGTTAGAATTTCGCTTCTCAATGCCCTTCAAAAACGACTCATATATAACATATGAGAGAGGTGCATCGAAAGGCGAAATTAGGTGTTATTTTGGTTCAACCTATTCTCCACCCTCATTTTTTCTACCCATTGCCCTGGCTCTTGCGACAGTAAATTTCCGTGATTGAAGATCTCAGCTGATGCGAGTTTGAAACCCCTGCTATAGTCTTACAACGCAACAGCTCACAAGCAAACAACGGATGTGCTCAATGCAGGCTGTCCAAGTACATCTCGCGTGACATAACATCTGGGAGCCGTGAAAAACACGGAAAACAAATCTATTGACAGGGATTTTGTGTTGTGAGACCCCACGCAGTCGTTTCGTTTTAGGCCTCACGACGGTCGTCTAGTGGCTATAAAGTACTCAGCTGCTGACCCACAGGTCACAGGGTCGAATACTGGTTGCAGCGGCTGCATTTTCAATGGAGGCAAAATTTATGTAGGCCCATGCGCTCAGATTTCGGTGCTTGCTGAAGAACCCGAGGGGGTCGAAATTGCCGGAGCCCTTTACAAGGGCGTCTCTCGTAATTATATTGTAGTTTTGAGACCTTGAACTCCACCTATCAATCAATCATCTTTTCGTTTTAGTGGAGGGTTGGAATAATCAAGAATGTTTGCAGACTTTAGAGCGGTTGCGATGAAGTTATACATTTATTATAGTATTTGACTGCTGTGATCAAAGAATCACATTTAGCATACAGGTGATTAAATAGTGATAATAGGTCCCAGGATAGCCAGAAGTTCACTTTGCAAGCGTCTGGTCTATTTCTTTTCAGCTCGCTCGTGTCACGTAAATCAAGTAGCCCTTTATGCAAAAATCAAACGAAGTTCAGTACTTTTCCATGATAGCACCGCAAATCTCTCACCCCACATAAAATAAGCCGTTCTTCGAGATACAATATGCTGAGTATTCTACCAAGAATATTATCCTAGCTATAAGCCGGTACATGAGGATCGGGGGTCCCATTTGTATTCATTTGAAAAACTCCGCGCATAGAGGCGCATGATCAGCGTGAAAAAAAAACGCAGGACATAATGAAAAAATTGGGAACCCTGGAGCTTCGCCTTTAGAAATTAAACGCGATAGCGATATTCTGTGCCTAGTACGTACTTCAAATGTTTAGTGTATGAAATCTTTTCAAACTAGCTACACCAACTACGTGGCCTTCAAGGCGGAGTAGTGTGTGTGCCTTTTGTAGTGGATGAGTGGCATTATACTTTCGAGTCAATATGGTAATCACATTTTCTGACGCGCGATGTCATTGCACGCTTGTACCATGCATTATGAAGGCAAAGTTTTATGTTGTGTTTTGAAGCATGTATACAGAAAGCGTATATGTGTAAAGCATGAAAGTTACTTTCAGTGCATTTGCAAGCATATGACGTTATTTTCACTGTATTCGCAAGCAGACACTTGGCTGTGCCTGTTTTACGGTACTCTCTTGTAAAGTCTTTTGTAAATTTGGAGAAGAGGCCTTAGGTACTTTGTTATGCTTTGTATATATACAACCTATAATTGTAATAAATATCACGTAAGAGTAAAAGAAAAGAGGCGTGGCTGTGGGGCAGAACACCCGCTTGCCACTCGCATGACCCGAGTTATATCCCCAGTCAGACGCAGTATTTTTATTTGTTTTAATTGGATCTTTCTCGCTTTTTTGGTCACACAAAGATTATTTTTTGCTCACAACCAACGAGGCCGACACCGATGCCGGTATTCTCGCGAAAGGTGCTCGTTAACGCTATTGTGTTAAAAGAAACGTTCCCTCACGCTTGAAAGGCGAACTGTGGTGCATCGACATGCATGAGAAGATTTTATAGTTGGCACCTTTTATTGCGGTTCGTTATACAGACTCGTCTTGAATCATCAATTTTGATGAATCTTGCCACGCGCGTTTTTTATTTACTCTTGTGTGTCATGTGGTTTTCGGCCACAAAGCCTCTCTGAAATGGTCAGTGCAGACTGCACCTCTTGGCTTTAGAAGGTTCATGATTGTAATACACCATTTTGTTAAGATTACGCCCATTTCATGGACATTACAGATTATTCTATAACCTATGTCACCGCTAGCGATAACGCTAAAATATTCAATGTCAAGTGTATATATGCCGACGCGCTTCGCCGCTTGTCAGTTGATCGACGGCTGACGCTCTTATCACCGCTATCAATACCAATGGACATCGGTGTAATTGGACCTGCAGTGTAAGGGCCACAAGTGCGGCCGCGTGAAGTTTCATCTCGTAATTACAATCTACTTCCTTCGTCCACGTCACGACTCTGTGACATCTGGTGGAGGTGCTGTTCGTTCATGTACCGGACGCCCTTTTCAAACCGTGAACCCAGCCCAAGTCGCGGAGACGACACTGATCCCAGCCAGGTGCAGTGAACAAGTCGCAGGCAGCAAGGTCTACCACCGCAGTATGGGTCTTTACAAGACAAGACTCGGAAGATCAAGGCCATCATCTCAACTGTGGTGACAATGACAACCACTGCGTCACAGCCCGCGATGGTCAAGCATCAGCCAAGGGAGCCACCAACTTTCCGTAGGTGATCGTTTGAAGACCCGGAGATCTGGCTAAAGGCCTGAGTCTATGTGGCCGTCCTCAACCACTAGGGCACGGCACAGAAGTTCCGACGCTTATACTTTTACCTGAAAGACTCCCCACGGACCTGTCTCGAAAACGGGAAATCCGTGCTTCAAACGTGGGATCTCTTCTGCGGCACCTTCCTGCAAACGTTCACGATTGTCGCTCGCAGAGAGGGCCGCTGCTTTGCTGAAGACCCGGGTGCAGCTACCAAATGAAGATATCATCATTTTCACCGGAGAAATGACCCGCCTGTTCCGTCACACTTACCCGGACATGCCTGAGGCGAAGAAAGTTTGTTTCCTCATGGGAAGGATCAAACAGGAGCTCTTCGCGGGATTGATGAGAAACCCACCGAAAACCATTCACGAATTTTTCTCAGAAGCGACGACAATCGAGAAGACTCTGGAGATGCGCACTGGTCGGTTTAATTGTGGCTCGACGCCAGAGTACGCAGACGTTCAGCCAATCTGCAATGACAGCCTGCGTGATCCATTCGAGTGATCATGCGGGAGGAACTGCGCATGCTGCTACCATCGGCGCAGCCTCAAGGTTTTGTAATGGGCTGAAGCATTGTGCTATTCACTCGTGACGCTATTCGCATTGTGCAATGATTGGTTTTTGATTTGCTGTTTTAAAACGATTTATAAGTCATATTAACGCGACTGCTTTCCCGACATCAAGCGTGCCTCAGGCAAGTTTGCCAACAAGTTCCATGCAGCAGCTTGACTCGGTGGTAGAATACTGGGCTGGCACTCAGCGGACCGGTTTCGGGCTCCACTGTAGCATTGGTTCTAGGTTTATTTCTAATTTCGTGCGTTTTTGTTACGGACACCGGTGGCGGTGGGGGTGGACAACTACAGCAGCACGTGACCCGAGTTTTGATCCTATAGTAGCTTTCGCTGTAAAACTTCGAGATGCATATCTTCAACTAGGCCCAATCCCAGTTCTGCCACGTCCGTGAGGCACATACCCGCTAGTGATATAAGTGTATGTGCCACACGCGTCTGGAGGAAAAAGTCTGACGACGTACGCGCGGACTTCGCCACTTCATAAATCACGACTTCCGAGTCATACTAGTCAAACCGTCTAACCCTCTAATACTAATTTAGGTTTTCCCCAACCTAAGGGTTTATGACAAAAGCACCCAGACGTAGGTGGCTTGACAGACAGACAAACAAACAGACAGACAGACAGACAGACAGATTGAGTTGATTGATTGATAATTGGGGTTTAACGTCCCAAAACCACCATGTGATTATGAGAGACGCCGTAGTGGAGGGCTCCAGAAATTTTGAAAACCTGGGGTTCTTTAACGTGCACCCAAATCTGAGCATATGGGCCTACAACATTTCCGCCTCCATCGGAAATGCAGCCGCCGCAGCCGGGATTCGAACCCACGACCTGCGGGTCAGCAGCCGAGTACCTTAGCCACTAGACCGCCACGGCGGGCAGACGACAGACAGACAGACAGACAGACAGACAGACAGACAGACACAGACAGACAGACAGACAGACAGACAGACAGACAGACAGACAGACAGACAGACCCAGACAGACAGACAGACAGACAGACAGACAGACAGACAGACAGACAGACAGACAGACAGACAGACAGACAGACAGACAGACAGACAGACAGACAGACAGACAGGACAGACAGACAGACAGACATAGATAGACTAGATAGATCAGATAGATAGATAGATAGATAGATAGAAGATTAGATAGATAGATAGATAGATAGATAGATAGATAGATAGATAGATAGATAGATAGATAGATAGATAGATAGATAGATAGATAGATAGATAGATAGATAGATAGATAGATAGATAGATAGATAGATAGATAGATAGATAGATAGATAGATAGATAGATAGATAGATAGATAGATAGATAGATAGATAGATAGATAGATAGATAGATAGATAGATAGATAGATAGATAGATAGATAGATAGATAGATCGATAGATAGATAGATAGATAGATAGATAGATAGATAGATAGATAGATAGATAGATAGATAGATAGATAGATAGATAGATAGATAGATAGATAGATAGATAGATAGATAGATAGATAGATAGATAGATAGATAGATAGATAGATAGAATAGATAGATAGATAGATAGATAGATAGATAGATAGTAGATAGATAGATAGATAGATAGAGATAGATTAGATAGATATTAGATAAGATAGATAGATAGATAGATAGATAGATAGATAGATAGATAGATAGATAGATAGATAGATAGATAGATAGAATAGATAGATTAGATAGAATAGATAGCTAGATAGATAGATAGATAGATAGATAGATAGATTAGATAGATAGATCGATAGTAACCGACCGCCAAGTGCTAAATTGCCACGAAGTTCACATTTCTTTACCGTTTTTGTACGCGTGCGCGTTGGTGTAGCCAACTGAAATGAAGGATATCGTTTTTCAAGTCTGGTAAGGAACAACAATGTGCCGCATTTGGGCTTGCAGAGGTGCACGTAATGGGTAAAACCCCGAGTTATTTTTCGTAAAGAATCAACACTGCTCCACCTACGCTTCAGAAGTGCTGTACCATATATGGCGACTAGCGAGATGGTTGCAGTACTTACACCCCCCAGTGACCTTACTAAACCGCACGATCCCGTGGTCTGAACACATTTTCTAACGTCTTTACATGTAGTGCTCTCTCAGTGAGTTACATAGAGCACGAAGGTCCCTTCTATTTGTGCAGCGCCCACTTTTAGAAAGAGCGCGCCGCCTAATGAAGCTACAACTGGAATGGTTAATAATGCGTCAGCGTTAAAGAGCTCGTTTCGCTGAAATTCTGGCGTCGGCATCAGGCTCGTGGGTTGTGAGTGATAAATCAGAGTTTGCAGGACCGAAAAAATTGGACCTTGCAAAGAAAAGAAAATTATGAAACAATTTTGAGTCTGAGAGATTGAACTAAGGTTACTTAGTTGTTAGTGCGGAATGAACCTGGCTCGTTCATGTGGCAATCGGATGTTCTACCACACGGCCACGCGTCCGCTTGGGGATACAGTTTAAAGAACTTCCTCTACTTGGAAATGCGGCGACAGTATCTATGCTTACTAACACGCGCATACTGTGTACTAACTTGGCAATGCAATATGAAATGTAGCAGTAATGCATCGTACAATGACGCAGCGGCAGTGGGCGGTGGAACATGTCATTATAGTAATAGCTTCGAGGTTTAAAGCTGGTTATTTAGAAAGAACACACACACGCTACTGACCCTATTTCTTTAAGGCGACGTAGTGGGTGTATAGCAAGTTCGAAAAGGTTTGATGCACTAAGTGTTTGAAGCACACCTTAGGAACAAGATATACTTGAGAGTTCTTTCGTGCCTCCTTTTTTGTTCTTGAGCAATGCGCTTTACGTGTCGAGCTGCGACAGATAGTTCGCGCTCATCTTGTGTTCCCAGTATGCGTCCTCCATTATTGAGCAAAACGTTGCATTTTTGAAGATGCTTGCCGTTCCTCGCGTGACATTCTAATTTGTTGTTATAGCATTGATTCGATCACCCTTGTAGCGACACAATGCTCAATAAGCGCTTAGTTACTTATCTCTGGGCACGTGTCACTTTCGTGTTATACCATTTCTGTGATTGAGGAAAAAGCCTTATTTACGCTGTGGCTACAGGTCGACTCAATCAAAACTTTTTTTATATATATTTTACCAGCTTCAGTTTTGCGTCATTCACTTTCACATCTATGGGGAAAACAAGCATGCACAGCTCGTTCCACATTACGTGCACGAAACGGCATTCCCGAAAGCAGAAGGAATGGAAATACATTGTTCTATTGACACGCATATCAAAACTTGCATATGACGAAGGTTCCACGGAATTGCCTAATTTTTTTTTACTTTAGGCATTACGTTTTCTGGTCTGAAGGCGCGAAACCAAGTTGGTGCTCAGTCTGCGCACATATCAGCGTGTTTTCTTACGTGGTCGGTTACAGCAAATATTCGACTATCCTGGTCAGAAGGCAGCTGTCTGACGGTCGACAAGGATGCATGTCCTTATTATTGATGGTCTTGAAATCTCCTACGAATGCATATTTGAAGTTCAGGCAAATAGGAATATGCAACACATTCTACCCAGCAACCAGCAGTGTTTTATTAAACAAAAATATCAATTGTTTTCAAGGTGAAATTGCCTAACAAAGAGGTCAATCGATATCAAAACAAAGCATATTTCAAATAAAGCAAAAAGCAAACATTAAAAATAAGGCCGTATATAGACACTTGTAGAGCTGGCGCATAATCTACAACTTTCACAGCGTAAAACATCTTGCATTGAGTGAAACGTTTACTACACACGCATACTAAGTGATTAGGCCTCGTCAAACTGGATCTCGAGCATCAAACAGCCGTTCTTGAGAAAGTCGCCAGACCTCACGAAATCAAGTTTTACAGAAAAACCACGGTGAAAATGCACATATTTTTCCGTAGCTTGCGTACAGTCGCAGCCACTTTCGTTGGGGCCTTCTAGATCTAGGTCTACGTTATCAGGGTGTTTAACTCTCACGGTCCAGTGATCCAATTCGCACCGAGAGTCCTCAAGGAGTCCGGTGAACCCAATATCAATGTAAATCATTGTATCCTTTAGAGGTACAGTACTCTTCGAGATGACAACCGTGAAATATGTGTCCCTCGTGAAGGGCATTGTGACATCAGCAAGCTTAATCGATCCCGGCACGCTCGAAAAAAGTTCTTCGGCATTCCCGAAGCGCAATGCGTAGACTTGCTTTGAAATTTTATTGTTCAAGCCGTTTTCCGCGGATACTGCATTGCTTAAGCGGTAATACCTGTCGGGAGAATGCACAAGGGGCTTGCAGTCCACCGTCACAGACCGGTGTCCTGCAAGCTGAGTGACCATCTGTCGCATATGTTCGAGCTGGTTTATGGACATGTGGGCAAAGTGCTCCAGCTTTCGGAGAACTACTGCGCTCTCTGTCTCCGACAACAGAGATGCTCTGGCTGAGCTCTCACGTGACTGGATCGAAGAGACAACGTTGAACGATTCAGCCATGTCGCTTTTCAATTTCAGCATAGACGCCTTGAAGTCACTAATGCCAGTGTTGAACCACACTTCGTGGCGTTTAGCATATTGTACAGCCTTATTAAGCAGTGTCATAATGGCTGGCAGTCCGCTACAAGGATCCCGCTGTAGCATTGCCAGGTCTTCCGACGAGTGCACAGGCGTTCCCGCTGACGACTCCGAGGGCGAAATCTTTTTGGCCGAATGTGAAGAGGCGGCACCACAGTCTTTCTCGAGGTGCTTAACCAGGTCCACGTGAAAGACCGGCTTGGCGCAGCGCAAACATTCCACAACGTGAAATTTGCAGTGCTCGTCGTAGTGCCACAGCAGTTTTTCTAAAGGGCCCACGAAGTGGCATCCCTGCACTTCATTCCAGCAATGAACCTTTAAACGAAAAAAAATGATCTCACGTAAACATCACCTTTAGTGTAAGAGGTCAAACTTATCGCAAATACCGTAGCATTTAACGAAGACAGATCACTTCACATGAGCAACAGAAACAGTGCCAAAACTGAAATTCGATGAATTACTTTGTGAGCAACTTATATATTATCTGATGTAGCGAGTAATATACAAGTTAATTTTATTGCAGAACCCTTAACAAAGGTGTATATAGCAGCTCATTGAAATTACAAGGAGTAACATAAGTTGTACAATATACCTCCCACGCGCAAAACTATCAGACCAGGAACATATTGCCGACTATTTCTCACTTTCGCGAGCTCCGTTGAGTACACCCACCGAACATATTGGCGGATTTGGCAAAAACACTTCAGCAGGACTGCATCCTTATGAGACGTAATCATAGGTGGCTACTCCCTTTAGGCTGCTATTTCAATTCTAGGTTCTATACTCCGTTTGTAGTTGTTGCCAGCCTATGAGGACTGGTGAGATGCCTTTGTTTGCGGCGGAGAACTCTAGCCTGCGCTCTCGTGACTTATCTGGTTACAGCCTTCATTCGGTATAGAAATTTGCAACTTCGTTGTGAGCAGACGTGTGTTTTACACGTGGAAGCAACGCTTAAGTAGTGCACCTCCCGGTTCGCCAGACTACGGGGCACACAATGTGCCTCCTCATTTCCCGGGCTCTCTGAGCGGGCAGGGACTCAGGCAGCTGAGTCGTTCCGTGTTCCAGCTTTTGTGAAGGATCCTTGCGGCACAAGCAGATACATTCACTTTAGCAAATTTGATATTGTTCGACATCTTCAATACTCTTGAAGAGTTTACGTTCTTGTACGCTCCAAGAGATTACTGAATCTCAGAAAGTTGCATGGCAGCAGTGGCGTAGCCAGGGGGTGGCACGTCGGACCCGTGCCCACTCCTCCGATTGCTTTTCGCCATGGCAAACAAGGCAAACATAACCTAAATTGACCACTTATCTGACCGGCCCTCCCCTTCAGACCAAGCACGTGCCCCCCCCCCCCACAGAAAAAAGTTATGCCTACGCCCTTCGTTGGCAAGCACATTGTTATGCGAAAGAGGCCCCGCTGGTCACTTGGGCAGCGTGTAGCGAGGACTAACGCTGGGCAGGGAGCATCCAGTCAGTGGCAAGACAAAAGGCATCCGGAAGGAATCAACACGCTTATATTTACAACGTATGCACAAAACATGGAGGAGGAAGCCGCCTGAGGTTAAATGCGCCTGCCAATATAGGCGCTGAGACGCTTGAGGAGGAGGGCACCGCTCGCTGTTGGACGCACGCAGCGTCTGAGGCACGCGCCAACGTCACCGTCGGACGCCTCCAGTGTGCGTGAATTGTGTCAGTATCTCTAGGAGGAAGGCCAGCAAGGGGGACGAGAGAGCACTGCCCAGCGGCCTATCAAGTTCAAAACCGCATCTCCGCCATGGTGGTGATGGACAAAGGCCTGCCGCCTGTGTTCAGAGGGTCACTGCTCCGGAGTCCGAAGCTCGTCGAGATCCCCGGAACAGCTCAAGGCTCCGTATCATCGGCCCCAGCACACTTGTCCTGAACTCAGCACTACTATAAGGCGATACAACCCAAAAAACAACACTGCATGATTGGCTTCCCTTGCGACGGTTCGGAGAGCTCGGAATAGTTCTGGTCCCTGGGTTTGCTTTCAGCAGAAGCCCCATCTTGCTGATAGCTTCAATGAAGACACCCCTGTGAGAACAGCCCACAAATGCCAGACAACACACCCTAAAACCTGCCAGCTCAATTTCAAACAACCAATAAAGTTGGCAGGCGAAATGGACAAAAACTCACTGCCAAACGCATCAACCAGTACCTCAATTCGCAGGTTTCTATGCAAACCATCATTTTGGGCCAATGACAAACTAAAAATACGTTCGGTTGAAGTTCAGAATTCATGCAGGCACTCTTGCACTCCAAGCAGCCACTTAAGCCATTGAATGACTACAATGCAAGGCTGAAGCAAAGTACGTTTTCGCCTGATCAACTTTCCTCTTCTAATTCCGTCGGTGACAACGCCTCGCCTTTCTAGATATAGTCGGAACAAAACGAGATTTCTCACCATCGTGTGCAGCACCTGCTCTAAAAACAAGTCTAGCATCTAGCTCGGCAGTGCTTCCGGGCGTCGGGCAATCCACGTGCAGCGGGAGTGAGCCGCTTGCGTGAGTCACGGTTGGTGAATCGTAACTGATTCCCTGCAAGTTCCCGAGGCTTTAAAGAGAAAGGGTGATTGTGAGAATGATTGAAGCTAGTTCCCAGTTTCCGAACTCACCTTTGCGAATAATTGAAATACAGGCAGGAATATTCCGATCGGAGTCTAGCCGAAACAGCAGCCTCGACAGTGAACGCTCCGAAGTACCCCTGAATATCGACTTGTGCGAGAGGTAGACAAACACTATGTTACAGCACCACCTGTTTAATTCATGCTCACTCGACTGTGAAATCTTTGGAGCTGACATAAGATGCACACCTGCAGATGTTGGCCGCGGAATCTCGAAGCACTCTTTAGCGCTTTCCGTTGACCACGAGTTTATCCATGAATAATTTCGGTAGCCTCAAGTTCTCTGCGTCGATTCTTACGTGTGATAACAGAACGCGTTCATTTCGGCAACCTGAGGCAAGGTGTCCCGGTTGAAGGGACTTATAGCATGTGATCGCCTTCTGCATTTAAAACCACTTGTTTTTCTCATCTTTACTAGGAACATTAGGTAGTGCCTGCTCGACCTCTTTCTTTGGCTCTGCGCTTTTCACGTTGCCTTCATGTTTGCAAATCTTCGCGGATCTATTCTCCACGCCTTGCATCAAAAATGCGTTGTGCGTCCACTTCTCAGTGCGTTGCAATGCATGGCGCGACGCGTATTCTTCCGCGAGCTCCGCGGCTTTTTCAGCTGTGGTCACATCAGACCTGTAGAGAATCCATAAGCGCATAGGATTGGTAATCATGTTGTAAAATTGCTCTAGCAGAGGGGTTCGTCAACCTTCGCCATGTCTCTATAAACTTCCAGGCTCTTAAGCTATTTCACAAAGAGGAGCTTCAAGTTGTACCCGAACTCAACGTAGGACTCACCCTTGAACTTGGTGGATTTCTCGAAACGCTGGCGAACAACCCTCTGGATATAGGCGATACATCTTGAAAAGACTAGATTTCACAACGTCGTAGTCCTCGTATTGTTCTGCGCAAAAACTCTCCTGCGCGTCCGCTACCCGACAGGGCCCGACAGTTAAAAAGTGCTGCGGCCACGACGTTTTAGGAAACTTCATTTCTCGGCGCGTCCTATCAAAGTTCACGAGAAACATTCGGATGTCCTCTCCTACCTAGAAAGACTGCATAAGAACCTCAATACTCTACCTTTCTCGTAGCTTTGAGACTGGGGCACGCTTCAACGCTAGAAGCCTTCGGTTGCAGCAGTTTCAGCTCTACCCATCTTAATTTGAGCTCAAATAATAACCATTCTTTTGTATAAGCACTCCTTTATTTTTCATCGGCACGCCTTTTTACGTCATCGGCACGCCTCTTTTCTTCCTTTGCTTCACGCTCTTTGGCATCAACATGGCTTTTTTTTCTCGTTCGCCTGGTGCTCTTTAACAGTTTCCCAAGATTCTAAAAGCTCGTCGTCATCTACTTCTACGGCAATTAATGCTTTAATATTGTACGGCTTCCGTATGGCGTTCCCAACGTGCACTCCCAATTTTGCGCACAGCAATAATAATTTAGGCTTGCGTAGAGAATTAATATCCGTGATCAGTCAATACAATGAATTCTGCACCCTATCTATTCCCTATAAAATATCGCCTAGTGCTATCACGCAAAAGGGCTGAATATTGACAAGGAAAATCTACCAGCTTCAAATTTTAAATGTAGTGGAGGACTCCGTAGTGGAGGACTCTGGAAATTTTGACAACCTGGGGTTCTTTAACGTGCACCCAAATCTGAGCACATGGGCCTACGACATTTTCGCCTCCATTGGAAATGCAGCCGCTGCAGCCGGGATTTGAACCCGCGACGTACAGGTCAGCAGCCGAGTACCTTTGCCACTAGACCATTGCGGCGGGGCCGTGGAAAGCAGATGTCCTATCACAAAGCCACGAGGGTTACTTGCAGCTGCTTCGGGAAAAACACTTCACAAACGCCATGTACTGGAAGACGTCTCCTCAAATTTTGTTCGACAGGTGCCACGACAAAAACGAGCTCATTCGGCAATTTGTAGGCGCATTTGAGAGGCCAGAAAACTACGTCGAAAAAAGCTGGGATAGTGTGTGCAGCCATCGCCGCTAAAACACACAGAAACTTTCGAACAACTCTAAAAATGAACAACTGTGTCCATCTAGCGAAAAACATATGTCTTTCCAGAGGCGTTGATCAAGCAAACAGCAAACACTAGATAATGTGCTGCTGCGTGAGGCATTGCGAGCTGTCTGTGAGGCATTGCGAGATTGTGTCGCTTCTGGAATCGTACTTTCAACAAACCACAACACTTGCATAGATCTTGCTTTTCATTCTAACGACGCCATTAAAGATGTGAAGTACTACAGCGGCTATTTCACGGACCATAAGGCGATGGTTGTTGTGGTTGGCCGGAAGAGGTCTCTAGAAAGACAAGTCGAACAACTGCCAGATAACTAACGCAGGATGAATGACAGTGTGACCATTTACGAATACCAGTGTCACGTCGATGTGCAGTTCATAGTACAGGACCATGTGACTATGTCACTGTACAATATTTTTATGAAGTTGTTATAAAAGTGCTGTTAAAATGATCAAGAACCTGTTCCGTTTATATAGAGACATCACGCTTGCACGCGTGCGCGTTTGTGTGCGCGTGTGTGTGTATCAAAACATAAAATTAAGTTTGTACTTAGCGGTTGAAAGGCTCACTAGGGGCCGGATTTCGCTGTCGTGTTCAACTCTTAAAGGCCAAGCTTAAGGGTCCCACAATTTTTATTCATTTCGAAGAAAGCTCCACGCGTCGTTCCGAACGGTTAAATATACACATTCTGGAGGACTACTTTTTTTTGCAGTGTATTAAGTTACTTTACGTGTGCTTTGCTTGTCGTGGCCCATACTAAGCTGCAATATAATAAATGTAAATTATATAGCGCATAACATACCCGGCATTTGGCCTTGAGCGGCAAAATGTTACGGCAAAGAGGCACCACTTCTGTTAGCGAAGAAAGCTTTTGTAAACTAAATTTGCGTGTGCATCCCAGCCTACATTTGAAAAAAAATAAACTCGAAGTATATTGTAGGTATTAACTATAGCTATCGGTACTGAATCAAGAACTAGAGTTTGATTGATAGTGAGTAAGTATTTGTTGTCACGAAAAACAATGGATTTAGTTTTATTTGAGCCTATTTTATTCTGGTTAATTTTGGATCCTAATGAACTTTCGAAAGTATATCATTTGCTTTGCTTACAATAACATCTGTGTTAACGTCATCAATTACTGTTTAATCGAGCCCAGATATCACGTATTCAACTGTTGTGCCAAGCTGCATAGTATTTTGAATATAAACATTGAAGAGCGGGCCAAGTATACTGCCTTGCGACACACCGTGAGTGAGGGGCAAAAATGACGAGCTATTTCCTATAATTTAAACACTGTTGCACTGTAGGACCACAGTGAGATGTGGTGTCACGGCAGTTTTATGTTTACTTTTATTTACTTTGTGCGGTAAGCTTGGCAAAGCATGTCAGTCATCGCGCTGCATTTTGTCCGGCTCGCAGTAATGCTTTGATGGCACTCAGTCGAAGCGTGTCTGACTGGATTTGCCGTGACCGCACAGACAGTGCGGCGCCCGCATGGTACCTCGCGAAGTTCAGCAGCGCCTGAGATTGTGGTTATAAAAGAAAAAATGAGAGAAAAGTGAACCCCGTAACTATCTGCCTCTGGTGCGACATCTCAAGGGTAGCTCACAAGGGATGAGGGTAAGGATGGAATAAAAGGATAGGATTATTGGTATATATATATATATATATATATATATATATATATATATAAAGAGAGATGTGCAGGGACCACGAGCCTGATACTGCCGAACAATCCGAGTTCCTATTAACTAAACAAAACCAACTACCATTGCGTGGGCAGCAAAAGGCTTGAAATCAAGAACGTCATTGACACGATGTTCAATTAGCGGAAAACAAATCATATTGATTGCTTTGATTGCCTCACGGCACTTTAATCCGGCCGATCAATGAACCTCTCCCGCCTCGGTTCGGCTGACAGCCGGCTGTGTATTGTTCGAATGCCTGAAAGCTAGGCGACGCGCGTTTCAAAGACGCGAATATTATCATGGACCTTTCGTGACGGTCCGGCTTACTTATGGTATAGCTCGCGAAAGCGGGTGGGCTTGCGACACGTACATACCGCGCCTTTGAGGACTCGCTCATTGGATTCCGTGCCGACCGGTTGTGCCCTCGCGATCTCCGACGACAGCGTAGCTCTGGCCAACTGGGTTGGTCCTACGCCACCTCCTGCCGCCGGTCCCCTACGACGACGACAATGTAGCTCCGGCCGAGTGGATTAGCCCTATGCCGTCTGCTGTCGCCAACAAGAGCTCTCGCCAGTGGTGCCCCGTCCTCAGACTTCTGCAACCGTGTCCTTCTTTCCTGTCTTCTCCTCGCTTCCGTCACTCCCCGTCCTACCATCTCACTCTCCTTCCTCTCTCTCTCTATCTCTCTACCTTTTAATCATATCCTTTTATTATCTTCTCTACCCCCCTCTCTCGTGAGATACTGTTTAGGTGTCCACTCACTGAGAGACAGTTACGGGGCTAACTTCCTCTCTTTTTTAAAAAAATGACTTCCTCCCTTTGATGCTGTCACCTCGGCATGTCTTCGACAGCTTCCGCGTTAAACCTTGAAAATGAGCTCGCAAGTGGAGACACGTGTGGTCAGTGAGTGGTTCCTCTTACAACGCTTTTGGGGCAGGTAGATTATTGCCCCATCGTCAAGACGTTACAGAGAAGCCATTCTATGGCCGCCAACCCCCGTACGCGTAGCTCTAATTCTAGCTAACTGTGCGCCACGAAACCGGCCCATGCCTCTGACATTTTGTAGTTGTGTTTTATTTATATTTTGGTTGTGTGTTTTGGGGAGAGAGATGGAGTCCTCTCGTGCACGAAGGTTGCGTCCATGTGGCGGGTTTTCGATTAACCAAGTATACAGTCCTATCAGAGGACAAAGAGGCGACGATCCACCGATAGTTCTGTAAGGGCGGAGCACCGAAGGAATAAGAAGAGGCCCCGGAGTTCCACCAAGCGTTCTGAACCAGGCTTAAGGTGTTACCTTCTACATACCTCGAGACAAGTAAGTCTACCTTCTACATACGTCGAGACAAGTCTAAGCGAGTTTCACTTTCACCCTTCTGCTCCAACACCACGATTTCCACCAAAGGCCTACTGACCAAGCACGTACAAACGTAATCGCCGCTTCTGGGTTTCAGAATACACAAATTCAACGAGTGAGAACCACAATACAGGACAGCCATGACATCGCTTAACCTAAATGAAGCATTTTAAAGGCGATAATTTTTCTTGAATACCTTCGACGCCAAAATTTTGTTCTGGCCGTAGGTACACTTCTCTGTCCGCGAACACGATCCCCCTAACGGCACCAAACGATACCTAAAAGACCCAACCCGATTCGCAGTGCCCACCAATATTTCTCACGTTTCCGCGTTGATACTAGTGCGATTGTCAATTAAAATAATTATTGGGCATATCTGAGGCACCATAACACCTCGATGTTTTGATTGTGGACCTTTTACTAGAGAAGGCGCACACAAGTAATTCTAATGACCATAGCGCTTACAATGCAGCACGATGCTCAAAAAGGCAAGTGTTTTCAGCGCTTTGCTAAGTCGACATGGTGGTGGCACCTGCCCATCGTTTCGTGTTCTACACTTTATCGCCTCCGAGACCGGCGCACATCTTCCCTAGAGCGCGCACGCCTTCCGTCGTTTTTGAAGATAACTGCCAGATGGCACTCGTGTCTAACGTGCCTGGATGCGCTCGTTCGCCTTCGCTCCACGGGTTGATACTCTCTGACGCAGCGCATCCAGAATACAAATTACCAATTTTCTCGCGCAGAACATCAAATAAACATTTTGCTCACTCTCTCCATACGCAACACTATCGTCTTTCGGTGACATTTACAGTGAAATATGCAGATACGTGGTCGATTTTTTTATAGTGTACAGCGTCCGCACAAGAAACGACAAATATCGATGCGACGCGGTTCAAGCACTTCCTGCAAACTTACGGTTCCCGTCATCGACAGCCGCCAATCGCACTCGCCGGTACTTCTCTGGCTTTAATGCGAGAACACAAACTTGTCCATTCGTATGCTTACCGAACCAACGTGATAGCACAAGTTTTCATGCGCACTGCATTCGTTGTGACCAAGCTGTTATGTAATTGTTGCTAACAATATAGCTACAGCAGTGGGCTAACACGACTGTGCTGTACGTTGGGCGAAAAAAATCGCATTAATCAATCACTTGGGTGGGCGTATTTATCAAATCATCCTAGAGTCATCTTAAAGCCTCAGCAGATGTCGCCCTTTAGTACGAGCGAGAAACGGATAATAAACTTGACAATAACCGCCGGTAAACTGTACCTGCTCATCAGTCCACTTGTTTTTTTTTCTTGCGTTTGTGAATTGCAAGAAAAACATAGCGTTGTTGCTATTAGGGCAGTGAAAATCATTCTAAGCAGCAGATATTTGTGTTCATAAATGTGCCAGTTTTAGCAGCAGGTGCAGATCCTGTCTATCTGGAGTAAATAACAAACAAAACTGAAGTTCAACGGTCAATTTAGAAGTTTATTGACGACTGAACAACGAAATTTTTACAAGTCGGCATGGCGCAGTGGTTGGCGTGTTCAGTTAAAAAACGGAAGGCTGCGTGTTAAAATCTTCGTTGTCATATTTTTACAGGTGCTTCATGCAGTGCTTTTTATACAATTATTCATGTTATTTTTCAGTGGCAGCTCGTCACGGTGGTTCTGACGCTGTTGCGCGCTCCATTATCCACAATGTGCCACCACACACCATGTGCCACGAATATTTCCAGCACCATTATCCACCAAAATTGTGGATGGTGGAATCCACCATTCCTATGATGGGCGGTTTTCAATAGGGTATGACGCTGTGAGAAGAGTTTGCAAAGGTGTCATGGTCCCGGGTTGGACGTTCGGCAAAGCGGTTTCGTATGCGAGATCAGAAGTTCAAGCAACATTGCAAATCAAACGTGCATAGGTAGACTTGCTTTGGGAGCATACAGGAATACCCCAATTCAGGGGGTACAGGGTGACATAGAATGGACATCGTTCGGGTGCAGAGAAGCTAGAAGCAAGACAGAATTTAAGGTGCGACTGAGAAAAATGAAAGAGGATCGGTGGGCTAGAAAAGTTTTTGGCTACTTGGACATGAACCAAGTCGATACTAATTGGAAAAAGAAAACTCGAAAAATCTTCAAACAAGTATTCAGGCAACAGCAAAATATCAAGCCAAAAGGAAACACTGGTGAAAAAGAAGGTGAAGGAAGCAGATGGAGACATCTGGAAGATTGGAATGTTTACAAAATCATCACTGGAGACCTACCGAACATTTAAGCAGGAAATTGCGAAAAAAATGCTATAAAATAATTCTCGGAGGAGTTCTCTGCTGTTCGAGGCCAGAACGGGAGTATTGTGGACCAAGACGTACCAAGCGAAATAAGAATGCACAGATACGTTATTTAGTGCGTGTGGAGAGGAGGAGGAAACAGCTGGACATTTGATAATGATCTGTAAAAGGCTTCACCCTGCAGTTCAAGATGATGGCGCGAAATTTTTAAAGCATGGGATTTAGGGACAGTGAAGGCAAAATAGACTTTAAACGGGTAGAAATAACCAGGAGGAGGTTAACTCATTGATGGCTGCAATCAAGGCGTGAGCGAGGTTCAATCTTTCCATACATAGTGATAGTACTTAACGTTATGGTAGGTGGCATGAGCCGCCGCACGATCTAAAGGGCACAGCCGGATACATGCATCCATACATGCAACATGTTCCGCTGCCTGAAGCCCATCTGTGTGTTTTCCACCAGCTAGGTTAAGTGGCGCCAAGTCGTCGTCCCTCCACTCCTTTTTCACCAGTCCTCCACTCATGAAAACTAAATTGCTGTCATGGTGTTTCTGGTGCTTTTCCGGTTCTAGTAAGCGTAGAGTTCATTATAAATACGCTTCAGGAAACGTTATCACTGTTTATGGGAGCTGCGATGCATGGAGCTTCAGTGAGCATTAGAATGGCGGGTAGTGAACATATTTGCCTAATTTTTGCCCTTTCCGGTCCGTTCGCATTCACGTGGCTTGAAGCCGCTTTCTGAAGACAGGATAATCAGCAATCGTTCAGCTGTTACACTTCTGTATCTTGACCTCTTTAGGCTCAACAATTCAAATCGAGTCCGCAAGTTCACTATGTCCTGTTTTTTTTTTTATTTGAAGCAAAACGAAAACACAGCAATAAACAAAGCAAAAGTGCGTTTGAAGTCCGCAAGCTCAAAGGCAGTGTGGACTAGGCAAATTTGTGTACTACCCATCATTCCCATGGTGACTGACCGATACAGTGCCAGAGTCCCCTCCAGTCAATTTTAGGAAACTATGCATGCACCGCCCCATGGAGTAACATAAGCTCACAACGCCTCACCTGCGCACCCTGCCTCAACTAGGCTATGCCACCACTCAGCAGTCGACTACTTTGGGCAGCCTCTGCTGCGAGGTGTCCTTTCTCAAGAGGCACTTTAGCACCGCTCAGGATAAAACAAAAACAACACTTGTGGAACGAAGGAGGAAACGTTTACTCTCTCGTGTGAGCGCAAGCTTGGGCAGAAAAGCAAAGATGGAAAGAAAAAACAGAAAAGTGGTAAAATGATATTTTTCCTGCAGCGCGGGAAGCCGAACGTAACAATTGTAAGGGCTACTTAAGAAAGCAGCATTAAACATAACGCAGAACTTTACTTTGGCTGTTCCATTCATCGTCTCCTGCCCTTTTTAATGTCCACCTGTAGAAAATTGTAAAATTACGTGGAAGTAAAACTGTGTTGAGAAATGCGCACGAGCTCGAAATGTCAGCCAAACTAACAAAAGGATACAAGGCGTTGTGCACTGTTTTTGAGTGTGGCAACTCGAGAAGAAACAGTGCCGCGAAGTTTCCCGCTTATCAGCCGGCAAAACGTAAGCCCACTTATGGTTTGGTACGAAGAAGCTAGTGTTATTTTTATCAAAACAGCAACAGGGTGAACTTGAAAAAATTTTTTGCCTTACAGTGATTTTTCTCTTTGGCTCTGCGAAGTTTTCAGTAAAGTTGTAAGCTTGTAAAGCTAGTTGTGGATAGTTTTTTGTGAACCAATCGATCTGAACTTGCTCACAGGTGGAAATAATTTTGCTCCGGTATCGATTGTGCTAGCGGGCACCCGTATTTTTTTCTTGAAAAAGAAATCTTCATTGATTCATCTAGGGGCTTAACGTCACAAAACCACAACATGATTATGAGACGCGCCTTAGTGAAAGGCTCCGGAAATTCGACCACCTGGGGTTCTCTAACGTGCACCCAAACCTGACCACACGGACCTACGTCACTTCCCTCTCCATCGTAAATGCAGCCGCCGTAGCCGGCATTCGATCGCGCGACCTTCGGGTCAGCAGCCGAGTACCTTAGCCACTAGACCACCGTGGTGGGCTCAAGATAATGTTCGCCGGGTGTGTTTCGTCGACGAACTAGTTCTGCTCTAGAGCAATCTGAGGAGCGATTCCTTGAAGGGACAATACCACATTTGAATGTTTAAGACAGAGGCACCTAAAATATTTCGCGTAGCGAGCATTCGGTGTTGCGAAAAGTTCATTTTACATGTGCTACGAGGCCATGCTGCGGTACGGTTTCGACCCTGTGACATTATTTTCTCTATTTTTTCGCACTCTCTCTATTTGTACCGCGTTTACGTGTTTATTAATATATATTGTAGTATTTGTTTCATTTTCTAGGGGTGACGTATGGTGGAATTTCACACAAAGGCAGACCACGAGGGCCTTCCACGGGAGCATATGTACAACAGCCACCACGATGTGCACCACTTCGCTGATAGCGCCTGCGCGAAACGCACCGAAACACGACTCTTGTGGACGGCTGTTTCAACGATGGTCTTTGGAAGACTCCGCCCACAACTTGTGCTCATAGCTTTTCGTTGGCCAATTCTTTAGTCACACTGGAGGCACACAGAAAGACACCGACTTAACTTGCACACCTGCACCTCATTTTTAGCCATGCTCTCTGCTCTGCTAGGCACTGCGCCGTGTCGCCCTGTGACAGACATAGGTTGGGTGCCTTTCTTCAAAAATCACCACCACCACCACCCCCCTTGTCTCTCTCCAGCTACGCCTCCGTTATTAGAATGAAGTCAGTTTGAAAGCTCTGCCCGAAAAGCGAGCCGCATGGCGATCGCGAGATCTAGTGGCGCTGCAGTCCGATTTCGCTCCCGTGGCCCGGGGCGCGCGTGTTGTGATCAGCGGCGGCGATGGCAAGCGGTTGCCGCGGATCTCCGCTGTATTAACACGTCACTTTTCGGAGTGTTTTTGATACGGCGTAGTTTCTTGTACGAAACTACGCACTTGTCTTTTATGAAGCCTACCGAGGAGGAGCACATTTATCTACATCGAGGTACGCCGACTTGCTCTGCCCCGGGCTCGAACAACGACGACCAAAATGACGACTCCGCTGCGCACAACTTCTTGGTTTAATTATTTATAATTTTTTGTAAACATGATTACACAGTAGCGGGAGCCAAGATAAAAGCTGCCTTAAGCAGCTTTAGAAGATCAAATAGGTATATCCTCTGGTCTCTTTCGCTCTTCGGGGAGAGGCTAGCAGACAGATGATCGCGAGGAAATTTCCTCTCTAGCCATGCGCGTTATCTGATAGTTCGTGTTTTTATGCAAATGAAAATTTCTCATAATATTAACATTATTATAAATATCAATATTATAAAAAGCGGCAGCAATTGGTGGATATGACAGAAGTGACGCCGTTGAGTATTATGTGCATATTGTGTGAAACAATTACACAGCCATTACAAACATAGCCATACCAAATCTTGAACGACGCTACAGGGTCCCTTTCAAGAGTAAACCGTGAAAGTTTAACGGGCCCTGGGCGAATAGTCTTCTCAATGGGCCTTTTTTAGGTCCCGAACAGCGTCTCTATGGAGATCGCCACAATCGAAACTGTGGGTCGAAAGGCACTGAAGTCGGTAGAAAATCTCGGGGGCCGGGTATTTTTCATGATAATTTGTGAATGGCGCCACCCAGTGACCCCAAAAATTATGGCGCGCATGACATCACCACCGCTGGGCATGCGCAGACTAGTCTCCCGAAAAAAGCCCATAACTAGCCTAGCTTAGGTCTCGGTGTATGCATCAACTATGCCGTGCCAAAACGAACGACTGTGCTTGCAACACTAGGCTTTTCACACTATTGTATAATGTCTATTGAAAGTATAATCGTTAAGTGCCAACTACGCCAATCCACGAAAGACCTTCTGCACGCCCGTAAGGCAACACGCGAACATTAGTTTGAAGGCGCTGTAATGGGCGGGGCTTAAACACGCACTCGTTGTGCATTTCAAATAATTGGACTTCTGGTGCAGATCTAGGCGTTTAACCCTTAATATTGCGCACGTTAAAGAGATGTTTACACTTTTTTTCGTTCATGCAGAAATACAAGTCCTCGCTTTTTTGGTTATACACAATATCAATGAGAACATCTACTACATCGGGAGCTTTCTGAAAACGTGTAAATGTGAGCAAGAAGGGGAAGTTGCTGTAACAACTCGCACTCTGCTCTCGATTGATAGCCGTCGCGAAAACTTGTCTAGTGAACAGCGTATAGCATAGTTACTTTTTTTCCAGAACGTCTCTTTTGTAACTAGTAGAAAATATTAGTGCTCTTTTTCTATAGCATTTTTGTATTCAGTAAGTCAATCTTCTTGAGGCTTTTACAGACGTTTTGGGCAGTTTTTTGTCTACGCAAGACGACTCTGGTTGAAATGATAGCACTCGTCATAATTATGCTGAAAATCCCTCTATCTTGTAGATCCTCCCGTACTTCGAGGTGAAACGCTATGCGGACAGCTCAAATATAGGGAGAACATTGATCCTTAGCCAGCTTGCAAAGAGCAACGGATCCGGCTCAATCTACATAGGTGACCTTGTGCGTATTCACACCAGCAGTTTGAAAATGCCACGTGAGAATGTAAACTCGAAGCACGAACAATAGCTATGTTTGATAGTAGTACAACAAGAAAGTCACCATCAGGTACAGCACAGCGAAGAGCCGTGGTACGCCGCCGTAGCAGACAATGCGCCGAGTAGAGCAAAATCTGACTGCAGCGCCGCTAGCTTTCGCGACTACCGTTTCGCCCATCCTCCGCCGCTGGCGGATATACGGAGCTTTGAAACTGGGGATATTCTAGTAACGTTTCGCTACGCGATGCAGTCCCCGCCAAAAGCACCCGCGTCAGGAGACGGGGGTGTGGAGACACAAAATGGAAGCTAAGAAAATACTGCCATGGAGGTGCGCAAGATGCCTATTCTAGCGCCGCGGAAGCCCCGGATGGAGCATTATCTCCCCCAAAGGTTTCCTCTTCCGTGGTCATTTGAAGCAAAGACATAGACGAAGTTTTCACTCAGCCGTAGATCTCCCGACGCCACCCCGACGACAGGTCTGCCGATGCGTTTTGCTGGTGTTTTTGGTCTATCATCACGTCACACTATGTTGACTTGCTGTCTTTTGAAACGTCGTTGTCGACTTAGTGTGACAGGTCGGCCGACCATTGGCGTCTGCCTCGTTCTTCATCGGGGTTGTGCCAGTGTCGCTCTGGTGTAAACGCGCGTATAGAAAATGTCAAATGCAGGGGGGTGGTAGAGTCGTTCGTTACATGCGTTGTTTTACTCATCCCTCTTTCTTTTGTTAACCTGCCACGACAAGGGGAAGCAAAGGACACCGTCACTTATCGGACGTCACAGTTCAGTGCTCTGAACGGTCGTGAACAGTTTGCGAAGAATCTCAACCAGCGGGTTTCTGAAGACGGTGACCCCAGTGGCGTCAGTGTAAGTAATGTCTACACAGTACAGCACAAAAGTGAACAGCAGGGAGCTAATTGCTGGCACCTGGCCTTTCTGTGTCCGGAAGGCAGACTGCTCGAAGGGCAAGCGCCAAGGCCGATTTAGCCTATATAACGTGTTCATTGTGGCACTTCGTTCCAGGGGGGGGGGAGCAAGAAACTTCCCCGAGACTTATGGTCACATAAGGACCACGTTCGCAAGTTACAGTGAAAAATGACCTCACTCGCTGAGCACAGCGTATTGAAAGACCACATATTCCTCAACGACTTCTTTTTTTGGCAAGTTGTTGCGTACGTAGTGCCAATGACTGAGGCGCAAAAAACATTTCGCGAGACAGGAAGAGCAGAAGAGAAGAAGCAACAGTGCCAACTACCAACTGTTTATTTACAGCCTAAGAAACGCACAGGAAATAAAAGAAGACAATTCTACACATGCGTGCACAGCCAACAAGCGTTTTACAGCGTCATGCTTACGGCAATGGGTTATCTAAAAACTGAGTTTCTGTGGAATACAACATATTAGATGTAACACAGATATATTCGGGCCCTTTCTTTTGATAATAAAAGCTTCCAAGAGCTCACAAGCTGTTTGTTACTCTTACCAAGATTGATTGATTGATATGTGGGTTTTAACATCTAAAAACCACCATATTGTCACGAGGTTGTAACACACGCAGCACTTGAGAGGAAGCACGCAGGAGTCAGGGCGGTGTCAGGCGAACTGTTTATTGGGCGAACTTGTGCCCAGCAAAACAAGGCCAAACAGCAACAGCGGCGTGAACAGTCGTCGGCCGACGGAAAAAAAGACTCCCCAGTGGCGCACTGCGCCGGCTTTTATACACGCGTCGTAACGCGTTCCAGAGTGGCATACAAGATAAACGCGGCCTGCGTTGCGCTTAACAGATACACGTGTCATAACGCGTTCCAGAGTGGCATACAAGATAAACGCGGCCTGCGTTGCGCTTAACAGATACACGCGTCATAACGCGTTCCAGAGTGGCATACAAGATGAACGCGGCCTGCGTTGCGCTTAACAGAAAGTGATAGCGGCTTTCTTTGTAAACCAAAAGAACCGCACGTGTCACTACCCCCCTCTGAAAAAGCATCGTCCCGATGCTAAAGACAGAACATAAGAGAGAGTACATGCAATAAATTACATTAACAATGCGTCACAGCTAATCAGCGCGCGTAATAAGGTTTAAGTCGCACCACGTGTACGACTTCGGGTCGTGCACGGCGTCGTTGGGATGACGTTAAGCCATCGGGCACGACCTCATAGTCCAGTTCACCACGACGTCGGACTACCTTGTAGGGTCCAAAGTAGCGTCGCAGGAGCTTCTCAGACAATCCCCGTCGTCGTATCGGCGTCCAGACCCAGACAAGGTCGCCGGGTTGGTATTCGGTGTGGTGTCGTCGAAGGTTGTAGTGGCGCCTGTCGACCGTCTGTTGGCTCTTGATTCGCAGGCGGGCTAGCTGTCGAGCTTCTTCAGCGCGATCCAGGTAGCTGGCGACGTCGAGGTCTTCTTCGTCGGTGCCGACCGGTAGCATGGCGTCAAGCGTTGTTGTTGGGCTCCGTCCGTAGACGAGCTTGTATGGAGCAAACTGCGTCGTTTCCTGCACGGCCGTGTTGTACGCGAAGGTTACATACGGGAGTATGGCGTCCCACGTCTTGTGTTCGACGTCCACGTACATGGCCAGCATGTCGGCGATGGTCTTATTTAGACGCTCGGTGAGGCCATTCGTCTGTGGGTGGTACGCGGTGGTTCGGCGGTGGCTTGTCTGACTGTGCCTCAAGATCGCCTGCGTTAGGTCAGCCGTAAAGGCCGTACCTCTGTCGGTGATGAGGACCTCGGGGGCTCCGTGGCGGAGGACGATGTTCTCAATGAAGAACTTGGCGACCTCGGCGGCAGTGCCCTTGAGCAAGGCCCTTGTTTCGGCATAGCGGGTGAGGTAGTCAGTC
This sequence comes from Rhipicephalus annulatus, assembly GCA_013436015.1. Taxonomy (NCBI): domain Eukaryota; kingdom Metazoa; phylum Arthropoda; class Arachnida; order Ixodida; family Ixodidae; genus Rhipicephalus; species Rhipicephalus annulatus. Next base: position 46,469 of record WOVY01010442.1, read on the forward strand.
GCTACGACAATCCATTTGTTGCCAGAAGTTGACGTCGGGAAGGGCCCCAGTAAGTCCATGCCGATTTGTTGGAATGGCCGTCGAGGTGGTTCGATGGGTTGCAGAAGTCCGGCTGGCCTAGTTGTCGGCGTCTTGCGTCGCTGACAGTCTCTGCATGTCTTTACGTAGTGGGCGACGTCGGCAGTGAGGCGAGGCCAATAGTACTTCTCTTGTATTCGTGACAGTGTGCGGGAAACACCAAGATGTCCGGCTGTCGGGTCGTCGTGTAATGCTTCCAGAACCTCTGGACGTAACGCTGAAGGCACCACGAGGAGGTGGTCGGCGCGGAGCGGCGAGAAGTTCTTCAGGAGGACGTTGTTTCGCAGGAAAAACGAAGCCAGTCCTCGGCGGAATACTTTCGGCACGTCGGCGGTCTTGCCTTGCAGGTAGTCCATGAGGATCTCGAGCTCTGGGTCAGCTCGTTGGCGTTCCGCGAAGTCGTCGGTACTTATTGGTCCCAGGAAAGTCGTCGTCCTGGTCATCCTGGGGCGGTGGATCGACAGGGGCGCGAGACAAGCAGTCGGCGTCGGAGTGCTTTCGTCCGCTCTTGTAGACGACGGTGATGTCAAATTCTTGTAGTCTGAGACTCCACCGTGCGAGGCGCCCTGGTGGATCCTTCAAGTTAGCTAGCCAACACAAGGCGTGGTGGTCACTCACGACTTTGAAAGGCCTGCCGTACAGGTAGGGGCGGAACTTTGATGTAGCCCAGATGATGGCAAGGCATTCCTTTTCTGTCGTGGAATAATTGGCTTCTGCCTTCGAAAGTGACCGGCTAGCGTAACTGATGACCCTTTCAAGTCCGTCGGTCTTCTGCACGATCACGGCGCCGAGCCCTGTGCTGCTTGCGTCCGTGTGAATTTCGGTGTCAGCTTCTTTGTCGAAGTGCGCCAGTATTGGCGGCGTTTGCAGGCGTCGCTTTAATTCTTGAAATGCCTCGACTTGCGGCGTTTCCCATTTGAAGTCGACGTCGGCCTTCGTGAGGTACGTCAGTGGCTCGGCTATCCGCGAAAAGTTCTTCACGAAGCGTCTGTAATAAGCGCAGAGGCCAAGAAATCGGCGTACTGCTTTCTTGTCAGTGGGTGCAGGGAAGTCGGCGATCGCAGCTGTTTTCTGTGGATCAGGGAGCACTCCCGACTTGCTGATAACGTGGCCAAGGAACAATAGTTCCTCGTAGGCGAAGCGGCACTTTTCTGGCTTCAGGGTAAGTCCCGAGGCTTTGATTACCCGAAGAACAGCTTCAAGGCGCCGGAGGTGCTCGTCGAAGTTGGAAGAAAATACGACTACGTCGTCCAAGTAGACGAGGCAAGTCTGCCACTTCAAGCCTGCGAGTACTGTGTCCATAACCCGTTGGAACGTCGCAGGCGCCGAGCAAAGACCAAAGGGCATGACCTTAAACTCTAATAGGCCGTCTGGTGTTATGAAGGCAGTCTTCTCTCGGTCTCTCTCGTCTACTTCGACTTGCCAGTAGCCGGTTTTGAGATCCATCGACGAAAAATACATGGCGTTGTAGAGTCTGTCCAGAGCATCGTCTATCCGTGGGAGGGGATACACGTCTTTCTTCGTGATCTTGTTCAGGCGACGATAATCGACGCAAAAACGTAGGGTTCCGTCCTTCTTCTTCACCAACACCACGGGTGATGCCCACGGACTCGTAGACGGCTGAATGATGTCGTCACGCAGCATTTCGTCGACTTGTTGCTTGATGGCCTCGCGTTCCCGTGCAGAAACTCGGTAGGGGCTCTGACGGAGCGGACGGGCATATTCGTCGGTTACGATGCGATGTTTCGCGAGAGGGGTCTGATGAAGCCTCGATGACGACGAGAAGCAGTCCTTGTATTGGTGGAGTAAGGCTTTGAGCTCCTTTTGTTGCTGCCTGGAAAGGCTTTGATTGACGTCGAAGGCGGGCGCGGACACTGCTGTCGACGTTGCGGCTCCCTGAGAATTGGTGAGGGCGAAGGCATTGCTCGCTTCCACAAATTCGCTTAGATGTGCTACCGTCGTGCCCCTATTCAAGTGCCTATATTCGTTGCTGAAGTTCGTCACCATTACCTTGGCTTCGCCGTTATGAAGCTTGGCTATGCCTCTTGCGACGCACATCTGACGGTCTAAGAGCAGGTGCTGGTCGCCTTCGATGACACCTTGTAAGTTGGTAGACGCTTTGGTGCCGACGGAAATGATGACGCTCGACAGTGGCGGGATGGTTACCTGCTCTTCTGTCACATTCAAGGCGTTGTGAGCGACGTTGCAGTCTGACGCCGTTGCATTATCCGTGGACAGCGTGATTGACCCGGATCTTAGGTCGATGACTGCGCCTTGCTGGTCCAGGAAATCCATGCCTAAAATGACGTCTCGCGAGCATTGCTGCAGGACCACAAAATTCACAGAATACGTCTGGCTGTGAATCGTGACTCTTGCCGTGCAGGTTCCAGTCGGTGTTATAAGGTGGCCCCCTGCTGTTCGGATATCCGGTCCTTCCCATGCAGTCTTTACCTTCTTGAGCTTAGCGGCGAAGAGACCACTGATGATAGTAGTCGGCGCCGGTATCTACTAGGGCGGTGACGCTGTGGCCGTCGATGATCACGTCGAGGTCGGTGGTTCGTCGTCTGGCGTTCCGGTTAGGTCGGGGCGTCGGAATCACGGCTGCGTCGGCTTGGTCCGGTGCTGCTATGTCGCGTCGGCGGCGAGGCTTTGTCGTAAAGACTCTGCTCAGGCGGCGTACTGCGACTACGTCGGGAAAGTTCGTGCGTCGTGGTCGTCGTCATCGGCAGTGGCGGCGGCGGCGGAGGAGGATCTTCGGCATTGCGTCGTGCAGCAACCGCACCTCCATCGGTTGCTGCCTTTAGTTTCCCGGGTAGGGGCTTGGGGAACGGCCCCGGTTAGGGCCGGTGTACTGGCGGCGATCCGGGGAGACGTAGCGGCCAGGCGAAGGTGAACGGGATGGTCGTCGTTGTTGCCACTGCGATCCGGCGATGTAGTCGGCGATGTCGCGAGGTCGCTCACCTGGGCGCGGACGCGGCGCGTTCACGTCGAAGCCACGCAGTCCCATCTCACGGTACTGGCAGTAGCGGTAGGTGTGCCCGGCTTCGCCGCAGTGGTAGCATAGTGGGCGGTGGTTCGGGGTGCGCCAAACGTCAGTTTTCCTCGGCGAGCGCTGGATTACTGGCGAGCGGGAATGCGTCGGGGGTGGCGGCGGTGGCTGGCGACGAAACTGCGGAGACGTTGGGTCCTGGTGTTGGCGAGGAGCGGCGACAGGTCGTCGTGCAGTAGCGGCGTAGGTCATCGCCTCTGGTTGGGGCTGTGGCCGTTCAGGAACGCTCAGTGAGCGCTGTAGTTCCTCGCGGACTACGTCTTCGAGAGAGGCGATTTGGGGCTGAGACGATGGCAACATGCGGCGCAGTTCTTCACGAACAATAGCGCGTATGGTCTCGCGCAGGTCGTCGGGGCAGGGTCCTCGGACTTCTGCGACGTCTGGTGACATGCGCCGATCGTATTGGCGGGTCCGCATTTCAAGAGTCTTCTCGATGGTGGTAGCCTCAGAGAGGAACTCTTGTACCGTCTTTGGCGGGTTTCTGATCAGTCCGGCGAAGAGCTCCTGCTTCACTCCTCGCATAAGCAGGCGAACCTTCTTGTCCTCAGACATGTCTGCGTCGGCGTGGCGGAAAAGTCGCGTCATCTCCTCCGTGAAGATCGTTACGTTTTCGTTGGGGAGCTGCACCCGAGTTTCAAGCAGTGATGCGGCTCTTTCCTTCCGCACGACGCTTGCAAAGGTGCGCAGGAAAGCAACGCGGAAGTCGTCCCAGGTTCGAAGCGTTGACTCGCGGTTCTCGAACCAAGTCCTTGCGGCGTCTTCCAGGTAAAAATACACATGACGCAGCTTGTCGTCCGGGTCCCACTTATTGAGGGCTGCGACGCGGTCGTAAATGTCAAGCCAGTTTTCCGGGTCTTCGTAGGTCGATCCGCGGAAGGTAGGCGGCTCTTTGGGCTGGTTGACGACCACGGTTGCCGAAGACCTTGCTTCCGTCATCGTGGATGCCGGCTTCGTAGCAGCCTTTGTTTTCTTGTCCTTGTCGGGGAGCGGCAGGTATTCGGGCGGTAGTCCTTGTTGTCTTCGGCTCACTCGAACGACCGGGTCGGCGTCGTCCTCTTGGCGGCTTGGGCTTGGCTCACGGCTGGACGGGGGCGTACGGTACATGGACCGAGAAGCACCTCCACCAGATGTCACGAGGTTGTAACACACGCAGCACTTGAGAGGAAGCACGCAGGAGTCAGGGCGGTGTCAGGCGAACTGTTTATTAGGCGAACTTGTGCCCAGCAAAACAAGGCCAAACAGCAACAGCGGCGTGAACAGTCGTCAGCCGACGAAAAAAAAGACTCCCCAGTGGCGCACTGCGCCGGCTTTTATACACGCGTCGTAACGCGTTCCAGAGTGGCATACAAGATAAACGCGGCCTGCGTTGCGCTTAACAGATACACGTGTCATAACGCGTTCCAGAGTGGCATACAAGATAAACACGGCCTGCGTTGCGCTTAACAGATACACGCGTCATAACGCGTTCCAGAGTGGCATACAAGATGAACGCGGCCTGCGTTGCGCTTAACAGAAAGTGATAGCGGCTTTCTTTGTAAACCAAAAGAACCGCACGTGTCAATATGATTATGAGAGGCGCCGTAGTGGAAAGCTCCGGAAATTTCGAACAACTGGGGTTCCTTAACGTGCACCCAAATCTCAGCACATGCGCCTACAGAATTTTCGCGTCCGTCGAAAATGCAGCCGCCGCAGCCGGGATTTGATCCGGCGACATGCGGGCCAGCAGATGAGTACCTTAGCCACTAGACCACCGCGGCGGGGCTTCTTACCAAGAATCAGAGTTTGCTCAAACCATGCCATACATCTGCAGCATTTACAGTGGACTGGAAGATGCGCATGATCATCGTCATCATCAGCCTGGCTACGTCCCCTGCAGGACAAAGACTTCTCCCATGTTCCGCCAGTTGCCTCGGTAGTGTGCTTAATGGTGCCAATTTACACCCGCAAACTAATCTCATCTGCCCACCTAACCTTCTGTCTCCCTCTCATCCACCTGCCTTCCCTGGGAATCCCTTTTGATCACTTTTGCATAAACTATTGCCATGCTCCCTCAGGCTGCCATTCATGCAACGTCCCGTCTGACCGATATAAAACATGCCACTGCTTAGGGGTGTCCCATATACTGCCCCTTGTGCGCAGCGCCTAAAAAGTGGGCTGCTTCTGGCAGCCAGTTTGCTCATCGGATGTGTGCCATGGTTTGAGCAAATGGCTGTTCTTGGTAGGCGTAACAAACAGTGATTACATTCGGTGGGTCGACGTAGCCAATGTGAGCTTTTTCTTTACGCTCACCCGTTAAAATTTCCCACGTGTGTTTTCGCCATTTCTGGGTAGAAATGAAGCGTCAATCACCTGTGGCACATACCAGTGGCAATACGCGCCCACAGGTGCATGCCACTGTTAGGCGAAAAGAGTTTGACGATGTGCATGTCGAGGTTGTGACATTCGTGTGATGACCAGCCAATTGTATTCATCAAGCCATCTTACCCTCCTATAGCAATTTTGGTAGAGTACCACCACGTAGGTGGGCAGATACATAGATAGATGGCAAAAGTACGCATAAAATTTCAGTGCAGAAAGAAATGCTTAGCATTTAAAGCAAGGCGCCAATGAAGGTTTCCTCACCTGCTCCTGGTACGTTCTGCGCAATTTTACAAGCCAAGACAACCGGTTTTGATTTTGATGATCTGAAAGGCGAATCGCTGTAAATTTCTGGACAGTTTGGCGATGCTTTTTGGGTGACCGCGTGGGTGATTGAATCTCATATCATGTATAATGTCACATTGAGAAAAATTGCTTCCCCGTGTGTCACATATTCAGATGCCGTCACATGTAAGTTCACATGCATTTTTTGGCTTATATGATATTGATAAGGTCTGGCGCAAAAAATTAGGAATAAATAATTCTCGTGAATTGCGCGATTTTGGCATAATGCTTGTTTGAGTTAGACATTTTTTGTGAAGCGTTAGTTTGCTTTTTAAACAGTCTTAGTTTAGATTTCTCAGAACAACTCGTTGATTAAAACTTATCATTGCGAAATTACGGCAGAGGTAACATCCGTTACTTTTTTTTTCAGCAGCGTTGACGAATGACCTTTTATTGGAGGTAACGGAGGGCGGTAACACGTTCCTTTTTTTGTGTAATGAGTAACGTGTATAGTATTTTTCGCTATTGCGCACAACACTGCATGGATCTTTTCGGCGTTATGGCGGGTTCGAAGGTAAGGTCAGCATGCGCGTAAGCCAATAGTCCCCGAAAGAAATAAATGGTTAGGTGTTCATTGAAGTGTAAACGGTAATGAGAACTACGGCAACTATGCCGGGAGCGAAATGAAATATCGTTTGTACAACACAAATTTGGGAAATGTGCAAGCTTCCCTTTCGCCTCCTCCTCCAAAAAAAGAGTTCATGCTCAAGCTGCATTAATGCGCGGCGTCGTGTTGCTGGCGAGGTATTTCTCGATGGTGTAGCGGTGTGTTTTGGATGTGGTTTTCTTACGTGGTTGCGATTGCTGTCTCTTGTGGTGCACAGAATCATGTTCGCACTGTAATAAACGTGATCCACGTCTAGAATGAAGTGCTACGCTATTGAAATCCTACGCGCCGACTTGAATATCACTTCATACGCGAGTGTTAACAAGGCTGCCATCACTCCGCGTGATTTCACCCGAGTGTCGTTGACAAGTATATGGTCACCGCTTCTTTTACTTTCACGTTCTTCACCAACAGCACCCTCGTCATTGATGATCTCGTACTATACAGCGTTGAGAGTGTTACCCTGTCTGCTATAAAATTACACGCGTGACGTCTTGGCCATAGAAATGTGGTGAACTTGGTGGGGAATTAACATTAGCTCTAGAAAGTACACCTGCTCAAAAACTTGTTTTCAGAGATGCCCAAATAAGAATCGTTTATCAGAAACTACCAAGGCTTTTATAAGCGTACGTGATGCCAATAGAATGGTCACGAATACGAGTCACGTGTATTTGTCTATTTGTCGTGAATTATACATAGTTATTTTTTAAAAAACCTTCTGCAAAATAATTGGAAGCACATGTCGTCAAATGCGTATGTACGCTTCCGATTTCACGGTAATTCCGCCTTTATTATAATAAATCAGTTTCTCTTATAAAGAAGGCGCCACAGTTAGCCCCATCAGGGGTAACAGTTTGTTCCTGTGCAGTTAACGTGCAAAAAGAGGCCCTAATCGATTTCTCTCATGAAGGAGTGACCCTTACATCCCGACATTTGGTCTCTCAAAGGTACTGATTGATGATTGATTTGTGGGGTTTACCATCCTAAAACCACGATATGATTATGAGAGACGCCGTAGTGGACGGCTTCGGAAATATTGACCACCTGGGGTTCTTTAACTAGCACCCAAATCTGAGCCTCAAAGGTACTGAGTAATAACAGTTCATCCACTGATAGTTACTCGCTAAAGAATGAGTCATTGATCCTTTGGGAAGTAATTGTTGTGGCACTGCAGTTACACTCTAAAAAGACGATGCAAAGACACTATTGTGGCTCCGAGCGCAATTAGCTTTTCTTGTATTCTGAATAGATACAAACAAGAATCTTGATGCATAATGGACATTATTCAGTTTAGAAATTCTGTATTACAAATTGTCAATCATGTAAATTACCTCGAAGTATAGGCAAGGCCTTTCTTTGCAGAGCCCGGGCGAAGAAACGGATTTCAGTGAAAAGTGGGTGTCGGTGTTAAGGCGGCGTTTCGCCGCCAGGCACTGCCACCGGAGTAGACATGTCACCGCGTGGTCTCTCACGTCATGAAAATTATATAATATTACTATTATTATTTCATTTTACCCTCAGGGCTTTACAAAAGCATTGTAGAGGGGAGGAGCAAAAAGCAAACATACACTTTTATAAAGTCAGCCAACGCACAAGAAGTACCAATATTTCAATAGTAAGAAAACAAAAAAATGAAATGGGCAAAAGCAAAACAAACGAAAGCCGGCAAAAGCATAAGGGGCTAAGAGTAAAACATACAACTAATGAGCCAGCTAACGCGCAAGAGGTAAAAAAAATTTAATATTATTAACATGAGAAAAAATGCGGTGTGAAATACAAGTCACGAAAACAATGAGGTACTATCGCGTGCGCCACTGGTAATGTACTTTGCATGCAATATGTCAAGACATGACGGAATGCGTCGGGCTTAGCAGTACTGGTGGTTGATGCTGACAGAAGATTCCAGTCGCGACATGATTCGTAACGATAGACTTAGAAAATGTGACGGTGTTACTTCGAGAAATATGCACTTTGTGGGAGTGGTCTATGCGGGATGATATGCGGTTTTATGCGGGGTGCAGGCTGTGACAAGTTTGATTTTAGACCGCGATTATGATAGATTTTTTTGTGCATCACAAGTGGAGGAAGATTAAGCCTGTTCTTCACCGTAGTCATCCTAGACGTTCAATTATAGCTGCAAACAGTGAAACGTGATGACCGGTTTTGGATTTTACGTGGCCGAGATCGCATACACATGTGGCGTACTCCAGTAAAAGATAAATGTAGGTGATGTGCAGCTGTTTCTTTGAAAAAGTCGGCGCTACAGGAAAGTTTCGTTTTAAATCGCCGAGCATGCAATTAAACTTGGATGTGACGGCAAGTTAGTAATGTGAACACCAAGATAATTATAAGACCGTTCATATTCAAGTGGGGTTGCGTTCAGGCGGCAGGAATAGTTATCGATAGATGCTATCGATAAATAGACGTATGCTTGTCAGTGGTGGAAACGCGTAATGTACGCGGGATTCGACCCCCAACAGCGCACTGCGCAACTGCGCTGGCAATAATTCCGCAGCGTGTTCACTTGTAAACTCATGTCCCGGAGTCCAGGACGCAAGCTGGCCTCGTTCACATCCGCCACCTATTGCAAGTGCATATCCACATGCGAATAGTTCACCTACGCGATCATCAGAAATCGCGAGGCCCTTCAAATAAAGCAACGAAGCAACCAGCGATCTCGAAACGTTCGATGGTCGTAAAAACTGGAACAGACAGAGAGCGACAGTGTGACAGGAGTACACGATAATACACACCTTGCCGGCATGACACAATCCGCGTGAACACAAACTTCACGGACAACACATGCGCCAGGAAGCAACAAGCTTTCATGTGGATTAACAACTCAACACCTAGGCATAGAGAGATATTAACGGACCGAGCGGAGCGAAAGCTTCCCCAGATCCAAGTTACCCGGATGCATTCTGTGAGAAAAGAAAGGCTCTTGACTGACACTTGGCTACTACGTAATGGCGCGCTCAAGCACTGTAGCCGGTGACGTAAAGCAGATCCTATCTGTTTGTGTGGTTTTGCGGCGCTAAGCTTCAAAGCGCGCCCACACCAGTACACTGGCACTGCGTGTAATGCGTCCACGTGCTCACGTGTTCACCCTAACAGTGCACACCGCTGTACAGTGGGCGTAGTGGAAAATGCAGACAGACTGTATCCACCTTCTTTTCGATTTCGCATTTATTTCTAAGCGGCTGTAACTTGGATTGTTGATAAAAAGACAGATTCATAAATGATGGAAATACAATACAGCACCTTTTTGTTTATTCATTGATACGTGGGGTTTACCGTCCCAAAACCACCACATCATTATAAGAGACGCCGTTGTGGAGGGCTCCAGAAATCCAGAAATTTCGACCATCTGGGGTCCTTTAACGTGCACCCAAATCTGAGCACACGGGCCTACAGCATTTTCACCTCCATCTGAAATGCAGCCGCCGCAGCCGGTATTCGATCCCGCAACCTGCGGGTCAGCAGATGACTACCTTAGCCACTAGACCACCGTGGCGGGGCAGCGCCTCTTTGTTGCCACCACTATCAGAATGCGGTGAAAGGAGCGCGTCGATAAGTTCGCGATATATTTCCTCGCCCTTGTATATGATAAAGCTGGCGACAAGTATGAACGCAAATTAGCTTGCTTGAAAACGCAATTGGCTTGCTTAAAAATATGTATTGCGTAGATGGTTCTCGTACTAATTGAAAAAAAAAAAACGCTACCTCAAGATAGCAGAAAATATATGGGACGTATAGGGCTTACCCACTGTTCCTAAAGGTGATTTGCATATTCAGTGCTCATTTTAATATACCAAACTAAGACAATTGTAAAAAAACTAGGAGCCTTATTTAGGCTTGAAGTGTGGCAGCTTGGGCTAGTTGGTATGGCATGACGATTGTTATAGCGGGAGAACAAAACGACAACACAGAGACAAGAAGCGCTCGTGGCCTTCGTGTCCTTATCTCTGTGTTGTCATTTTGTTCTCGCGCTATAACAATCGGCATGTGAGGAAGATTGATTTGTGCAGCCCCGTCTGGACGTTTGCCTCAATTGGCTTAACAGAAATTAGTAAAACCAAAACTCAGGAAAGTCTCGACCACCCAGGAGTGGTTATGTTCCCACCAACACCACGTTGATGAAACCCGTGGCGCTGGCCCGATGTTGCGCTTTTTTATCTTTCGGGCAAATTGCTCGGCCCTTCAACTGTGACTGCCCAAGTAGCACCTGGCACCTTCTCTGGCGACAAGGTGCGCACGCAGTTCAAGCGAACGAACAAACAGGCTCGCTGGTAAATTTGCATAGCCCCACTAAACGTTCGCACGAGCCGGCGATGAAAAAAAAAGTAGGCGGTGCCAGGTTCGTACCATTGTGTTGAAACTACAACCAATCGCCTTGACGCATGCGCATTTGAGCACGTTTTACGTGTCTCGACGTAGACGATGTATGTAATATCTAGGTAACGTCGCCGATGCAAAATACAGCTTGTCGCATGATGCGCCCGCTGCCGCTGGAACGCCCTGGTCGTGCCTCACATCCCTGAACTGAGTGTTTGCGTGCTTCGAAGTTATGCGAGTGCGCCGTGCGTTCTCTGCAGCTCCAAAAGCAGCCGTCAATTGGCATCGTGGTGTTGTTAGCCACGCGCTCCCGTGGTCTCAAAATTTTTCACCGCCACAGCACTTCGTAAAGCGAACTATAGGTCACACTGGAATACAAATCCTACCACCAATCACTGCTACCTTCTTCAAACTCTTTAGATATAAGGCACTAAGCTCTAGGAAATAAGCCTAATCACAACTAACTTATGAAACTGAATATCAGCCACTTTGCCGTTCAGAGCAGTGCAAATAAATAAAGTTTCTGAAAAAAAAAACAAGAAACAAGACACTCCTACTGACCTCAAAGCTGCGGACTTCCTTGGTGGGTAAGTGAAGGTTGATGCTGTTCGCCTTGTTGAATGGCTGCCTGTCCAAGGGACAAAGACCGGCACCATTTTGGGAACTGGCTTCGTGACAAACCGGACAAAGGACGTGCGAACATGGCAGCTTCTTCCGCCACGTCGGAATCATGCCACAGACAGAGCACATGCATGAACTTGGCACCGTCGAAGCCAACCGAGTCGGTCTCCAGTTTGCGCCGGGAAAGTCTTGGTAGTAAAAGCGATTAATGCGCTTTTCTTCCATTGCCGAAACGGTGTCGTCTTCTCGCATGAACCAGGTGCTTTAATATACCCAAACTAGATTTGGTACGGCTTCCAATGTATACATAGACTGGTAGCGAAGTTCCATAGAAGCCAATGCGTTCAAAAAATGGCAGCTCACCAGCTGCTCATGTGGCTTAGCGCCATCTCTGTGTGGAGGGAACACTTCCGGCGGAAGAAAAATAAAGCGGATGTGATGCAAAAGCTGAAAAACAAGCGACGTCATTTGTTTGTGCACTAGCACAAAATTTCATCTCAAATTACTTTTCATGGGCCCCTGATCGATAAGGACTTGTGCTAAGGCGATCACCGGCGAGTCATCCACGAGTGCACTTCAAGTCAACACCAGCTAATCTAATACAAACTCATGTACAAATAATGATATTTAACTGTACTACCGTTCACTTTGCCTCAAATTTAGAGAGAAACTTATTCTTCGAACTTTTATTCACTGTTCGTGGCTTCTTCCGCCGATAGATTAAGGCAACCAACAGCGTAATAACGTATACATGTGATATCTGCAGCGTGGCTTGTTTGTTTCACACATCGCACGTTTTTCAGCAGGCACAATGTTTGTGATCTTCTGTTTTAACAGCAAGAAATGGTGCCTAGTCACGCAAAAATGATGATATTTTAGTTTTATTTTATCGCCACAATATTTCAAATTTATTACACTGCACGAAATGGTAATAAGAACACAAAATTCTGCGGCAACTCCCTGCGTTATGTTTTTTTTTCTTTTTTTGCAATATGCTGAATTGTCATTCTTTATGCGCATGAAGACATTCCATTGGTACCTAGATAGATAACTTGACAATTTGTTAACCGATAACGCGAATAGTAAGCACTGCGTGCTCAAGAAAGAGACCGGGCTGTAGAAATTCTGATGGATGAAAGTCCAGTGAACAGTGTATTCCGAACCATTCTTGTTGGTTGATATGTGGGGTTTAACGCGCTAAAACTACCATATGATTATGAAAGACGCTGTAATGGAGGACTCCAGAAATTTTGAATTTATGGGGTTCTTTAACGTGAGCCCAAATCTGACAAACCACTATTATTGTTTGTTCTCTAGAAGACATGGGTCTGAATCCTTGTACAGCACATATTTTCCGCAGCTTCCGGCGAAAGCACTGGGCGTTAAATGTAACTCGCATCAGTAGGCTATCTATTCAACACTGCATGAATACGTTCACCAAGGATAAGACGCATTTACCAATTTCGCACACAACAGAGAACGCGAGCAAGAGCAGAACACTAAAACACGTGAGGGGTGTGTCTTCAGAGATAAGTTTTACGAGTGGGCCTTGTCATGTACAACCATGTAGGGCGAATGCTGCACTAAGAAATAGCGTGGACAGAAGGCGCTAGCAAAAACAATCTTTGAAAAAATAAAAACCCTCATAAATTCTCTGTTCATTAGACCTACAGAATGCCGTTGGAGAAATTAAATCTCATTTGTAAGACTTATTGCTTGCTTTGATATTAAATCAAATTTGGTTTTTTCACTATTAGTATTTGTTCCCTCCTCACATAGTCGTGCTTCCATTGCGGTTCCCATTACTCGCCATGCTCATGTCGCTGACAATAGCTTCTGATTCACTTTTCGCCCAAGCCTTCGCTACCTATTTCAAGAGACCTTGCAGCTTCTACAAGTCTTCGTCAGTTAATATCGAGTGGCCGGATACTACCACAAATATCTTTTATTTCCTCAATACAGCGACACATGCCGCTATAGGTTTGCTAAAATCATGACGTAGCATTCCACCTTTCTCGCTCGTCGAACACCTATATTGACCGTGAACATGCGTACAGGTATACCTCATATTGCGTATACAGTAAAATTCACCTGTGTCTGACAATATCGCCATGGTCAAATCATAACGGTTGGGAAACTTGGAATGAAAAAAGTCATAGCTTTGTCCCAAAGGCGAAACAATAAACGCGATAGCAACCATTTGAAAGGTCATGCGCAGAACAGAAAGCAGATCGAAACGTGCCCCGTGTTTATCGCGCACAAATTACACACGAAACGTACTCACAGGTACGGATGCACGCGAATAAGCATCTCATTTCTTTCTTCGCTGGGTCTGAAAAGAGCGCGCTTTTCGCCGACGGAGACTGCAATGATTGCAGTGATCTTTGTGCGCCCGGTAACTACAGCATAATTGTTCCACGTAAGGAATGAGGCCAGCCAAGGCGTACGATCCTCCCCTCCTCACAACCGCGAGATAAGGGCGCGCGAGGAGCGTAGTTCCCCTTCTCTAAGCCGGGCAAACTACGCGTAGGAGATCAGAGCGGACGCCGCTGCGTGATGTGGCAACGTGCGCTCATTACGCCATCTTTCTGATCATGCCGAAAGCACAGCAGCGGTAAGTGGTAGATATAAATGGCTTGCCATTTGAAAAGCAAAGAACGTTCTCTGGGGTGGCTCAGTGGTTAACGCTTCCCTTTAACGACGCAGAAGTCCCACGTTAGATTCCACGCGCCGAAGTGTTTTTTTCTGGATTTTTTTTATTTCTTGCGTTTTAACATATATAGATACGTACGCATATACGGTGCATGACATCAACGCCAATGCTGGTGGAAGAATCCGGCCGAGAGCGTCCATATAATTGCTATAGCATAGAAATGGTGGTTGGAAACTCAACACCCACTGTATGACTGAAGCCCGCATAAGTGAGAAGTGCCAAATAAAGAAAACCGAAAACGGAAGCCAATTTTTTTCTAATACTTATACTTAGATGTATGTTAACGGATACTACAAATTTACTTTGCGGTTTATCTGACACGTGGATAAATGCTAGACTGCCTCATTTTTCGGTCGAGCGCCTTAAATCCGGGGCGTTTAGAGTCTGTCCAATGAACTATCTGCTATCAAGGTTTTTGCATGGCTTGTATTTATTTCAGCGCATTGCCTGGTCAACGAGACATAGCTCACTATTGCGTGATGCTTGCGTATTTCCGTACTTTATTTATTTGCATATGTGCTGTTTACTGGCGTCACATTTCAGACATAGAGAAGGATACTATATAAAGAGTGGCCACTCGAGCCTTTTCGCTCAGCAAGAAAGGGTCTGACCAACCGCTCAATGGCGTACCCATGCTCACTTCTACTCTTTCTTTCAATACTTGTAATAGCCACCTCAGAAAAACAACAAAACATAAGATTGGCATCGAATTTCTGCAAAGAAGAAAATTTCTTGTTTTATGCATATTTCTATATGCGCTCTACATTGTGTCTCGTGAAAGATGTTCATTGCTTTATCTTAAAAATAAGTAAAGTCCGGCTAGAAAATGTTGTCTCTCTGCATTTATTTTGCGCAAAGGGTTCAAATTCATGTGGTTTAGATGCACTGTACATTTATTCACTTTGTGCAAGCAAAAAAAAAAATGAGTGAGTAGCCTAGTGGGTAAAGACACTCGCTTTCGGAGCATAAGGGTACGGGTTGAAATCCCTGCATCGGAAAAAAATTTTTGTTATTTCATGTGTTGAAGAGAGAGAGAATAAAACGTTTATTTGCGACCGAGGAAGGAGTGTCGGTGAGTGGTCTCCTTAGTCCGGGATCCCATCGGCACGGGCCGCTGTCCTCGCTCGTCTCACGAGGGCCTCTCGGGTTTTCGGATCCGAGCTGGACAGAGCTGCCTCCCATCCTACAGAGTTCTGCTGTGTTCTGGGTTGTAGAGGTGGATTGTGTGGGCATTCCCATACCATGTGGTACAGGGTGGCTCTTTTAGTGACGCATAACCTGCAGTGTGGTGCGTATGTGTCGGGATCTATCTTGACAGTATGTATAGATTGGGGTAAGACAAGGTCTACAGGTGACGCCACGCTATACCTGCGATTCCTTACTGAGCTTTGGCTCCGGAAGCAGAAGTTTCCGTCTTTCGAGTCTTTGATGTTCTAGAATATATTTGTATGTTAGGAACAGGTTCATACGCATAGCCGAGGGTGGGTGTGATATGCCGGGGTCGGATGCCCGGAAGAGTAATTCTCGGGCCGAGGCATGGGCGAGCTCATTGCCTCTAACTCCGCAGTGGCCGGGTATCCATATCAGCTGTTTCTATTCGCCCTCTGAGCATGAGAACGAGAGTTGTGTAAGAAGTCGATGCGCGATAGGGCCAATGTGGCCTTTACAAAAATTTCTGTAGGCTTGCTTTTGAATCTGTTAGAATGGAAGTGGACCTTGGGTTTCGTAGGGTGAGGGTGATTCCTGCTTCTTTCATACTAGTTGTGTCTGTGTCCTGGGCTGATATACAATCAACCTGTTTTCCGCAGTGAATGACGCTTGCTGTATATTTGCCGTCCACTGGTCCAGCTGCATCGAAAAGAAGGCGCCCTCCGTATTTGAGTAGTTGCCGTGAAATTTTGCCCATGCCGGACGTCGACGTTCGTGGAACTGAGGATGAATGGTGCGTGGAAGTGGTTTGATGATGAAATCCTGCCTCCATTCATATGAGATACGTTGTTTTCTCCTTCTCTCAATGGGGGCTTCAATTCCAAGTTCTGATAGTGTTTTCGGTCCCGTTTTAGTGATGGCGAGGTGCATTCGTGTGGTGTGCATGGAATAGTTCTGATACGGTATTGTGGAGCCCCATTTGAAGCAAACGTTCCGGAAGGGTCCACAGGGGAAGGTTCAGAGCCTTCTTGAGAGTCACACGTATGACTCGGTCGATTTTGTGCTCGTCTGCTTTCAAGAACCTCAGGTAAGAAAAGCTATAGGTTATGCGGCTGATAACAAATGCCTGAATGAGTCGCATTGTGTCGTGTTCTCTTATCCCTCGTCGTCAGTTTGCCACCCGACTATTCATGCGAGAGATTTGTAGGCAGGACGTTTTTTAGTTTATGTAAAGCAAGTGAGTTGCGGCCCTGATTATTTTAGTGGGCCCTAAAAATTCGGATGGTGTCAAACTCTTTAATTTGCGTTCCATTGAGTTGTACGTTGAGGGATGTATTCTCAGATGTCTTATTTCTATATACCAGGATTTCTGATTTGATGGGGGAGCACTCCACACCGCTCTCTCATCCTATCTTTTATACGATGGAGGTGGCCTGTTGGAAGGCTTCTTCTACCTGGCCCAGGTTTCCAGGCCGGCTCCAGATTGTGACGTCATCACTATATATCGTGTGGCGTACTTACAAAATTTTATTTAGGGCCTCCGGGAGACACATGAGGGCAATATTGAAGAGGAGCGGAGAAAGGACAGCCCCTTGGGGAGTACCGAAATCACCCATGGATATGGGTTGAGATTTAAGGTCCCCTATGCGGATAGTGATATTGTCTGTCTATAGGAAGTCCCGCAAATATGCATGTAGTTTTGTACTGCATCTGAGTTCCCGTAAGTTTTCCAAGATAGTGAAGTACAGAACATTGTCAAAGGCAGCCTTGAAATCAATTGCACGAATGGCCCTTTCCGCTTGAGTGCTATCGCTTGGTAGGTCGACAATCTCATGTTTTAGTTGGAGGAGGATGTCCTGCGCTGAAATGACAGGCAAGAGGTTCTGTTCTAGGTATTCGTTTAGCCTTTTTTGTATGGCCTTTTCCATCACCTTACCAGCGCCTGGCGTGAGTGATATGGAATGGAGGTTATTACTATTGAGCGCTTTGCCGGCTTTCGAGATGAAAGTGAGCTCGGTCGATTTCCACTCTAGGGGTAGCGTTCCGGCGTCCCAGTATTAGTTCATTTTATCTACTAGCAATTGAGTTATATAACCATTTAGGTTAGAGAGCAGCCCTATAGATACCTGATCGGGTCCCGGGGTGGTACGTTTCCTCGTGCTTTATATTGTCGCTTTAATTTCGAATACCGTATACGCTTTTAAAATGTATGGATTATCGGGGCCGTCATAAAGGGGTATGGATGCGTGGTACCGCATCTGTAGGGCATCGAGTAAGTTCGCATTGTTGCCAGGGAGGCCATGCATAACCCTCTGAAGGCTTCTTCTGTTCGCGCCTCTTGTAGAGTCTGGGTCAATGAGGTGACGCAGAAGGTGCCAGGCAGATTTTGTATGGAGAGATCCTGTAAGGAAGTCACATTTCGAGGAACAATTTTCTTTAGTGAGTGGTGTTGCGCATTTTTCTGCCTTCGCAGTGAGGGTGGCAATACGTGTTTTGAGTCAGCGATTAAGCCTTTGTCGTTTCCAGCGTCTTGTGAGTTCGCGCCTGGCATCCCATAAATGCAAGAGATGGCTATCGACCACTGGAGCTTCAAGTGTAGGTACAACAGTTTTGGTAACCACGTTCTTAAGTTGAAGACATCGACATGTCTGACCACAACTCGTGGCGCTGAAAGCAGCAAAGTAGCTCGGCCGCGGGGCCCCTATATGGGAGTGTTCACTCTTTACGTAAGTGTGTTTTTCTATGTTTCATATCTGAAATAGCTCAAAGGGTCTGTAGATTGCTACTCTTGAGACTACAGACTGCCTTTCTTAGCACTCGGACGGCGTACCATCGCCTTTCGTGATGATGAATGCGACACGCTAAGTGACAAGGCACAGTCTTCTGATGTTGCCAAAGTGATGTTCTAAAGGCTCCTCTCTCACAGCAGTAGTTTTTCACGATTTGGCAACGTGAGTTTTCGAACTATCCCTACTGAAAAAACTTATATAGTTCCATACAGGATTGGTATGCTTCAATACAGGAGTTACAGGTGTTAATACAGGAAATGTGCAGGAAGCAAATAGGGTAAATAGGCATAATACAGGACCTACATGGGGGTATGTAGGAGCTGAATGGGACCTGGGCAGGACAAATAAGGGTATGTAGGAGCTATGTATGGATTATGGGTTTGGTATGTAGGTCCCATATAGCACACTATAGGAGCTAATGGGGTTGAATTGGGGCCATACATGGGACTTTCATAGGGCTCAGTGTAAACTTAAAAGTCAATGTAGGACATGAATAAACCTAGTACACGAAATACCTAGGCATGAATAACATTTTTGTTTTTTTTTGCATTGAAGGGCCTAAAACTCTCAGTTTTTCAGCTCCATTAGTTGGCTGTACGCAACCTTAAGAAGTAACCAGTTTTAACGAGTACATATTATGAGATGCAATAATGTTGTAACTGTCAGTTCAAGTGCACGAATAAACAAAAAGGAAGAGAGGACAAGCGCTTTATAGCAACTAAACTGTTTATTAGAAAGGGAAGAATATATAAACAGGTAATCAAAAAACAATGCATGCGTGTGCAGGCAAAAAACACACCCGTGGCATATTGAGGACACAGGGTAAAAGAAGAAAGATTATCTGGGAACCTAATCTAAAAAGATAAACTCTTTATCGTGCAGCAAACCCGAAGGCTGGCTGATGCATTCTTCCCCTCTTTTTATTATGTGAAAAGCTTCTGTCAACTCACGAGTTAATTGATTGTTAGATCAAAAAACCACTCCAGTATCCTGAAAAAGAGAATAACAACCGCACTCTCTGCAATGAGCCGCGAGATGCGATGCACCCAAGGATTTCAAAGAAGAATCGTGCTCTCTGAGACGAACATTGACGCACCTTCCCAACTGACCGATGTACACTTTACCACAGCTAAAAGGAGTCATGTAAACACCGCCCATTGCGCAGTCTACGAACTTTTTGCTGTGTTTTATACGGCATTGCGGAAACTCTCTGCGCATGCGTGAACAAATAGACTGCAGTTTGCTTTTGGCTGAGAAAAGCACATTGACATTATGTCAATTAGCGAGTTGTTTAGTTCATGCGATGTCTTATGAAGGTGAGGAATCACTGCTATCCTCTTACCTTTTCTACTCTCATCACGACGCCCCAAGTGGTTCCTTTCAACTTATACCTGAGTGTCTTATACCTGAGCCCGAAAGTACTTCAGCATGTGTGCTATGTGGCCGAATTCAGAAATTAATAGAGTCTTTATATACGCTGGGAGAGTGCATGTGGAATACGCTATACCTAGAGAGCATGTTTGAGAACATTTCTTGTATCTGACAACAACATCTTTCTTGGCTGCAGCTATGTGGAGAGGAAGGTCCACATGCTTGTCTAGTTCAAGGATGGCGTTGTGCAAAATACATCTCTCAGCAATTTACAATGGCACATGCTTGGCAGCTGGCACAAGCCGAAGGGCATGTCCAATGCCGTCCTCAAAGAGAAATGTGGATGTAGCCCACAGTGGGCAAAACATGCGTGTCACTTTTAAGAGGTGCAATAACTGGTGGACATTAAATGTCATCGCTGCATCACCGTACAATTTGGCCATCTGCTGAACAATTGTTAGCAACAACCTTTCTGCACAACAAACATCTGTTTAGGCAACAGTGTCTTTGTTCAACAAAAAAACAGCCTTGACAAGGAGGGTGAAGTGGGACATATATTTCTGTGGCAAGAAGTCCAACAAAAATGAAACACTGTAAAACAGCAACCAGTTACGCCACTTGGTGGCTTTCCAGTATGCGCGCTCTGACAGTGGTCTCCCTGTTCGATAAAAGGTAATCGGTGGTATTAAGGCACGCAGCCTGGCATCTAAACGTCGTATGCGCCGTCCCAGGTAGAATACCGAGTTACTGACAGAGAGCCATAACTCCATAAGCTGCCTTGTTACAACTTCCAGAACACAATGCATACCATCTGTAGGCAGTCCCCAGACCAGGTCAAGGCTTCGAAGCCTCACCAATGGTGATGGCTCCTTGAATCCTTGAACTGCCCCCTCTTGTTCCTGAGACTTCCTCATTGCTTCCATCACATGGCCATGGCTTCGATCAGGCGCTAGGTGACCGCAGTGGAGGTGCTTCACTGAACTTGTCTCAGAACAGCACACATAAGAGTATGACCAACTTTCAGAAATACAGATGTGGTTAATCATACAACTTAAAATACTGACACGATTTTGAGACATCGCAAAAGGGACATTTCTTGTTTTCTTGGTATGCAGCGTCAATGCTGTCCATACACCGAAATCAAGAAGAATGTACGAAATATTTTGATTTCACTTTGAAGTTTTTGTCGATAAGCATCTGCAAGCCAGCCCCACTGCAAGAGACATTATCCCGACAAGTCGAGAGAGTTTCTCCAAGTTTGTGAGTTTTGTGTCCTGCATGCAGCCTATATCATAGAAATTGCTTTCAGGGTCACTGTATGACAATTGACTAATCGTTTTTTATGTACACTACGAGCAGATGATGAATTTACCGCTAGTTTGTCACGAGTTTCTGTATCCCCGTGACGTCGCACTGCTATGAAACGTCAGAGTAGCAGCCTCCTGGATATAAAAACCGAATGTTTTTTTTAAGGTAGCGATGATTCAAATACATATGATGCATTTACAGGCACCACTATACCCGTTTTAGGTTTCTCGAAAGCATCATTTTTATTCAGAACAACAATTCAAATATATTTTTTTTTATTTTGTGTCAGTAGTAATTCAAGTTCTGCCCATGTTAAAAGCAGACAGAACCACTTTGAGTATTTTTGCATGAAAGGAATTTACTAGAAAGGCCTCTCGCAACAGTCTTCTTTTAATGGCTTGCACAAAACCTGTACAAAAAAGTGATGTTTGGGCTAATCGGTTTTTTTTGCAGTGATAATCAGACATTATTTTCAAATATCTTTCAATCTGACAAACAGACGTGCATCTACAGTTTTGAATAACCACTGTCTATTATTTACTAGCGAAAAAGAAATGTGAATTCACTCGCTACATTTATGTGCACTCACACAAATATTTGTGTAAAAAGGCCCTGCAAAGCTTTAACAAAAAATTGCACATTTACCACACCATTTATTTGCAGTGATTATGAGATTATATACTATATTCAAATTCAGCCAAAAAATTGAGGTATGCAAAATTATTCTACAAGGTGAACATATTTTATCACCATGAGCATGCTGGAAGCTATGCAGGTGGGGTGAAGAATGGCCTGAAAGTTATGCTGTTGCAAATCAAGACTTCAACATGTTTTATCTTTTTTCTATTTTTTGATCATATCAGCTGCTGCTTGTGGTTCCGACATGCACGATACAAACACGTAGGAACATTTTATGGGAACTCACAGAGACTCATTCATTAATTATTTCAAAACACCTGAAAGCTACAAAAACTCACTATCAACACAAGTTTCTTTTTCAAGGCACCAGCTGCACCCGTAATATCCATTAAATTGCTTCATGTTGAGTATTGATGGTCTGGCTTGAGAGTCTACACAACAAAAAACCACATCAACTTTTGACTTGATGTCAGCTTCAGCATGTGACCATACAAGAGTTTTAATGTCTTTCACTTCCTCAAGAAATCGCCTTAAGAGATTGTTTATTGGTGGATGCCAACTAAATGCCTGAAAGTGCAATATTTTTGCACCTAATTTCAAAGAGAAGCTCGTTGATCATTACTTGAATAGGACGAATCGAGCTCTTCGAAGAATCGAACACTGGCGCACCGTCGGTATTGAAGGTTAGCGTTAGTTTGCTCCATGCCATGTTCATCTGCCTACGAATGCTCCTGTATAGCTCGCCATCTGTGATGTCAGAGTACATTGCCAGCACTCGACTGGCAGACAACTTTAGCAAGCTTCTAAGAAGGGGACCACTGACGTACTTGATCAGATCTGTAAGTTGTTGTTTCAAGTCAAACTCATAGCAGCTGGAAGTTTCTTTGGGACAAAGAAACTTCCAGCTGCTACGAGTTCCTTAGTTGTCCGTTGCACATTACAGACACCACAGGTGACTTGACTTTGTGCTTGCATCTCTTGGGAAATTCCAAGATAGCAATGGCAGTGCAGGCATTTAAATGAATCTTTAGCGCCACCTTCTTGTCCTTCCAAAATTTGCGAAGCAAGTAAGTTGTCAATGGCACAACAGCCTCACCAAACAGGTTGTTCAGCAGGATAGGCAAGCATCTCGCCTGCGCCCACGTCAATCCTGCCGTGACAATATACGCCATAACTAGAAGCAGAGCTTGCGCTTTGGTTGTCCTATGGTGTGGAAGTGTTTCCTCCCAGAGCTTGGTGAAGTCATTAGGAGCAACTTGTTTATCACTTTCACTTCCATTGGCATCATCATTTGCACAATTGTCATCTATGTCTTCATGATCTATCGTTTCTTTGTCAGAGGTGTTCTCACTAAGGCTAGCAGCACTCGCACACAAATGGTCCGCAACATCCAAGTCACAACTGGCAGACAGTCTGTCTATGCTACTGCTGCTGCTCTGAGCGCGTTCTTGAGCAGCACATTGAAATGAAGCTGCGTCCACAGAGTCTCCGCGGTCCGAGGAACCATCTCTGGCACTTTGGTTTCTACTGCTACAGCCAGAATTTCGACATGTGTCATCCTGGAGGTGTGAAGAGCTCTGGAAATGAAACAAGTATGTAATGTAGGGTTATGACTGAAACGACCAATATTCTCTATCTTTATTTGCAGTTACTACATCTATTATTTCTAATAGTACATACACAGCGTTTTTTAGCCAATTTATATTTTTCTTAAATCTTTTGTTGAAAAAACAGGTCACTGACCAATGTTAAATAAAAACAAAGACGTTTCAGGATCCGTACGGATCCCTTGTTCACAATGAGATGACGGCTGAGCAACAGGTTCTTATGTAACGTTGAGCGCATGACGCAAAGTCCGGGAGTACACGTGGTTTAGTGTGCCAGATGATCTATTGATTGTGCTACTTGTCGTTTGAATGATTAGTGATTCGAGGTTCAGTCTGGTTGTAAAATTATTCTCCGTGGCCATGATGCGTGCGTTGTCCCAGCTTATCTCGTGGCCCGTCTTCTTGGCATGCTCTGCGAGTGCATTTGTCACTGTGTGGCCCTTGGCGACGTCATTCTTGTGTTGCATTAGACGTCTGCAGTAATTTCCACTCGTGCCAATGTACACCAATTCGCAATCGGCGCATGGTATCTTGTAGACAACACCAGGAAAGTGTGGCCGAGGGAGAGGATCCTTCACATTTAGCAACTCAGCTTTAAGCTTGCTAGCTGGAACATGCGCGATCTGTACCCCACGTTTTCTGAATAGACGGGCTAGGGCTTCGCTTATATTTACGAATATAAGGAATCGATGCACGCTTTTTCGTAGACGATGTGTTATGCATGGCTTGACTAGTTGACTGCAGTTTATTCATGACGGATTTAGTGTTTTTTCCTAATAAAAACATTGGGGTATCCATTCTGGATCAGGTCATCTTCAATGGTCCGGAGCTCCTCCTGCAGGCTTCCTTCATCGGAACAAGTGCGAATCACTCGTTGAACTAAAGACCGAATCACTGAGCGTTTGTGGGCTACCGGGTACACTGACTCATAGTCGAGGTATCTACCGGAGTGCGTTGGCTTTCGGTACACAGCGAAGGCGAGGCCTGTGGGAGTACGTTTTACAACTGCATCCAAGAAAGGGAGGCAACCGTCTTTTTCTTCTTCCACAGTAAACTTGATGGAGGTCTCGATGCCATTTAGGCAGTCAAGGAAAGCTTGGACGTCTTTCTTCTTTATCACGCAGAAGCAGTCGTCGACGTATCTCAGAAAAACCTTGGGTCTCGGCTGAAATGTTCCCAATGCTTTCTGCTCAATTGCTTCCATTGTGATATTCGCAGTTGTGACCTAAATCGACGCTCCCATTGCGGTACCGAAAACTTGCCTGTAGAATTCACCCTTGTACGAGAAGTAAGTGTTGGAAAGGCAAAACCGTAACAAGGTGCACAGCTCGGTGACGTCAAACGGTGTGCGATCGGCCAATGTCGTGTCCTTGTAAAGCAATTGTCTGGAAGTGTCTACAGCAAGGTCGACGGGAACACTTGTGAAGAGGGAGCAGACATCAAATGAAACCAGTACTTCGTCGACATCCACAGTGATGCTCTTCATTTTGCTTATGAAGTCATTGGTGTTCCGGAGGTTAGTTTCAGTCTTGCCTGCAAGGGGAGCCAGGATGCCGGGAAGATACTTTGAGAGGCTGTACAGGGGTGACCTAGTGAAATCTACTATGGGTCTGAGAGGCAATCCGCTTTTGTGAATCTTCGGTCTTAAATCTTTTGTGACATTCTGACTGCGGTTATTTTCACACATGAACTCTATGTCAAGGTGAAAATACTTTTCCGCAGCTGAAGTGACATTCACATGACTAATTAACAAAGCTTACTAGTTTTATTTTTGTTATTGACTTGAGGGCAGTTGCTTATATTATAAAGTTTCGCATATACATGTTTAATAATCGCGAAAGTTGTATGAAATCAGTGATTGATACATATAATCAAAATTTTGAGGGCGACATCGAAACTGACGCCACCTGATGTGCTGGAAATGTGGCCTCTCTGTCAAGTCAAAGAGAACTACCCATGAGAGCTAGGGAAGTGAAGAAATTGGAATCATGATATGCAAAGCAGAATCTATTGAGAAAAAACTGCAATCATTCTGAAATACACAAGTAGACAGCTTATTATTTGCGTCCCTTGTGTAGTGCTCTTTTGTTTTTTTTCTTAAACTCTAAACACGTGTGAAAAAGTATTCTTCCTGTCTGCAATAAGAAGCACCACAGCAGCTGCCCTGAAGTTTTACCGTAACAACCTGAGCAAGGGCCCCTTCCCGGGCAAGCCCATCCCTTTTTTGGGAGATTTCCAATATGTGGCCTCCTCTCCCCTTCCACAATTTCCACTGTTTCATTCACAGTTTTCAAATACCTGACGAAGGCGTATGAGCATAGTGAATGCATTCATATTCACTAATGCATTTCATTAGAAGCAGGAGTGTACATTCTTTATTCCTAGCAGCTCTTCTGACACCATCTTGAAATCTGATCCATGCCCTAACAAGGACCCCTTCATTCACTCATCTTGTTGAATTCTCCTTCACTGTAGGGGTGAAGGGGCTTGCCCAGGATTTTAGAATATGTTTTCCTAGACAATGTGAAGGTTGATACGGCAGCTCTCTTGCGTATAGCTCGAAAGAAACAAATGAGCACCAAACACTACAAGCAAAGATTAGGCGATGCATCATAACTGGCGTAAATGAGATTACTCACTATTTTTCATGAAAAGATATGCGCAGCACACCTTTATTCAAATTTCGTCACTTACAGTTTCTTGTCACAGGTAGTTGCAGTCTGATGTAACAGGGCAGTCATGCTTCTTGTAGTCTGGGTGTGATAAGTTTCGATATTGCCCTTGAAATTTGCTAATGAATATTTAAAACTACATGCAATTACTTTGATTTCTTAAACATGGATATGCCATACGTTACAGCTATCTAATATAAACAACTAAGCAACTACCTTCGCAAAAGTATTTCAGAAGTTAATTAACAAGTTTGGTTAACTTTAGCGATGGAAAGTCTACCTCCCTCCTCCCCACCATTTAATTTATGAGAGAAAACGACAGGAGCCTGACTGTTATTGAATTTTTATTTTAAAAATCTGCATTGTCCAAAAAAATCTGAGCACCCTGCAATAAACCTGCATATTATTCTACAAATATCCGACAACGACCCTACAGGCGCAGGGAAATATGTAAATTATTGCTACAGTTATACTTGTATAAGCAACCTTCACTGCATTATGCCGGCGTCAAGCAGGCGATTTCGACCTCGATCAGGGCCGATCTGAATTGGGCTCAAGCCGGACTAGCTAAACACTCACATTTAATCACGATTAAGCCCAATCTAAATAAAAACGGCCAAATCGCGATCCAACAGACGTCTGCACCAAACTTTGTCCGGATTAGTTTGGACAGTTTAGCAATGGCGATTGTTGATGGCGATCGCGAAATCAGACCTACGTCGACCCTTATAGCGATCAAAAGTGGCCGTGAGGCACCAGTACTAAATGCGAAGCATTTCTTAGCAAACTTCGGTGACTTTGAGCGTATCTATCTATCTATCGATCTCTCTATCTATATATATATATACACATATATATATATATATATATATATATATATATATATATATCTTGGTATGGCATAACATGACTATACGAAGAACATATCTCACCAGTCATATCATGAAAATCATGACATGTGTGTCAATAATTGCCTTTGTTTACATTTCATAGTTCTGCAGCTTTTGCGGTGGCTTCGTTCACATGGCATGTATCAAAACTAGTATGGTATGGCATGATTGCATGGCAAACACAAGTGACAGACCATAACATGAAAATCATTACATGCGTGTCATGTAACAACATGACTATATGCCAAGCTCCTAATGCGCTCGCGGCCGTTTCGCTAGCGTCACATATACTGGATTTGGTTATACAGTACTTAAATGAATGATGAAGGTATGTGACTGCTGCAAACATGATAATCATGGGATGCGTATCGTGTAACAACATGACTACATGCCACGCTCATGATGCACTGGCGGCTGTTTCGCTAGCTTCACATATACTAAATATGGTACTGTGGGACGTGAATAGATGGCGAAGGTGTGATACTGGTCCAAACGTGATAAACATGAGATGCGTGTCATGTAACACCATGACTACATGCTACGCTCACTATGCGCTCACGGCCATTTCGCTAATTTCACGTGTACCCAACTCAGTATTACGCGACGCGAACGGACGACTTAGGTAAATGACACATCCAAACATGATTATGACGAAATGCGTGTCATGTAACAACATGACTACAAGCCACACTCATGATGCTCTCGCGGCCGTTTCGCTAGCTTCACATATGCCGAATTTGGTATTACGTGACGCCAATAGAGCACGAAGATATGTGGCTGGTGCAAACATGATAATGATGAGATACGTGTCATGTGAGAACATGACTTCATGCCACATTTAAGGCACCAATAAATTTCGACGTGACGCGGTGCGCGTGCTCGCTGGCGTTGATTTTGTCGCCTCACGCAGGCGTTGCAACGCCAGGTGCCGGTCCTGCCATATACACGCATGAGCGCGCCGCGCTGCGTTGCTTTGATGCATGCGCGTTTCAGCGGGTCCGACGTCCCTCCGTCCCGAAAAGAGGGAGACGCAGTG
The DNA here is from genome assembly GCA_013436015.1 of Rhipicephalus annulatus. Taxonomy (NCBI): domain Eukaryota; kingdom Metazoa; phylum Arthropoda; class Arachnida; order Ixodida; family Ixodidae; genus Rhipicephalus; species Rhipicephalus annulatus. The sequence continues at coordinate 74,036 of WOVY01010442.1, forward strand.
TTGTCTGGATAATGCATCGGTGCGAAATGCAGCATACCGCCTTTTGTGCCGGTTTCCGTCGGGCCGCGTCGACGGACACTGATCGCGCCTGGCATCAGAGTACAGAGTGCTCGCGTTTTGCTAACGTAGCGTCACTGCGTCTAGTGTGCACACGCGTCAACGCTACATTGGAGTACATTGGACCCTTCATTATGTGCTCACTGCCGTTTTGCTAGCTCTACTTATACCAAATTTGGTGTTAGTTGATATCAATGGATAACAAAACATATGGCTGGTGCACTGCATGATAATCCTGACACGCGTGTCATGTAGGAGCATGGCAACATACCATGCTCATAGCGGGCTCGCGCCCGTATACTGAATTTGGTATCACGTGACGTGAATGAATGACGAAGGTAAACGACACACCCAAGCATGATAATCTAACGGAAGTCATGTACGGCATCATTTACCTCCACGTTGTAATGTTGTGCAGATTTTAAAGTAACATATGAAAATTTTTCATACGTGCTTCGCATTTATTCGATTCTCACTGTACGTGGGATCTGCCAATTTTTACATAAGACAGGGAATTGTTCGAAGGACTGATTTCTTTGTTAGATACAACTACTGAAACCAAGAGGTACTCGAACTAAGGAAAGCATGGGGGTCCACAACTGTGTTGCCTTCTTAGAGCTGCATGACTGAGTGCTGGCGCACGGGTGCGTGCGTTTCGCCACAGATCGCACGTTCAAGTGAACGATTGGCTGTGATAATTGCGAGGTAATATGAAACACGCCCAGGCTGCAACCTACAGTCATAACAGGCACTCACCTGGGCAGTACTGGTACGCTTGGCTCTCTTGGCGGCATTTGCCAAAGTTTGCCTCGGAACCTGGACGCTCGACTTAGGCTCCAAACAATGCCTGTAACGTCGCCGCGGCTTCTTGGACATCGTGAAATAAGCTAAAAGGCTCTATTTCAGGAGCCTAAAAGCTATTCAAGGCCGCTTTTTAGACATGCAGCAACAAAATCACGACGATCGATGCTGTAGAGAATCACAACTTGACATAAGAATGAAGAAAATATTCGCTACCTCAGTGATGCGAGCACACCTTGCACTGTTACGCAGACTAATAAAAACTGGGTGTCTGTAACCAAGGCCAAGAGTGCGTTAGCATAATTTGGTGTCACCGCTTGCCGACAGTTGGAAAAAACTCGGTGGTGATGTTGCTGCAGGTCAAAAAAACTTTTTGGAGCAATTAACAGGAGGCAACTTTTGTGCAGACGGCAACAATGCTTCACCACTTCACGCAAAACTGTTTTTGCAGCAGCCAGCTTCCTCACGGAATTGAATTTTTTGTGACTTTGAACAATTGAACATTTTGTGATCTCAAAAGAACTGCAAGTAATCTGTGATATACCATACAACAGTGGCGTTGGCAGAAACGTTTTGTTTCGTTGGGAGACATCCTTTATCTGAAATGGGTGCCGGGTAGCAAGTGTGATCGAGTGTCGGTGCTTTAATTGTATTCCATGGCAGAAAGAAATTTGGGAGGGGAAGAGGGGTGTGGCACGGGCTTGGTGTGCTACCTCCGGCGACGCCACTGCAATGCAATAATTCGGTGAAACATGAAAAAGAACGCGATGCGTCCTAAATTTCTTCTACTAGGATTTTGTTTTACATGTGTACATACCCTGCTGTTTCATCCCGTGTGCAAATGTGTGAAAATGTTAAAAGTGGAGTGAGATTTAAACCCTCGATCCACCTCCTATGTGCTAGCAGAAAGCGAATGTTTTACGTTAATTGGCAGAAGACATGACGTTTCTGTAATAGGCTAGGCTAATAGCCCCAGGACAGTTAGCACTACGTTTCCTAAGCGTGAGATAAAAGTAGTCGATATTAAAACTTCTGTCAGCATAGAGTGGTATAGTTCTCCCTTAGATGCTTCCCCGTTGAAAGCACATTTGGGTATCAGCAGCGACAGCATGTTTTTACTGTTTCTTGTGGGGTTAAACGAATGTCCGTGCCCTGAATATATAGGTACAAAGGAGTAGTGGTGGCATGTTTTTGCTGCTAAGCTTGTGGCGTTTCACAAAGGGCCATGATCTATGAACAATAGCAAACCTATTTCCAAAGCTTACTTCGCTATGTGTAATTATATATAGCAGCTTTTTTACAGTTACTTTCGGTTTCGGAGTCAGCGGAAACAAACCGTAATCGTTCGAAGCAAACGTCGGGCAAATTTCGAGTTAGTTCTGTTAAGTTCACGGTGACCTGAGACTTCGCAGAAATTTTCCATGCTTGTGAGGTCTCTGGCCTTGCATAAAGCTGAGAAATAACGTATCACTACACCACATCTGAGAGAGCTGTAGACTATAAAGATGAATGTTATATGCGGATCTTTTGCTCTCAGCGTTAGGGCCACTTTGCTTGTCGATGGTTACCATATTTACCGGGGCCCTATTGCACGCACATACAAGACTTCATTTACGATCATATTCAAGATTAACAAAAGAGAAGTTCTAGCTAGCCATCTTCGCAATCATTGTTTTAATTGAACCAGGATTTCTTACACTTGTGATCGATGTATGTCAACAACATGCATGCAGCCTGGATGTTATTTCCTACTAATCCTATTGAAGGTGCACACTGAAACTTTTTGTGTGTGTTCAATTCGACAAGCATGTCAAACGAGGATCGTGGGCTGTGCATAGTGCAATTGTCGCACTGGCGTCATTCTTCACATCAAAATATGGAAAAAAAGAAAATTTACATGCGTTAATTAGAATTAAGAGCCTGTTATTTACAGTCTTACTTGCAAGAAGAAAATTTCCATCAACAGAACAATGACATAAAAGTAATAAAACACTTAACACTGTCTTTACTAAGGTGGCCACCATATCTCTGCTATATCTAATGGCTGGAACATATGGGTGGATTTATGACACGTGCGGGTTTTGTCGAGTTTACGCCTTCTTGTGCTTTCCTTCAATTGTTCGTCTTCTCGTTTTGCCCCAGCACTCGCAGTATGTATGCTTTCGTGCAATACCACATATACTCTGCAACTGCCATCTTGGAGTGCGGCGACATTAAATCATTTAAACCGAGAAATGTAGCGGACTTCGATACTCGTGCCACACATAGGGCCTATTGCTGCGGTGACAGTGATACGCTGGGTGGTTATTATGATGCGACAGGGTATCACTTAGCTGGTAAGTTTATATATTGTGGGTTGGATTTTTGTTTGGCATGTGATATACACAAACTTGATCTTTTTCTGTAACAGAGTCGTAGCATGAACTCTAAGCATCAGTTACGCAAAGCTTCCGAGGCTTGGAGGTACTTTTTCGAGGTACTGTTGCTGTTGACAGTCATTGTGTAGTGTTTCCTCTCACGCATGTACTCACTTTCGTCTAAACTGCGCCCGCAAGAAGTTTTCGTGACACAGATTGTACAACTTATTGGGTCGCGCGCTTTTTGTTGACTAAGAATGACGAGTCCATTGTAGGTGACGAGTGCGGGAAAAGTGCATGTAATTTGTCCAGCCGCAGTGGCAAATTACTGTTGCGTAATTACAAACTTGTAAGTAATTTTGAAGAATGCATGACAGCACTTAAAAATGCACACACACACACACACACACAAAGAAAACATCGCCATCGATAGCCAAAAGTGAGGATTAATGCAGGATAGCAAGTCGTGATCGTTAGCACAGGCACCCAATCAAAGTTAAGTACTTAAAGTATTGAAAGGCACTTAACGTATTTAAATTGGCTATTTCCACGTTAAACATGAACCAAGCTTTTTACTTAGCTAAGTCACAGCTGGATGCTGCAGCAAGTAGCTTGAGTACAGTGCACTAGTTACTCTGTCACACTTAGAACATTAGTGGACCAAAAGCGTTCAGAAGCTCAAGTAATGAGACAGAAGCAGCTGCAAATTCAGAGCACAAAATAAAGGCAGCTACAATAACGTAGTTATTCTAAAACAAACTAAACATTTTTAAGCTGTGTAACATTCATTCACTTTCTCGCACCAGAAAAAAAAATGTGCTTGCTTGCTCCAAGTATTCTAATCACATATAATTTCTTGCAATATAGAGACATAGGAAGAAGTGGAAGCATTCTAGAAAAGTTAGAAGCGCATCAGAAAGACTGCTAGTGGCACAAATATGAAGTGGGCAACAAACAGTAAGGAGAAGGTAATGTTTTGTGATGCACAACTACACTTGATTGATGGTTATCCGATGCATTTTATCATCTAGCTGGGGCATGCGAGTGTTCATTCAACTCAGCCATGCTGCATGGTTACCCTGCTTTGCCTCTTTGAGGATCAAACTTTCTCTCTAATGTGACCTCGCGTATATTAATAGGACATTTGAAATTTCCTGTGGTACTTATTTCAGAAGGAGTTTGCTCTGGCTATTTTGAGTGATCAAAAAGGAACAAAAAGTGTTTTTATAGCTACAGATCTGTTGCTCATTCATTGATAACAAAAATATAAATTAGATACAATCATATAATAATAAACATTGTATGTTCAATTAACAAATGTTTAACATGCTTACAAAACTACAAAGAACATATCACTGTTACCTTTTTTTCCTTGAGAATTGTCGTGCAATGCACATTTTCGAGAAAATTCTCCATGGTCAGATAACGATTGTGAACTGGTTAGCGATTATTCATCTGTAGCTTTATACCCAATAATTCTGATTCCAGTTTGGGAATTCAAGGAATTGTGACTTAACTCACTGATAGTAGATACACTGGCTGTCACACCCATAGCCTTATTGCTGTGTGAAGACATGGCAGAAAACTGTGGTTGAGAACCCATAAAAAACCTAATGGCTTTATACTGCGCACTCGTTGACACTAGTGTGTACTACAGTTGCAGGTCTTCCCTGTATAAGATAAAGAATAAAAATTGGAATATTCCTTTTGATTTTTCTTGTACAGCCCTACAAGTTGGGTCTAAGCCGTGAGTGTAAACATGCGAAAAGAAGGACTGAAGTGAAATTTGCTATCATTCTTCACACAGCTTTCCATTTTTTTAGTGTTCTGTTCCAAATTCAAAATGTTTTGCACTAAAAGTGTCCAAAAAGTTTGCCTTGCTGTCCCACAACTTTCATTGCAATATTGACATCTTTTTTTGAAAATTTTATCAGTGGTGAGGTCGATTTTCATTTTGTATTTTGATTTTCATATGCAGGTTCCGGAACCAAAGAAAAAAGCCAGGAAGGCTGTGCAGAAAAAACACGAGGAAGACTTGCTGGCGAAATGTGGCGGTGAAGAACGTACAGTGCCAAAGGCAGACTTTGATGCCTTCCATAACAGTTTGCATAAAATCGAAGAGGATTTGGCATTGCTGAAGAAAAGCAGTGATGTGGATATTCGTGAAAACTGCAAGACAATGCAGAAGAAGCTGGGGAAGCTAGATGCGTTAAACAGGGACGTCCAGAAAAGCCTGCCTCAAAATATTTTTTGCCACCGGTGAGTGTTCCCCTTCTGTTTTCTTCGACTCCATAAAGAGGAGCATGAGGCTTGCAAGTGGCTACGATTGATCACTTCTAGAAAAGATGCTCAAGTGAATAAAGAAAGTGATAAAGCCTTCCAGTGATGCTTATTCTAAATGCATGTTACAATATAAGGATTTTGCTTACGACATGACTGTCTCGTGATTCCAAGCAGAAAGACAAATGGAGGAGGCATATAGAAATGCAATAAGGGTTGCTGTGTAATTAACACAATAAGAGGGAGCTGTTTTTGTATGTGAACACTACCTTAAAGGGTTCTGAGACCAGCTGGTAAGCTTGGTGAAAAAACATTCTCTGGGAAAAAAGTGTGCTTCTATGAAAGGTCAGTCAAATGTGTTTATGCATGGCACTTTAAAATTCACAGGAAAAGCACAATGTTACCCTTTTTTCAAGCACACTCTTCGAACAAACTTACTTGCTTTGAAGCAGCCGGCACCTGCAGATTTTGTCATTTCGCTGAGTGCTGCTGTTCTATCATAAGTTACACAAATCAAGAGTGTTTCTTTCAAATAATTTTGAATGTCACAGGAAGCATTAAACGTAATGAAGCTTTTGTGGAGCGCTGAGTTGCAGTGCTCGAAGGACGTGATTACCTGTCATGTTTTTTATACCATCTCACGCCCCACCACGGTGGTCTTGTGGCTAAGGTACTCGACTGCTGACCCGTAGGTCGCGGGATTGAATCCCGGCTGCGGCGGCTGCAAATCCGATGGAGGCGGAAATGTTGTAGGCCCGTGTGCTCAGATTTGGGTGCACGTTAAAGAACCCCAGGTGGTCGAAATTTCCGGAGCCCTCCACTACGGCGTCTCTCATAATCATATGGTGGTTTTAAGACGTTAAACCCCACATATTATTCAAATCAATCAATTTATACCGTCTGACGTAGTGGGCAATAAAAAAAAGCTGTTAACTGAACACGTTCGTACATGTCAAACCACATGGAGCACATTGTACACATGTTATGAAGGTACCCAAAAAGTGGATTAGAGCACTGAAGCAGTGAAGAGAAATGGGGCTGGTAACTGTTCAACAAATGCTATACTAACAAGCTAGGAGCACATAGCCATCTACTGGATTTTTGCTAACCATTTAAGCAATTTTTCATAATAATGATGTACAGGTGAATTGTTAGATATTTAACACATCCAGAAAGCGCGCCCGGAAATGCCAAGTCGCAATATTTACTCAAGCACTGTACGCCGTTGCCAGCGATCATCACGCTCCCAAAGCCGTCACCTGGCATCAAAGCCCACAAGGAAACAGCCCACGACGGTGCTTGTTAGGTGTCGTTGCAAGCACCAGTCTTCATGTTATCGCTACGAGCGGGTCAATGTTTAGTTCGACTGCTGAATGAGGATTTGTCACGAACGAATTGAGAATACACGAGTCCTCAAGCCGCAAGAGATAACCCAGCCCACAAACAATGAAGGTTTTCTATTTCTTCTTTTTTTTACCCCAACAACTATGTAAAAAGGGGTTGCCGTCATCAAGCAATGGTGGCAACAACTCTTTATTTATTTTTTATTTTAATAAAATAAAAGTATTCCCCACTGTCAGCTTCTTCGCGGTGGCGATAACACTTGTAACTTTGAAGCAAAAAGCCGCTGCTTCGGCGCGAAAAGCAAGAAAGAGGGTAGCCTCCGTTTTGTATGTTTTATAACCGAAAACACCATAAATAGCGGATATCAAAGGCCATGTTTTTTGAGCCCCCTTGCCGTCGTGGGCGATCAAACAGGTAAAGGAATGCGAACATTGCAATGAGGCTGCCGAGTATCTGCACATTTATCTCATTTTGGTGCCATCGGCAATCGGCTCCTTTGAAAACCACTATGCCCGCTCGTTACAACCCACAGATCGCGCATTAAAACAAGCTGGTATACTCACAAGCGCTGCGGAGCTAACCAGATGAACGTAAAGCAACAATTAAAAAACACCATCTTTTTGTCACCGGCGCGCAGAGAGTGAATGGTACTTGACCAAACGCGGCTGAACACGACCGGCATTTGTTAGGAAAAAGGCATTCCTGCAGTTTGCGTGGCACAGCGTTCCATATATTGGATGTTTCGCTGTGCGGAAGTGTGACGTACGTGTGCACCAGCCCTATACTTTTTCATGGGAAATTCAAAGGGATTTCTTAACTGTTTGCTATAGTAAATAAGTAGATATATCAAAGTTTGATATATCTGGAATCGACTGTAGCAAAAACAAGTCGTGTTCACAGTTTTGTACATAGTGTCTCAGCGGATGGAAACCTACACAAAAAATCTCCAATTTCAATCGTCTGTATTAATTTGGTAGAAGCGATGAGGCGAGAACACAGCTCTAGCTCCACTTCTGCTTCATTTGCCCAATAATGACTGTATGCACTTGATGAATCTTTATCATAAGCTGTCATTTATGAATGCAGAATTATACAGGCCAACACACTGGACGTCACTGTAAATTAAACGTCCATGCTGCCGAGAAGTGAGAAGAAAGGCAAGTTATTTTTGCCAGTTGCACCCTTAGTACTTCGCTGTCTCATGTTTTCATGCGCTGCTTTAGGTAGTGGCTTTTTTTTTGTTCTGTTTGTGCAGAAGGACTAAAATGCTTTTTTGAGTCCCTCATGCAGTTAAATGGTTTTTTTTTACACATGGTGCGTATTTTTCTTTTCACTCACAGGAGCAGCCCATTCTTCTGACCATGGCCACAGCCCATCCTGTGAGCCCCGCCGCGGTGGTCTAGTGGCTAAGGTACTCGGCTGCTGACCCGCAGGGCGCGGGTTTGAATCCCGGCTGCGGCGGCTGCATTTCCGATAGAGGCGGAAATGTAGGCCCTTGTGCTCAGATTTGGGTGCACGTTAAAGAACCCCAGGTGGTCTAAATTTCCGGAGCCCTCCACTACGGCGTCTCTCATAATCATATAGTGGTTTTGGGACGTTAAATCCCACATATCAATCAAGCCCATCCTGTAAGCAGATAGTTTCATATTCAATACGTGTGTATTGTACTTTATAGGAGGTATTCACATAGCTCACCCCGCCACAGTGCTAGCGAGTGCACCACCATAGCCGTGGTCATTCAGCGATCCAGCATAATAAGACAGCACGATGTGTATCAGCAGTGCCCCTCACTAAGCTGTTTTCTTGTAAAAATAGCAACATACCATATGCTGCCAAGAACTTTGGTTGTAATCCGATGACGACGTACGCACCAACGTTTTTAGATACTGTCAGTTGGGTGAACACGCGCGGTTGGAGCGGCCCCTCCCATATCCCGCGCAGCGGCCGCGCTGCTGTCGCTTTGGGATTGGCGAAGGAGCGTCGTCCGTTACCTCTGCACGCGAAACAACAGAAAATTCATTTCTAAATACGCGGATTGGAGTTAAAGCAGCTTGACGAAGGCCGAATGAATACAACTTAGTGATAAATAAGGGCCACGCCTGTACCTAAGCGTAAGAAATGTATGATGATTATTTCTTTGCCTGCAATGACTCAGCGATGTGGCCAGTGGGTGGCACACTGGGCCAATGCCACCCCCCCCGCCCCTAAGAAAAATGTTTTTCCTTTTGTTTACAGAGCAAAAAGTGACACTCGACCACACTTATCTGTCCGGTACCCTCTTCAGATCAAGGTAGTGCCCCTACCCCCCCCCCCCGAAAAACAATTCTGCCTGCGCCTCTGCAATAAATAGGGTTCAACTGCGCCTTCAGGTAGTGCGAGAAACTAAGCGAATGAGCCTGTTGTAATTACACATCGTATAAACGGCATGTAAGAATATATTTAGGAATGGCTGTGCTTTTTTTTAACAGCTAAGGAAAAATAGACAGGGCACATGGGCAGTCTTGCGCGAATCAGCGCCACAATCCTGCTGTGCTTTATATCAGTGAGCTTGCAAGTCTTATGCTGGCACAGCTGATATAAATGATATATATTTTATGTGAAGATGCATTTCACTCACAAACTCCTTGAATTGTAGCTAAAATCATCCGAGGAAATAGGAGAAGGAATTCCCAAGCTTAAGAAAAAATTAGAACACAGTGCAATAGATGACATACAGCTTGTATTTAAACAACTTTTGTTTAGAAAATGGAAATCTCTTTCACACTTTGTATTAAACCCTTCACACGACGATCAAGCATGCTTCAGTGAAGCAACGGTAGGATAGTAAACATGCCGAACTGTAGCGCACCGGGTTGTCGAAGTAGGTATGCCTCCGCGGAAAACACTTGGGATCGGCGGCACTTCTTCAACCTCCAAATAATCCTGCAGTTCTCAAGGCTTGCACAGCTGCTATTCAACAAGAAGCCTTTCAGGTGACAGTCAAGACCTACATTTGGAATTCGAGGACGCCCCGCCGCGGTGGTCTAGTGGCTAAGGTACTCGGCTGCTGACCCGCAGGTCGCGGGTTCGATTCCCGGCTGCGGCGGCTGCATTTCCGATGGAGGCGGAAATGTTGTAGGCCCGTGTACTCAGATTTGGGTGCACGTTAAAGAACCCCAGGTGGTCAAAATTTCCGGAGCCCTCCACTACGGCGTCTCTCATAATCAAATGGTGGTTTTGGGACGTTAAACCCCACAAATCAATCAATGGAATTCGAGGACCTAATGCTGCGAGCATATAGTAGGCGGAAACGTCAAAATTCAACGTCGTACGTGAGGACTAGAGCCCGGTGCTGTTTCTCTAATTTTTCTGAATAATCCTGCGCACTTGTTGAAATCAGCGGCATTAAAGTGCAAAAGGGAACCTTGGCAATTAGAAGAAACCGCGAATTTCCAGTGCCGTGTGTTGACCGTTGGTGGCGATGTGTGTGACGTTAACATAGAGTACTTCTATGTTGACGAAGCTAGTGGCGTCCCCTCCGATCCAGATTTATGTCCAGAGGCAGGTACTTGGTTGCCTGCTGTACACGACCGACGAAAGTTTCAATCCAGCAATGCCGAGTTTATCCAGGAAGTTTTTTTTCAAAGTTGATCAAAACAAAGGTATTGTCGAAATCAACAAGACAGTGGTAATAACAAAAGGCTTCATCTTTGTCTTCAGTTGTAGGGGAAGCTTGTTCTTTCGTGCGCATACAGCGAACGTGGTTTGGGAAGCCAGCTGAAACTCACGAGTGCTCAGATGGCGTCAACTTTTCTCCGATATGTTGATCACTTGAAGACATACATGGGCTGTCATAGCCGCTGATTTCCTTCGATTTAGACCGCAACATAAGCCCCGAAGATCCGGGATGTTCGGAAGATCACTTCAAGGCTGTCCCGGAAGGACTTATGCCCACCATACAAGAACAGAAGGACGAATCACTGAGTTCAGTAGAAGAAAGAAAAGAAAGAAATCCACATATCCAACGAAGCTTCACGAAAAATTACACTCGACTACTAAAAACTAAAAAGTACTGTTAATAGGGTCACAGCTTTGGAGAAAAAGTGTATAACGACATTCGGAAAACAAAAACACGTCTTTCTAAAGGTTCTACCAGTCAAGTGGACTAACTAATGACCGGCCTTCCTCCAGCACAACAATTGATATTGCTGACCAAAACCTCTCTGAACCCTAATTCGCAAAGCATTCCCTTAATAAATTGTTTAAGGCTTGACGATGTCGGCAGAGGCAGTATGTTCGCCTTTGACATTAACCTATAAGCAGCAGCAGGGCTCGATATTTTAAGGAGCAGGCAAGTAATCAGCCACTCTGTTTTGAAGCGCAGCCCTCTGGCTGACTTCGCTTTGAAGCTTTCAGTGCAGCACAAACAGAATTTGAAAAAAAAAACTTCTTTTTGAATAAGCTCGGCCTTCCAGGATTAGAACATTGTTCGGTATTGGAATACAGGGAACAAAGTTGCTACTTCTAGACACAACTCAGGCTCGGAGGGGACGCCAGTAGCTTCGTCAACATCGCTGTTCTCCGTGTTGACTTAGACTTAATGTCACCACTTGCGGACGCATGGCCCTCGAAATTCGCGGTTTCTTTAAGTTTCGGTAGTTTCTTTTTACGCTTTAATGCTGCTGGTTTAGACAAGTGTGCAGAAATATTCGGGAGAATTCTAGGAAATGCACCGGTCTTGGGTGTCCACATACCACATGAAAGTTTCTTTTTCCCCTTACGATGTGCTCGCAGTAAGTGGTTATGTCCTCGGATTCAAAATGCAAGTCGGAAATGTATGTCTTGATTGTCACCAGGGAGGCTTTCTGTGGAATAGCAGCTGTTCAGGTCATGAGAACTGCAGGGTAGTTTTAGGGGTTTGAAGAAGTGCCGCCAATCGCAAGTCTCTTCCTCAAAAGCATAGCCACTTTGACAGCCCGGCGTGCCGCAGGTTGGCATGTTTACTAAGTTAAACTGCTAATTCGATAACGCATGCTTGGTTGTCGAGTAGCATGTTAAGTACTATGTATTCCGATGATTGAAATCTAACCTTCCCTTCAAGCTCCCGCCGCTGTGGTCTGAGCAAGCGAACTAAAGAAAGAAATTAACGCTGCCGTGGGACGCTGGTGGGGGCGACGGCTCAATCTCAACGCTATGCCGGCGTCGTTTTTCTGAGCGGATACGAGTTTGGGCCGCCTTCGGAGCGAGATTTTCCAGCTGATAGTATCTAAGAACGTTGGTACGCACGCAAGTCCATCAGTGGAGAATGTCATGATAGTCCACTTTACGGATGAAGTCACGTGAATACGTCCCATACATGCATGTTTTATAGATGCTTGTAATAATTTACAGAATTCTCAAGAAATTAGCACACTGGGCACGTGTATGTGGCGTTTCAGTTAAGTATGCTTCATGAACATGGCAATGATACGAAGTACCTCAGGTAGTCAAAGTCAATCCAGAGTCCCCCCCCCTCCAATGGCCTGCTTCATAATCATGTCATTGCTATACTACTACTACCAATACTAACTTCTTAATATGTCTTTGTTACATTTGAAAGACCACCGTCTGATATTTATAGAAGGATACAGGAGAGCTCTTGTAAGCGCTATTTCTTTGCAAAACACATTCTCCTTTGTTAGGTACTATACAGTGCCTTGACAGTTGTGTATAGTTTCTTAAGTCTTCAGTTTAACTTGTCTTCAATAAATTCCTGAATCAGTACTAGCATTTCGGGCTGTTTATTGTTTTTGAAATTCTATCGCTCAAATTTTTTTTTAGCAGTGTGCCATAAGTTGTTCAAAACATTGCATTTCAACTCTTTTTTAGGTAAAAAATTGATGATCAAGTGTACCATTTTTTTCGTTAGTTGCGCTTGAATTTCCGAAAATCTGAACATGACAAAACAATGTTTTCAAGTATGAAACATATTGTTTCTCCAAGTCAAACAAAATTATTTATAAGAAAAGTAACTTTAGAATAAGTGTTCATGGTTGAAAACCTACACCTAAAGTTAGTTTCATGCAAATCCAGTTCAGTGACCAGGGCAAACTGTTCATCATTATGTTCATTGGGCCATGTGTACACTCTTACTCGCCGCACAAGCAGTATGACATCTGCATAGAACATGCCAAATTTATGTTGTAGGTTTGATAGTATAAAGCTTGCTACTGCATGAATTATGAGAACATTATTTACAGTGCCACCACCTGAATCATCTCCTGCACCAGTCTGCATTAGCAGCTGCACCAGCAGGTGGTGGTGAAAGCATTGGTATGCAAGCATCTCTCTCATCAATAACATTTCTTGGGTCTCTGTTCAACGAAGGTGTCTATAAATTTTATTGTTTTTGGATGGACAGTGTTAACATTCTGCATTGCTACTGATGTCTCATAAATTGCCTTCTGTTTAGGTGACCTGGACCTTGGCAGTAGCCGTGTCGAGCTCGGCAACAGCCACGTCAAGCTCGGCAACAGCCAGGACCCCAACAAGCTTGGCGGCAGCCAGGGAGAGCGAGACTGTTCTCAAAATCAAACTGTCATTGGTTCAAGCAGAGATGGTGGCAAGGTACAGTGGAACCACGAATATTGGTTGCCAGTCTTGCGCAGCTCATTTTCTGTTAGAAATTAGTTTGTTCTCGACAAAAGCAAGGTTTTAATACTGCTGAAAAATTTAGTAGAGCGTTGAATTTATTTTCGGTGAGTAGGCTTGCATTAAATATACTTTTTATTCACAAACTACATACACAATCGATTGGCAGAACAGCTTCATTTGACCTCAGTTTGAGGAATACAGGGAAAGAATTTGCTAGAAATCTGATCAGTAATTCTTAAAATATTCTTTTCGTGAAACACCCTTATGAGCAAAAAATTAAAATGTGCCGGAGATACCGAGAAAATGAGGCGTTCGCAGAACACAAAGCCCTATGAAAATTTCTAATCAAGGCTTCCAGAGTGTCGCCATACTCTAAGACCATAGCTTTTGTAAATTTGCGTGACCGAACATGCTGCTTCTACTCGCTAGGCTATATGGTTCTGCTTTGCGAAGTGGCTTACGTAGTGGGGTTGATCTCAGATTCCTTGTTGTGGGTAGCGTGCGTGTTCATCCGGTAATTTTTGTTTTCGTGTCTAAACTGCTGTACGAGGTCACTTACGTGTGTTTGCCGCTGGAGTGCTGCGAAGCGCCATGCTGTGCTTTGGTGAGGTGAATACCTTGTGTTGCATCAACGTGGTGACGACTAGCTTCGTGCACACAATGCGTCTCTATGATGCTCTAGCTGTTTTTCGTCAGAGGGCGGCAGCGGAAGGATATGAAGTGCATTTGTCTCGTTCACAACTAAAAGCATTCAGTATGGTTGCAACGCCGTTATGCTTGCAGTACCATATGCACGTTTGTGATAGTGCGTCGAGATTTTAGTGTTCCTGAGTTGCACTTTTGATGGTGGTTCCACACGAGGTTGCAGCAAACAGTGGTTCAGCACATGTTTGTTGTCATACAGCATTAATTGTATACTGCGTGCTTTTATCAACTGCGTGGCCAAGCAGATAGCTGAAGGTGCTTTTTGTGATGTGCTCCTAATAAAGACTAACACTGACTTGCTGGAGCTCTGGGGAAGCTTGAAAAGCTAAATAAGCAGACCTACAGAAAGCCTATGCAATAGCCTGCCTAGCCATATCACATTATTATAAATGAAGGCCTACTACTATGTAACTACAATTGTTGTGCAATCACGATTTCTTTCTATTTTTGAGGAGTGTTATGCTTTCTCGTTTCCCTTTTTTTTCAGATGTTAGTGAAGGGAACGTACTTTGCAGAATGTTTCTTTTATTGCAATATATGCTTTGTTCAGACTAAATAGGTTGCTTGGTGCATAAAAAGGTAGTGCAGTTCAAACCTGGTGATAGTTGGTTAAAAGGCTTTCTGGAAAGATTGTTTGAGTTATGCATATTCTAAACTGATCAAAATGTGTACTTCTTTCTCCAAGTTACTAAAATTGTATTTGCATTTGTTCCTACCACGACATATTAGGTGCTGCTGACTGCTCAAAATGATGGTTCTTCTGCTCAGAAATTGAAATTTTGGTCCTCCAGAAACTTTTACCAATCCCACTTCAGCCGTATCATCTCTGGTGTTTTCACAGGAGAATATTAGCTCACTGAGGGAGATCAGCTGAAGTGACTTCTGCATCTGAAAAGAATTGATTTGATGCTTTTGCGCTGTTAGTGTATCTTTACAGCAGCAGTGAATAGAGCTTAGGAATCACCAACAGATGTTGAATTTTTAGCGATATTCGTTTGATGAAATAATGACTGATTACTTTGCGAAATGGCCCACACTCAAAGTAAAAAATGCCCCACCACGGTGGCCTAGTGGCTAAGGTACTCGGCTGCTGACCCGCAGGTCGCGGGATTTAATCTCGGCGGCAGCCGCTGCAATTACGATGGAGGCGGAAACAGTTGTAGGCCCGTGTGCTCAGATTTCTGTGCACGTTAAAGAAATCCAGATGGTCAAAATTTCCGGAGCCCTCAACTACGGCGTCTCTCATAACTATATGGTGGTTTTTGGACGTTAAACCCCACATATCAAATAAATCAAAGTAAAAAATCAAGTAAAAAATGTGTCTTTTGTTTCACAACAATAATCGTCATTTTACAGCAAAAGTTGTTATGAGATCAAAACTCGAGTCATGCGCAGTTGTCCGCCACTGATGTCCGTAACCACCTCGCGCAAAGTTACAAAAAATAACCTAGCACCAAAGACAGAGTGGGGCTTGAACCCGGGTCCGCTGGGAGCCAGCCCAGTATTCTACCACTGAGCTACAACGGTGCTTGTATCTTGTGGCCAAACTTGCCTTGGGCAGGCTTCATGTCTGGAAAGCAATCGCGTTATTGAGATTTATAAAGCGTTTTGAAACAGCGAAAGAACAACCAGTCGTCGCACATTGTGAATAGCGTAATGAGTGGGCCGTGCATTGCTCCAACCCATCACAAAATTTGTTCTTGATTTGTTATTAACTGTGGCGCATAGCCACTTCAGCCACAACTCCTCATCGTCGTGAGCCACTGCATGAGCGATTGGGACAAAATTCTTCGCAATAGTTTAAAAGATACCACGCTTCTCAGAAGAATGACAAAAAATAACCTAGCAAATGCCGGCCTACTACTCAAATAATTTTTAATAACTACCTAGTGAGTACCAAGCAAGTGTGCTTGCAAAAATTACCCAATGAGTGTTTAGAAAAAGCTCCGAAAGGCCGCTCTTCTAGCTTTCGCTGCCTTCCATGTAGGCCTATAGCATTCTATTTTGCCTTCCTTTTCTTGCATTGTCGCCAAACGCTCAGCACTTTTCCGGTCACAAATGGCATGCGCGCTATCAGCGTGACATAGCATTCTTGGTAGGAAAGTGGCAAGTGCCGAGTTTTCAAGAGAGGAAATGTAAGCAATCCAGATGATTGATTATTCTTGTGGGCCAAAGGGCGCACATTTTTGTCTATTTTTCTTTGGGTGTATATGTTTGCACCTACATGGCAAAATGTCATTCTAACAAAAAATGTTGTGCTTGCCAGAGAGCCAGGAACATTGTTGCATCAGTTAACTGATAAATATGACGTGAGCTGGGCATGCTTGGTATTTGTTTAAAATGTGCAGATTTGTTGTTTCCCCTTTCTGTATACAGATCTATGCTGGGTGCGACCGGTATAGAAAAGGATGCCTGGGGCATGTTGATGAAATCACCCAGCGATTCAATGTTTTGTCCTCGGCATGCCTTATCTACTGGACACCAGAGCAGCCTAAATGCCGAAGTGTCAAGGGGATCTTGATCAATAAATATACGTTCCTTGGAAAGACCCAGGTGAAACCTGCCATGACACCGGAAAAACTAATCTCTCTTAAAGGTATGATGGTCTTATGTCTTATGTTGGATCAGCTGATGGGGATTTTGTGCCATTGTTTATGATCGTGTCCCTTTGATTGATTTGTGGAGTTTAACGTCCCAAAACCACCATTTGATTATGAGAGACGCCGTAGTGGAGGGCTCCGGAAATTTTGACCACCTGGGGTTCTTTAACGTGCACCCAAATCTGAGTACACGGGCCTACAACATTTCCGCCTCCATCGGAAATGCAGCCGCCGCAGCCGGGAATCGAACCCGCGACCTGCGGGTCAGCAGCCGAGTACCTTAGCCACTAGACCACCGCGTCGGGGCGATCGTGTCCCTTTGAATAACACCATTACAGATAGCAGGCTTTTTTTCACATCCTGCTATCCGGTGCTTACTGCATAGTGATCCTCATTGGAATCGCATGTTCTGGTGTAATTCTGCATTATGGGTAATTCTAGTACTATATAAGGCCCTGTGTGAGCATGTCGTGGCATCGGCTCAAATGATCCGATGGGCATGTTCATGTGGTTATGGCTCAGTTGATTTGGCATACAGTAAAAAATTGTTAATTATGAAAATTGGTCAATTCGGAAGTGTAATCTGGTCCCACAAACATATGAATTGTTGAAAGGTGTCAAACTCTCATTTATTCAGTCACATTTCGCCTCAACTTGGTTAGAGAGAGAGAGAGATAAAGATGCAAGGAAAGGCAGGGAGGTTAACCAGACGCACATCCGGTTTGCTACCCTGCACTGCGGAAGGGATAAAGAGGAGAAAAGAGGTTGCAGAAAGATGACAAGGTACACACAATCACGAGCACACTCGGGGAGCACACACAGTCTACAGGCGGTCGCTCAGGTTTGTGGACTTGAGGTAAAGTAGCAGTGCTTTAGTTGCTTTCTGCGCAACTGAGGCACATGCCCAAGGTCCTAGTATCTTCTTCACACAAAATGGTCTGGGGACAAGTCGATTCTAAACCATCCGGAGCTGGCATCGCTGTGTGTCGTAGCACGCGCAGCTGCACAGGACGTGTTCGATGGTCTCTTCAGCTCCGCAGTAGTCGCATGTAGGAGTGTCTGCCATACCAATGCGAAAGGAGTACACCTTTGTAAATGCAACACCCAACCAAAGGCGGCATAACAGTGTCGCATCGGAGCGGGAAAGTTGTGATGGTAGCTTTAGCTTGAGCGAAGGATCCAGTTCATAAAATTGACACCTTTGGAAGCTGGTAGACGACCAGAACGTGCGTGACCAGAACTTGGTTAAATTTAGGTGATCCTTAGAGTGAGCCAAGTGAGAAGTACACAGGAGGCAAAGCTATGGTCATGGAAAACCGAAGTAGAAGGCATGGTCGCCATCCGCAATCACGTTGATGGCGACCAGTGCTTCAGCAACTCCAGCAAACTTTTTTCGTTTTTGTTTACTTGGCGCACGTGAACTGCGTGGACTCTATGCATGTTCATGTCATTAATGACTGAGGTTAAAGCAGCAACAAAGGCAGTATTGTTTCCCCCCTCGTTCCTTTAGAACTGCGTAGGAACCATCCATGATTGTGCATTAGCGGGCCAGGTATATTTCGTAGCAGATGCAGCGCAGCAGTTTTGTTCTAATACAAATAAATTTCATTTTCATGCATTAATAAATTTTTTCTATGTCGGATTTTTGAACTATTTTGCGGTGCCAGCCAGGTCTGTAAAATCGGCCGGCGGCTGTTCTGTGTGTAATGTCTGCATGTTACACTGTGCTCTTCTCTTCGCAGCGGTTTTTCATATTTATATGGGGATGGC
Source organism: Rhipicephalus annulatus (assembly GCA_013436015.1). NCBI lineage: Eukaryota > Metazoa > Arthropoda > Arachnida > Ixodida > Ixodidae > Rhipicephalus > Rhipicephalus annulatus. The sequence continues at coordinate 92,562 of WOVY01010442.1, forward strand.
ACACCAGCAGATGTGGCCGCCAAAAGGGAGAAGAGCGTCCGTAGGCACCTGGCACAAAAGCTGGGTGATGTGCAGCGGAAATACGTTCCGTAAATAAATGACTTTACTTCACTTCAAAAAATTGTAGAGAAAGTTGTTACATTAAAGAGCCTTCAATAAATGAAGCTCGAAGGTGCCAATACACTTATGCTGCAAAACTGAAACCAATACTTAGAGTATACAGGCATTCATTTCATTTTTAGGTATTGGTTTCAGGTGAAGAAAAATTAATATAGTATATAAGTGTAATAGACATAAATAGCCCCTGTCATTTGCATCAATCCTTCACACCTTGTTTCACAACTTCTCATTGCTACTTGAACGTTATATCAGCATCGCCACCATGTTTTGTGTGTCGCAGTGATTTAACCTGCAGCATTGCACGCTCGATCAAAAGGGCTTGGATAGAATAGTTTATAGTGCATATTGTTTTGCATGAACCTTGATGGTGAAATTTTGGATACCTCATAACATGCATGCACAGCCAACCATGTGTGCATAATAATTGCTGGCCGTAACTTTCACCCAGATTTTTTTTTATTCCAACATGTATACGTGCCCTAAACTTGTCGTTTCAACGATGGTAATTTTGGCTGTTATAAATCTTTCGTTCATTGTTTCGCGAGGCAGCTGCCTCACGAGTGTAGTAAGTGTCAGCTTGCTTTGCGCCAGTTTTTGGTTATGTCTATGGTAGGCAAGTTGTGCTTCAGCAGTTGAAGGCACTCAAGGGTGGCACGGCTCACATTGTTTGTCTGTGAGATTGCCACCCTAAAATAGTCGGCAGGAACGTGCAGCTACGCAAAGAGGGGCAACAACAAGCGAAGGTAAATTGTCGGCACTCTTAATTATGCAACTTTCACGTGGCCACAAAGAGTGCATAAACTGATGCCTCTGGGTTGTCACTGCTGTTAAATTTTCACAGGATTGCATAAAAACTGCTTAATGAGCAGGCCTGGCCGAGCCTCTAGCACGCGTACCAGTTACATGCAGACCAGTTACATGCAGACTAGTTACATGCAGATCAGTCACATGCATGCCCAAATACGTATTCCGTAAGACCGACAGGCTGTTGGAATTTTTGACTGGGCGAGTATTTGCGTGCACGAGGTAAACATCAATTTTAAAATGAGTAGTCTGTACGCGTTTCCGTCACACACATGACCCCGTTTAGAATGCCCATTGGCGAATAGGCTCAATTTATTCTCCCTCGTTGGTGTAAAAAAACAAGTTAACATAAGAGTAGCTGCAACTGCTCCAAATAATGGGGCTTACTAAGACGACGAACACTTCCTGCCATAATCTTGCTATTTCGGAAATAGACATGTGAAGAGCATCCACCAAATCTACAATGATATGCCTTGCCAAGTAACGTTTAGGCCAAACCCACCACTTTTTTGAGATATTGTTTTTAGAGTAGACTCTCTAGAAAGTAAGCGGTACTTTGGGGCGTGTCATTCTATAGTATGTAATGATTTTGGCATCTGCTGCCTCATCCTTTTAGTTCTTGCAGCAATGATATGCTTCGCATATGACGGCGGGGATATTTCACTGCGCTAGCTTGATGAAAACAACGGTCCTGTGCAACTCCATCCCGTCACAATTGCAGAAGTTGACCTTCCTTCTGCCGTGATGACACATACTGCCCTGTGCTGTGTATCCGACAATATTTTTCCACGGATGACACAGAAACTCTTCAATATATTATGCCACTCAGTTAGTGCTGGTAATGGTGTGGCGAAGTCTACTACTACATGTGCTCACACGTCAGCTTAGAAGGCAAATGATAAAATCTTTCTTTTTCTTTCAAGTTTGTCTACTTTTTGTGTTGCAATTACACAAGCAGTGGCCTTCTAAGGAGCTCTGGCCTTGTGTTCAGCGTCTTACAAGCATAATCTAAATAATCGTTCTCACAAGGAGTAATAAAAGCATGTGCAGTTGGTCCTCAAAGAGTAACTGCGAATACGCTAGAGCAATGGATAAACACTAACCATTGGTCTTCTGGGAGTAATTAGCGAAAGTAACAATATGGTTCTTATAGAGCAACTGGAGGGAGTAACTCTTCATCCTCCGAAAGAAGAAACTGAAAGGAGTGTAACGACTTGTGTCCCTGTAGTTACTCTTTTTGGAGAAGTAATGGGAGTGGCAATGCAATTGATCCCACAATGAAGGAAGCCCTATACCCCCGTTTCCCTCTTTTGGCTTATAGGGTAGAAAGTCGATCATGACGTACATCACACGCAAGTCATGATTTTTTATGCAATAACCTGTCATTCATATTCATGATAGCCCCACCGCGGTGGTCTAGTGGCTAAGGTATTCGGCTGTTGAGCCACAGGTCGCGGGATCCAATCCCTGCTGCGGAGGCTGCATTTCCGATGGAGGCGCAAATGTTGTGCGCCCGTGTACTCAGATATAGGTGCACGTTAAAGAACCCCAGGCGGTCGAAATTTCCGGAGCCCTCCACTTTACGGCGTCTCTGATAACCTTATGGTGGTTATGAGACGTTAGTCCCTACATAACATTCAATCATATTAATGATACGCGAATAGGTCGTCAATGCAATTTTGGCATACATTCGTGTATTTAAAGCGGTGTGACAAATCCGAGTTCCTGCAGGTGATATCAATCATGTTTGACATGTGATGCATGACATGATTTGCACGGTTATATTAGTCACCTATTTTCTTAATGCATTCTTGTCATGCATTCATGTCATGCTTCATGCATTCTTGAGCGTTGTGAGGTATTAAGCAAGCACAACTCGCAGGCCACGCGTGAGATAATTGAAGCTTATCAAATAAACAAGTTTGACGGTAAATGTGTAAGTTGCTCATCGGTTGCGTTGTTGCAAAAGGAGATTGAGTATCTCGATCTTTTTTAAGTTACATATGTATTTTTTTCAGCCTATTCAACAAGAGACAAGAGTTTTGCTGACATTGTATCGCAGTGGTTGTTCCTGCACCCTTCTACGCATGCCAAATTTTCTCATTTTTCGCCTATATATGTACACCACTCCGATATTAAATCTTTGTTGAAAGTCAGCACTCTTTTCTGTCCTTGTTTTTTTCGCTTCCGTAGTTACGAAGTAACTACTTCTAGGTTGCACTGTTCCTGCATTCAGTCTTATCACACCATAACTGAGTTATGTGTTAGGTCAACAAAGTGGCAGCAATGGCACCAAGGCAGTGGCGTTAAAATTGTGTGGTTCTTGACAGTCATGTTATGATTTTTATGGTATAAGCTGCCACTTATACTTACCGTATGGCTATAGTATGCCATAAAAATTTTATACATATTCTATTGACGATATGGCCAGGAAAACCAGAAGTGACACACACACATGCACGCACGCACCAAACGGCGAAAGCTGCTACAAACTGCTTCGCCATTATTAGACGACAACCTTCGAGCACCGAAATGCGACTCAGTTCACAGTTTTTTTACGGTGTTAGTACACGTGCGCGTAAGCATTGCAAATGAGGGCTAATTTTTTTAGTTGAGTAACGAACCATCATCTCTGCGCATAACGCACTACTTCGTGCATATTCAACACTACTCCGCCAACGAACAACGAACTTCGCACGTAATCAACACTACTCTGCCTAGCTTCCGCAGCACTGGACCTTATGGTGACAGACTAGGTGGTTGCGGTACTTTTCCTGTTCCAGTGGCTTTACTCATCCAGACTATCCTCCAGTGCCTACTTTTCAGAACCAAAACGCCGACACATGAAGCTACAACTGGAACAGGTTCGCGTTCAAACTGTGTATACTTGCGCGATCATTTCGTGTGTCCGCCTTTGTGCTTCAGAAAAGCAATTTTGGTGTCGAGCTGCGACAGTTAGTTTGCCCTCATCTTTATTTTTTTCGTGCGTCCTCCCCTTTTGCGTGGAGGGTTGCATGTTTGGAGATGCTTGACATTTTTTGCGTGATTATTGACACTATTTGTTAGAGCACTGATTTTTTTGCCCATGTAGTGAGGCGATGCTCAATAAACGCTCAGTTACGTCTTTGTAGACACGTTTACCTTTCGCGCTACACCGCTTCCTGTGAGTAGAATTATCATGATTGCGTTGTGGCTACAAGTCCACCCAATAAAAAGTTTTTTTAATACTGGCTTGTGTTTTCCGGCATTCACTTTCACATCCACGGGAAAACACACATGTACCTTTTTTCTCGCAATACTCGCACAAAACGTCAATCACGGTAGCAGAAGCATTCAGAAAGTACAAGTTCTATAGACATCAATACATCAAGACTTGCATTTGAGGAATGCTACGCCGAGGTGCTTTTATTTGTTCATTTTGCGTAATATTTTTCTTGGAGAGATTACACAAAACCTAGTTGACTCTCAGTCCTTCTGCATGTCAACGTGTCTTCATAAGAGTTCAGAGGTAGCGAATATTCGCTATCCTTGTCAGAAGGCAGCTATCTGATGATGGACAAGGCCGCAGGTTCTTATTAGCAATTTTTCTGAAAGCTCCGACAAATGCGCAATTCAGCTTCCGACAAAAAGGCATATGCAACATGTTATACACAGCAATCAGAAGTGTTTTAGAGCATAAAAGTATCCATTGTTCTCAAGGTAAAATTACATAGAAATACTTGCCTGCCATAACAAGCTGCGTCAAAATAACTCAGACTTCAAATAATGAAAAAAAGCAAACAGGAAGAGAAAAGAATGAAACGCGTCTGGCGTAGAGATTCACTTGAAAGATGTAAGGCCGTATAATAACACTTGTAAAACTGGCGCACCATATACAACTGTCACAGCGAAGAAAATGTTGCATTGAGAAGAACGTTTAGAATACACGCATACTAAGCAATTAAGCCTCGTCAAATTGGATCTCGAGCATCAAACAGCCGTTTTGGAGAAAGCCGCCAGACCTCACGGAATCAAGCTCTACAGAGAAACGACGGTGAAAATGCACATATGTTTCCATAGGTCGCGTACAGTCACAGCGACATTCACGGGGGCCTTCTAGATTTAGGTCTACACTATTGGGATGTTTAACTCTCACGGTCCAGTTACTCAATACGCACCGAGAGTCCTCAAAGAGTCCGTTAAACCCAATGTCTAGGTAGAGCATGGTATCCTTTACAGAAACAGTGCTCATCGAGATTGCAATCGTGAAATATGTATCTTTCGTAAAGGGCATAGACACACCAGCAAGCTTCTTTGATTCTGGCGCGCGCGAAAAAAGTTCTTCGGCATTCTCCATGTGCAATGCGTAGACTTGCCTCGAAATTTCATTGCTCAAGCCATTTTGTGCGGATAGTGCGTTGCTTAAGCGGTAGTAGCTGTCGAGAAAATGCACAAGGGGCTTGCAATCCACGATCACAGACCGCTGTTCTGCAAGCTGAGTTACCATCTGCTGCATCAGTTCGAATTGGTTTATGGACATGTTGGCAAAGTGTTCCAATTTGCGGAGCACGACTGTGGCCTCTGACTCCGGCGACAAAGATACTCCTGCTGAGTTCTCAAGGGACGTCGTCGAAGAGACAACCTTGGACATTTCAGCCATGTCTTGTTTCAGTTTAAGCATAGAAGCCTTGAAGTTACTAGTGCAGGTCTTTAACCAGGCTTCGTGGGTTTTAGCGTGTTCTACAGCCTTATAAATCAGCGTTGTAATGCCAGGCAGTTGGCTACAAGGGTCTCGTAAAAGCATTGTTGGGTTTTCCAACCAGTTTCTAGGCGTGGCCGCGGCTGACTCCAAGGGTGAACTCTGTTCGGCCGAATGCGATGAAGCGGTGCCGCAGCCGTTCTTGTGGTGCTTAACCAGGTCATCATGAAGTACCACCTGGGTGCACTTCGAACATTCTACGACGTGATACAGGCAGTCACGCTCATAATGCCACAGCAGATCTCCCAAAGTGCTCACGAACCGGCATCCAAAAGCTTCATTCCAGCAATGAACCTTCAAATGAGAAAGAAATCAAGCTTAAGCAACAGGTTTATTGGCAGAGGTTCAACTGTTACCGAGAACATCGTAGCAGTTAATGAGAATAGATCATTCCACATGAGAAACAAAAACGGTGACTGTCGAACAGTGCCAAAACAGTATGGAATGTAAAATACTTTATGATCAGCTAGGTTGCGAGCAGCCTACCTTTCACTTTACGGCTCAAAGATTAACAAAGGAGTATGTAACAGCTCATTCAAACGACAAAGAAGAAACGTATGTAAATAAGACTATACTCCTGCTCAATATATATATATATATATATATATATATATATATATATATATATATATATATATATATACGCACATGCAATGAGCTTAGAAAACCTGTGTACTTCGATCATTGCAGTAGTAGATGTATCAACTTCGCTTGACTAAAGGTCTCACGTTCGAGAGCGTGTTGCGTACACCCACCGATAGTATTGGCGGATTGGGCAGAATAACATTTAGAGGAGGGAGACTCGTACATCCAACTAGATGTGGTCATGGATGGCTACTCTGCTTAGTCTAGGGTTTCGACACTTTAGAGTCTATACTCGGTACGTGATGAGTGCCAATACGATCACTGGTGAAAGTGTGTTTGTCTGCGGCAAAAAACTGTAGCGGATGCTCTCGTGAGTGATCTGGTGGAGAATGCAGCCTGCATTTCTTTTACAGAAGTTTGCGTCTTCGATCGTTATGAGAAGTCAGTACTTCGCCTGCAGAGATTGGGCTAAAGGATCGCACCTCCCGGTTTGCTAGGCTACGGGGAACACATTGTGCCTCCTCATTTTTTGTGTTCTCCGAGCGGGAAGGGACACGGGCATCTGAGCCGTTGCGTGCTCCGGAAGTGTCAAGAACCCTCGCCCAGGCACACATGCATTAACTTTGCCAAATTTGATTTCGTTCGACATCTAAGATACTCTTCAGGAGTTCACACTCCTGTACGCTCGAAGAGGTTGCGAAAGCTCAAAAAGCTGGATGGCAGTAATAGCGTAGCCAGGAGGTGGCACCCTGGGCCCACGCTCTCCCACCTTTCTGGATGTTTTTGCCGTGGTGCACACAGCACACAATGACCACTTGCCAGCCCGACCTTGCCTTCAGATCAAGTAGGTGCCCCCCCCCCCCCTGGGAAAAAATTTGTGCCCACGTCCTTGCATTGCAGACCCGTTTATGCCATGTGGAGTTGATTAGGCAAGTACTAGAGATGCGGCAGTCTCCATCATGTAATTGGCGCGGGAAAAACTTCATTGCAGCAGCAGGCTGTCCGGTAATCTTTAGTAGCAGAGCCTATTCAAACGACTGGCCGCGTATCTGCATATCTGACTGCAAATGTCTTCGTAAGACGATAGTATTCCGTCTGAAGAGAGTGAAATAAACGATTCCTAGATGTTTTGGGCGAGAAAAATTGTTGATAGTACACTAGAGGAGCTGCGTGAGACATCAATCCCATCTGGCAGTAACATTGGAAAACGAAAAGATTGCCTTCGATACAGAAATACAGTGGGCGCGTGGTCTGATGGTGACAGGGGAAATGTGATGGACAAGAGCGGATGGCCGCAACAATTCAAATTGAAAGATGTCGGTGACGCCAGATGGTGTTACCTGCACAATAGCTGCTGGCGGTCGCATTTTCTTCCTTTGCGCATAGTTTTTATACATTACTTTCACTTGTTTTAAAGAACCCCTTCTACACCGCACCCATGATTAGCAGGCGCTACGTGTTTATTTCGCTAAGAAGGATTTGTTGCAAGTTCTGAGTGGTGTAAAGCGACATGAAAAAGAAAACGCCAAATGCTTTCTCTTCTGTGAGCATTGGCGTGCCGCATGGACCTGTTCAGTGCCGTTCCCGAGTCATAATTTTCCTGATGCGCTTTATTTTCGCTTTTTCACTGTGCTCAATATGCTTCAGCTGAGCAAAACCACTTGTTCACATGCATATGTAAACCAATTTTAGAGCCATATCTCTCAGTGAAATATAAACTATGTACAATAGTCAGAGCGAGTATATGGGTGGCAGTGTTCTCTTTCTGCCCCCTTTACTCACCTTTATTTTTTTCATACTTCTAAGGAGTCTCTTCAGCGTAATATATTTCAATAAAATGCATTGTTTTATGCCTTTTTCTTGAGAGACTTCGACAAGAAATCTGAATGTTGCAGGTGGAGGCTGTTTCATACATTGGGCACTTTGTTTTACTTTGGCGATCGTTCTCTCTACCCTTGGACAAATAATTTTTTGTGTAATTAGGGCCTTAGATGAAAGGCAAATATTTTCAAGGGAAATGGTCAAACGTGTTTATTATTACGAATTTGTTATCACATACTTCCGACACACAATTGTCTCATAATTGCCTATTACGTTAAGAAGTCAAATTACCTGCACCTTCTTCACTTCAAGTTTGTTTCTGGTGCTCCTTTTGGACAATATTATATTTTTTGAAGACTTTCTAGAAACGTATTTACGTGGGCAAAAAAAACTTGACTACATTTGCTTTCATTGATATGACTGATATTTGGGGTTTAACATCCAAAACGCACCATATGATTATGAGAGATGGCATAGTGAATTGCTCCGGAAATTTAAACCACATGGGGTTCTTTAACATGCACTCAAATCTGAGCACACGGGGCCAAAGCATTTCCGCCTTCATCGAAAATTCTGCTGTCACCGCGGCCGGGATTTGATCCGGTGACCTGCGGGTCAGCAGCCGAGTACCTTTGCCACTAGACCACCGCGGCAGGGATTGAATATTTTTGCGATCAGTTCTTGTGAATTTGCAGCCAACTCTATCCCCCTTGATTCTCTCCAGAACTGTGTGACGTGTATGCTGAAGCGCGATTTTCAGCCGAAAAATAGTGAATTATTATTGCAAGGTTTTCACCCTTTACGGCCAGAAGTTCAGAACGATGCAGTTATAGGCCACCCTTCCTATGAACTCACTATTGTTCGGTGCGGCATTGACTCCGGATTCACTGCTGACAAGAGCGAAATTGCACTCATTACAAAGACTTTTTTCTCAACTTTTTCGCAACCTAGCCAGCAACGAACTGAGTAAGATGGCTGTCACTTTTTTGAACGACATAGCTACTTTGATCATCACTTAATGGGGCCCTGCAACAATTTTTGAGCATGGTCAGAAAATGCTGCCGATCCGTTGTCGAGACTCCCAACAACACACGAGTCAAATATTATAGCGCAGCAAGTGAATTGGAATTCACTACACAGTATGAAATCAGCTAAAAACTGTATTTTTTCTCTAATTAATTCACGCAAAACGCTCCAAAATCACTCGGTCAGTTCAGATATTGCCGCGGGAGGCCGCGATTTGTCCAAGCGTGCTCTCGCATTTATCTGAAAAAGCCGCGCATTCGAGAAAACAAAAAAGTGCTCAAGGCCACGAGGCACCCGTTGATTGATATGTGGGGTTGAACGTCCCAAAACCACCATATGATTATGAGAGACGCCATAGTGGAGGGCTCCGGAAATTTAGACCACCTGGGGTTCTTTAACGTGCACCCAAATCTGAGCACACGGGCCTACAACATTTCCGCCTCCATCGGAAATGCAGCCGCCGCAGCCGGGATTCGAACCCGCGACCTGTGGGTCAGTAGCCGAGTACCTTAGCCACTAGACCACCGCGGCGGGACCACGAGGCTCCCGTGACGTTTTTTTTTTTTTTTGCAACTATCATCTCTCTCTGCTTAGCTTCCAGCGCTTTTGTCGGGACGAGAGAAGTAAGAACGCAATTGCAGCATGCGACAAATCTTTGGAACTCTTCTCGCACTTGACCGATTCCTAAATTTTGGTGGCGTTGAATGAATTAGGCAATAACCTCTTCAGTGAATTCATTCCATGGTTACTTAAAAACGTAACCACAGAATGGCTCTTTAAAGACTGCAGTGGAGGCCTAACGCTGTCAACATCTCGAATTTCCAAAATGTCTTCTATGATATCTGGTATGCCGAAAAGGTTGGCGATGAAGCGATAAGCAGAGTTTTACAAGCTATGTTAGGGTAATCCTACTCTTTGGTCGTTTCGAAGGATTATGAAAAAAAAGAAAATCACGGTCAATAGGAGCTGCGCGGCATTCGGATGATGACTAGTACCATATTATTGCTTAATTATTTCGAAAACGCTTTCCAGTTAGGTCCTGGATCTGTCAGGCGCTTAACAAGCACCATCAACAAAAAAATCTTTCTCGACGCGAAATTTTTGATAAGGTAAATTAGCGCATTGCCTCGGATTGTCACTTGTACAAAATGTTTTGTAATTTATTTTTTATTCTTCATTGATACATAGCCCCGTCTGGCACAAAGGCGTTACAGCAGGGGGTTACAAACATGAAAAAAATTCCATCATCACTGCACACTTTCTTAGAGAGCAGACTGTTTCACTAATTAGTAGGTTTAACAAAAAAAAATACGAATTCACTTACTGGTTCGTCCTGAACTGGTGTGGCATTATTTTGTGTATATGATCTATACGTTCGGATACATACTCTTGATGTTTTAGGTAAATGTTTCCATTCCTGTTTAATTATGAAATATCTGATATAGAAACTTTCATTGGAATTTTTTACGTCGTGATGAAAGTGACTTTCTGTTTAATTCCTTTTTCATTAACGCACAACTGTGATTTCTTCAATGCCGACTCAATACAAACATGGCTTCTCTGTTTTGAATTTTTTTCTAATTTACTTATCAAGCCTACTTGTGACAGGTCTCAAAGAGTACAAGCATATTCAACAATTGGTCAAATACAAGATAGGTAAGGCGTGTTAAGCTGAAAATGTACACATCTCAAATTCCTTTGAAAATAGTTCAATGCCATCGCAGCTTGAGCAACCACATATTCCACATGCGCATTCCAGGAAAAATTATGCAATCATAATAAACCGAAACGTTTGCACCTAAATTTCCATCTAAAATGTTTCCCTAAACAATAGTTGCCATTATTATATTTTTCCTCTTTGTTAAACGCACATGGACCCACTTGTTAGCGTTTAAATTCATTTTCCACTTAAGACACCTTTGATAAATACGTTCATGGTCAGCCTGTAACTTAGGGACATGTTCATTTCGAATTATTTGGTAAATAACGCAATAATCTGCAAATAGCTGCAAATTGAATTCTATGCCTACATTGATGTCACAATTAAAGACAATAAATAACAGATGCACCAGCACAAATTCTGGAGGGACGCCTGATGCAGCCTTTAAAAATATGCTCCAATGCCATTCAAAACAACATATTAGCAGCGCTGAAACAAGAAATCTTCAATTGATTGAGGAATATTTTTTTCATTTTTTATTTAGTGCTCGTAGTTTTCTAAGAAGCAGAGGATGGGAAACGGTGTCAAAGGCCCTGCTGTAATCGAAAAACGTGCACTCTGTTTGCCGACTCTAGTCAATTGCTTATGCTATGTTGTTGAAAAGCTCAAGAAGATGGGATGTACATAAAAAGCCTTTATCAAAACAGTGTCTCTTGTTAAATGATCGTGCTCTAATGAATGCTTCAGTATAGCCTTGTATATTATATAATCAATTATTCTACACAATATCGATGTAGGTGAAAGAGGTCTATAATTCGTTACATCTTTGTTGGAACCTCATTCGTGAATCGGGACTACATTTGCTACTTTTCCAATCTTGTGGCAACTGACCAGTACTTAATGAAATTTCAAATAACAGATAAAGGCAAAGTGAAAGTAGAAGGGCAAAGTGTTTTAGAACTTTTGAACTAACGCGATCAGGTCCAGTAGCTTTGCTTCGTCGAGTTTCTTGATCTAGGCCTCAGTGCCAGTATAATTAATTTCGAGTGGTTGCATAAGACAAAAACTACTACTTGGCATAGGTGAGCCTAACATATACTTGGAAAGAAAGACTGATTGGAAGTAAATATTTAAGCACGAGGCTTTTTCTGCATTATCAAAAAGAGTTTGTTCATTGAAAATACGTTCATTTATTTCAACAGGGTCCGACCCACATCCCTTTGAATATTAGCAAAAACGTTTTAGGATTTGCTCTCAAGATTTCACTTATTTGTTTCAAGAATTGCTATTTTGCATCTTCTGATAATACCTCTTCGTACAAACGTGTGAATTCATGTAGCTTTTTGTATTAAACTTCACTTTTTTCTGCATCTTATAATGCCCGCCTTTTTTTCACATATATTTTCTGAATACTGCTAGTCACCAATGGTGTTTTACGCTTCTTAAGCCTAGCCAAGTCAATACTTGATAAGAACTGCCATTAAAATTCAAGTACCTTATTTAAATTGCGTTCCAAAAGCATTCTACATCATGCTCCTCCACCAGCACTCTAATGCAGGCAAACAATGTAGGAGACATGCGGAATTTGACGTATAGTCATCTTTATTAAAAAAAACACTTTTCTACTAGTACACTTATTACTCGCCGAATTTTTTCTTTCATATCTGCTACAACAACCTGATGGTCACAAATACCTGAAATGATATCAACATTACATACTATATTACGTGAGTTACAGAAGATAAGATTGAGGGTATGATGAAGTCTTGTATGTTCCAAAAACTTACTGTATCAACCCAAAAGTATCAATATTGTTATTCGTTTCAAGATGACTACGACAGGCGTGGATCCCCTCTTATGAATCATCGTTCAAGTTTAGATCGGGTAACTTAAAACTATCAGCTAATAGTAAGACGTGGTCGCACACCTCAGAAAAAATATCGCTTAATGTTTTCAATACACTGAAATTTTCCCTGTGTGGCCTATAAAATGTCTTCGCCATGAAAGAAAACCTGTTAACTAGTGTAACAGTACACAAAACCAACTTGATTGCGTTCTTCGCGATCTCAAGCATAGAGGATGAAAGTGATGAATGAACCATCAAGAAAACACAGCCGCCACGACTCAGCCTATCTTTGTGATAGGCAGTATGGCTATGCGGAAACACCTCGCTCTCGGCGATAGCTGCGTTGAGCAAGGATTCTGTACTCCACCTTGCATTCCCACCTTGCATTCCCACCTATACAGTCACCAGCTTGATTACTTACAAGCATTATGCCCTAATAAAACGAAAATTCACACTTCTTGTGAATACAACGTTTCGCTAATGTGTACTCTTGATAGTACCTGACCGGCATGGTATGATTGCTGACGAGAATGACCCGAGAACTGGCCATGCGCTGGTTCGCATAACACAGGCCAGAACACGTGGCCAGGCAAACAATGATGACGAAGGTGATGCATCTAAATGAGGCAACGGCCCAGCACAGAAAGAACAAACGAGCCCAAGCACGCGTGCTGAACACCTTTTACTACACTAGCGCCCCTTTCGGCGTCCAGAATATTTATTGCGTTCTGCACTTCCCTCTCCCGCTTCACGAATGCAGAACCGGTCACACTATCTCTCTAACCACCTTACGCGTGGAGTGCACGCGCACTTTCTAAGGCCACAATTTGTAGATTGCAAGGAAGGTGGCAGCAGCATGTCTTAGCATGCGAAGAAAACACCCGCCTTTTCTGCATAGCGTCGCATTGTAAGCGCAGTGTAATACACGCTGTGGTCCTTAGAACTACTCACGTGTGCCTTCTCTAGTAAAAAGAAACTACACAATATTTACATATCTCAATATTATGCCTAAAATATTTTAATCGACAATCACACAAGTATGAGTACAGAAACCAGATAACACCGGTGGACGTTAAGGAAGGGTTTAAACTTTAGCCTTTGCGCTTTAATTACAAAGAAGTTGGCCCACAGAAAGATAGACATACCACAAACCTTGCATTCAAGCGTCACTAGTTAGCTTTTTTTTTATAGACGAGAGTGACAGTTGGGCACGAGGTAAGGTAGAACTATAGTCTGTTGCAAAACTTCCATTCAGCATTACGGCGGCTACAAGGCGCCTCAGAAAAAAGGAAGGGCGTTTAGACCTTCGGCATGTATTAATCCTCAAGGTGTCATCAGCTCACTGGCCTCACGACATATGCACCACCTAATTGTGTATACAGCGCACGCCCCTAAAGTGGCAGCTGTAATCTTTGCTGGTCGAGGCGTACCTTACTTCGCTGCCCCACCGCGGTGGTCTAGTGGCTAAGGTACTCGGCTGCTGACCCGCAGGTCGCGGGCTCAAATCCCGGCTGCGGCGGCTGCATTTCCGATGGAGGCGGAAATGTAGGCCCGTGTGCTCACATTTGGGTGCACGTTAAAGAACCCCAGGTGGTCGAAATTTCTGGAGCCCTCCACTACAGCGTCTCTCATAATCATATGGTGGTTTTGGGACGTTAAACCCCACAAATCAATCAATCAACCTTACTTCGCTGCAGCACTTCAAACGACCAATTAATAAAGCGAGTGTAGCAGAACCATGGGCGTGGCGAATGTATTTCTTGCGCCGAAAGAGGGTACCGTTACCGTCAGACATTCGCCATCACCGACTACCATCACCGAAGCTAGCGAAGGGAAGAGATTCTTGAATTGAAAGAGGGTGAAGGTTGGAGTTAAGTGACGTAGAAACTGTCTCTCAGGCGAGGCCAACAAAACCGCGACACTTTAGGGAGAAGAGCAAAAAGGTAGAGGAAAAATTAGAGGGAATTGAGAGGCATGGGTGTCGGGAGGAGAGTGTTATAACAGAGGACTGACAGCTTAACACACACAGACACAGATACTGAAATTTCTCGCCGTCAGGTTGAGTCAGCATGGTCGAGAGGCAGTCGGCCACTTGCGCAACCTCGATGAAGTTGAGGACAGCGCGCAGGGCACAGTGCACATGATGGGCCGACTCTACCGGACTGAGAATGTCATCCACTGTAGCAGACGACAGTCTCAGCTGCTTGTGGGAGTGTGCGAGCGCTTCACCTTGCCGGGAGAGGGCTGTGTTACGCCAGAAGGGAACGCTGCGAGAAGAACATTGTACTGAAAGGCGTCGCCACACAGTCTGCTCAGGGAAAAATGTGAATCACCTGAAAATCATGCGGACCGCAAACTTTTTGCGTACGTATTTCGTCGGTTCATTGCCTCCTCCATTTTATGAATGCCAGCCAGATACGACCGATGCAGCCATTCACAACCCTCTCCTCTAGCCCTTTCGTAACTAGCACACCACCTAGCCTTTGCGTGTGCTTTGCGGTCATGGGGGAGAGAACTCATGCAGTGCCACATGATGGAAATTATATGAAGTAATTTTTTCTTCAATTGTGTATAGATTCATTGGGCGGCGTCTTGCACTCCTCGTGTTCACCATATGGACGGTGACAATGGCACTGTAAAAGATACGGTCTTTTGAGATGACGCATCGCTATTCGGCGCACTGTGCGGGCAACCAATAGTATACGATGACAGAATTCGACGGTACAGCGTAGGTCGCTAAATTTTTTTTGGACGTAAAAGTTTATGGCAGACGTCGCCTATGTTCGTCGAGGTGTACCTATTTTGCTGCAGCAGGACTTCACTTCAAACGTCTAATTTATAAACAGAGTTTCACAGAACCATAGGCATTGCGGCCACTGTGTTACATCAGAAGGGTATACGCTGCGAGACTAAATCTGTTTAAACGCGTCAGCACACAGTGTCCTCAACGAAAAGGGTAAATCGCCTGAGGATCATGTGGGCCACACATTTTCACGTACAATTTTTGTCAGTTCAACACCCCCTCTATATATCTTATCAATGCGTGCCAGATGCTCCTGATCTAGCTCTTCACCACCCTCTCCTCTTGCTCTTTGCTCTCACTCATTGCCTAGCCTTCATGTGTGTTTTGTGGTCATCGGAAAGAGAACCCCTCATGCAGTGCCTCAAGACCAAACTCATATGAAGTACATATTGTTAAGCTGTGTACTGAATCGTGGGGTGGCGTCTTTCATTCATCGTGTAAACGATATTGGCGGTTACGCTGGCTCGGAAGCGAAAACTCAGCAACTTTTGCATGTGTAGCATTGTGTTTCGAAAATGTGCGCATGAATTAATTCGTGCAATTATGTGTAAAATAAAAGATGTCCCTGGCTGCTTTCTTTTCTTAATGTTGTATATTGAGACGGTGCTCTCGCTGCGCCGATTGGCGGTGCTTTTGCTCATATACCCCTTCTGCTGGCTAAAGCCTCTACATGCGTTTTCCGCCAGCTAGGAAAGAGTGTACTGACACGAAATTTCTCACACATTTTCTTGCGTCAAATGATGAGCCAAGCACCCGAAAACGTAGAAAATCGTACCAGTAAGCGTGAGGGCGCCCTGAAGAAATATTTCAGTATATTTTCAAAAGCCAGTTTCAGATCCTACTGTGCCCTGACGTCACGACATCATATTATTAGAGCCACTAGGCAGTAGCACGTGCACACGCAAGTTTTCTTGGCTTATCCTCTTCAGCACGTCACTTGTTCAATCGTCTGCTTCGTGTACTGCTCGCCGCACGTGTGGCAACGATCACAGCAGGAAGTCTAAACGTTTGGATGGCATCAGTTATGTGATGTGCACATCGTAAGAAATAGGATGCGATTTCCCGCATGGCTGTTCATGCCCACAGCAGCATCCGTGCACGAACGTGCACGAGCAGGAACAAACCTGCCTGTAGCAGGTTTGTTCCTGAACGCCCCGATAGCCCTGGTATTTGCGGATATCTGCGTCGCCGATGACAACGCAAAAACGTTGTATAAATCATTCATGACGTAAAATGACTCGTGGTTGAGAAAAATAGTGCTTCAAGTGTGCTATTTCTACAAGGCAACATCCATTTCCGAACCACGAATGAGATCCGTGTTGCCTCATCGTGTGCAACTGCACTTGACTTTCTGTTCACTAATGAATCTACCGAATGTCTTTCTGACGGGGTTATTAACAGAGCATTGAGTGACCACCTACAAGTGCTTCTGTTGAGCAACGTCTTTTTGCTTTCTAACCAAATTACACACGACCCGTTATTTAGGACACTAAATAATAATGCCAACTTAATTTTGTTGCATGACATTAAATTTGGATTGAACGCCATTGTATAGCCACGTAACTGCAGACGAGGCATTTACCTTTTTTAAGTGTGAATACACTTTATAAGCGACCCCAAACCATCCATCGCCGTCGGCGGCGTCCGCAGTCTGCTCTCTATCTTTAAAAGAAAGAGGACTTGGCGGGCCGCAGCGCGACGCTCTACCGAATAAGCCACGGACGCGACGCTGATATCGGTGTCAGTAACGCGCCTTATACCCCCTCCCCCTTCGCTCGCTCCACTGCTCTCCTCGCTCGCTGCAGCTGCGCGCGCACCCCTCTCTCGCGCGCCCGCCTTCTCTCTCAGTCTCCCGTCGAGAGCGGGTCGTGCGATGGATGTCCCGGAGGCAACGCTACCATCAACAACGAATGCAGTACAACCGAATGCCAGCACTGCACCCGTCGTTGGAGGTGACGATACCGCGGTGGTTTCGCCGACGTTGGAAGACAAGGCGGCGCTGCGAAGGGCTCGTGAGACCGAACGTAAGCGGGCGATGCGTGCAGCGGATGCCGAACTGCGTGCTCGCGAGGCCGAGTGCAAGCGGGTGAAGCGTGCAGCGGATGCCGAACTTCGCGCTCGCGAGGCCGAGTGCAAGCGGGCGAAGCGTGCAGCGGATGGTGAACTGCGCGCTCGCGAGGCCGAGATGAGGCGTCAGCATCGAGCCGCGAACGCGGCCCAAGAAGCGGAACGACAACGCAAGCGTCAGGCGGAGAAGGGCGATGAAGGCCGGCGTCAAGACACCGCTCGCAATCGTCAAAGGCGAGTGGACGTTCCCGAAGCCGTTCCAGCCAGTGAACGTGCCACGCGGGAGAGGGTGCGAGCCCTGGACTTTGCTCGTCCGGACGCGTCGTGAAGTGTAAATAATACTTCGTATATAATGTATCTGTGTACAAATGCTTCATGACAAACAACACAAATTCAATAATTACACTTTAATCATCATCATCAGTAATAAACTCCCAAGCATTTCCCCGAGGGTGAACATGGTTAAGTGCGAATGCACGGGGTGATGCTTATGGGGGAGTAAAGTTAAAATCCGTTGGCATTCGCCAGTGAGTTAACGTAAACTCCCACGTGTGATCAAATTGCCATTCCCAGAAACCATTACACCATAAAGGCATCATAGTGTGATTAATAAATATAATAGTGCGAAATAATAAATACCCCTCATAGCATCACCCCGTGCATTCGCACTTAACCATGTTCACCCTCGGGGAAATGCTTGAGAATTTTTTAACACACATTATGTTTTATAGCAAGGCACTCCCACACAGGGTTACGAAAAAAACCGAAGGCCCGTAAGCCTTTGATGACGTCCGTTATCCTTAAAAGGGTTTCCAAAAAAAGCAACCTATACTGGAAATTTTTACAGAGTCGCGAACTTTTAAAATTTCACAATTTGAAGAAACAGTAAAAAAATATAAAAAGGCATCACATTCGCTTATTTTCGGGCATTAGTGATCAAAAGGTTCTCTGGAATAGGTTAAGCATGTTACCAAAATCTGAAAGATTGAGCTCACCTGTTTCTCTTACAATCGATAGTATTTATAATAAAAACATTCAGGAACCATCTCAATGATCTCAGGAAGACAAGTTGATAAACATTACTATTATACAAAACTATCAGCTTTTCTCATACTTTGTCTTATTGAGCCATTTCATTCAGTTCACCGCATGCACCAATATTTACTGTGTATAATAAAAGTTAAGTTCTGTGCTAATATTTATCCGCTAATAATAATAGGTAATGCGCTAATATATGTCATAGCTAGCAGTATAGTGCCGCCTACATCGTGTAACTGTACTTATTGGCTGTATATATTTCATTACGAACGGCCTTTTTATTTGAGTTATCTTCCTTTTTTATTTTAGGCCTCTTTTTAATTTTTTACTGTTCAATCGCCAAGTAATCAGAGCTGTTATCAGCAATAAAGTGAATGACTGCGTTGTTCTGTGCCGATTTTCGCGACTATACTGCCGTGCACTGTTTTAAGTATATATTTCTTAAACACAGAAATATTATCACTGCTCAACGCATGCCGCGCCACACTCTTGTAATCTTCGAAATTCTGTCCAATTTCTGTTAAGATCATGCACAAATCTTGCCACAGCGGTCACAGTTTGATAGGAGCGAAATGCAAAAGGCACATGCACTTAGATTAAACTGTTAATTAAACCAGTAATAGATTAACACATTTTCAGAGCCTTCTTCTACAGCGCCTTTTATAATCCTACCGTGATTTTTGGACCTAAAGCCTCTATAAGTATATTTAGAATTTCACAGATCCCGCGCGTACTTTAGTTATCTTACGCGAGAAAAGTGCTTGAGGGTGCAATCATATATACATATATAAAACAAGGCGCGCTCTGCCGATGATGAAATAACTGACGGCTGACGACATTCATTGACACTTTCTGAGCCACTGTAACTTTATTCATCGTCTTTTAGGATGAAGTTGCTACCCAACATCTGCTACAAAGTTGACAAGTCTTATCGACCTTGTTTTGAAAACGTTTTCTTCTCTCTATTTGCGACGGCACCTACGTTTCTGGTAATTGCACTACCGAGCGAACGAAGCCGATTTCGAACACCCCGACTCAACGCTCACAATTTTTTGCGTTGAATATACTTGTTAAAGGAACAAAAAATGTCTATGCTCAGATCATTTTTCTGTGAATATACCATCAAATAATTTCTTTACTACTACATGTTCGCACATCTATTTTGCTAGTGCACGGCTGCTATCAAAATGGGCTTTTTTCGCGTAGGTAGTCAGCCCACGCCCATGATGTTTGGTGAATAAAATCCGAAGCAGGTGTGGACCAAACAAATGCGGTGTCAAAAGTGCAAATGTTCGGTCCCTTCCCCCAAAAAAAGGCGCCAAAGTAGGCCTTCACAATAGACCTTTTGCAGCACCGCCAGCGGGCGCGCAAGCACTTATGGGAAAAGTTAACACGCAGCAGCAGTAGCCACGAGCAGCGCGCGAGCCTCACTGTTCAACTTTCTGTTTGCACCGTGCAAGCGCTTCCAGATCAAGTGAACTCGGCAAGGTGGGATTTTACTGTGCGATTCACTCACAAACTTCAGTGTTTGGGTGCGATGACCTGTCTACGATTTTCTATTTTCCCCCTGTTTAACCAGGTGACCGGATCACAAGCGTCAGTATATTACTATCCTTTAGCGTCAGTCCACCTTTAGCATAAATAAAAGCCACTAAAACTTGGTTGCTTAAAAGGTTCAAGAACTGTTCATAAATTCACGGATGCATTAGGAATCACTGTTCTTTGACAATGTTCACGAGGACAGTGTACAGTTCTGGTATATTAAAGAGTGCCCTAAAACTAGGCGCAATTCAGTAAAATAATATAAATGGACTAGACCAATGCGTGTCGCTCGCAGCATACGATTGATTTGATTGATATGTGGGGTTTAACGTCCCAAAACCACTATATGATTATGAGAGACGCCGTGGTGGAGGGCTCCGGAAATTTCGACCACCTGGGGTTCTTTAACGTGCACCCAAATCTGAGCACACGGGCCTGCAACATTTCCGCCTCCATCGGAAATGCAGCCGCCGCAGCCGGGATTCGAACCCGCGACCTGCGGGTCAGCAGCCGAGTGCCTTAGCCACTAGACCACCGCGGCGGGGCGCTCGCAGCATACGCATCTACAACTTTCCTTGGTACTGTAACTCCAGGTTGAAGTAAAGCCTAGAGGACAAAAAGAAAGAAGTAGGACCAGTAAAGAAGTATGCACACCGGAAACGCTCACTCGCGGCTGAAAGGCTATCGCAAGTTCTATGAAACATGTACGAAAATCGGGGTGCGTCGCACTTCTCACAAAGAAGTAAAAAAAACACGAACAACGAAGGCGCACGTTTACAGTTGATTGCTAAAGATAAGTTTCTTGTGTTGTATTGATAGTGAAGCTTAATTGACTTAATCAAGATGCGTTGTTCTTTATAATATATCTCCGAGATTTCTCGCGTGGTCTGGTCAGGTTGATTGCGCAAGATTGGCAGGCTTTTAAAGATAAAATTGATTGATATGTGGGGTTTAACGTCCCAAAACTACTCTATTATTATGAGAGACGCCGTAGTGGAGGGCTCCGGAAATTTAGACCACCTGGGGTTCTTTAACGTGCACCCAAATCTGAGCACACGGGCTTAAAGATAAAATTGCATTTGCACGACTGAAAACGCGAGGTGCAATGAGATGGCTTCATTCAATCAATTTCGATGCTCTCTGAAGCGCGTGTTCATAGATCAACCAGTTCGGTTAGCATCTCTTGCAGAAAAACTGAAAGAACAATCGGCATGTCTGTCATAGTACTTTTCTCTGCCCACTCAAGACCCTGCAACCATTTTTGCTCTACGAAAAATGTTTTACAAAGCATATGGTGAGGAAAACCTTTCTCACCTCGTATCGCATTCCAACTTCCTTTCAGACTGTGCAGAATGTATGCATGAAATAACTGCAAGATTCCTAGTTTCTTCGCCGGCGAAGGTTCGAAATAATTTTTGCAATGCGAATTAGCTGTTAACACACCGATTCAATATATGATATAGGCATAAAAACACCGCTTTCTTGCAGATGGAAACTACTGCGCATTTATGTGCTCAAGTTTTTTTTTTTGCCGAGCGTAACAATGCCATCATTATTCCTCATTCAACAGTATTTAATTGCACCAACGCAAAACTCAATAAAGGTCTCACTCAATGCGGAATATACTGCCAGCAACCTTGCTTCGCAGAGACACTT
The DNA here is from genome assembly GCA_013436015.1 of Rhipicephalus annulatus. Taxonomy (NCBI): domain Eukaryota; kingdom Metazoa; phylum Arthropoda; class Arachnida; order Ixodida; family Ixodidae; genus Rhipicephalus; species Rhipicephalus annulatus. The sequence goes on from WOVY01010442.1 coordinate 114,268, forward strand.
AAGCATCTTATAAGAAACCACAAATTATCAGTGAACGTCATCTCGCACATTATTTCTAGTTCCATCTGTTAGTGCTTAAACAAGTTTAGAACCTGTTTACTATTATTTTTTTCAGCGCATGAATTTTACATAAAAAATTTTGAAATCTATAGCTGTAACAGTTCTCTGTGGTCTTGTGTTTACGGCCTAATCAAACCGTGATGGTGAAAAAAATGTCACAGCACTTTATGAGCAGTTCATCGTTGAATAACTACAAATTCAGTGTTCCAGCTCACCGTATCCACGGTAGCATGTTTTGACCACAAGTATCGGTGCGCGCAACAACTAGCATGCCGCTTATCTACGTTCGATGTACACGCATCGAGTGATACCTTCACTGACTGCGTTATCCATTTCACAATTCATACATGCATGTACTTTTATACCCTATTCAGCAAGCGGCGGCAAGTTTTCCTTTTGTGCTCACACGGTGCACATGAGCAGCGGGTGGAGGAAGAGCCGGTTCTCTCGGCGTACTAACTTTTTTCATAGGTTACCGCTCGCCCACGGGGCATTGTGACTTTGCTTGAAAAAGGTCTATTGGTATTGAAACGCGCCGGACAATTGTTAAGGCCAATGACCACCAGTTTTCATTTCGACGATCTTCACTAAAGGTGGTGTTCGGACACGACAAAGGCCGATCACATTGTCAAATTGAGAAAGATGCCTTTATGTGCCACACATTCAGAAGCCATCCCATGCGACTCTACAGGCATCTCTAAGCTCCTATATGATCGATAACATCTGGTGAATTAAAAGTTTCATAAATACTGCTCGTGAATTCAGCCTTTTGGTATATTCATTGGGTGGGTTTGACGTTTTATGTTAAGCATGGGTTTACGATTTTAAAAAAACTTTATTGAAAGTTTCCGCAATAAAAACACATCGATTAAACCTTGCCATTGCGAAGTAAAGGCAAAGTAGCATCGATTACTTTTTTTTCAATTATTTATTGCGAAGTAATGGCAGAGGCAACGTCCATTACTGTTTTTCGGTAACGGTAACGCGTTATGTTTTGTTTTGAAGATAATGTAGGGCCATAATGCGTTCCTTTATTGTTTGAGTCACAAGTAACGTAGTTACTTTTTTTTCAGTAACCTGTATAAAACTGCATGGAAATTTCTGGCGCAATGGCAGCTTCGAAGGAAAGGTCACCATGCACGTAAGTAAAGTGTCGCCTATAGAAATAAAGTTGACCATTCATTATAGTGTAAACGATCTTGACAACTACGACTGGAACAAAGTAGTATCGTTTGTATAGCATGAAATTTGTAACCACCCCCCCCCCTTAAAAAATGGGGGTAACGCTCAAGCTGCATCAATGGGTGGCGGGGTGCTTTCGGCAAGGTAATTCTCGATGGTGTTAAGGTGTGCGTCTGGATGTGTTCGTGTTACGTGGTTGTGATTGCTGTCTCTTGCAGCGCACTGAATCATCTTCGCGCTGTATAAACGTAATCAACTTCAGGAATGAAGTGCTACGCTTTTGAAATTCTGCGTGCCTACTTGGATAATGCCTCATAGGTAAGTGTAAACAAGGCTGCCTTCACTCCGCGTGATTTCGCCTGTGTTTTGTCGATATGTATACGGTCAACACTTCTTTAACACTCACATTCTTTGAGAACAAAACCAGCTTGGTTGATAAACTCGCGCTATACAGCGTTATGAGTGCTACTCCGTCTGCTATAGAATCGCAAGCGTCACGACTGGGCCATCGAAACGTGGTAGCCTCGGTGAGGGATCAACATTAGACACCTGTTCAAAAACCACTTTGTTCGAGTAATCCATGAATTAGCATTCTTTTTGAGAAATTTTCACGGCTTTTAAAAATATATTTCACTTGACCTCTACACAATGTCACCTACTGCAGGGTAAACAAGTTATTTGGGAACGTTGACTTAAAATTGCGGTCTTGCTCAAGGCTTATATAGCTTCGCTAACACAGGTAGTTGGCAAGGGCAACGGCAACGTCCCCGTTTATCGCGTTGCTATAGGTATGTTATTGTCCTATCTTTCAAATTAAGAGAACAACCTGCACTGATAAATAGGTGAGCCCACAAGCGCATCGATGTGGAGGGTTGAAGCGTTACACTCCAGACTGAGCTTTTTTGACTTCATAACACATTATGAAGTGTTCTATTTCATTATGACAGGTACAGTAAAAAAGCATTTGTAACAGGCGAGATAAGGCGGAACTACAAGTGCACACACAGCTCTCTCGGAAATATTCAACGGTTCTGCAATTACTTTTTTAGAACATTTATGACTGAAGCCGTTGTACCGCTCGAAAAAAGTCAACATCTTGCAGGTATACAAACACGCTCTCAGCAGCCGCCAATGTGGCGGGTGCACTGCCTGAAGTCTGCTGGACAGAATCTATTTGAATTATTTTCATCGTTTCTTCTAGAGTGCTGAGAAGCCATTCATGTCTTTTGTATACATCAAAGTTGTTGAATATACACAAATGGGCCTGAAACAACCACGCAGAAAAAAATAATTCAACGCATTTCACATTTTCACGAACGTCATGACCGATTGGTTGCTTGCGGAACACTAAAGGATAAGTCCATTTTAAAGAACTTTGCTACTTTGACCAACATGCAAGAACGCGCGGCGTCCAGGCAGTGCCTACTTATGCCGGTAATGTTCACTCTGATTTATGTACACTCTGATATTTCTGCTGGGTTTCGGTGTAGTGGTTTGCGCACGCGATTGCTAATTCAATGGTCACGAGTATGGTATTCTGTGTGTTAGTCGCGAATTTTCTGTACTTAACGTCAGATTTTACTTGTGTGTATTAATCCCACTTGTTGTCAAATACATATGTATGCCTAAATAATCACGGCAATGCAGCCATAAACCTATAAATTGATATCTTCTATTGAGAACAAGCAACAGTTAGTTCAATCAGGGCTAACAATTCGTCCCTGCTCAGTTCCCATGTCGAAAGTAGAATAAATTAATTCCTCCCATAAAGGTGTAACTTTTGCACTCTGACATTTCTGAGAAATTTATACATGCAACATTTAAATGGTCCTCAGCTACTTAAAAAATGGTACTTGAAAATAGCCAAAAACGTAGCATTCACGTCAGCAGGCAGTCAGAAAAGTGGCTGGCGAGAAAAGTAGGTGACCCTAGGTTTATACCGCTGGGTTAACATGACAATTGATTGTCGTGAAGCATGCGCAATTCAGAACTTTCGTCGACGTAGATGCGATGGAATCTGGGTAATATCGCCGGTGCGAAACGCAGCTTGTCGCATCACGCGCCTGCTGCCGCTGGGACGTCCTAGTCAAGCCTGACGTCGCTGAACTGAGTGTATGCGCGCGTCGACATTGCGCGAGTGCGCAGTGCATGCTGCCCAGCTCCGCAAGCAGTCATCAGAGGCTTAGTGGTAATCTTTACAATGCTCTCCCGTGATCTCAAAAATTTTGCCCACCACAGAGATTTGGAAGGCGAGCTATAGTTTGCACTAAAATACAAATCCTGCCACCAACCTCCGCTACCTGCTTCAAGCAGTTTAGAAAGGAGACACTACACTCAATATAATAAGCCAAATCAACGCCAGCCTATGCAATTGAATATGGGCCACTTTTACCGTTCAGAGCGATGCACAAAAAATAAGAAACACGACACTTCTACTGACCTTAAAATTGCGTGCTTCCTTGCTGGGGAAGTGAACGTTGACGCTGTCCTTTTTCCTAAATGGCTGCCCATCCAAGGGGCACTGGCCGGCACCACAGTTGGAGCTGGCGTCGTGGCAAACAGGACAGAGGACGTGCGAACACGGCAGCCTCACCCGCCACATCGGTATAACGCCACAAACAGAGCACACGCATGAACTGGGCACCGTCGCGGCCAACCGTGTTGGTCTCCAGTTTACGCCCCGAATGTCTTCGAGGCAGAAACTATGTATGTGCTTTTCTTCCATTTCCCCAATGGCGTTGTCTTCAAGCACAGACCAGCAGCTAAAATATACCTAAACTAGCTTTGGTACAGCTTCTATGAGCCCTCTTCAGGTGGTCGTCAGGTATTGAGTGACCGGATACTACCACAAAGATCCCTTATCACTTCAAGGCAGCGACACCTGCCGCTGTAGGCATGCTGACAACGTGACATCGTATTTCACCTTTCTTGCTCATCGCGCACCTATATCGACCATGAACATGCGTATAGGTATCCCTTCTGTTGCGTGTAGTTGAAATTTCACTATGTCTGACAATACACAATAGTGAAATCAGATCGGTCGCGAAAGTTAGAATTTATTGGGGTCGAGAACTTATTCTTTTATAAATAAACGCCCGCCGTACGATTGAAGCTTTTCTAGGTGAATAAAATAAAATAAAAAACAGGCACTCTTCACAATTTTTTACGAATGCAGATAGCTTTATGTATTTCAACGTAAGCTAAAATTTTACGGCTTATCTGACACTTGGCTAAATGGTCGACTGCTTCAATTTTTTTGTCGAGTGCCATAAATGTTAGGGCAAGAGCGTAACTGGGCAGTCGCGAAGGCAGACTGCTATCAAGGCTTTCGTTTATTTCAGCGCCTTGGCGGGTCGACGAGGCATCAGTCACATTTCCTTGGTGGTTTAGTACGCGTCTCCGTAGTTCATTTATTTACTGATGTCCTCTTTACTGGCGTGCCATTTCAGATTGATTGATTGATATGTGGGGTTTAACGTCCCAAAACCACTATATGATTATGAGAGACGCCGTAGTGGAGGGCTCCGGAAATTTAGACCACCAGGGGTTCTTTAACGTGCACCCAAATCTGAGTACACGGGCCTACAACATTTCCGCCTCCATCGGAAATGCAGCCGCTGCAGCCGGGATTCGAACCCGCGCCCTGCGGGTCAGCAGCCGAGTACCTTAGCCACTAGACCACCGCGGCGGGGCGTGCCATTTCAGAGATGAACTAGCTCACAGAATACGTAGATAGCTGGTCCTGTGACTTCGGACTGCCTTTGCTAGCACACGACCGGCGTGCGTTCGCCTTTCATAATGGTCAATGCGACACGCAAAGCAAGACAACGCTGTCGTTTTTCATAATTGGGCAGAGAGAGTTTTTGAACTAATGTGCTATTGGGCTCATGGAGGACTATATCACAATTTCTTCAACTGCGAAGTTTTAAGAAAGTTCATTGCATGTACATTATTCGACTAATAAAACAACCTCAAGTTTTCAGTTTTTTTTTCTTGGTCATCCTTTTCTCTCGCGAGCGCAACTGGTAAGCTATAAAGGCGCAATGAAATCGCCTATTTGTCAAACTGCACGATATAGGCCAGCAATTACGAAAAATTTCTTTATCGAGCCATGTACAGTCGCAATCTTTTGGAGAGTGAACATGGCAGCGCATGTCTCTCGTATGGTTTCTCGATGCGCGCGGCCCCTTGCAGGGTGGACTCACTCTTTGAAGGGGTGCGTGCCACCTTCCGATCGACGGCTGCCATTCGGCTCTCCCCGTATCGTCACAGCTGGTTGAATGAGACACGTTCGCGGCGTTTTCTCGGACAAAATGCCCGGGAGTTCCTTGCCACAGTGCACAAACCACTAGCGAAAAGGTTATAGGATGTTTAGACTTCCGAAAGATCCAAAAGGGCGACTTTATGGCTTCAAGCGCGATAAATGACTACCAATGAACCGTTTGTTAGTGTTTGTGCAGCATAAATTATGTCATTTGAGTGTTTCGAGAGTTATAATTTAAGCGCTGTCACATGGGCACTTTGATCGCGATCGAGTCTTATGTGATTGACTTTCTTACGCCAGCTGCAGAAGGACGCCAATCACTAGCTTTTTCAAAATTTGATCTCAATCGGGCTTAATCGCCATCACCAATGCACCGGCTGCAATACACGTTCATTTGCATGCTGTGTACATGCGTATCAAACTCTTTCTTTTTGATTAGCTCAAAAAGTGTGTTCTTCATCGCTTGTCGTACACAAGTTGCAGTTGTGCAAATGTGTACGTTGTGCGCTTGTTCACGCATCCCGTAAAATGATTGTCAAAAAGTATTTTCTCAACGCCCCTGTTTTTTGAAAAGAAGCCAACACTTGTTCTTTTTTTATTATTAATTCATTGGCTTCGCCTGCAGCAACCTTCCGTCTGGTTTGGCGAGGCCAAACACGCCTTGACAGGGGAATTCGCGGCTGTTTAGATAATGTTTATTTTTGACATTGTTTCGTAGGTGGCAACACAACATTTACTATTTGCTTTTTGCTTGGTATATTACCCGCTAGATGGACGTAGCTGTCATTGTTTTTCGGCTGTTTGTAAGTTTTTTTTTCGTTTTCTTTTCTTGACCCGCCACGGTGGTGTAGTGGATAAGGTACTCAGCTGGTGACCCGAAGGTAATGGAATTGAATCGAGGCTGCGGTGGCTGCATTTTCGTTGGAGGCGGTAATGTTGTACGCCCATGTGCTTGTGTTCAGGTGCACGTTAAAAAACCCTCCGTGGTCGAAGTTTCCGCAGCTCTCCTCTACGGTGTCTCTCATATTTTTATGGTGGTTTTGGGACGTTACACTCCACACAGCAATCAATGAAGTTTTCCTTTTTTAGTGGCGAAGGGTGCATTTTCTCGGCTTTTTCGAAACATAACGTCGCGGGAGAAACCCGCCTATTGCGGTCTTGGCAATACGTACCAATGCGCCTACAAGCCGCCGTATAGGCTCATTTTCCTCGGTACATCCTAGAAAACAAAGTCAAGCAGAATCCACCGAGGTTTTGCTTAGTGCGTAAAAGGCACAGGGCAATAAGTGCGAGATTGATTGATTGATTGATTGATTGATTGATTGATTTGTGGGGTTTAACGTCCCGAAACCACCATTTGATTATGAGAGACGCCGTAGTGGAGGGCTCCGGAAATTTTGACCACCTAGGGTTCTTTAACGTGCACCCAAATCTGAGTACACGGGCCTACAACATTTCAGCCTCCATCGGAAATGCAGCCGCCACAGCCGGGAATCGAACCCGCGACCTGCGGGTCAGCAGCCGAGTACCTTAGCCACTAGGCCACCGCGGCGGGGCGAATAAGTGCGAGAGTATATGAAAGTGCGAAAAATGTGAAGATGCTCTTCACATGCCCATGTGCTTTTTCAGACTCTAAAGTCAAACTGAAGCACTTGATGCTGGCAAGGATTTGAAAGCGAATGAGCTAGAATTTCTGATAATGGGAAAATTCTTTTCATTTAAGCTTTGACTTCCATAGAGTGCAGCATTTTGCATCATATAGGTGAATTTCTTCTGAAAGTAATCTTGAATAAAACTTACTGTGTGCAGTGCAGGGCTGCAATTCAAGGGTCGGTAAGCCATGAACATGCATATACAACTGCACTGAAGGAGTATGTTCAGGGTAATGAGAACTTGGGTTACCAGAGTAGTCAGGTATATCTTTTGAAGAGCACTTTAAAGAAATCACATTCTGGACAGACAACTTGTTCACTCTGAAGTCCCTTCTTAAAGCTAAAACCTAATATTTATTCAAGAGGACCGAGTGATTCGTGTAAGCATGCAAGCAATGCTTATGTCTTAAATATGATATCAAGTTCTGCACAAGTAAGGCTGCTTATTCACCTGCGGCAGCGCAAACCAACCACGATGAGTGGAAGTGAAAGATACATCCGCTGCGGTCAACTTGCTTGAGTTGTAGCACTTGTTTTTGAAGTATAATAAAGTAGTTATACAAATAGAGCTGTGGCATCAGAAATTACCGTAAAATGAATGCACTTTGCTTTCTCAATGTTATGAGGCCATGTAGCCACTTAATTTTAACAATATCGATGGACGCTTTGAAACACTTACTAATTTACAGTATATTGCTGTGGTAAACACGATAAACGAGGTTTGATAGTGTCAGCTTGCGAGTCATAATTTAATTCCATAAAAACCACACGTAAAGCACCAAATGTTATGATATGTTTTCAAAAATTTCTGCCAATCTGCTGTCTGCAGTGATGTAAAAGAGGTGATAACAGAATTCGAAATACTGTGAGTTGCAGTGCGTGGTCTATTATTGAGGTAGCTGATGAAAACTAGAAAACAAGATATGGAAACATGGTGCACAATCACAGTTTTTTTTTTGCCAACAGCACGTGGTTTTCGTTTTTTTTTCAGCCAGTTGTAAACTGTTTTTACACTTTTGTGGAAGGCACACAACACAAAGGCACAATGAAAGGTCATGGGACTTGGGTGCGCGCATTTTCCGCTATCTGTGTCCGCTATCTGCGGAGTCTTATGGGGACGGGGCGATGTATGTACTTCCAACGAAAGAGACGGTCCATCACCAGGGTTTTCTTCGTGCTCACCGGGAGCCGCTTGTTGGATGCGTCCCCCTCGTATCGACTCTCGTCTTCGCGCTACATGTTTGAGAACAGTTGGCGCATGGGGCGGACAACTTCAGCTGCACTTTACTTCAGCAGACATTGTCTTCTGTGAAACAAAATATATCCGGCATTTCTTTCACCTGCCCGGGCGACCGACTCGCACTGACCACAGGCTGACTCATTGCTGACGACATAGTGATGTCCCTTGTTTATCACTTCGAAGTTGCAACTGGTCACTCTCCAGGAAGCAACCACGGACGATGACACCAGCTTGATTTTGTTATCGCTGGCAGCTCTTCACTGTTCGGTACGGAAACGAGGTGTCCGCGACGTACAGGTTCCGAGGCTTACGCTAGGTGCGCACGATTGCTAGAAACTCGTGAGACCCATCAGCTCAACCAGATCAGCGCCTACCACACACATAGATTCCGAACTTTTAACGCCGTCTGTCTCCAGGGTCACCACACAGCAAATGCCGACGATTTGCGAAAATATGCAGGACAACTTGCCAGCAGCTTTTCTTTTTTTTTCCTGGAGTGCTCCCCCTCCCGCTCCCTATTTTTTTCGTTCGCAGAATGCTTTCCTCGCGCGTTGTGCTTGTGTTGCTCCCAGCTCCCAGTATTAGTGAAAGTGCGTTGACTCGAGGTCATACATGAGGCACGACGATGCCATACCAAACTATGTAAAAAAAAAATCTGTGGTCCTTGCATACCGTCCTGATTCACTGCGAGCGTCACCTGGAGGATACGGGGAAAAAGCCGCCGATGCAGCTGCTGCTTCCCGTCAAGTGGTAATAAACTCCTAAACGCAGGTTAAAAATCACGTGATAGAAAACTCCCCATGAGGTAAAACTGAATTTTGACATCATTTTACTGTGTGCCTCAGAGGCGGTGGTAAAACTATGCCATGTACCCGCTTTCTCTCCTACACAAGCTATAGTAATTTTTAAAGCGAGACCATTTTCAGGGGTCACGAGCCGCAAAAACCCCAAACTCGGATAGCTTTTGCTTACAGTGCGGCTGTACGCGGCCGACCCGAGGGCACTATACAACTGCGCGTGGGGCCGTGGAGGCTGGGCGAATACGATAAAGCGGCCCGCATGCAGCAACGTTCCTACGAGCATGGACTAGACCCGGGCAAACCGAAGGCACCCTACCACTGCGTTTTGGCGTCGCCAAAGCTCGGCCAATACGAGAAGGTGGGCCGCATGCTGCGAGGCGCCTTAGCCCTGCAGCCGCGCTCAGAGTAGTCATTAACGTAGTTGTGCACCCTTAGAAAAAAGGTGGTAGTACTTGCTAACTTTGGGGTAGTAATGGTTTGTCACATATGTTACAACCCTGGTAGTAAGCGCAGTTAGTAACGGCGAGGGTGGTAACAGTCACTACTTCTGCTGTTACCACCAGCAGTTAGTAACTGTTACTACCCTAGCCATTACCACCCATTGGTAGTAGCTTTTAAAGGTTCAAGAAAAAAGTAGTCAATCATTCATTTTGGCATATTATTTCTTCACTGCTAATGTTCGCTAATCAATGTCTTACAATTAGACGAATTCGGGTAAGAAGCGGGGTGTGACATGAATGCGAAGAATGCATAGACCAAACAAGTTCACTAATTTTTACGTATTTTTATTGGCTATCTACACTGTTCACATTTTAAATATTTGTCAAAATACAAGTGCGTCACAAAATACACCCACAGAATTCATTCAGGTACCGTCAGCTTTTAGCTGACAATTGATCAATACTTGGGCATTCTTAACAATTGTTCAATGCGCCCCATCCAATCTGGTACATCCTCTTGGCCCTTCAGCTCTTCAAGAAAATGGCACACAGAATCACAAAATATTGGCGCACAGGTAGCACTTCTACATCCGTGTTTTCAAAGGCACATCGGGTTTTCTATATACTGTGCATGCCCAGAAGCATGATTAGATCACAAGGCACACCTGCCTCGTTTTTAACCGAAAGAAAACGGGTGCCGTGTGGACTTAACGGTAATTCTTTTTTCAAGGTTCTTTGCAATATGTCCCAGAAAAAGATTCCGCTCCGGCAATCTATAAACACGTGTTCAATTGTTTCCAGTTTATTACACAAGTGGCGATTTGTGCTTCGATGCACGAATATTTCCGTATCCTGCAACCACGATTTAAGTGGTAAGGTACCAGTATGTAATTTAAAGAAAAAAGTTTTGACCCCTGGCGCTACAAGCATTCTTTTAACACGTTTCAGAACATCCTGTCCTGGGCCTGCACAATATAGCTGACGGTACAATGGTACAGGCAGTAAAACATCGATAAGGTCTTTATACATTTTTTTACGTGGTACTTCAGCCAGATACTTTAACAAAAATCTCACTGACAAAAAGTAGAAAGACGAAACAACTTCCTTCAATTACCCTTGTATTGGTCCTTGCGTATTTGATGACGATACAAGAAATTCCAGAAGCACTCTGAATAACCATAGTTTTATAATAGTTCTCAAAAAGGGGTGATCTACATCACGCAGAAAAAGAAAACGATTGTCTTATGTATAAATGTCTTATATACAAATGAACTAATTCGAGTCCGCCATCTCTAACTTTTCTGAGGAGGTTTGTGCAGCTTGATCTCTCCCATACAGATCTCCAAATGAAAACTGCAAATACTCTGTGTATTTTCTGCACACTTATTCTACTGCAGTGCAAAACCTGCATTACGTACCACAGCTTGCTCACCAGAAACAAGTTGCACGTTGTGGGCCGTGCGAATATCGGAATACCCCAGCCTTTCCATTTTTCCACATCATTGCGTGATGCCTGTGTTTGTTTTTTCCAATACGGTTCGCTGTCGAGATAGAACTCCAGCGGCACTCCTAAATACTTCACTGGTGTTTCCTGCCATTTAATGTTTAGAAATATTCTTGGCATGACGTCCCATTCCTCATGCCAGAAGCCAAGGCACTTATCCAGTTCACGTCACTACCACTCACCTGGCAAAAAGTTTTCACGGCATTTACAGCATGCATTATACTCTGATCATTTGTACAGAAAACTGCAATGTCGTCTGCGTACGCAAGGAGGCTAACCTCAGCTTTATGCAATTTGAAGCCGCTTATTGCAGTGTTATTAATTACACTTGAACAGAAAGGTTCAATAAAAGTAGCAAAAAGCAGGGGCGATAGTGGACACCCCTGTCTCACTGACCACAGCACAGGTATACGCTCACCCGCAGTTTTATTTATCACCAATCGCGTCATGCATCCAGTGTAAGCCATGCGCACTCGGTCGCTAATCAAACTTCTTACGTTAATGTGCTCAAGTAATGAAAGGAGCAAGTCGTGCGGCACGCGATCAAATGTCTTTTCGAGGTAAATTTGAAGCATGGCAACATTGAGATGCATAGCGTCACAACTTTCTAGGATTGATCGTGCTATATTTATGTTGGTCATTATTTTTCTTCCCTTTATGCCACAAGTTTGGTGGGACCCAATTACTTTTGTCATAATTGTCTGGAGTCTTCTGGCAAATATTTTCATCAATATTTTATAGTCAACATTAGTTAAACTAATTGGTCTATATGCAGTAACACTTCTTAACTTCGCGGGATCTTCTGTTTTAGGTATTAAGACCATGTGGGCTGACAAGAACGATAGTGGAAGTTGATTACGCTTGAAAGCCTCGTTATATACCTCCCACAAAATAGGGGAAATTACGTGTTTGAATTCCTTGTATACTGCAGCACTCAGACCATCAGGTCCTGGAGACTTATCATTGTTTAACGTATCAATTGCCTTTTCAACTTCTCGCTCTGTTATAAGCAATTGTAAAATTTCCTTCCTTTCATCATCAAGTCTTGGCATTATTGAAATGAAATCACTATTTAAACAATCTGCGTGTACACTGGTTGGTGTGAATAACTCTTTGTAATATTCGAAAAACGCACCCGCTACTTTTTCTTTGGTATGGTACCTTGTTCCTTTATGTTCTATTTCTCTTATTTCACTTTTACTGGTATGTCTCTTTTCAGCTCCTAGAGTTTGTTTTGTTGACATTACTCCCGCTACAAAGTTTTCCGCTTGAGCTCGAATCAATGCTTCGCGATAACGTTCTTGGTCTATCAACTCTAGCTTCTGTTTAGTTCTGTTTATCTCCTCTGAAAATGTCCGAGCCTGAGTACTTTCTTCCGCTACTAACTGTTGCAAGTTTTCTCGCAAGCGCACTTCAAGTTCTTTTTCAGCATGTCTCAGGATACTGGCTTTCTCTAGTGCTTTCAGTTTAATGCTCTGTTTAAATATTTCCCACTTATGTCCCCAGGATTCAAGTGTTCTATTTGTTAAGTCTTCTATGCCCTCTAGAAAAATGCGATTAAACTTATCGTCCTTTAATAGCTTTACATTAAATTTCCAGAGGTCCCAAGAGAAATGTTTGTTATTTCTTTTATGTTTACCCACTGAGAATGAAACCAAACAATGATCCCTAAACGTAACAGGTGTAACTCTGTAATCATGGCACGAAGGAATGATTTCAGAAGACACGTATACTCTATCAAGTCTAGCATGGCTTGAACGCTGAAAGTGGGTAAACGTAACCCCTTTTCCACTGCAAAGACCCACGTCCTATAGTTGAGCCTTCACCACCATATTGATTAGAATGGCAGTGCTTCAATCTCTGTATGGCCTGAAACTTGATTTATCTATACTCGAACAAACGCAGTTGAAATCTCTTGCCAAAATTAGCCTACGTTAAAATTTCAAATACACATCAAGTTTCTTAAAAAACTCCTTTTGATATTGAATCACAATAGGTGCGTACACAAAGATTACTCTCCATTTTTCTCTTGGTAAGGATAAATCACATATAATAAAACGACCCGCCTCGCAGGTAGTTACGGACTCCACTTTCGCTTTAAGGCTCTGCCGCATTAACAAGAGGCACCCTGCAGACGTACCCACCGCGTGACAAACGCACACATCGAACAGTCTCGTGAAAAGCAGTACCATTCGCTCAGTGTGCTCTTCACTCTCTATTTTAGTTTCCTGTACAGCGACAATGTCTAGATTTTGTTCTATATTCAATCGGTAAAGCTGGTTTTGCCGCCGTTTGGTAGAAAGCCCACGTACATTTAGCGTCGCCAATCTAATCGTCGCCATCGTGATGAGAAAAAGCCGAGCGAACGAAGCTTACCTTACCAACACCTAACTCACTCTCCGGCCGACGCTTAAGGCGTCATCCCATCGCCGCCGCGTGAAAGCGACGACGAACGCAGGCAGCGAGCACCCCGAGACTTTTTGAAGCCTGCCACTCGCCACTGCCCTTGATCTTCCTGGGTCGGACGCTGCTGGGACGCCGCGTCTCCCTCATTCAGGCGTCGCTTTACAGGCGTAGTTTCGACTGTATCCATGTGCGAAGTAGCGTCGGGGCCAATGACTGGTTCAGGTTTGCGTTGAGTTTCCGTCAGAGTCGAACGCCGTTGCGTTGGAGTGTCCATAACCGTTATTTTATCTGTGTCTTGCTTAGGTGTCTCTCTCTCTCACTAGTCGCCACTGCATAAGACGCCTCCACCGCTGACTCCAACGCGGCGGCCCTCTCTGCTTCCTTTTCACCCATCAACAATTCAGCGTGGTCAGCATTTTTTGCTCGACTTGCTGCACTGGCGTAGGAACGAGTACAGTCCGCCTGTTCATACCAAAAAGCATGACAACCAACCGACCTGGGCACCCTGCAGTCGCGACGAACGTGTCCAGTGTTCCGGCAACGCAGGTACAGCGGCGCTCTTCCTGGCACGACCACCCGGGCCGTGCCGCTCCCGAGACGCATCTGGTGGGGTATGCTATCCGTAGTAATGCCTTCCTTAAGTAATAGCCGAACGAATCTTGTGGTTGACTCAACTTCTTCGAAGTCTTCGTCTCTCCACTTGTCGCTGATGAATTCTTTCATTTCACCGTACTCCCGGAAAGTACGCCGTACAGTCACTGCGTTGACGTCAAAGGCTACCCAATGCAACTTGAGACGCACCTCTCGCCTCTCTGGGTCGACGACGACGCCGGGCCGGTCTTCCACGGAGAGTAGGCCAGCGCTCAGAAGTGTCGTCTTGGCCTCATCTGTCTTCATGTTAAGAAGCCAGACGTGCGACATCTGATACGCTCCTATGCCGCTCACCTCTTGAACGATGCCTAGTTTCTTGAGCGGCTTTTGGAAGTCATTAATCCCGCAAGGACGTGCTGCGATGTCATAGTGCAGAACCAACGTGCGTCTGAGTCCTTCCTCTGAGGGCAGTGGGGCCGAATTAAATGGTAGTCCTTAGCAAGTGATGTGCATGAAAAACCATGGCCAGCGTCGGCCATGGTTTTTCGTGCTTGTACTTATTCTGGGTGTGATAGCCGCGAAATATTGGCTCCGGCTATGGATTCCCGTCATTAAATTTTATTGATCTATACGTAACGATTACCTCAAGCAAAATACGCGGCGTAAAAAGCAACGCACCGACTGCTTCGCATGAAGTTGATTCACACGTTGCTTTTGATCTGACGGGGCTTTTATACAGAGTAATGAGCACATATGGTCCTGCCTAAAGATAAATTTAAAAAATGTTCCCTTTGTCCTTATGTGTGCGTGCGTGCATGTCTGTGTGTGTGCGCGTGTGAACGCGAAGGGCATAGCTTCTGTAGAAGAAAAGAGTAACGAAATATTTTGGCATACATGGAGCACTGCATCTTCATTACCCCGCATCTGAATATCCAGCGGGATTTACGTGAAGTTTTTTGAGGCAAAAACAAGTGTCTTCATGCACGATATTCACCTTAACACTCACCTATATACTAGTAGTCGGGCACTTTACCTTAGATTCATCAATTGTCCTTCCATATTAGTTTACTGTTCTTAGAACACAACTGACCCGCTTAGGCCAAATACCAAAAAAATATTGAAAAAAACACTTTTCAGAACAGTCAAGAAGGAGAGGGAGTAACTTTGGTGGGTTTAAAACTTAACTTGGGTGTTTTTTTTAAGCTTCTGAAAGAGGGCTAATTCATCTGAGGTTGTTGTTGTCAAGATCACTTCTGCTGCATATGGATACATATTACTGCAGAGTTTACATCTTAAGGCTGTGCGAGTATTAGAAACTTTAGTACAACAAATTGATTAGTGTTGCATTCGTTCGATAATACAATCGATTAGTGCACATTTATTTCACTGAATATTTTTACGACGGAAGGTCAAAAAGTCATGTCTTTTTTTTAATTAACGGATTGCCGAGGCAGACGCAGTTGAGGCTTTTAAGTGTACGTTGAAGCTTTACTAATTACGTGATCAAAAACGTCATGCTTGAAACTCCAGGGGTGCCGACGCGAATATTTCCCTCATTCCACTATTATTTTCATGAGATTTATGATGTTCTTTACGAAACGTTAGTCACCTTTAAGCGTAAGTATTATTCTAAAATTGGTGACAAAAACCTTTATCACTACTAATGTAACTGAACTATTATTCCAGTTAAAGTACCTATATAGAAGCCTGTAATTGCCACTGTATACTATAGTGCTTTAGCTTTGTATAGTTCTCGTAATATTAGTTTGTTAAATATAGTAGCATGCAATTTATTATCTTTAGAAAGCATTCGTTGAAAAAAAAGTTGTTGAAATTTACACGCCTCTTGAAAACGTTCACTGTTCTATTCAAAAATTATTCGAGAAAGTATTCGATTCGGTATAGGGACCATTGCGTTCGTTTTAATTTGGTTCTTAATTCCAATTTTCGCTCATTTCTTGTTTGGGGGCGCAATAAACAGTGGTAGGGTAGACGCATAAGCTTGAAAAAAATGATTGGGCTGGTGCACTCGACGTTCCGAGGCCTAATTATTGTTTCTAGGCGCAGAAAACGCATCCGTTAAACAGCCGAAGGTGGCAACACGTACACGTCTTTCGACTGTTTAGTGCGGGTACGTGTTATTGTTCATTGCCCTTTTGTCCATCCTTGTCTCAAGTGTTTGGGAAGAGCTCTGGAGGCACTTTGTTTGGGCGCGACCTTGCGGCGCCTGTCCATCGAACAAGGCGTGGACGTCTACACGGGGCGCGAAAAGTGCTACGCGTCTGCTCTAAACTGTGGGAATTAAGACTGGGAATGGAGATTGATTTTAGGAGGAGCTCCAACAAAGATGACCTCGGGAAAATTGGCTTGACGTGTGACGACTTGCGGCTGCTGTATTACCCTATTCCGGGTGGTGTCAATGTTTATCGGCCTTCAGTGGGACGTCACCGGTCGCTTTTGAGTCGTATAAATATGTAATCAAATGATTTGAGAGCGCTGCTGTAGTAAGCGCGTGAAGAATGCAAATAAATAACACACAAGATCAATAGAAACTATTGTGAAGACGAATAAAGAGCGTTCTCAAGGACGAAAAGAGGGGACAGCACTGTCTTCGCCGGTTGAAAGGTGCTGACGTCGTAAGGTGCTTATATAGAGTGCAGTCGTTGCTGGTTCAATGGCATGCGTTCCCTGCAGCGTGAGACGACGCACGTACCTTACAAGACAATGTTAGGTCGTATCTCGTGACCATATATCTCGATGCGTGTATAAATCGCCAGTGTGGAGCCGTCTGGTGCAATTGTGATACTGTCATTACCTAGCCTCGCGATTTCTACATTCTCTGCCTTCGCGCAACTGAGGCAGCACCTTGCAGGTTTACCAAACCAGTGCAATGAAAAAGAATATTCGGAGAGTTGGGCTTCCCCGCAAGGGAAAGTATTGACCAAACTTTGCAGTGGTTTGTGGTAGCCATATATTTACAGCAGTGCGTGTAAACACCCGCACAAAGAACGAGAGCAAAGCTAGAGCCCTGTATGGGCTCGGGCCTGTGAACCCCAGTCTTGGCCAGGTTTTCGCGAGCATAAGCCATCGCGAGTATGTTCAAAGCTTTCCCCTAAAGAGGCACTCACCAGGTTTGGCAATTTTGGGCTGATAAGCCCAATGTGTGTAGATGAGGCGTTCACGATCACGTCTGCCAAACTTTGCAACGCTACGCCCCAAGCAAATGGGTCAAGTTTCAATATTAATCTGCTCCCCCTTCTTTTTTCGGGTGCGCACTCGGAGAATGAGGGCATGACATAATAACAATAATAATAATAATAATACCTTTTATTTCTTCAAATAAAACAGTACATGTGACTAGGCCTGCAAAAGCCGATTGGTGGCTTGAGTGGCAGAGCCTGGCAGCATGCTCGTATGAATGGCCTTACCTACACGGCAATGCAGTGACGTTGGTCCTCTAAGTAGACAACTGTGCTCTGACGTTGCCAGCAGTGGCACATGACATGGCGAAATGTAAATAACACGACATGCGTAGCTTACGCATTTGTTGCTTAAAGAGATTAATAAATCTCGAGATGAAAAATGAGACACAATAAGGGACTGTGAGCGTTTTTTGTATTTTTTTCCTGTGAAGTGCAACGATATGCGGGGCTAATGTGTCAGCGTTTTGCATGCGTTCATATCCCCGTGGTCAGCGCATCGAGCAGACGACAGCCATGGAACGCTCCTATGCGTTCGCGCACTTATTGCGCTCATCTATTCTACGGCGTCTAAGCCAGCGTTTCTAAACCATCCCGCATCAGAGGCAGTCAAACTCAAAGCATCGATGGTCACAACAAAACAAAAAAATGCCCCTAACGTGCGCGGGGGTTGGGCTTATTCGGGCACGCCAAGCGCACGTGACCTCTTGGTCGGATGCCGGAGAGAGTAGGGAAGAGATTTGGCTTGCGAAGGCTACGCGGAAGAGTGGCAAGGGCTTCGAGCTCGCCTCCTCTAATCGTCGTTTCGCGCCACTTCAAAAAAAAAAAACAGCTTTCTCAGCTCGTAATGTACCAATTCAAATATTTTGTGGAAAAATGTTCCTCATTGGACACCTAACAACTTCCATGGTCTAACTAAATTTTGGTATGGGGCCTGTTGAGTGGTCCTTTAACCTTGAAGTCTTACACCTTTGAGAAGTTAAAATTCGAAGAATCAGATAAACACCACACATCACACGCGAAGAAATATTGGCCGGCAGGATCAACTAGCGTGGTACAACGTCTCTTTTGCGACGCGCCATCATTGAAGTCATGTGAAGGGAAATTCGCGCGTGACGGAGCTCAGAGACCGCTCTTCTAGTGCAAACGGTGCGTGTGGTTTCAGTTTCTCCGTCATCGCGGTCCGAAATTCAAATGTGGAGCTCCAAACTGCATGCAACCTGTTCACGCAGTTCCATAACACTCTATTGGATCCATACGGAATAAAACCTTTCAGGGCATCTCGCGTATATATTTTGTATATAAACTAGATCACTTGTTACAAATCTTGCCCTGCCAGAAGAAAAAACTTCTCAGCATATTCACGCAGTGAACAAATATGAGTGGGGTGAAGCGTTCATTTGGCCGTCCATCTATCCGTCCGTTCGTTCGTCCGTCCGTCCATCTGTCTGTCTGTCTGTCTGCATGTATGTATGTATGTATGTATGTATGTATGTATGTCCATCGGCCCATCGATCCGTCTATTGAACAATCTAAGAACCACCATGTCGCCTCTTTTCGTCATATTTTCATGATATACAAGTACCGCCATGTAGATAGGTTTCAAGAACTAAATGACAGGTGGCTACCAATTACATACAATGAGGACGCACGACCCACGGCTTAAAGCTTCACCCCTAAACACAGGAACACTGTTGCTGAAACCTGTTTACAACGCCCGCCTACATGAGTATCGAATATCTACAACGTGGCCTCCGTGTTTACTTTCATCTTTGCCGGAAATTACCTAGCCCACACCTACTCGTGGTCACACTTCCACTATCACGAAAAACGAAATTATTACACTATCGAGTTTGATGTTTAAAATAATGTTATGAGTAATACGAGTGAGCGCTCTAATTTTTGTACTTTATATCTTGCACTATTGTTTTCATCTTTCTTGGTCATGATCATCAAGGAGGTCAAGTCTGGGACGTTCACAGCGTTGGCTCATGCAGCCCGCGTGTGGATGCTCGAGCCAGAAGAACATTATCTCAGTATGCTCTCGGCATTCTAATCTTCGACACCTACGAACGATGGTGCATGATTACCACATAAAGCATCCGTATCTGAGGCTTTTCCACCTCTCGACCTCTGGCTCGCGAAATGTCACCGGGGATAGCGGAGTCTTCAAAAAGGTGGGTCTCACCTATATAAATCAGCTTTCTGATTTCTCTGAGAGCAGGTGCAGGAAGCTATAGCTCAGGGGCTTAGGGAGAAGGAAAGCAACTTTACTGAAATATTTCTGCTGGCATTATTGGTCGTGATTGGTCAAGAGACGGGCCCCATCGTAACAACCCTTTCTAAGGCAGCGGCTAGAGCTTGCATCCTGGCGGCGTCTTCGGCCATTTAGACAGCCCAGATCTGGTCCTCCGCGCACATGTCTACCAACACAATCTCCCACTGCTCGGCGCTGGGGATTGTAAATGTGGGGTTTGTGCGATTTCAATTTTC
Source organism: Rhipicephalus annulatus (assembly GCA_013436015.1). Taxonomy (NCBI): domain Eukaryota; kingdom Metazoa; phylum Arthropoda; class Arachnida; order Ixodida; family Ixodidae; genus Rhipicephalus; species Rhipicephalus annulatus. The sequence continues at coordinate 134,100 of WOVY01010442.1, forward strand.
TCTGACGGGGGCCAGCATGCTGGATTCAATGGAAAAAAAGCGAGACACGTAAATTTGACGTGCGCTAAGGTTACGCCTCTCTACCTTGCATGATACTTGCTTTTCGTAGGCCTAGATATGTACGTTTGCTTACACACTACCAGCCTAGATTTCTGCGTGTACTATGGGCTTGGAGAAATATTTGATATTTTTTGTTTTGTAACTAGTGCTAATCATGGGGTGCATATGCAACAGTGTTCGTTTTGTAAATTACTCATCGATCCCTTCTGTTCCTAGGAAACAAATTGCGACTAATCGCTATGTTAATCTAGGCGCAGCCAGCGCTTGACAAAGAAGTAGTCAACGAGCCATGAGAGGTAAGATGCGCGAGTCCAGCGGACAATCCGAATCATGGCGGACACTCTTAGAACTATTACTGTGAGAGGAAATGCAATGGATAGGTGTAACCTCAGAGGACAAAATAAGGCAGAGGTCATAGAGAAACTCATGGGTGTTTAAAACAGCTTAGTAGAAAGTGACTTAAATAAAGGGACTCTAAGACTTCCCCTTTAAGACTTGAACGTGATAGCGATATTCCGTTTTAGTACGTACTTCAAACACTTAGTGCATAAACCCTTTTAGAATTTGCTATGAGCCCACTACGTGGCTTTCAGGAAACAGGCGCATAGCGTGTATGCCTTTTGTAGTAGGTTAAAGGCTTTAAACCACAAAATCATAATGATGATCACATGTTCGGAAACCCAATGTTAATGCGCATTGTACCGCGCTATATTACAGAAATATTTCACGTTGCATTGTGATGCATGCATGCATACACGTCGTGTGTTTTTAAAGCATGAAAGCTACTTTCACTGCACTTCCAAGCAGAGGAAGTTATGTTCACTGTATTCACAAGCAGATGCGTCGCTGTGTGGTAGCATATCCGCTTGCCACGTAAGCGACCCTGGATCGGTCCTCACTCTGACTTGGGGCATTTTTATATCTCTTTTTTTTTGCAGCGTTCAAAATTTTTTTGTCGAGCATGAGATGATTATTTTTCACTAACGACGCTGACACCGACTCTGGATATTCTGCTGAACGAGCTTTTTACCACTATCCCGTTTAATAATGGACGTGGGCATGACCATGTATTGCGTATGTATGGTAACTGTGCTAACACATCGGATTCCAAGGAAAGGCAAGCGTGCGAAGACGAAACAAGAAATTAGTTTGTCTAAGGAGAATCAGAAAGTTTGTAACAATAATTTGGCCGAAGCGCGTACAGGTTTTCGAGTCAATCGTGAAACTTGGCAGATGCTTTTGACATCTGTGCACTAAGTGGGGAAGCTGCTGCCAATGTTGATAATTACATCTAGTGTAGAGAGGAAGAAAATTGTGTGCCGCAGTGGTTCACGACTTTAGCGAGATGTTGCTCCATGCGCTGTGATTTCTGTGTCGGTTGCTGCCGCCCGCTTTCCCTATCTATAGACCTGTTTTGCAAGTACTACTTACGCCAATAAACCCCGTTTCAGAGTGGTGGAGGTGCGGGGTAAGTCAACCTGGAACTCCACAACAGGAAACTACCTGCCATCCCAGAAATGGCTGAAGAAAACATCCAGCAACATACGATCCAGCCTCCGATGGTCATCGTGCCCACAGCGCTACGCGTGCACGATCCACTTTTTTTTCGACGGTACCGATGAGAAAGACGTAGAATATTGGCGGTCGGCATTTGAAAAGGTAGGCGCAAGCAACAAGTGGGACGACCCTTCGAAGCAGAAATATGTACCCTTTTACCTGAAAGAGGTATCGATTCTCTGGTTTAAAAACCACCACTTGGAATTTGCCACTTGGGGTGCTTTTAAGCCACGCATTACCGATGTGTTCGGTCGCCCCGAGGTACGCAAGCTTCGTGCCGAACAGCGCCTACGGGGACGCGCCCAGCCACATAGAGGATGAGCTCGACTTGTGCAAGTACCTCGACCTTTCAATGACAGAAGCAGACATGATCAAACATATCTTGAAGGGGGTAGACGACGACGCCTTCCAGATGCTGCTGGCCAAGGGCCCTCGTACCGTGTCCAAAATCGCCACTCTTTGCCAGAGCTTCGAGGAGTTGCGCAAACAAGGGGTCATGACACGGCAGCCAGCGGCTACCCACGAAACTCTCGCGGCGTTGACCCTCAGTGGAGACCACAACAAAATACTGTCATAAATCAAACAATAAGTGCGCGAGAAGGTGCCTGCCAACAAAAACACACGCATTTATATATATATATATATATATATATATATATATATATATGTGTGTAGGTATGTATGTGTATGTATGTGTGTAGGTATGTATGTGTGTAGGTATGTATGTATGTATGTGTGTATGTGTGTAGGTATGTATGTGTGTAGGTATGTATGTGTGTAGGTATGTATGTATGTATGTGTGTAGGTATGTATGTGTGTAGGTATGTATGTATGTAGGTATGTATGTATGTAGGTATGTATGTATGTAGGTGTGTATGTAGGTGTATGTAGGTGTATGTATGTAGGTGTATGTATGTAGGTAGGTGTATGTATGTAGGTAGGTGTATGTATGTAGGTAGGTGTATGTATGTAGGTAGGTGTATGTATGTAGGTAGGTGTATGTATGTAGGTAGGTGTATGTATGTAGGTAGGTGTATGTATGTAGGTAGGTGTATGTATGTAGGTAGTGTATGTAGGTAGGTGTGTGTATGTAGGTAGGTGTGTATGTAGGTAGGTGTGTATGTAGGTAGGTATGTAGGTAGGTGTGTATGTAGGTATGTAGGTAGGTATGTATGTAGGTATGTAGGTAGGTATGTATGTAGGTATGTAGGTAGGTATGTAGGTAGGTATGTAGGTAGGTATGTAGGTAGGTATGTATGTAGGTATGTAGGTAGGTATGTAGGTAGGTATGTAGGTGTGTGTGTGTGTGTGTGTGTGTGTGTGTGTGTGTGTGTGTGTGTGTGTGTACACATTTGGTAATGCCTGTATTATTGCAAAACACAACTTGTCTCCATCAGATTTGTTAAGAGAACCTACCACTACGCTTAGGTAGCTTCACAAAAAAAAAATCTTGCGCGTTGGTATAAGTATACCGCTCCAGCTGACATGTATATAACAGCGTCAAGAACTGTTGGCGTATGTGGAGGGCAGAATTCCCGATGAAAAAAGTAAATGTAACTGTTTATAGGAATCTTCGGTTGCGACTGGTGCAGAAAATTCGTTTTAACTTAGTGCATGCATGGGCCATTAGTGTCATTGAAGTACATCGTCTCTATACAAATTTAGGCAATAAAAGCAATAGGAGCTGTCTAAGCTTGAAAAAATAGAAAAGCACACTAGCGTACACTTGTTACCAAGAGTATTGGCGCACCGCAAGTACGTTCTGTAACACGTTTCGCATGCCAGCCAGCAGCGCCTGAGGCAAAATGGGAGCCATCTAGCAGATGACACGGCTGTCCTGACCCGGAGTGCTTGAGTACCAAGGCACCCGAACTTGAGATTGCCTTACCCACCGCTAACCAAAAGCCACAGCATGCCACACGCAACAAAATGTGCCTAGAGAACCAGATATAACTCTGCAGAGAACCTCGGGCTGCCTGACCCACCGTTGTTCAAGAGCCACAACTTTGTACAAATTCAAGCCAAGTTCCGTGAAAATGGCGTTCTCGGAGGCTGACACTAAGTTTAGGCAATGTGAGGTCGAAAGAAAAATGGGGAAATTATGGTTGCCCAGAGTAAAGTGCTGATGAGAATAGCCGAGCTTGAGAGTGCGTTGGCGACTGAGCAAGAAAAAACGAGGGCTATGAAAGAAAATCTTAGGTCAGCCGAGGATGCACTAGCGAAGGTGAACAAAGGAGCGGCCGATAGAGAGAACGGTTGAGATCCGGCACACGGAATGACGGAGAGGATAAAGAAAAGAGGTCGGAAAAAACAAGTTCAGCCACTTCAACGGTCAAAAGACTCAGCTTCAGCGAGGTAGTGGTGGGGGTAGGAGGGAACAAAGCATCGGGCATCAGAGGTGGAAGTAACTTCAAGGTGCGGGACACACTAGCTGAAAATCACAGCTCGTGATAATCGCCGGGGACTCGAATTTAAATTCATGCACAGAAGCAATCAAGAGAGGGTAAGAGGTGAAGAGAGAGTTTCAATACGAACGTTCCCAGGATGTAGGCTGGAAGCAGTCATGGGGCAAGCGAGCGCGAAACTCGCAACTAAAGCTGATGTACGGAACCTCATGATAATTGCGGCCAGTGTAAAGGATGTCCTAAGTGAATATTCGGAAAGACTAGCGACCATACTGGCAAAAGGGGTCGATGACATGTACGCCGTTTCCCCTCAGGTATGGTAGTGATATGCACGATACCGAAGGTAGCGGTGCGTGATGGCAACCTGCAAAGAGCGGTTGTCAGTGCAAACAAAAATATATGGTAGATGAGCCGAGAGAAAGGCTTTGAGGTGGCGGAAATAAACAGAGAGGTGCATAGGTGGGGTGGTTTTCAATGAGACAGAATCCACTTCAATAGGAGGCAAGGTCATAAGGTAGGTTGCCGACTTGTAGGACGCGCAGTAGTTTGTTTTTTTTTTGGGGGGGGGAGGGGCACAAGGGTTCTTCGGGGTCCAGGATAGCTAGTAACGAAGAAAAGAATGAGGGACACTTCTTAAGAGGTGGTATGAGCAGATACGATTCCAAAGTGATACCAATATCTAAGACACGTAGAGTCTGGGGGTGAAATCAACATAGGCACGAAGCCCGAGTCAATTCAGACATAAGGTATATTAACATGGGGGGTAGCAGGAATAGGATGAAGTGGGGAGAGATAGCACAGGTAAGGTAGGAGAAGGTGGTGGTATATGGGTTTCTAAAAACACATCCTAGGGACATGAAACAACCAACTAGCAATCCGGACTATGCAAGCGAGTATTGCAATACAACAGAAGGCATCAGAAAAGGGGTTGGTATTGAGGCATTTATTCATAAAAGTAGAGACTGACAAAGACTCAAGCACATTGCAGGGACCATTTATGGCTAAAAAAAAATGGCAGGGCAGATTTGATTGATTTTTGGGGTTTAACGTCCAAAAACCACAATATGATTATGAGAGACGCCGTAGTGGAGGGCTTCGGAAATTTCGACCATCAAGGGTTCTTTAACGTGCACCCAAATCTGAGCACACGGGCCTACAACATTTCCGCCTCCATCGGAAATGCAGCCGCCAAAGCTGGGATTCGATCCCTCGACATGCCGGTCTGCAGCCGAGTACCTTAGCCACTAGACCACCGGGGCGGGGCCCCACGCACATTTCGTCCAGCGACCAAAGATGAGTGGGACGAATACGCTATCCTCAGAATTATAAATGCTCAAGACTTCACCAAGCCTCAGTGAAGCGACTCATAGGTATAAGCCTTCTTAGGTATACTTTCAAAGCAAAACGAATTTTGTCCGGCGAGTGTTCAAACGTCAATTTATCAGTGGTGTTTACAAGATGGGCCCGCAGAAAACATCTAAATATTTCGCCCCACCTACCACCTCGTCGTGTCTTCAAAATTACATCCAGAAAGATGTCTTCAGGCATACCGACCAGACGGCTGGTCACATGGGTAGTGCCAATTATTGGTCGTGCCTTATAATGCTGACATCAAAGATATACCGGTACTCTAAGCGTGACCACAAGACGCATGAAGACAAAGGTAGACGAATTCTTATCATGCTTAACCACGTTATTTACACTTACATAAACTCAGGATATTTTTCTTGGGACCTTTGCAAATGCCAGTAAAAGGTTTGTAGCAGCTGCACAATACCTCTGCCAGTACACTATTAACAAACTTAGTAGAAAGGCCCCACCGCGGTGGTCTAGTGGCTAAGGTTCTCGGCTGCAGACCCCCAGGTCACGGGATTGAATTCCGGCGGCGGCGGCTGTATTTCTGATGGAGGTGGAAATGATGTAAGCCCGTGTGCTCAGACTTAGGTGCATGTTAAAGAGCCTCAGGTGGTAAAAACTTCCTGAGCCCTCCACTACAGCGTCTCATAATGATATGGTGTTTTTGGTACGTTAAACCACACATGTCAATCAAAGATAGCAACTGCAAGCAAATAGGTAGCATCTGCAGCGTGTATAGCTTCCTCTGGCGGCTAACCTTTAGCGAGTTGTTTATACCTATAATAAAGAGTTAGTATCCGCAATCCTTACTAGCTTTGTACTACCTGTTTACTACCTGCAATAATACACAGTAAATGAAAGGAAAGAGGTAGTAAATGATTGATTTATTTGTGGAGTTGGGGTACGTTAACGTGCACTCAAATCTGAGCACACGGGCCTAAAACATTCCCGCCTCCATCGGAAACGCAGCCGCCGCCGCAGCCGGGACTCGAACCCGAGAACTTACTGCGGATTTGAACCTTCAGACTTTACCAACGTTGTGGCGCCCGGCCGTTTTCTACCTAATCTAAAATAATAAACAATACCTATTGTAATAACTTGTAAGAGGAATGGTCTCGAGGGACGTATTATCTTTAAACGAAAATATAACGCAGAAGATATCCAAGAAAAAAAAACGTTGGTTTTAAATTACGGAATCGAGATATGTAAGCGTCATTGTGCTCTTGTCGAATCGAAAAAGTACAAGTTAATGAACAATAAGCAAAAACTTCACGCACTGTAATAGACAATTACAACAAACTTTGTAACTTACAGCAAACTAACAAGACAAGTGGGTCAAAATATTCGGATGTTCACAATTATTCCGGAAACCATAGCTACGGCGCTTGTGACAATACCTTGGTTTGGCACGTGAAACCCCCGAAACAATTGTTACCTTTTAACCACCGATATATTAGCACTGTAAAAGTTCAAATGCACCGAGACTGTGTTAAGAAGTTCGACACTTTGCTTCGGCTGCCGTGTAGACTGCTTTCTTGTGGCTTTTTTGAATAAATTGTTACGACATGTACCACTTTTTATAAGTACGCCTGATTAAAAGTCTTCTGCTCAATCCGCAAACACACGTAACCAAGTGGAGCGGTATAATTTTCTAGGCTCACAATTTTAAAATTCATCCTGAAACAAGTGCGTGTCTCTGCCAAACATACATTTTTAATGTAGGGGCAAAGTAGTCAGCAACTGTGGTAGTTGCTTACTCAGCACTAGCGTAGTGTATACTTAGGTTTGTGTATTCCTTGTGCTCATGGCGCACCACGCGATTACCCGACGTTGTTTAGTAAGGAGGCATTCAATAACGAGTATTAAAAATGCAGAAAATTATGGCAAAATGAACATGGTAGTACTGGTGGTATACCTTTTTCTTGAAGCCTTTGAAAGTTGCTACCAATGATGAGTAACGGCTTGGACAGTAATGGTTACTAAATGCTAGTAGTAACGGCAAAGGCAGCAACTTACCACTCGCCGTTACTACACACACTACCAGGATTGTAACATGTGTAAAAGCGTTATTACCCCAAAGTTATCAACTACTACTACATTTTTTAAGGGTATGCTGAACGAAAAAGCCATACTCAATATTACTATGGCAGAAATGCAGAAGTTTTTTGTCAGATTATTATACCACAAGGGGCGTTAGAGGCGTGCCCTCATGAAATGGGCGTTCACAGCGGAACTTGCCGAATTATTCAGCATTGTCAGACAAGTCAGCGCATGTGAAGTGCCAAAATGAAGTGCTTACCAACCGCATAATAGTGATAGAAGCGCATAAAGATGGCGCTTGTCGAGAAATCAGCCTTGTAGTGAGCACAAGTTGGCACGCTAACCTTCCATACGCAAGAGTTATTACAGCCGTGCTCCGGAAAAAGAGCAAATTACGCCATCAAAGGTGGTTTTCGGAGGGAACTCGGAAACATTTGTATCTATGCTACCAAAGGTCAAAGGCGAACAAAACCTGGACGTCGCTGCCTACCAGCATCGGTGTAAAGCAGCCAGACAGCCCGCATCAAGCACCCCAAGACGCAGCAGCAGATCAACCGCCTTCGCTTCGATTACGAAAAGGTCATTTATATGAGGGTGACTATACTTTGACCTGGATGCTGACGCAAGCGTGAAGGTACTTCGACTAATATCTGGGCCTTGCAAGAACAACCGACGTTGACGTGCCCCATGGACAGGAGTTCTGCGCGATGTGCCGGCTCAATCACACAAGGGCTACGCAAAACACAAGATCCTACAACTATAGTGCGCTTTAAACATTACTGTGCCAGCTGGTGAACTATTGGAAAATATTCTAACTTTCATGTTCTGTTTGTGTTACGCTTATGTTATTCAAGTGGATTTCAATTACAGGTACTGGTAAACATGTCCCCATAGGCACAGGCCACGCCAGTTGTGAAACCCCTCCCTCCGGAGGGAATAAGATTGTTGCGATAAGATCGTGCGCATCTGTAACAAAAGTAACCCTCTCTCTCCCTCCCAAAAGCTTTAATGAATGAATGCTTGATCGCCGACCTACGCGTGTGCTCGGTGCGGTCATTACAACGTTACGCGATTCTTTCTGTGGCCGTTCGTTTTAGTGCCGGATTCTCTTTTGAGTCATCCACTTTCAACCAACGAGAACCGCATATGCCACTCCTTCCACACTACACGTACGAAAAGGCAATCATAGAATAGCAAAAGCTATCGGAAAGTGCATAGATCTACAGACAAGCATATCGAAACATGCATATAAGGAAGGTTCTGTCGAATTGCATAAATTTGTTCATTTTACATATTACTCTTTCTGATATTGGTGCGAAACAGAGTTGGTTCTCAGTATTTGCGCATGTCAACAGTGCCTTGATGGGTATTCAGTGCATGCATTTATACGGCAAGCCTTGTTAGAAGGGGCTATTTTACAAAAGGCCGAAAACCTCGGTGAATGGAAGTTTGATATTCAGACAAAACGCCATACGCACCGCAGTGTACAAATCAAGCAGCAGTATTTTAATAAGCCGAAAATTGAAGTGTCCTCAGGGTAACATTTACACAGAGGCAAGGTTCCCTGTCAAGACAAACAATACAAGTATCAGAACAACTCGACATTCGAAAAAAAGTGTTACAACAAACAGAAAAAAAGAAACGTGTTAGTCAGAGAGTTGGTAGAAAAGTAAAACTGTACAGACACCCAAAGGTGGGGCATCATCAACGAGTGTGACAGCAAAGAATCTCTTGCATCGACAATCACGTTTAGTTATTCAAACGCATTGAGGGATGAAGGCTCGTCAAACTGAACCTCCAGCTTCAAAGAGCCGTTTCTGAGGAACCCACCAGACCTCACATCATCTAGCTTTACAGAAAAACCACGGTGGAAGTGCTCATATTTCTCCAAAACTCGCATACAGTTGCAGTTACTTTCCTTGGGGCCTTCGAGATCGAGGTCCAAGCTATCGGGATGTTTAACTCTCACGGTCCAGTTACTTAATATGCACCGAGATTCCTCGAGTAGTCCGTTAAACTGAATATCTAAGTACAGCGTGCCTGTATCCTTGACAGATGTGGCGCGTTTCGAGACGACAATCGTGAAATATGTGTCCCTCGTAAATGGTATAGTCACATCAGCAAGCTTCTTCGGTACCGGCGCACACGAAAAAAGTTCTTCGGCATTTTCGAAGCAAAGTGAGTAGATTTGCTTCAAAATTTCTTTGCTCAAGCCATCTTCTATAGATAGTGCATTGCTTAAGCGGCGGCACTCGTCCATAGAATTCACAATGGGCTCACAGTTCACGATCACCGACCGGTGACCTGCAGGTTGACTGACAATCTGTCGCATGAGTTCCAGCTGCTTGAGAGATGAGTGCGCAAAATGCTCCAACTTTCTAAACACGAGTGTGTTATCTAATTCTGACAGATATACCCCAAGTGCGTTCGAATGCGACGGCGTTGCAGAGGTTAACTTAGACATTTGAGCCATATCTGTCTTCAATTTCAGAATTGAAGCTCTGAAGTCGTTTGTACAGGTGCTCATCAAGACTTCATGTTCCTTGGCACGTTGTACAGCCTTACTCAGCAGTGTCATGATGGCGGGCAGTCCGCAACCAGGATCCTGCAACAGCATCCCCGGGTCTTCCAACGTGTCTTTAGGCGTCCCTGCTGCAGACTCCGAGGGTGAACTCTCCTCGGCCGATTGTGAAGCAAAGCCGCCACAGCCGTTCTCATGGTGCTTACTTAAGTCCTTGTGAAGGACCGCCTGGGTGCACTTCAAACATTCCACAACGTGATACGTGCAGTCATGCTCGTAATGCTTGAGCAGAGTTTCCACGGAGCCCACAAAGTCGCATCCTTGCGCCTCATTCCAGCAATGAGCCTTGAAAAGAAGAAAAAAATGAACATACATAAGGGACAGGTTGAATGACAAAGGCCAAATGTTAAAACAAGCATCGTACAAGTTAAAGAAGACAAATCATGTCATGTGAGCAAGAGAAACGTTGATTGACAAAGCTTGCTGAAAAAGTTTGAGATGACAAATCACCGAGAGTACGTAGCACTATCGGAAGGGGGGGAATACACAGGTTCATTTCATGGAGCAAGATTTAACAAAGGGACATGAACGAGCTCACTAAATAACCAACAAGGAGGAAACAGATGTAAATATGACTATACATTCAGTTCAAAGGATTAGAATTATAATTATATATATATATATATATATATATATATATATATATATATATATATATATATATATATAAATAATCACGCCCACGCCTCACACCCGTCAGTTGGGAATCCTGTGCGCGCCAATCGTCGCAGTGGTGGTGGCATCAGATTTACTTGAATACAGGTGGAATGTCGTTCGCAAGCAGGTTGCTCCATACTGGAAACAATCAGTCCGATAACAGATAGCCTACTGTTTCTCACGTTCGGGAGCTCTTGAGTACGCCCATGCACAGCATTGGAGCACATGGCAGGACACTTCGGGATGAGAGAAACTTCTAGATCCCCACAAGATGTGGTCATTGGTGGATACTTACTTTAGACTACGATTTCGACGCTTGAAACTCAATACTCCGCGATTATTCCCAGCCTACATGAAGACTGGGGAAAGTTCGTTTGACTGCGGCAAGAAAATCTATAGCCTGTAATCTCGTGACTTATCTGGTACAAGGTAGAGGATTCATTCGTGTGTATAGAAAATGTGGACTGCGTCACAAAAAGTCGGTGCCTCCTTCGTGGAAAGTGGGCTCGAGAGGCACATCTCTCGGTTTGATAGACATGATGCGCCTCCTCGTTTTCGAGGTCCCCCGAGCGGGCAGGGACAAACGCGAGCTAAGGCATGTTATGTTGCGGTCGTTTTCAATGATCTTCGTTGCACGGAATATTCAACCAGCAATATTCTTAAGGATCTTATGTTCTGATAAACTCCTGAAGAAATTACTGAAACTTGAGTGTTGCAGAGCAGGCCCATTTATCCCACACTTCGATGGGTAGTCAAGTCTTTGACAACATGTGGTTGCGCCCTTTCATAGAACCAGCGGTAAAGGCTTCATTGCAGCAGGCTATTTGTAGTGCCTTGGTAGCGGCGCGAATTCCAAGAAAGAGGTGGCCAGGTGGATATGACGTAAGACGGGAAACTAAAATTAGGGCCCTGCAGGATAAGTACTGCAGAAAAACGGAACAAAAAGCCTTGCGTCGATTGTGTGATGATTGGAGAGAGGTGGATCTTGAGCATTGTGGTAAACGATATCTGCTATAGAAGGTGGAAAAAACTGCCATCGCACTCGTCATCCTAAGCATTTTCGCTTGGGTGGTCGTCGCAGTATTGCCACATTTGGTGCTCTTCCAATAAAGAAAAATGTCGCCTCCCGTTTGTTTGGTATATAGAAACGACAGTAGACTGAAGCATTGGCATTTTTTTTTGTCTATAAGTAAACATTTTTTCTGGCATCTGACCCAGTGATGACTAACGAAAAACTGAAATTGACCAGGTTATTGTTATGAAAAATTTCCTTTCAATGGCCCAGCTGTAGAGGTTGTCGACTTCATTTAGGTTGCAACGTAGTCCGATTGACGTGCTCATTCTCATGATAAAACGTCAACAATACCTTCAACCAGACAACCCCGAATACTGTTACGGCATTATGAATTATTGCGACGCAAGGGTGGCCTTGTAATTGGCCGGCGATGTACAGGCTGTTTCATACTTAGGGAAAATCTTGGTGTGCCTGGCATCAAGTGGTGACAAGCGCTGCAATCGCCCGCAGGCAGCAGCTCACGCATGTCCGCGCTTCTATAGTGTAGTCGAACTGCGTCGTCTGCTACAGCAAGGCGCGTGCTGCATCGTAGGGCAGTGGCCGGATATCATTAATAATGCGGGAACTGGGCCGATACTTCACACTATCATCTTCAGGAAAATGTGCAGCAAGATGAGATGCCAACAAATAAGAAACGACAAACTCGGGCGTGCTTGTTTTTTTCTTCGTGTCCCTTCTTGCTGTGCAGTTTTTTTTAGATGTTCCCGCACTAACTTACCCAACTTTCAACGCTTGTCTGCAATAAACGTTATACAATGCGAACCGTTTTGCCTTTATTAGTGATAATGGGACACTAGGAATAGGATGTAACAGCATACCTTGTTTGCTCTGTCAAAACATTGTGGCAATATGTGCTTTCACAAATGTTTTTTCATTGTGTGCGCGCTGCAGTAAGCTTAGATGAGTAAAACAGGACAATTAGCATGCACTATGCGTTCCGTCTATTTCACTCTTAAATAAAACGAAGCACTCGGTGCTGCAGCTGAGCAGGTTTAACACAACAAAAATGGGAATGAATACAGGACTCATTTAGGATATAACAATCACCTTAACACGCTCATTCTTGACGATATTTGATCAAAACAAAAAGAACGACCTTTTGGTGCCGAAATCTACTTGTGACGCTTGCAAGGTCACGTCCCAAGTGGTAGCGATGATAGCGATGATTCTAGATAGCAGTAAATGAATAGTTTCAGCGATGTGTTCCACCACTGTATGCCCCGTTCATTCACAATGGGGACGTGGCATCACAAGATCCAAATTGAGCTGAATTATACTGGCGCTCGTCTTCCGTACGTTTTTCCACTTTCTTTTTCGTCTGAAAAGAGTAGTACTGCGCTGTTTGCCAGGTTTACCGTGTCCCGCATAGCAGAAAGAGAGTGGCTTGAAAGTATTGAACTACGCTGTAAAAAAAATAAATCACAGTTTTGCCGCAAAGGTGAAGCAATGAATGCGATAGCAAACAATTGAAAGGTCACGCGCAGAATGGCAAGCAGATCGAAACGTGCCCCGCTTTCTAACGCACAAATGACGCACGAAACGTGCTCACAGGTACAGATGAACACGAATAGGCGTCTAAGCTGTTACTTCGCCCTGTATGAAAAGCGCGCCATTTTTGCGAACGGAGGATGTGCAATGATTCCAGTGACCTTTGTGCACCCGGTAACTACAACATAATACGTACGTGACGTACTATCCTCCCCACTGCAATATAAGAACGCGCGATCGAGCGTACACCATTCAATTCTCTACGCGGGCCAAAGTACAGGTGAGAGATGAGAACCGCCACGCGCCCACTGCGCCATCTTGCTGACAATACTGAAAACACGATCGGTCCCGCTAGATGCCCGCCAACAGCGATAACTGGAAGCTTGTCGTTTGAACATTCAAGGAGGTACCCCACGGCGGCTCAGCGGTAATGCCTCGCATTCACGACGTGGAGCTCCCACGTTCGATTCCGCGCACCGGAGTGCGCGGAATACGAAACAACGCATATTACGTACTAATTGTCGCGTCTTCCTCGTCCAACTGTACTGCGGTGCACGCACCGTAACATGGCTTTCCACACACAGTAAAACAATGCAGCCCTACGGCACTTCGAGAAAGCAAACAAGGTATGCATGCGGTCCAATTCTGCTTGTAGCACCCCATTATCACAAATAAAAGGCGAGAGGTTGGTGTCGCGCAACCTTTAGTGCTGATTATAGAACCAGTTCCTCCCCTAACAATCATATCCACGTGCTGGCCAGCAATGCAGCAAGCAAGAGCCGCCATAGCAGACGACGCAGTTCAAAACTACACTCCTAAATTATCTGTACACGCGCGAGCTGCTGAAGGCGTATGATTGCAGCGCTGGCTACATCACGATGCCACGCGCTTAGAGATTTCCCTCAAGTAGGAAACAGCCTGTACAGTTGCACTTTTTTTTTAAAGCTGCATGCATGAGCGTCGACCGCCAAGCCAACAAGTGCCGCTTCCTGACGTCGCGGTGTCCAAAACAGTGGCCAAAAAGAACTTTTTAGCACCGTTTATTGCCTGGATGTGCGTATTCTCATTCATTCGACCACTGTGCTTTATATGGAGCTACTACACAGTGTTCGGCACTCGCGGTCAGGTTTGAAGAATGGGCAGCTGTATAGCTTGTGTTTTGCGAATTGCGAGGTCATATGATGTTTTCTACAGCCAATTGCGACTAATTCGAAACAGGTTTGAGCGCTCAAGAAATTAGATTTTGATTACCCTTCTTTCTAGTTCTGGCTTGCTTTCTTTGATACGTAGCTTCACTAGCTTTACGCCAAGCGACAACAGCACACTTCAGTCCGGGTCACTGAAGTGCTCCGTGGCACAAGAGCGTGCTCGGTGCTATAAATGGCTATGCTATTCGTGGTTTCGCCTTCGTTACGCCAAACTACAGTGCCATACAATAATAGGATACTACGATTCAGCGAGGCTACCTTAAAGCAGCTATTGCCTTCGCTCCTCGAGGTGTACGTGTTTTGCAGCTGCGGAACTTCCCTTCAAATGACGAAAAAATAAACCGAGTGCATGGCGGCTGGTGTGCCACAAAAAAAAACTATGAAACGGCTATGTATCAAAACGTGTCGTGGCAGTATGCTGAGGGAAATCGTCTGGAAAGGACGTGAATCACTTTTTTTTAGGCCTGTGATGTACGGTGTTTATCTTTTTTTGCGAAGTATACGTATATGCAGGTATAGAGCCTCCGTTTTTTTTTTTCTACTAAATCGCGCGAGCATCAATCGCGTCAATCTCCAGCGCCTTACAACTGCGATCATGTCCGAGACCAGCAAATGTACGTGCAGCCGTCCCTTCGGGGTGACACAAGCATTATGAAAATGTAGAGGTATTTATATTAAGAATTAAAAAACGCAAAAAGAGTGGACGAAACCATGCGCTACAGAACATCCGTCAGCACCTTTAACTTGAACACTCCGACGCGTGGCCGCTCGGCTCGCTTGAACTGAGGTCTGCGGCACCAAGCGTTGAAAATGATGTGCTTGCTGCAGTTCTGGATAAATGTAGTGCGCGTCGGCTTCACAAGTAAACTTCTGGTTCCAGTCTGCCTGACTGGCGGGTCGAATGCACTCACTTTGCATCCCGTGCTCGCCACTTTTCGCTCGTGGCTACGTTATCGCGCGCTCCCATAAAGTTCGTTGTTGTATGCTTATCTCGACAATGAACCATGCGTGCGAAAGCTTACGCACCTTACGAGTTTGAATTCGCAGAAAAATCCTTTATAAATAGCAGGGCAAAGGCATGTGCATAAAAGTTGTAAAAGTTGCACAATAAATGAATTTCAAAAGCGGTGGCGTTCTTCAAGTTTTGATTCGAAAACTGAACTGTTCTCGGAAATTCTTTTCTGTTTGCTTTTTCTGTGTGCTTTTCTGTTTTGTCCATCCTGCGCGGAAAATGTATGGAGGGCAATGTTTGTGCGTGCTTTCAGCAAGAAAGGTACATGAATATAACCTAAAGCAATTTACTGGCGTAGTTAGCGCGAAGTTTAAACCACTATTTTTTCTTATAATCAATGCCTGGTTTTGGCATGCTGAACCCCAAATATTGTTACCCACACATATTTGGTGCTCCAAGACATCTTTTCTGCGGCGCGAACCGAGCAGGAAGGCATTCTAAATTGCAAGAACAGTTCGATTCAGGGTGCCTAAAAATTATTGAATCAGCCCATGAACAATGCCACTGTATTTCAGATTTATTGTTCAACTTTAACAAATGCTTTGAACGTGCGTTCACTCCGGTTTTTATACATGCGATTCGTTTTGAGCAGAATCTGAATTCAAACACGAAGCACCTTTCGTATTTGACAACCAAACATGCATTGGTTTATTGTCGAGATAAGTAAAAGACAACGAATGCTATGGGTGCGCGCCATAACGTAGCCACGAGCGAAATGCGGCGAAAACAGAATGCGAAGTTAGGGCATTCGGCCTGCCGGTCAGGCAGACTGCAAACAAATTTACTAGTGAAACCTACGCGCGGTACATCTATCCTAAACTGTAGCAATTATATTTCAACGCTTAGGTGGCGCTGACCTCATTCCAAGCGAGCCGAGGCCACGTGTCGGAGCGTTCAAGTTAAAGGTGCTGATGGATGTACATTGCAGCAAAAAAAACGGCACAAAAAATCAACAGGTTCCTGATTATTATATTGTCAATTGTGTGCATTCAGGACTCTTGGTAAACAAAGGAAGTTTTGCTTCCGGAAAGGAACAGCGTGCCAGACTATGCTTGCGCTACTAGTGCCGACTTTTGCGCCTGCTTACTTCGGGTCACGCAGATTATCGCCATTTTATTGTACTGTATGTGATAGGCGCACTCTCTGTATAGTTGTTTGCTGGAGGCTGTATCCAACTCTACCATCTATAGACTGTCGCCCAGAAAAATCGCCGCAACGGCTGTCCCAAGTGAATTTCGCCCTGTGCAATGAAAGAGAATGACTGTTTGGGCATAAGGCAAAATTAACACAGATCAGCACAAGAAAACCAAACAGTACAGACTAAATGAACTTCATCCGTTTGTGCAAGTATGGCTACTCGCAAATTTCCCCACAAAACAACACCTAGACTCGCATGCGTTCAAAATTTCTTAGCATATCGCCATGGTGATCTTTCAGACTTACGTAACTCAGCATCTGCTTCTTTGTCAGTGAAGTATATTCCCCATCACACAAATCTGGCGGGCGGTCAATGTGAACACCCTGTGGTATCCCTGCGCACTTGACCAAATGAGAGCGACGACTAAAAGACTGCACAGGTGAGCCGTTTCAATGTGAATGAAGATCAACCTGAGCGTCACTCTAAACAACAGCGAGTGAGAATTTGGAGCCCAAGACACTGGGTCCACAAGATGCGTTGTGCGAGTTGCTGTTGTGTTCGAAGGATCATCAGAGTGACAGCTGGGTGAAACGCACGTTGCGTTGGGTAAACGCACGGAGTGCCACCCGCGACCAAATTAAAATATGTGTAAGACGCAGGCCATATGGCACCGTAGCTCGAGCTGCGTCTGCTTCGTCTCGCTGATGACTCAAGACGCCTTGAGGCCCACAATTTTTGGGCAACACGAGCGCAAGAGCAAAAGATCGGCTTGCGTTCCGCGCATGCACCCTGACACGTCGCAAGCTTCTTAGGTCCACAAGCTCCTGTGCCCGTCCCGCCGATTCTCACACTAATACCACCCAAAATTGAGTCGACCCATGCATGTTTAACACATACTACATCGTCCATCACAGAAACTGATTGAATAATAAGATCGGAGGTTCTGCTTCCTAAAAACTACTATTATTTTGAGAGATCAAAAATGAGCGTTCCAGAAATTTCGACGATATAGTGTCTTTTAACTGCCAACCGTGCCAAAAATGACGCATCAAACGCACAAAGTGCAAAAGACTGCATTAGAAAATAAATGGCTTTTGTCTGGGATATACTGTAATCATGGATGTTAAATAGGTACTGACACAAAATTACGGGGCTGAGATAGCCTGCGGGGTCGATTCTCGTGAACATTCGTATATCATCGGTAAGATATCAACAGCGTATATAACCTAGAAGGCATTTAAATTAATTTTTAAGTTTTCGTGAGTGACCGACTCCATAGCGTTATAGACTCCCTTAGAGGGGATCCCGATGGGACCCCCTACTTGTCTCACGTCACAACGCTGCGGTCAACAAAACAAGTTATGATGACTTCTTAGCCACCATTTTTCTTTTGCCACGTTCGTTCCCGAAGCCTGTATTTCTCGGCGGCTGGTTACGAGTGTGGCCGTGGCGCACGCTTAGAAAGTGTTGTGTTTGGCAACATAGCAGTCCCGTTTGCTATTCTAAAGTAATTCTTGATGCGTAGCGTGCGGAAGTACGTAACAGTTCTGTGTGCTGACGTGGCCGAAAGCTGCACACGCTAGGTGGCGACAGAGGTGCCCAGTTTTTGGAACTTTCTCAAGCCGAAACAAAACTGATTCATAATGAGGGGCCTGTAATTATTTAGTTGTCGCGTGGTGCAACAAACGATGTGTCGTGTCATGACCAATTGGCCATGTTAAACCCCACAATTGGTCACGTTAAACCCCACATATCAATCTTAGATTAATATGTGGGGTTTAACGTTCCAAAACCACCATTTGATTACGAGAGACGCCGTAATATAGGGCTCCGGAAATTTCGACCACCTGGGGTTCTTTCCCGTGCTCCCAAATCTGAGCACACGGGCCTACAACATTTCGGCCTCCATCGAGAATGCAACCGCTGCAAGTCATGACTAACAGGCCCCCCTGTAACGCATTGCAGCACAAAAATGCGTGGCCGAAGTTTTTGTGCGAGTATTCCTTTAGGCTGTGATTGTACGTTGAGTAGTCGTAATAACAGCCCTCCGCTTTTCGTTACTCAAAAAAACTTAAGAAGCAGATACAGAGAGATCAAATACAAGATACTGTCTTGCACAAAGCAGTGGCGATTCCACACAAGGACTTGGCCATAACTTCAGCTATGAAATCTAGACGTGCCAAGGCATTAAAGTGTTGTATTCTGTCCCACTCAAACGACCTATATCCCTGTCCACGCTTGTGTAGAGTGGTAAGCTTTGCTTTCAGGGTGTACTCTTGGGGCCTCTTGCAGACTGCGCGGCGTAATATGCCCAGGAGCACGCGCGGGTATGAGACATGCGCAGATTGATATAAACCAAAAATTCTGTTGGTAAGCGCCTTTGTGTAGCCGGCTGTGCGCATTACTCGAGCTTGGCGCTTTTCATGTGACCGCGAACCCCGGGACAGCCTAAAGCGCAGAACGTTTATCTTTAAAGAGTGCGGTACGCGGAATCAGCAGGGGGCGTAAACAGCGACAGCACCACTTTTACCATTGGCGGTTGCTGCGCATCCTACTACAAAAAAAATTGTGAACAGCAAATTTCTTTCATGACGCCGGTGGTGACATCCCGAAATAGAGCGAAAGTTGAAAAATCGAGAAGAGGAAGGTTGCCGCAGAAGCCCTCCTTTCCTTCTGCGCATGCAAGCGGAATGCGCTCGCGCCATGTTTTAGGTCCACTGGCTGCTTGGGCAATGTGGCCTTAAATGTTTTTTTTCTTTGTTCGTGTGTTCACAAGAAGCAAAGTTTAAGCTGGCTGCTTTTCAGTAAGATGAAACTCAATCGGCACAAATAAAGTGAAATATTTTAGTGCACGTTTTGTATTAAGAACACAGCTGAAATTTACAACTGACATGTGGACCTAATGAGCCAACGTGGAACCAAGAATATTTGAACGAATGCGAAAATTAACAATCGCGAGTAGGGCACGTCGCTTTGACTCAATCACGTTTGCTATGACGGCGCGCACAGGTTTCTTACAGAACGTGAGTACCAAAAGATGCTGAAGTTCAGAGGTACTGGGAGGCTTAAAGCGATCAGAAGTTTTTTTTTTTTTTAAGAACGTCGCTGGAAACGAGTGTTTCGGTAAGTTGACTTGTCTTCAGTGGGACAACAGGCCTGCTCCGACAAAGAAAAGTTCCCTTGCCAAAACCTTGGCTCTATCGAGATTCTTTGAATTCTCACAAGCATTTAGTCTATCACGTGTATTTAGTGACACTATTATATGTAAAGGCGCCTAAAGTTTGAAACTGCGGCTATAATATTTTATGAGCAGGAAGCAGCCTATATTTGACATAATTTGAACTTCAGGCTAACAGTAAAACAAACTGAAAGTGTAGCCGAGCCAACTTGAATTGAAACCTTTCAATGAACATATTTTCTCGACAGGATCTTGGCTGCTGTCTTCAACAGTGAGTAAAGCGAAACTGCAATTCCGTCAGTTCAGTCAGGCTTGCGGGAACTAGGTTTACTCGTATATACTCCGGCAAAACCAATACCTGCTCAAATATTGGGTCAAAATTCTTGGGCTGACCCTTTCATTTAGGAAATACTCAAAAACATTCGTGGAACTAGAAATGTATCCCCGGATTAGCAGACCACAGAGCACTGGAAAACATGTGTTGCGCGATTAAGTCATCTTCGATGAATGTATGGTTCACTTTTTCGGCACAGCGCACAACAGCTTCCTTTCCCTGCCCGCCACAACTTGCCGTCTATCTTTCCCGTAATTGACACGCCAAGCCAGTGAGATAACTCAGCGCAATTCAACTTCAAATATTGAAAGAGAGTGAACGAATAAAAAGCGAACGCAAGCAATATTATCGACGAAACAACCATAGGAAAAAAAAGCGCATGGTTTACGTCAGCGCATCCACACTTGCACTATCTCGGAAATAAACGCATATAGTGCGTGAAAAGTACCCAGGCCGCGCTTCCATTGAAATACATGAAATTTGGCTCGCGACGATTTTACAGACCTCTTACCTTTGTTACAATTGTCCTCATTATTTCCAAACTGATCTTTTCGCCACCCCGTTTTTAACCACCTGTATATTCTGCATTGCGTTCAGGTTAACATTATTTGCTCAACACTGCCCTCGTGTATCTTCTTCGTCTGTCCAAGTTTCCCCAAACCACTCAACGTGTTCGATAACCGAGTGGAGACCCGTTGCAAACAAGCCTCGTGCAGGATGTGGAAGTGCTTGGCAAGGTACGATGCAGTGATCATAGAATGGTACGGTCCAGAATTCGCATAGACTTGAAGGAAAAAAAATTGATACGCAAGAAGTCAATCAATGAGCTAGCACTGAGAGGGAAAGTAGAGGAATTCAGCGTCTCGCTTCAGAACAGGTACTTGGCTCTTATCGACGAAAACAGCGTTAGCGTTGCGCAATGAATGATAATCTGACGAGTATCATTACGGAGTGTGCAGTGGAAGCTGGAGGTAGTGTAGTTAGACAGGACACTGTAAAGTCGTCCCAGGAAACAAATAATCTGATTAAGAAGCGTGAAAGCCTCAAGTAGAACAGACAAAATAGAGTTGGTAGAGTTTTCGAAGTTGATTATTAAGCGTAAGGTATCTGCCGTAAGAAGGTATAACATGGAGAGAATTGAACATGCTTTGAATAATGGAGGAAGCGTCAAAGCAGTGAAGAGAAAACTTGGGATAGGCAAAAATCAGATGTATGCACTAAGGTACAAATAAGGCAAAGTAACTACCAATGTGGAAAAATTGGAAAATTAGCGGAGAAGTTTTATAGAGATCTGTACAATAGCCAGCACAACCACGACCTTAATATAATAAATAGCAGTAACGTAGATACCACCCCACCAGCAATCATTGAAGAAGTCAGAAAAGCCTTGGATAGCATGCAAAGAGGCAAAGTTGCTCGTGAGGATCAGCTAACATCAGATCTGCTGAAATATGGAGGACAGGTTGTAGTAGAAAAACTAGTGACCCTGTTTACAAGGTTTCTCCTGACGCGCAAAACACCAGAATCTTTAATGAATGCTAATATTATCCTTATACATAAGAAAGGAGATGACAAGGGCTTGAAGCATTACAGGTCGATAAGCTTGCTCTGCGTAGTATACAAGATATTTACAAAGGTAATTGCAAACAGATTCAAGACATTAGAATTCAAAATCCTGCTTTTTTCCTTTGGTTGATTGAACAGGCTACTCAACAATCAACCACATTCACACTATCGATCAGGTTATAGAGAAACGCTCAGAATATAGCCAAGCACTATACATAGCCTTCATACATTATGAGAAGGCGTTTGATTCAGTAGAAATATCAACATTCGTGCAGACACTGCGGAATCAGGGCGTCGAGAAAGCATATACAATCATCCTGAAGAAATATACACGGGATAAACTGCGTCCATAGTGCTTCATAAAGAAAGCAACCAATCAAGAACTATCAATCAAGAAGGGTGGAAGGCCGGGGGATACAATCTTCCCAATGCAATTTACCGCGTGCTTACAGGTGGTTTTCAGAGGCCTAGATCGGAACAGTGAGGCGTAAGAGTTAAAAAAGAGTACCTTAGTAACCTGCGCTTCGCCGTTGGATTTGCATTGCTGAATAACTCGGGGGACGAATCGCAACTCATGATTACGGAGTTTGACAAGGAGAGCAGAAAAGTAGGTCTTAAAATTAATCTGCAGAAATCAGATATAATGTACAACAACCTCGGAAGAGAAGAGCGCTTCGAGATAGGTAATAGTGCACTTCAAGTTGTAAAAGGCAATGTCTACTCAGGGCAGGTAATAACCGCGGAGCCGAACCACGAGATTGAAGTAACTAGAAGAATAAGAATGGGGTGGAGCACATTTGGCAAGCACTCTCAAATCATGACTGGTCGATTGACACTATCCCTCTAGAGGAAGGTATAGAACATCTGCATCTTGCCAGTACTTAGCTACGAAGCAGAAACCTGGAGACTTACAAAGAGGGTTCAGCTTAAATTGAGGACGGCGCAGCAAGCAATGGAAAGGAAAATGGTAGGTGTAACCTTAAGAGACAAGAAGAGAGCAAAGTGGATTAGGGAAAAACGGGGGTTAAGAATATAGTTGAAATCAAGAAGAGGAAATAGACATGGGCCGGGCATGTAGCACGTAGACAGGACAACGGCTGGTCATTAAGGGTAACTAACTAGACTTCTAGAGACGGCAAGCGGGTTAGGGGGAAAGAGAAGGTTAGGTGGGAATGAGATTAAGAAGCTTGCGGGTATAAATTGACAGCAGCAAGCACAGAACCAAGTTGACTGGCTAAACATGGGAGAGGCCTTTGTCCTGCAGTGGACGTATTGTCGCGCTGATGACTGAGGTCTTCAACGTGCAATTTATATCTATATCTATATATATAGATGTCCACCACCTGTTCTTGTGCGCTTTTATTTCCGTCATGCTTAGCAATCAAATTTTGGTGGAAAACGATGTTATTGAAAAAAATAGTGAAATATTTTGCAAAAATTAATTTCTTGCAAGAAACAAAAACTGGCAATTTTAGTTCAAAGGATATGAGTAGGGGTCAACTGTTCTGTTTTGGTGAAAGTTCAGCTCCTCGTTTCTGCAGTCTTGAGCGTTAGCTACTCGTATAAGACGCTCTTCTGCAGAGCAGCAAATACACATGCCTATAAAAATATCTGCGGTCCCCGTCTAGCACAGGTTGAGGACGACGGAAGCCGAAACGAAACAAACGTAAAATGTCACATTGAAACGCAAACAAAGGACTGTCAACTTTGTCAGATTAAAGTTGAGATTGTTATGCTCGAGGTTTGTTAATGTGGTATACAAAACAGAAATACGCCATTACGCACCAGCACGCGCCATTTTGGTCAAGCCGAGGTAATCTTAGCTTAGCCAACTTAATCCAATGTAATTACAGCGAAGCCTAAGTAAGAGGCAATACTAGAAAGAAAAGTCACCTATTCTCTTTGCAATATCAAAAGGGTGTCAAAGTAAATTTCCTGCTTTTGTGCAAAAGATTTTCGTGCAAAAGGCAGTTTTTTAAAGCAATCAGTGAGTGAAGACCATGCTTTGAAAACAAGGACAAGGCCTGAATCTGCCCCCAATCACGTGGAAAAGCGCAATACCGCGCGCCCAGATTATTTTTGGGTCGTTATCAGCTTGTTGAAAGCTTAGACTTGAGGTGCCAACTAGCCATGCCCCTCATTTATTGAAGCAATCACAAAAGAACCCCTCCCTTCTCTTCCATCCACGCGGATAAAAAAGCTTCCTGTGCAAACGCACAAACAATAGCGTCAGGGGTAGAGATCCGTATTGGCAACACTCACATTTGGTTTTCACGTCGAAAATCCCGTTGACGCAAAGACCAATCACTCTGTACTCGCCCGCTCGTGCCGGGCTACATGACCTTGACTCATGAGCGTTTGAACCCACCCTTCATCCCTCGATGCAGACGGTTTATTTCTGCGTAACGTCGTCGACGTATATCGCACCTCGCGCCGGCTACCACATGGGCCGTAACTGTAGGGCCTCAGATCAGGCTATAGAGTGTTCTCGTTTTGCTAGCGTAGTGTCGTATCGAGCTAACAGAACGTACTCGCGCGTAAACACAATACGTCCAGCTATGTTGAGCCCCTAAAGGAGGGCGTGAGTGGCCTATGCGCGCTCTCCAGCTTCGCAAGCAGCCGTCAATAGGCGCTGCGGTGCACTTTGCCACGCACTCCCGTGCGTCGAAAAAAAATTATCACTACTGTACTACCCGAGGTTACACTAGAATGCAAAAGCTGGCGCAAACCACAGATACTTGCATAAAAAAAATAAGGGGGGTGGGTAGGAGACACTAAAACGGACCAATATGAGAAGCTTTATCAGTACCATATTTTGCAATTGGAAGAGGAGCCCCTTTCACAGTTCAGAGCGGTGCATATAATTGACGTTTCCAATAAAACGAAAGCAACAAGACACCTATACTTACCTTCAGCCTGCGTATTTTGCTGACGGGGCAGTTAACGGAAACGCTGTCCGCTCTCTTAAACGGCTGCTTATCCAAGGGACACTGGCCGGCACCATTATCGGAGTTGGTGGCGTGGCAAGCTGAACAGAGGACGTGCGAACATGGCAGCTTCACCAAAGACTTCGGTATCATGCCACAGACAGAGCACACGTATGAACTGGGCACCATCGAAACAAACCGGGTCGGTCTCCAGTTTGCACCTGGAATGTCATCGTGGCAGCAACGATGCACAGGCTTTTCTTCCATTTTTAAAATGGCGTCTTCTGCAGGCACAGACGAGCCGCTAGAATAACCAGACTACGTTTGGCACAGCTTCCACTTGACCTGCTTACGAAACATCGACTGTCGAAAGATGCCACAAAGTTCTTTTATCACCTTAAGGCAGCGCCACCTGCCGCTGTGGGTTCGCTAACAACGTGACATCTCGTTCACCCTTTCTCACTCGTCAGGCACCTTACTCCCCTTAATTGAAGATCATGCATGTCCGGCTTATGATGTCAACCATGAACATGCGCATAGTGTCGCTGGAATTTCGCATGCCTTAAAATTTTCTTATGTATGATAACGTCACCTCGTGAGGAACGACTCGAAATGTGGTAGTCAATAGAATTTGTGTTCCCGCCGCTTCGATGCTGCCGCTACCCGTTAAGCGAGCCTGCTGTCGGCTGCTCAAACTACCGGTTTAAGGAGAATTTTGTCGATTGCATTAGCAAAACTCACCTACAAGTTGTATTCTTTGTTACGCATGACGACAACAAAAATGATCGAACGGATAGGAAAGGTTGAAAAATTTGCGGCTTTTTGTGAAGATCTAGGTTAAGTTAGAGTAGTGGAACCATTATATTTTCCTAGCGCTTAGTCTGTCCACAATCCGCATCGCTCTCGGAACAGTGATGCCTAAGCGCTACCTAAGCGGATCAGTCGCAAGACGACTTTATACAGAGTGTTTCAGCAAAAAAAGCACCAAGCAATAAAAAAATAAAAAGGTGTGCGACGCGTTCACAGCTACCACAGTATTATTCTTAGCTGTATGTAGCACGTCAGAATGTTTTTTTATCTTCAAGCACGGTAATTAACAAAGATTGCTTGATGAACTTTTTAAATACTCACTCTAGAGAAAAAATTTCAATAAAAGACTTCTAGCTCTAATGCAGAAACAACACAATTTTCATATTACGGTAAAGTAATAACGCTGGTTAATTTTTGTACGGTTTGTTTAAAGTGCATGCATTAAAAAAATGACACGTCATTGCCACCTAACGCGCGGCGCTTTGAGTGCCCTCAATGTAAGTTGAATGAAATAGGGAGGGTTTCTCACGCACGAATGTTGCTTGAACAGGCAATCGTTGACTACGATGGACATTAAGCGAAGGTTGGATGGTACCATTAAAAGTAGCCCCGCCGCGGTGGTCTCGTGGCTAAGGTACTCGGCTGCTGACCCGCAGGTCGCGGGTTGAAATCCCGGCTGCGGCGGCTGCATTTCCGATGGAGGCGGAAATGTTGTAGGCCCGTGTGCTTAGATTTGGGTGCACGTTAAAGAACCCCAGGTGGTTGAAATTTCCGGAGCCCTCCACTACGGCGTCTCTCATAATCATGTGATGGTTTTGGGACGTTGAACCCCACATATCGATCGACCATTAAAAGTAGGAGGGGGGCGAAAAAAAATAAACGAAGACATAATCAACTTCGACAGAAAAGTGGCTGCCACGTGCTTTGCGATACGAGACCGGAGGCAGCATTAGGAGCAGGGCAGACGTTTTTTTTTTTTCTTTCGCGCCAACGATAAACATGATGGAAGGGGAGAGGGTGACATTTTTGTAACAGAAGGATATGGAAAGCACGATGGAAATATGTGGTGCCCAGTTTTTTCTTTTTTTTGACACGCTTCGACAATGGAAAGTCTTCGTCTGGAACGATTCATGCGCTGAACTAATGAAGAAAGGGCGAATATGGTTCTCGCCCTCAACCGAGTGAACGGAAACAGGAGAGGGGCTGCAAGGCCATTTCGCAGATGGCACCCAGGAATTCGGGTAAATAGTTCGACATTGGTGCGAAATTACGAAACGCTCTAGGAGACATTCAAAAGGCAGCGTCAGCGCACAAAAGGTGTGACTGAGTTTCTTAAAACAGACTAGCCCGCTTACATGGCAGCCCATCCCAACACAAGCGTGCCCGACGTGAGTGCTGGGACCGGCGTTTTCAGCAGTAGTGTTTGGCGCGTACTCAAGAGTGGAGGACTTCACCCATACCATGTTCACCTGCATCAACAGCTGGAACACAGAGGTTGTCAAAGCCGTCTTCA
This sequence comes from Rhipicephalus annulatus, assembly GCA_013436015.1. Lineage (NCBI taxonomy): Eukaryota > Metazoa > Arthropoda > Arachnida > Ixodida > Ixodidae > Rhipicephalus > Rhipicephalus annulatus. The sequence continues at coordinate 161,005 of WOVY01010442.1, forward strand.
CTTCTGCAACTGGATACTCATACAGGAAGACAGAAAGTAATCCCGGCTTTTTGAAGAACATGATCTGGTCCGATAAAACTCGCTTCCCGCGCGATGTCCAGTTCAATATTCACAATGATCATAACTGGAACGCTACAAATCCTCACATCCTGTTGTAGTCACAACACCAGGCGAAGTGGTCTTTCAGTGTTTGGTGTGGCATTTACAGCGGCAAAACTATTCGCCTGGTCTTTTTTGATGAAACACTCACCACAGAACGATACATCAGCGAAATACTATATGGACCACTGAGTTACTTCATCTGCCACCTCCCTTTAGCATAGCTTGGGAATATCTAGTTCCAGAATGACGGAGCTCCTCCGCACAGCTGCGTGTGGACTCAAACGTGACTTGATCGATAATTTGCCGAGAAATCGATTGATTGATATGTGGAGTTTAACGTCCCAAAACCACTATATGATTATGAGAGACGCCGTAGTGGAGGGCTCCGGAAATTTAGACCACCTGGGGTTCTTTAACGTGCACCCAAATCTGAGCACACGGGCCTACAAATTTGCCGAGAAATGGATCGGCCGTCTTGGACCTGTAGAGTGGCTCACAATATCTCCAGATTTGACTCCACTAAAATTCTTTCTGTGAGGATACAATAAAGACCACGTCTACATTGAAATGGCAACAATGCCCGCAAGACTGAAGTCCAAAATAGCAGATGTCTACAGCTTTATAACTCCACGAATACTACGAAACGCGATAGAGTATGTGCTGACTCGGTGTATTATGTGTATAGGTACGGATAGAGGGCTCTTTGAGTACGCAATGTAACTGCCCTTGACGTCTCATTGAAAGCGCTTTGGACTTTGCAATGTCGCTGATCTCTTCAAACACCTAGTTTTCCTAATATTTGGGAGTTAGCCATAAGAGCACACAACACTACTTTGTTTGTTCTGTTTACTTACACGCACTGCGCTCTAACATCATCATCATTATCATCATCATCATCATCATCATCATCAGCCTGACTACGTCCACTGCAGGACAAAGGACTCTCCCATGTTCCGCCAGTTAACCCGGTCCTGTGCTTGCTGCTGCCAGTTTATACCCGCAAACTTCTTAATCTCATCTGCCCACTTAACCTTCTGTCTCCCCCTAACCCACTTCCCTTCTCTGAGATACCAGTTAGTTACCCTTAATGACCAGCGGTTATCCTGTCTACGCGCTACATGCCCGGCCCACGTCCATTTCCTCTTCTTTATTTTAAAGTTAACCTTGATATCAACTTAACCTTAACCTTATTTTAACTTAACCTTGATATCCTTAACCCCCGTTTGTCCCCTAATCCACTCTGCTCTCTTCTTGTCTCTTAAGGTTACACCTACCATTTTTCTTTCCATTGCTCGCTGCGTCGTCCTCAATTTAAGCTGAACTCTCTTTGTAAGTCTCCAGGTTTCTGCTCCGTAGCTAAGTACTGGCAAGATACAACTGTTATACACCTTCCTCTTGAATCTACCTGTCATAATTTGAGAGTGCTTGCCGAATGTGCTCCACCCCATTCTTATTCTTCTAGTTACTTCAATCTCGTGGTTCGGCTCTGCGGTTATTACCTGCCCTTAGTAGACATAGTCTTTTACAACTTCAAGTGCACTATTACCTATCTCGAAGCGCTGCTCCTTTCCAAGGTTGTTGTACATTACTTTCGTTTTCTGCAGATTAATTTTAAGACCCACCTTTCTGCTCTTCCTGTTCAACTCCGTAATCATGAGTTGCAATTCGTCCCCTGAGTTACTCCGCAATGCAATGTCATCGGCGAAGCGCAGGTTACTAAGGTATTCTCCATTAACTCTTATCCCTAACTGCTCCCATTCTAGGCTTCTGAAAACCTCCTGTAAGCACGCGGTAAATAGCATTGGGGAGATACTGTCCCCCTGCCTTACACCCTTCTTGATTGGTATTCTCTTGCTTTCTTTATGAAGCACTATGGTAGCAGTTGATCCCCTGTAGATTTCTTCAAAAATGTTTATATATACTTCATCTACGCCCTGATTCCGCAGTGTCTGCGTGACGGCTGATATTTCTACTGAATCAAACGCCTTTTCGTAATCTATGAAGGCTATGTATAGTGGTTGGTTATACTCTGAGGTTTTCTCTATTACCTGGTTGATAGTATGAGTGTGGTCAATTGTTGAGTAGCCTGTTCGAAATTTTGCTTGTTCCTTTGGTTGATTGAATTCTAATGTTTTCTTTACTCTGTTAGCAATTACCTTTGTAAATAGCTTGTATACTACAGAGAGCAAGCTGATCGGCCTGTAATTCTTCAAGTCCTTGTCATCTCCTTTTTTATGTATTAAGATAATGTTAGCGTTCTTCCAAGACTCTGGTACTCTTCCCGTCTGATGACACCTCGTAAACAGGGTGGCTAGTTTTTCTAACACAATCTGTCCTCCATCTTTTAGCAGATCTGATGTTACCTGATCCTCTCCAGCAGCTTTGTCTCTTTGCATGCTTTCCAAAGCTTTTCTGACTTCTTCTATTATTACTGCTGGGTGTTCTGGGTTACTGCTAGTTCTTATAGTATTAAGGTCGTGGTTGTCTCCGCTACTGTACAGTTCTCTGTAAAACTCTTCCGTTATTTTAACTATCCTATCCATATTGGTAGTTCTTTTGCCTTCTTTGTCCCTTAGTGCATACATCCGACTTTTGCCTATCCCAAGTTTCCTTTTCACTGCTTTGACGCTTCCTCCGTTTTTCAGAGCGTGTTCAATTCTCTCCATGTTATACCTTCTTACATCGCATACCTTACGTCGATTAATCAACTTCGAAAGCTCTGCCAGTTCCATTTTGACTGTTGTACTTGACACTTTCTTGATTTGATGCTTCTTAAATAGGTTCTTCGTTTCCTGGGAAAGCTTGCCAGTGTCCTGTCTAACTACCCTGCCTCCAACTTCCACTGCACACTCCGTAATAATACTCATCAGATTATCATTCATTGTATCTACGCTAAGGTTGGTTTCCTCACTAAGAGCCGAGTACCTGTTCTGCAGCGACACTCTGAATTCCTGTACTTTCCCTCTCAGTGCTAGCTCATTGATTGGCTTCTTGCGTATCAGTTTCTGTCGTTCTTACAGATGGGTACTAAACATGAATTTTTAAATGTAGACGAAGTACGAACAAGAAATTTTTGAACCAACAGCCAATGGCGCCGTATTCCTTGCAATCATCCAGGAAAGCAATCGCACGTAATCGATGCAGACACGACCAAAAAAAACTTCTGAAATAAACACCATTGAAGTTTTTATATCCTTCCTTTATCAAAACGTCACCCTCTCCCCCACCGTCATATTGTCGTTGGCCCGAAAAGAAAAAAAACAACAACAATCTCTGTGCTGTGCCGAAAGCTGCCGTCCAGTCTCGTGTCGCAATGCACGTGGTAGCTGCTTTTTTGTCAAAGTTTATTGTATTCGTTCCTTTCGCCTCCCCCCCCCCCTTTTTTTTGAATGGTACCAACCAATCATCGCTTAATGTCCATCCTAGTCGCCCATAGCCTGTTCGACTTACCTGCATTCGTGAGAAGCCTTCGCTAATTCGTTCAACTTACATTTAAGGACACTGAAAGCACCGCGTGTTAGGAGAAAATCACGTTTTAATTTTAGAATTTCGCGCACTCTAAACAAACCCCTGAAAAAATTAGCCAGCATTGTTATCTTACCGTAACCTAAAAGATTTGTTATTTCTGTATAACCGCTACAAGTCTTGTTTTGCAATTTGCTCGCTAGAATTAGTATTTAAAATTTTCATTAGGCAATCTTTGGCAAGTACACTGCCTGGCGGATAAAAAAATAAAAATATTCTGACGTGCTACATACAGCTAAAAGTAGTAGTGCGCTAGCTGGAGGCTGGTAGAACTCAGTTTAATTTTTTTTATTGTTTGGTGCTTTTTAGCTGAAACACTCTCTATGATCTCCGTATATTGTGCGACTTCGGAAGTCTTTTTTCGAGCGGTAACGGATTCACACGCGCGCCTATTTCGCCAAAGTGCTTCTTGAAATACCAACTCGCAACTCGCGCTTTAGCTTCAAGTCGATGCAACGGCAGTGTTCGCGAGTGTTCGGATATACTGTAACTGCTCCTCTAAAGGGCCAGTCAACAGGCTCCGACATTTTTTTACACCCCCCAAGGGAGCTCGGTAATTCTTAGGGTAGTAGATCGCAGTGACCACGATCGCAGCGATCACAACCGCCATTATGAAAAACAAATCCCGCGCTCCTTTCCCACGCCTGGCTAATCTCAATGCACTCGCAGTGACGACAACTCGGCGATCGGCGATGTGACGCAGCACGCAGAGCGTCGATTGGTCTAAACCAAGTCTCAACAAACAGTAGTGAAGTCAACAAGAGTTTCTGTTCCCACCCACATCTTTCATGACAGAGCTATTCAATCATACGAGTAGTGAAACTCCCCTTATGCCCCATGCATCGAAATCAGGACACTTCACTGACCCAGTCTTTGGGAGTGAGGAGATTTTCGTGCCACCTGTTTTTAGGAACACACACTATCACGTGCATTATTCGTGCTTTGTGTTGCTGCTCCCAGATGGCGCGGCAGCCTGCTCCCCAAAAAAAGTGAGTACCAGAAAAATCGGGCCAACGTCGTGCGTAGGATTTAGAATGCAGTATTCATGCAAATTGTTGTCAGCTGCAAATCAAGCTACTGGCCTGCGGAGAAGCATTATCGCAGGCTAAACGAAAAACAAGCAGGCGTGACAGCAAGCGGAAGTGCGTTGCGACTGATCGAGTTCGCCGATGACATCAATCGTGGACGCCTGGTCACATTGCCGAAGTGCGCAGAGTCACGACGACCGACCTTGCCTTCCCCTTCTTCTGAAAGAGAAGGGTGTCGAGACCACGCGTAAATTTGAAACCAGCTGAACGCAATGTTCTAGCTCCCGTGATATAGCACGTATTCACAAAATTCTTGCGGCAGGATGTTGACGAAGTGAAAATGCACATATTTCTATTTAAATTAATTTTGCACTTCGGGGTTGTTTACTGGCCCTTTAAATGGTAAGTGGTATGGCGAACAACGGTGATGATATGGGGTGCTTTATCACGCAACGGCAATATTAGCCAAAAAAGGCTAGTTACATATGCGACTCTTGAAGAGACGAGGGAGTTTCGGTGTACAGATGTAATGAAAGTTTTATTGCCATCACATGCACGACTGCTAGACGCTACCAAAAAAAAGGCCATCAAGATATCACCACATGGGCTTCGTCTCATGTTGATTTCAGCGACAACAAAAGGAGAGATGCATCATCTCCTTTCGTTGACTGTCGGTAGTTTTCAAAGTTCTATCTTGGCTTTTACATGTCCGAGTTCAGAAGGGACTTTCAAAACGACTGACAGTCAGAGCTTCTATAAAAACAACTACCGAAAAATACCACTTTCAAGAGTGATGTAATTCAATCTCCCTATCTGCACTGTGTCACAAAAAACGTAACCGCACCAAGTCAACCTTGCTGTGCGTAGTAAGAACACCCTCGTCCGCCACTCGTGCACGGCTGTTGAAAGAAGCGTTCTCAAACTCACTTCAGTTAGAGGCCTGGGAGAGGGGGGGGGTAGATGCAGTGAGGATGAACAAATTGTTAGCTAATATATTCACACAACTTTCTCATATCCCGTATGTGGTCAAATTTCTGTAAAAAAATTGAACGTCACGTTTAGGAAAACAATATCGATGCTGATTTCCACGATGACTAAAATCTGTATATGGCTCCAGAAATATTGCGCTTTTGTTCTGTGAGGATCTTACAACTAGTCGTTAGCGCATACGATGATTGGCAAAAAAAAATGACACCATCTCTCGCTGATCAAAACTATATGTGTATATGTGAAGCAGTAGACGCTAACGCTTAAAGTGGCGGTGGCGTTAACGCTGGCGCCCATCACGCCGATGCGCGGGAGAGACACTTGAAGAGGTGCGACGACCCACCGTCCGCTTTTAGTTAACGTGCACGCTGCGAATTCTTATTGTTAATCAACACACAGGAGAAATCTCCCACCGGCGCTACTTCGGAGGTCAAGATCAAGTGCCTATAAATACGCGGTGGCCAGTTAACGGTTGTGCAGCGCGAGCAGTCGATATTTTCAATCGGAAACTCGTTAGCAGACGCTGCCTGCGTCGACGACGCGAGGCGAGAGAAGGGTAACGAAGCAGAGGAGAGGCTGAAGGACACGCACATGCGCATTGTTGGTGTGAACGCCACGGGAAAGGATGCCCAGAGGATAGAGATGTGAAGCCAGCGTAGGAGAGGAGGCGAGGGGACGCACATGCTCAGTGGAGCGTGAACGCCACTGAATTAGGCTCACTCACACGATGCTTCGCATCTAAAAAGGTTCTTCGAAGCAGTCTCGTCTCCGTAGTTTACCCGAGCTAAGCGCTAATAATTGCAGTGTACGAAAAAGCAATGCGAGCATTATATTACGCAGTGTTACAAAAACTTCATCTCGTGTGAATTGAAGCCCCCTATGACCACACACAAAATGGCGGCAGGTCGCGTGTTTGAAAATTCTAGTTTAAACTTACGGGCGCTCCTTCCCCATTGTGCATTGAGTGCAATGACGTTATGGCGAGATCCACTTGTAGATCCGGAGCAGCCGCTGAAGGGCACTCCTTCCCCGTTATGCATTGAGCGCAATGACGTTATGGCTAGATCCACTGGTAGATCAAGAGCAGCCGCTGAAATCCTGGAGTGAGCACTCGGACAGCGCCAAGCCCGATTTTCGAGTGGAACACGCGAATTCCCCGCGTGAGGTTGCTCCGATAGTTTTTACGCATACATCACAAAACCGGTGCCGGAAAAGACTTCCTTTTCCACTCTATATATAAGTTTATATGGCGACTGTGTCGTCATTGCGAAGTACGCGTTTCGACCACCCAGCCACTGTCGCTCAAAGCGAGAAGCATGCCAGAAGCAGCACGTCCAGCAGAGCCAAACAACGCCATTTTAGGAATGTAAACAAGTGCACAGGGTGGGCACCGCTTCAAAAATTGCTGAACACAACCAAGCTTCCCGACTGTACTGAAAATGACGGAAACGCAATCTCGCAGGTCCGGTGAAATACGTCTCTGCTAGACATAAATGCGATGGCTAGAAGAAGCAGTGTCACGAACACTCAGGGGTGGGCAGTACTGAAGATGTATCTGAGATAATATTGAGAATATTTAGGAGCCATTGTGAAGATCTTAGTAAGGGGATCCAAGAAAAACAGTTGTGATTCCATAGTCACTTTTCGTTATCAATGTCCCAAACAGCCATTTGAGGCAAGTTTCGCTTAGCACTGATTTTTGTCTTACTTTAAAAGGTCAGTTGCCTATACGTGAGGCTTATTTGTCATAGCTAATAGGAGTTCAACCTGCATCATGTGTCTCAACTTATTCACCACAAATGCTTCAAACAGAGCGTTTTTCATAATTCTGTTATAATTTTTTGCCATTTTAGTCATTGCCAATTTTTTTACTATTAATGATATCCAGGTAATTGTAGCTAAAGGAGGCAATAGCGTGAAAAGCGCATCCTCTCGCGAAATGTGTGCAACTGTGCTGTCACGCACTCGCATTTTATTTCTTTATTTTGGGGTGATTGGGTATAAGTCCTAAACAACTTATGACCACTCGGCGTAAGCTATCCACAATGTTTTGTAAACTTCGAGATTGTCTCAGATTGTGCTGCAGCGGGCACATGTTGATAGAGGTGAAATGCTAGAGGCGCTTGTGTATAATTTTGATTTAACGTTGAAGAACACCACGTGGTCAAAATTTCCAAAACCCTCCACTTCCGTGGTCTTCATAATCATATCTCAGTTTAGGGCGTAAAATCTGAACAATTATAATTCGGATTACGCGCAGTAAGCATACTCCTGTTAATTCGTGAGCTTACGTATGCACTATAGTTATAACGCTTTATACAACACGCTTCATAAACAGAACACGCGTTTTGCCAATGATCAGACAACTGAAGGCTGATGACACTTATTGCTGCTATCACAGTACAGTGCGCTTTGCTTGCACTTTGAATACCTTGGTTTTCAGGGCACAAGTGAGTTTCATAAAGTGAGTTTCAATAATTAGGTTTCGTTTCTCCCATAGTGACTGCCGCTTCCTTCAGAGTCACCAGCACGTGACAATACAATACTTCTGAGGAGTTTAGTGGTGCGCAAGTGAGTCTTTCATTCATGAAAAACTGATTAAAAGTTGGTGAATACATTCATAACGGATGATTTACGACAGCAGATAAGAAGACTAAGAAATGTAATAACAATTTTATGCGCGGAATGTCAGCCTATATCTATACAATCTTCCACAAAAACGTCACTACCAGCGTCGTTGCTGTTCCACAAAAACGTCACTACCAGCGTCGTTGCTGCTGTGTACACCTCCTGCATTTCCAATGGAGGCGGAAATGTTGTAGGCCCGTGTGCTCAGATTTTAGTGCACGTTAAAATATCCCAGGTGGTCGAAATTTCCGGAGCCCTCCACTACAGCGTCTCTCATAATCAAGTGGTGGTTTTGGGGCGTTAAACCCCACATATCAATTAATCAATGAATGCTGTGCACCACTGTTTTTGTATTGTAAATCGGTCTTTCATAAAGAAGCTGGAACTGCACATGGGTATTTGCGCCATCGTGCGAAGGCTTCTTATTGAAACACGTGTGATTAGATGACAATCCGCTAGCTGCTCTGCAAGCTCAGCTAGCAGTCGCTCTTATCAATTACAAAAATGACAAGCAAGAACTGCTGTCAGCGAAGTGTCTACAGCTGTTTTTACTGTTAGGCTGCAGCCAAAACAAATCCTATCAAGTTCTTCGGAAGTACACTATAGTTTACTTTGATGGATATGTAGAGTTTAACGTCCCAAAACCACCACATGACTATGAGAGATGCCGTAGTGGAGGGCTCCAGAAATTTCGACCACGTGGGGTTCTTTAGCATGCCCACAAATGTGAGCACACGGATCTACAGCATTTTCGCATTCATCGAAAATGCAGCCGCCGCAACAGGGATTCGATACGGCCACCTGGGAGTCAGCAGTCGAGTACTTTCACTACCAGACCACCACGGCGGCAAAACTAGTTTACTTCTGAACAAAACATTTAAAATACCAACAATCATCTCATAGAATCAATAGTGAGCAAAAACATAATATTTAAGCTGTCGTTTATGTGCATACGCGTACCCTACTATATTGTTGGTGTCTATGAAAACCTATTAGCGAATGTATTGATGTATATTATACAATTGGCCATTATCGTATGGGATATAACTTTTATGTAAGTATCTAGTATGTTTCAGTTTCAGTTTATTTAGCAATCTTTTTCAGCAATCTTGTTAAAGTACAGTGATTCAATGTTTTCATACAATGGCAATGGTCAACACAAAACAAAATGTAAATCAGATTAAAAAGTGAAAATGATGCAAGGACAGGAATTAAAAGCTGCTAAAGAGCAGCTTGACGGGATTCCTGACCTTGAGCAGATTGGCCGCAGACTCGTGGTGATTTAAAAAAAGAGAAATAAAATACAAGCAAGTAAAACAGAAAAAGTACAAGAACGCATAACACAAGCAAGTAAAATATCAACAAAATTTAGCAGCAAACTTCAACTGCAGACATAATGTAAAATTGCAAACACTGAAAGAATGTGGCATAATATAGGAGAACAAAGTGAGAAGGAATAAAAAAGAACATAACTTATATATATATATATATAAAACACTACCTTGAAACAGTATGCATAACGAAAACACAAATACATGAAACAGTTCATGTTTGTGTATCTCGAATGCATTTTGCATGAGCATCTTGTATCGTATCGCGATACAATTTCAAAGTATTTTTTCCCAGCCATGCGTTGTCATATGCCCACCGCGAGAGAGAAGCGCATAAACACGATAGCATTTTTTACGCCGCTCGGGCGCGCAGCCGTCGTCGGACGCGCGATGTTTCTTTCTCTAAGGGAACGCTCAATATAGCAGGAATCTCACTGATATCTGTCGTCATCTCGTCAACTATGTTTATTTGACAGTGCTCGAAAGTATGTGCAACTGTGTTTGTGTAATATGAATGACCCCGAACAGCGATGCAATATTACCAAGCCAGCAAAAGCGAGGGCGTGTATTATGTCCGGCTGTAAAAGTGGGCGCAAGTAGTGACAGATATAGGTGTCATCGATTCGAGCTCCCAACGATGCATTGAGACTGAATCAGTGATTGACATGTAGGATTTAACGTCTCCAAACCACCATATGAGAGACGCCGTGTGGAGCGCTCCAGAAATTTCGATCACTTGGGGTTCTTTAAGTAGCACACAAATTTGAGCACCCGGGTCTACAGCATTTTCACCTCCATGGAAAACGCAGCCGCAGCAGCCGGGATTCGATCCCGCGACCAGCGGCCAGCAGTCGAGTACCTTAGCCACTAGACCACCACGGCGAGTCACTGGAGCAGCGGGCTTTGACGTAGTTGACGCTTGTCCATAGGACCGGAGCCATCCAAAGTCTCGGGGAGATGTCGAGGAGAGTAGCCTAAAGTAGTTACCAGAAACTTTTATTTGCATTTTTAGAGGTAGCGTCTTACGACCTGATAGATGGTAACAGCATGCTCTCGATGGAAACTTGATGGAAGAATCTGGGAGTTTGCCTGGAGCATCTCGACGCTCGCGATTTAAGCCCTGGCTTTCCCAGAAATTCCTGTAGAGAAAAACAACAGAAGCCAGGACAGTTCATTGAAAATTGCCATCCTCACTTGTGCCCCAAAAGAGGAAGGTGAAAGGGTGCCTCCTTCCCAACCCAAGAAACAGGGAAGAGGCATGTCCTGTTCATCCCGTGGGGAGGGAGAAAACGCTGCACAACGTTCACGACCCAGAAAAGGGCAAATACGTTGGGTCACCGTGCAAATCAACTCACTAGTCTGTTGCAGCGATGAGTGTGCGGTGCCGGGCCGACAATGATTTCAGGAAATGGTGGCATGAATGTGCCACGGAGAACGTGGTAAATGTACAGGAACACGGATCTCAGACGCTTGGCTCATTTTCCGGGGCAGCTTGACGTACACAGCAAACCGCGTCAATGGCTAACATCTCTTTCTATTCCGTCATTCGATCAGGCGTCTCCAAAGGGTTTCGCGAGGGTAGATGACTGTACCGCAAAACTCGAAGTACTGCTGTCTTGTTGTCATCTCTATTGGCGCATCTCTGGGAGCACACCCGGAACAAATCAGAGTGGGCTGAGCCACATTGTCTCATGCGTCTAAGCGGCGCCAAGCCAGGAAGGCCGATCCTTACAGCCCGTAATTTAAAATGGGACAACAAGAAATTGAACAATGACTGCATCGTTTGTGAGCGTCACTTCAAGGCGACGTTTAAAGAAAGGACTTATTTTCATGTTATAAACGGCAGAGTGGTTGTAAATCCCTGCAATCGGCTGCTTCTAATGGAGGGTGTCATTCCTACAAGCTTCGAGGATGTGCCACTCATTTGTCACAAAGAAAACGCCTACTGGAAGGAAGGATACAATTTTGTGTGAACAAGAGAGGTCCTCAACAAAAAAAAAGAAAAATAAAACGACTTTGGAGAAGCAGCCACTGCAAACCAAGTGAACTAATAGAAGCACATCATGCTGCAGGATAAGAGTTAACTGAAGTTGTACCTATTGCAGCATACTGAAACTATTTAGGTGGAGCTGCAGAGCGAAGTAAGTATGGAACGGGAGGTGTGCCCAACAATAAACTTCCTGACACCAGGCGGAACAAACTATAATTTTACCAGCGAACCAGGGACATTCACTTTCGGGAATTGCAAGTTCAAGTGAGGGTGCCGAGATGAAGATGATGCTGCCGAAAGTAGTGAATGTTGAGCAGGCCAATGTCAGGAAGTAGCAACATTAGGTTGTTCCGTCTGTCGGGGCAAACTGCACCTAACACTTGATGTTTCCTCACCAGATGATGCACTGTTGGCGCTGAACAGCACACATTCCCAGATGATGTGTGCTGGCAGTAGTATGAAATTGAACACAGCCGAAAAATTTGAGGTTTGTTTCCCGCTCGTACTTTTCTCTTAAGTGCAAGCTCACGTGACAGTAGAATGAAAAAATCAAACTTGGTGGGTACTTTCACTGATAATTATCAGCTGTTATTTGCAGTTGTGCGTCTTCTTACAGTGTTCAACTTTTTTGACAGTAGTGAACTGATGCTTGAACGTGTGGAAAATAAAATACGTTTTTGTACAACTGAGCGGGTGCATTGTAGAATATTTTTTAACATTGCAAGCCAGAAACGCTTGTTGAGTGTATTGCCACATTCCTTTCAAGTTTTGTTATCGTCATGTTTCACTATGCTCAGCGCACACCGTGTCTACGGTGTTGAAAAAAGCTTCCAGGCAGGAGTAGATCACTTTCGTAAGATTTCACCCACTTCGTGAACCTTTCTGGTTACTCTGGAACTTACGTCACTGCTAGCGATAACGCTAGAATGTTCGATGGCAAGTGCATAAATGCTGACACGCTTCGCCGCTTGTCAGTTGAACGATGGCCGACGCTCTGCTCGCCGCTACCAGTACCAGTGTCTTGCCGTAATCTGATTTTCTTTTTACGTGGCCACAAGTTAGGCCCAAATAAACAGTTTCTAATCTAACATTCTAGTCTCATGCTTTCAGCCATGTCACGATGCCGTGACATCTGATGGAGGTGCTGGGTAGTCAGATCCAACGTTTTTGCGTTGATTACCGCCGACTGAACAAGATGACCAAGAAGGACGTGTACCCTCTTCCACGTATGAACGACGCTCTGGATCGTCTGCACAACGCGAAGTATTTTTCGTCAATTGACCTCAAGACCGGCGATTGGCAAATTGAAGTCGACCAGAGAGATCGAGAGAAGACTGTCTTTATCCCACCAGACGGCGTTTTTGAGCTCAAGATTATGCAATTGGGTCTATGCTCGGCGCCTGCGACGTTCCAGCGTGTTATGAACATTGCTGGCGTAATAGAAGTCGCAGACTAGCCTCGTGTACTTGGATGACGTCGTCTTGTTTTCCTCGAGCTTTGACGAGCATCTCGGGCGCCTTCAAGCAGTACTTACAGCTATCAAGACCTGCGGACCCACCCTAAAACCCGAGAAGGGCCACTTCGCGCACGAGGAGCTCTTGTTCCTGGGACATGTGATTAGCAAGTTTGGAGTACGTCCCGACCAGCGGAAAACAGCCGCCATCGCCGATTTCACACCGCCCACGGACAAGAAGGCAGTACGCCAATTTCTCGGAATGTGCGCCTATTCCAGAAGTTTTGTCAAGGGATTTTCACAGATCGCCGTGCCACTAACTCGCCTCACGAAAACAGATGTCAAATTCAAGTGGGACACGGCACAAGATGATTGATTGATTGATTGATTGATATGTGGGGTTTAACGTCCCAAAACCACCATATGATTATGAGATGCGCCGTAGTGGAGGGCTCCAGAAATTTCGACCACCTGGGGTTCTTTATCGTGCACCCGAATTTGAGCACACGGGCCTACAACATTTCCACCTCCATCGGAAATGCAGCCGCTGCAGATAGTATTGAGATCCCGCGACCTGCGGGTCAGCAGCCGAGTACCTTAGCCACTAGACCACCGCGGCGGGGCGGGCACAAGAGGAGGCATTTCAGAAGCCTAAATGACGCCTGCATACACCGCCACTACTTGCGCATTTAGAGGATTACGCCGAAACAGAAGTACACACCGACGCAAGCAGCGCAAGACTCGGCACTGTCCTTGTTCAAAAGACCAACGGCCTGGAAAGGGTTGTTAGTTATATGGTATTCTAAAGCCGAGGCCAACTATTACACAACAGAAAAGGAGTGCCTCTGCATCATCTGGGCAGCGTCGAAATTTAGCTCTTATCTCTACGGGAGGCCTTTCAAAGTTGTGAGTGACCACGACGCACTGTGTTGCCTAGCTAACTTGGACCCTTCAGGTCGCCTCGCACGGTGGAGCTCAAGACTTCAAGGATTCGACATTACCGTCGTTTACAAGTCCGACAAAAAACACTCCGACGGCCACTGCCTCTCTCGTGCTCCGGTCGACCCACCACCGCTGGATGACCACGATTATGAGTACCTCTTGGGAAGCATAAATGCCGACAATTTCGCCGAGCGACAGCGAGCCGACCCTGAACTTAGAGGGCTAGTGGAATACCACGAGGGCCGGACTAGTGTCGTCTCAAAAGGTTTCAGGCGAGGTGTGGAGTCATTTTTGTTGAAAAACAACGTCCTCGTAAAGAAGAACTTTTCTCCAGTACGAGCCAGCTACCTTATTGCTGTACCTTCGGCGATGCGACCCGAAATTCTGCAGGCCCTTCACGATGACCGAGCAGCTGGCCAAGCATGAAGTTACTGGACAATCGCCTTTCTGCTTTACTCATGAAATCCACGGAGTTTTCTGGACACTCTATTATCTTTCTCGCATCAGGAAGATCTGTCCATCGCTCAGACGTTGTGTCCTACTGAAGAAGCACGTCAACTAGTGCGCCTTCAAACATTGTCTTCTCAAGAACACAGCAAGAGTCGCTACGATGCCAAGCATATCCCCGTGGAGTTTTGTCCTGGTGACTACGTTTGGCTGTGGATTCCTCTTCGTAGGAAAGGATTGTAACGAAAGTTTCTAGCAAACTATTCCGGCCCATTCAGGATAGTCACTCGTCTCAATGACGTGAATTACGTTGTCGCCCAAGTCACAGCGATAACCGGCGTTCGCGCACTACGCAAATTGTTCACGTAGCCCGCCCCAAACAGTAACATCATAGGCCAATTTAACTTGCTCGGGAGCTTCGTCTGCCGCCGGGGGAAATGCAACGAAGATGCGCAAGCCTACGGGGCGCGGAAGAAGAAGAAGGGTGGTGGAGCGGCGCTTGCACTGCTTGGTTGGGTGAACCGGACTTGGCCTGTCTCAGAAGTACGCTGCTCTTTCCCAACGCCATTTCACCTCATCTGTAAATAAACACAATAACTCGTAACATTATTTTACTGGATAAAATTATATGTATCTATACACAAAATATGTGTATTCGAAGAATTTGTTTCTTTAGATATCATACAGTCATGAGCGAGAAATAGGGTAAAATGGAACCAACCAGCAGAGATTAGTTTATAGCATAGCTCCTCTACAAGACATAGCTTGTACACATTGCGTTGGTTGAATATGTTGATTTCAACAAATAAATTTCATTCAGAATAAACAATATGTTCTTCGTGGTTGTATATGTGTGTGACATTTATGCCCATTGTAATACCTGTTGCCAATTACTATTAAGGGCACAAACCCACTCAAGCTGAATACACGGGTTTTGTCCATGCGCTTGTCAACTATACTGGAACTGTTGTTAAGAAAAAATTAACTTCGGTTTGAAAATTTATTGTAGTAACCAAAAGCAGAGTATCTCTCTTTCATGAAAACTATTTCCCAGTATTCTGCTGGTGCGGGAAAATCGGGAAACCTCTCAGCACTATTCGATTGGCTGCTACAATTCATTATAACCGTGTACCGCGGCATTACACTGATGCACGCAACATGACAGGTAGCGAGAGAAAAGACACAAACAATCACTCTGTTTGTGTCTCCTCTATTCGCGTTTTGACGCCTTGCTGCATGTAATGATTGCCACCAAATTAGCACGAAAACGTGTCCCGACAAAGGCCGTCAACATGGCCGCAAGCAATTAGCTCGCTACATGTCTAGATTTTCTTCAAAACATCGTGATGACTGACCGCTGATCGAATATCCAGACACGCGAAAAGTAATATTCCAGCTATCATATTGGTGTTTTGGCACTGGGCACTCTTGTGGTAACAGAGGATGGAGGGGGAAAATATGAATTCTGAATTCTGTATTTCATGAGGGAGCACTCCACTGCGCTTTCGATTCAAAAGGGGAGTGAAAAAAAAGAGCGCAAAAGCCACCTTCACAAAAAAGTAGTACCCACCACAGAGCATATTCTCTGGCCGGGTCCCCTGTTAAAATAAAGTCTCGGGGACACCGCAAATTGAAACCAGTACCTAATAGATTGTAGTTGAACGCTGTAACCACCCGTTCACTGCTGCAGTGCTTGAGATGAAAGCTTGCCACTGCAGCATTTACCCTCGAGAAAATATAACGTCAATCCTTTAAATGACGCCAAATACATAATGTCAACTGAAACTTGGTCAAAAATAGAAAAAAGAGTTCGAATGCGTTCGCCCAAGCTTACTAGAAGGTAGAAACCACCAAGTGTGGCTGTATAACCATGTACTATTTATCTTGTACATTACTGTCATGATGTTCGAATAACCGGCTCTAATGTAGCCTACCGTCCCATATTTTTCGCAAATATAAATGAAATAAATAAATATTTATTGTCAAACGAAAATGCTAGTCAACTGTCCTTAATTCACTGTCACTGGTGTCACATTCAGTAAATCAATGCTTAGTTTGTTTCCATTATCGTTATTTAGGGAAACGTTTCTTCATAAACTCACAACTCTCTTAATTAGCATTGATTCTCGCATCTAAAGACAGTCACACTTCTTCTCGCTCTCTGTGTGGCTGTCGCTTCCATTAAACGCGTACTCCGCTTTTTATGCTCTCCAAGCATCCGACGCTGCTTTGCGAAAACTTTTCTGACGCCTGCTGGGCCAGAAAGTTGTTTTAATATCTATCACTTCAATTTCACGCTTTCGCTGAGACAAAACGAGAGTCTCTTTCTCTCTCTCTCTCTCTCTCAGTTTTTTGTTCTTTTCGCGTGTGTGGTAATGTATCTTAACTTCAAGAATCGTATACACGTCCCTTGCTATATGTTTGGTCATGAAACCACCACTCGTCGAAATAACTGCACCGTGTTTTGTGAAAAGAATTAGCACTGAGACACCTCCCAACGAGTCTTCCGCGTTTTACGTAGTCACATATCTTAGAGAAGCGTATGCACGTTCTCACATTTCAGCTTTATCAAAACGCCGCGGTGCATAGAACCTGCGAAATTGCGCTCACAATTGCATTTGATGACTCCAGTTCTATATTTCTGCAGAATTCGTCCACAGGCACAAAAGCCGTTCCTGTGTCTTGTAATAAGATATGCATGTTTCGATACAAATTCACAAACTTATGCTCTGCAAATCTATAAATTTTACGAACAAACAGACGCAAATATCAAGACCATAGCAACACAAGGCACACATATGCACGCACAATATACAATTATAAAATCACTGATTTAAACACCTGGGGCCGTATTCACAAAGCTTTATCTTGGCTGTGCAGTTTCTTAGCCAAAAATTCTCTTATCTCGAGGAATTCCGATAGCACGGGGACGAGTTTAACTTTCTCAGCAATTAAGAGGGTGAAGAGGACACACGAAATCTGAGGAAACAACAGGGAAAGACGTCGACACAGAAAGGGCAACTAGTAGCAATGCGATGAACTGTAAGAACATGCTGTTGTTAACGCCATATTGGCTTAGTGGTAGCGGAAATGGCTAGTAATGAAATTGAACTGAGCTACAGGTAATTTGGGTTTGCTAATGTACGTGGGTTGTTGTTGTTATCGAGGTATTGAGTGCTTACACATGAATTCTGTGAATTGGTTTTGACTGTTGAGGGTATAAAGTGTGTTTTTCTTGCCACGCCTGTCGCTCCGTTTCTCTCAAATCCATCCTTCGCAAGCACTCGCAAGATGAAATTTTAACACATCATTTTTCTCCGAAGCCTAGATGCTATATGTAAAAGCTGTTGGGGGTATAATAATAGCTACGTCGTACAACGCCACTTTAGCTAGAGGATCAGCCGTTTAATTTAGAATTAGGCTTCTATGGCCAGGCACCTATACTAATCTAACCTTAGTTAAGTAATTAGGTATTAGTGAATTAACTTCTTTTTTTGCTTTGAAATTACCGAAAGCCATGAGCGCACTGCAGACTGATGAAAAGTCCGTTAATGCTATGGAAGAATTCATTGATGTCAGTTTCCGAAGGGCCATGACTTCAGCTGAAAAATCTGAGATAGAAATGGGTGTCAAATCTAAAATTAGGAGGCAAAGTGACCACTCGAGAAGAGGGCAGAATATACCTATGCCACTCTTTTCATCTCTCTACGAAGCGTGCGTCGCAATAATGACATTTGCTTGCACTTTTAGCAGGTAGTCCTGTAAAGTAGCTCTTAACATACTACTCGGGTGGTATTTAGCACTATTAAACAAAATGTCATCAATGTAGGTTTAAGGAGAATCATCGCAAGCTTTGCTTTGCTTTGCTGTTCTAGAAACATGGCACGTACCCACTTTAGGGGATTGGCCAAGAATGCAACATAGAGACTGTTAAATGTTGTTTTAGGTAAGCTATGAAATTTAAAACCAAATATAAAGAAATGATAAGACAAATATACGTAAAATGTTCAATTTAACTACTAGTAATATGCTTTTGAGCCTGTATTCCAGACTGCCGTCATAACCTGACGGGAATCATTTGGAAAACTTAAGTTTTTACTTAATAAAATGAAGAAAAATTTTAAACAGCAGAATAAAGTCGTACTCGTTGAGTATTGTTAATAAAATTACACACGGCATGAAAGGCATCCTTGTGGCAGTATCCTAAGCCTGAGGCACCGAAGCTTAAATTATTTTCCTCCGATAAGCTCAAGCCTATTTTTTGTAAAAGGAGTAATTAGAAATCGAGTTCTGATACAAGATAATTTTGCACATTACAAAAAGTAATCTGTGAAATTTTCCAGTTCTCCACAGAATTGCCAGAGGGGTGATATCATCAGACAAACCCTGTACCAGTAAAAGTTTAATGTGGGGACACGACATCGAAATCTGGGGTTTATCACTTCCGATTGTCGATAATGGCTCCACTGCGATTTCCATGGTTATTTTATCTTATCTGTGTGGATAGCTGATCTCCTTAACCTGATTGCGGTGAAGTATTCTACCACCGGGAGAACCTGAATTATTGCTAGATCTAGCAATGGGTGGGCTAAAGCGTCGGTCATTTCATTTAATGGTAACGCACAGTGACCTGGTACCCATACTAATTTCAGGTACTTCAGCTGAAACGAAACTAGAGATTGTAACGTCGTGATGGCACTGGAGGTATGATAACTTGTAGAAGCTGTGCATACCGAGAGCGAATCAATAATTATTATTGCTCTCTCATTCTTCGGAAGTTTTCTCAGTGCCATGATGACTGTCATTAGCTCCGCCTCAAAAACGGGAATTAAATCGGGTAGCCTCACGGCAAATGACCAGTCAAATAATAGGGAAACTATTCCTACACCTGCCCTTTCCTCAATGACGGAAGCATCTGTGGCTTTTATGTTAAATATTGGTGTATGCTATAGGTAATCTGCCAGCCTGTCCTCTAAGAATTTGCGGTATTTAAATTTAGATTGTGGAGGAAATACCTCATCATATTCTATATTAGGAACATGCTTTGAGGTATCAGATGCAATTAGGTCACTAATGTTGACAGTTATTCGCGACTCCAGCAATTCATTCAGCACCTAGCGGCAATATAGGGAAGCTGCGTACTGAGGTCCAAACAGTCCAAGCGCTAGTCGTATACCGTAGAAGCACGGTAGGATGGTGCCGCCCGTGAAGAAAAAACGAACGGCCAAGCGGATTTCTTCTTTCTAGGTGAAGCACCAGTGTTAACTTGTTATCTCGAACCTATTAAAGGACCATTGTATCCAGTGACTACATGTCGCTGCGGCGCCCGAAGTGTGTAAACAAATTTCGCAGAGACGCGTAGTGCCATGTGCATTACACACATAACGCGACCACTTCAAGAACGCTGCTCGTGTTTTAGGGACCACTGGTGCCAACTAAAATAAGATGCTCAGCATCAATAACGCGCTCCCATTATACAAAGCAACGCAAATTGCAATCATACTGCAGAAAACTCAATATTTGTGTTAGCGACAGCGGACGCGGTGACCTCCGTGAATCCCCCATGCTGCAATTCCGCAGTGCCCTCTCACGTTCATTTGAGTTGCAAATACTTGTAAGTATCTTTTGTAACGGTGATCGCTTTCTTCCTCTCGTTTTGTTTGGGTATGAGCCGTTGCCAGAGGACATTAGCAGCAACATCAACAGCAGCAGCCGTCCATCACTGGTCAACAAATAACATCACTGATGGAGACATATTATGCTCCAGGCTTTCGGCAACCGATGTTCAGATATGTGCCGCTCTCAGAGCGACAGTCACCTGCACAACCACCGCGGCAAGGGCCTGGTATTCTGAAGTACCCGTTTGGTTTCTGCGGCACACCGAAGGAACACTTTGTCAAGACCCTACGCTTTGAGATGGACCAGCAACCCGAATTGGCACAACCACTAAAAAACGGCCCCGAACCCTCGATGAATAAATCGGAAGACGCCACCACTCGCCGTTCCTCCATTTCGTCCGCGACTACCACTGGCGAAGAGGACGATGAGGAACCCGGTGAGATAACAGAGGACGGAGTACCGACTACTTCTTCTCCTACCTCTACGGTTGAAAGCATTGACTTGATCGTTAGTGACCGAAAGTCCACTTCTGCCACTTACGGAAGGAGCGAAGAGATGGATGCTGCGTCTGACATCACCAGCAGCTCGGCCCGCTCTAGCTTCCAAAGCGTTTCGTCGCGCTCGATTCCAGAGGACCTCAAGTGCTACTTCCAACGCCACGTCGGAAGCCTCACTGAAACCACCAGCGCGCCGCTGTCAACTTCTTTCGGCGCCGGAGACCAGGACACAGACGCGCAGCATTGCCGCGACTCCTGGCATGCCACATCACGCCGGTACGCATTGCTTACCGCTCTCGCAACGCTCTCGACGATGCTGCTGGCGGGAATCAGCGCCGAGTTGTACGGCACCCCAATGCGGGCAACCAAAGAGAGGACACCGCTTCTGCTGCTGGAGAACACGGTAGGCGTGGTCCAACACGAACCAGAGGGCAGGGTAAATGCCGAGGTTCCACCGCGCGTTGTTTTCAGGGGCCGCCGACGTAATGGGTACGTGACACCAGATAAGAAAGGGGACACCGACTTGGCAGATGTCGGCGAGCAGGAGGAGCACAAGACTGAACCGTCTGGTTCCACGCCTGTGGCAAATGCGGATGAAGAGCACATGCTTGCGCCTACCATGACCGCTGGTTACAAAGAAGTAAAAGAGGTGGTAGAACCAACCGACCTACAAGAAATAATCGGTGGCCGGGACGACGTCAAGGAGACAATATCGATCGCATTCAAGTTGAATGTAAGTACAACCTTCTATTACTTCTGTTTGAAGCAATTTGCAAGACCATTTTCCTACGTGTTCGGCCCGCAGTGTCATTGGCGTTCCGCAAAACCCGCAATCATTTGCTTTGTTATAGGCAGTAAAAATGCCTTATCAATTTTAAAAGGCCTGAAATACGTATACTCCATTTCCTAACAATTTTCGGAAATCAATCAATTTGCTTTTTCTTTTCCACGCTAGGAGCACCTTCTTCTTGGTTTACCCTAATACTGTTTTTTCTTCATGTTCTCACAAAGATTTGTTGTACCTATTCACCGTACGGTGCGTTCAGCCGAATAAATTTTTATCCGACCTGCATTGATGGTGTAGTGGCTAAGGCACTGACTGGGCTGCTGACCGGAAAGTTTCGGGACCAAATCCCGTCTACATTTTTGATGGAGACCAAGATGCTTGAGGCCCATGTGCTAAGATTTAGGTGCACGTTAAGGAGCCCCCAGTGGTCGAAATTTTTGGAGAAGTACACTATGGCGCTTGGCATATTTATATGATGATTTTGGGATGGAGGTGTTCCAACCCGAGCGGGTAATAGTCAATGACGTACCGAAAACAGGCACCCTTATCCTCCTATTAGTAAGTCGAGTCCTAGAAGACCTACAGGTGTTGCAAACAGTGGTAAAACAAGGCAGAATTTCAGATAATGATGGAAGCCTGAAGAGATGAAAAATTCTTGAAACGTGTTGTCACTGCAGCCAGTGATTCACAAATGGTCTAGTTTTTTAGGGGCGAAGCTCCTTAGGGCGTGGGCTGTGCGTCCCCTGTATGTAGCCACCTCTAGTTTAGTTCTTGCAGTGTTCACTAGATGGCGGTACCATCCCCTGTATGTAGCCACCTCTAGTTTAGTTCTCGCAGTGTTCACTAGATGGCGGTACCGTCCCCTGTATGTAGCCACCTCTAGTTTAGTTCTTGTAGTGTTTACTAGATGGTGGTACTTGTAGCTGATGATGAAAAGATGCAAGATGTTATAAACTAGAAAGCGGTACTTGTAGTTGATCAAAGACGCGAGATATTATAAAATAGGAATGATGTCACATATGGCGCGTGTCATTTGTTGAAGGCAATCGTTCGATTTAGTGCGGCGACGTACGCTAGGGGGAGCGATGTAATAAAATCGAGTGGGCAAAATGTAGAGGATTCATGGTTTACCAGGTTTACCTCCGGAGCTTCGTCCACTCATCATCATTCACTTCGTGGATATGGCGGCACTTTTTTTTCAATGTATGAGCTGCATATTGTAGATTGTGTATGTGTACTCTCTCCCCCATCTGAAACAGAAAAGGAGGAGAGAATAAATGCGCTTTTTTTTCTCCTCTTCCGGGCCACCGTGGCTAATTTGGCAACTCAATGAAAACAGGAATTATATAGGTAGACACAGAATATAGCTCGTCACTCTCGAATATTGTGTTTTCCTCACGCCTGCAAGCAAATAGTTTTGTCCGGGTGTTACTCTTATTCAGAACGGATCACCGTGTGGTCCGCCTACCTTCACATACTGCCAACGTCCTCAGCGCGAGTTTTTCTACGAGAGCGCTACCGGAGATTGCGTGTCGACAGTGACTCATCGGCTGGGCGTCTGCATTCGCGGCTCCAACAGGTATCACTCGAAGAGTAGCTGTCTGCAAGCGTGTGTTAAGAAGCGGCCTTTGAAACAGTGCTCACAGCCATCACTGTTCGTGGAATGTGACAGGTGTGTTTTTACTCTTTCTCACGTGCATGCATAGATATCTTAGAACAGCTGGTGTTTTAGGTACTACTTTAATGCTGATCATAATAGAAAAATAAAATCGCCCCTATTATATTGAGGGTAAAAAAATGCGCATATTTCGCGCTCAGTCGTGAAAAACTTCGTATAACGGAGCATGGACCCATCGGCACTCGTACTCGGCTTTTGTCACGTCGACGTCTTCGTTGAGCCATGACCTCCGAGATAACAGGTGCGTGGCGCATTTCTGTCCAGCCGTCCCAATCGCACGGAGAGAACATGTTTCAAGAGGTGGCTGTGGCCCCCTCTTTTCCGCACCGCCGCTCTCCCACAGAGGATCGAAAAGGCTGCCGCGCTGTTGGCGCCGCTTGCATGTACCGAGAGAAAAAAACAAATTCGCTAGTTTAAACATATCTCGCGCTCATTTGGAAACGACAGGAGAAGGTTTACGAGACGCAAAGTGAATGCTTGGGTGTATATTGCAACATGCATGTATATTGATAATGATATTGAGTGGTAGCACTTGTTTCATAAAACAAGTGCTACCCCAAGGAATTTCGGTCACCACGCTAAGACCCTTAATTGACAACCACATCACCTGTTTTATGGCAGACGTATGTCCCGATCACCCACATCACTCGCAGGATGCCACGTGTCTCGATGCTACCCTACGCTCCATAATCGCCCCGGACCTCAAACCTGAGAAACCAGCCGTGCTATGCCGCCTTCTGGCTTCCTACCGCGACATATTCGACATCGACAGCCGTACACTTGGCCAGACTTCAATCGTCAAGCACTGCATTAACGCAGGTGATTCTCATCCAATTCATTCGCGACCATACCGGGTGTCTGCCACCGAGCGTAAAGTAATTCAGCAAGAAGTCACCAAGATGCTAGCCAAAGGAATTATCGAACCCTCTTCGAGCCCTTGGGCGTCCCCCGTTGTGCTCGTTAAAAAGAAAGATGGCACGTGGCACTTCTGCGTGGATTACCGTCATCTGAATATAATCACGAAAAAGGACGTTTACCATTTACCCTGCATAGACGACGCTCTCAATTGTCTCCACGGCACCCGATACTTTTCCTCAATAGACCTAGGTTCCGGCTACTGGCAGATTGCTGTAGACAAAAAAGACCAAGACAAGACTGCGTTTGTAACTCCAGACTGCCTATATCAGTTCAAGGGTATGCCGTTTAAGCTATGCAACGCCCCAGCCACGTTCGAGTGCATGATGGACTCTCTGGTACAAGGGTTCAAATGGTCAACATGTCTTTGTTATCTTGACGATGTCGTTGTATATTCGCCAACATTTGAGACCTACCTTCAATTTTTGTCAGCTATTCTCGACATATTCCGCACTGCAGGCCTTCAATTAAACTCATCGAGGTGCCACTTCAGACGCCGGCAAATTACAGTGTTGGGCCATCTTGTCGATGCCTCTGGTGTGCAGCCGGACCCCGAGAAAATTCGTACAGTCACCAGTTTTTCTGTACCCTAGTCAGCCAAAGACGTCCAAATTTTTGTAGGACTTTGTTCCTATTTTAGAAGGTTTGTGAAAGATTTCGCCACCATCGCTCGACATATCACAGAACTTCTGAAGAAAGACATTACATTTACGTGCGGTATCGACCAAGCTGCTGCTTTTTCTGACCTGATCATGCTACTGTCGACTCCACCTTTATTGGCTCGCTTTGACCCATCCACTCTGACAGAAGTTCGAACCGATGCCAGTGGTTACGGAATCAGGGCCGTCTTAGCCCATTGCCAACGAGACATGACCGAGTTGTCGCCAACGCTAGCCGCCTCTTCACAGCTGCTGAGCGCAATTATTCCATTACAGAGCGGGAATGTCTTGCTCTTGTTTGGGCAGTCTCAAAGTTCCACCCATAATTATATGGCACAAATCTCTCTGTGATAACTGACAATTATGCGCTATGTTGGCTTACGTCACTGAAGGATCCTACTGCCTGGCTCGGGCGCTGGGCTCTGTGACTGCAGGAGTATACCTACACGGTGACGTACAAGTCCGGACGCCTACATCAGGACGCAGACTGCCTGTCTGCTACCTGGTTGCTGAGTCGAGCACTATGCCGGATGCCGACACCGAGCCTAGCGTCTTTTCCCTTTCGCGAATGACAATCATCGGTGACGAGCAGCGCCATGATGCGTCCTTGCGTGCTATCATTGACCACCTCGAATCACCATCTTACAATCGGTAACATCGCTCATTCGTGCTCCACAATGGTGTATTATACCGCCACAGTTTTGAGCCGGATGGGCCAGCCCTGCTGCTTGTCATTCCGAAACACCTTCGCTCAGAAGTTCTATATGAACTTCATAACCTTCCAACTGCTGGCCACCTTGGTGTGTCACGCACTTACGACCGAATACGCCAACGCTTCTTTTGGCCAGAGCTTGCACGCTCATTCCGAAGATACGTTGCGGCTTGTGAGAAATGTCAGCGCCGCAAAACACTATCGACACTTCACGCTGGACGCCCTCAACCACTTGATATTCCGTCAGAACCGTTCTTCCGCGTTGACTTAGACCTACTTTGCCCTTACCCCTTGTCTTCCTGGGTAACAAGTGGATAGCCGTGGCCACCGACTACGCCACGCGTTATGCCATCACACGAGCTTTTCCAACAAGCTGCCCCACAGATGTCGCCGTCTTCCTCCTCAATGACGTGATTTTGCAAAACGGAGCCCCATGGCAGCTGCTTTCAGACCGTGGCCACACCTTTTTGTCGAAGGTCATAGCCGACATCTTGCAGTCCTGTAAAACGAGAAACAAGCTCAATACGCCATACCACCCGCAAACCAATGGACTCACGGAGCGTCTAAACTGAACTCTTACAGACATGCTCGATAAGTATGTTTCTACCAACCACACCGACTAAGATCTCGCGTTGTCATACGTCACATTCGCCCACAATTCTTCGCACCATGACACTGCCGGTTACTCTCCATTTTTTGTCTGCTGTTTGGCCAAGAACCAACATTGCCTCTAAACACCATCATACCGTCCCCTGGAGTACCGACCAGTGAATATGCCGTGGACGCTATCACTCGGGCGGTTCACGCACGCGAAATCACCTGTACTTGCCTTCTGACCTCTTAAGACAAGCAACTGCGTTTTTATGACCAACAACACCACGACGTACACTTTCCGCCCGGTTCTTTGGTCCTGCTCTGGTCTCCGACCCGTCAAGTTGGCTTGTCAGAAAAACTGCTTACTCGCTACACAGGTCCATACCAAGTCCTTCGTGTGGTTACTCCTGTAACATATGAAATTGGTCCTGCCACCCCGTCGTCCTCACGTGCTCAACAGGCTACCGATATTGTACATGTTGCGCGCTTCAAGCCCTACAACTCTCCTAGTGTTGTTGACATTTAGATGCGCCGAGACGGTGCTTGTGCCGTGGGGGGTTATGCTACATTCATGTATATTGAAATTCTAGGGATGGACGCGCGTGTGTGCCTCACGAGGAAGACGAAGGGTTGTCTCCACTCAATCGCTGGGCGAACCGGTCACGCCATTACCGCGGGTTTTCAATACATCAAATCCCCAGCCTCTTCGATACGGCGTCCCTTCTTTTCCGTAACAATATATTCTCCAATGGGCTTTTTTGTAGATTTGTGCCACCCATTCTAAAACACTTATCATCGTGATGACTGTATAAGGAGATCAGTATGTGCTGAAAACGTACTACGGAATTGCCGAGCTGTATTCTAGATAGGGGCACGGCCGAGCTAGACTGCATCTGTGCGCTCGCTTGTTACGGCCTCCGCATTGTTCATGGTACATGTCTCTCGCCGCCGCTTTGAGGGAGATGCTGTGACCGTGACCTTCCTCCGCCACTCCGTGCAGCGCGCGCAATGCCGGCACATGAGTTCGGGTGCGCTTTTCCACTCACCGCGCATTGAAAAACAAATGGCTTAATCATTGAATACGCACAAATGGTTTATGGCATTGCTCATACCTGATGATAACGGGCTTAGACCTATATGCCTTGGAACAGTGCACTTTGCTGGCAGTGTCACCAGCTCCGCTGTGCGAGCATAGTCGTAGCCTCTTTGGGACAAAAAGCGCAATATCACACCCTCCTTAACATCTTCGTCTGGGTACGCGGAATGCTTTTATATATGATGTATATGCTTTTATATATGATGCAAAAGCAACATGGCCTATTTCTCTCTTTTCTTTGCATCTGTTGCGATTTTTTAACGCATGCGTGAGGCTTGCCTTCGCGATAATATCGGGGCGCCTTTTTCTTTTCTTTGAGCAATTGCTGCTCTTCCTCGCATTTTGAACGATGGTGCGACACTAAGTAGTGCAGTCGTCCTATAATAGTCTGGTATCTACCCATGCGATCAGCGTCGCTGTTCTTTATTTGCGTGCAAACACTTACTGCTGCTTGGTCAGTGAAAGCGTCTTGTGAAGTTGCAACATCCAGATCTGTTTCGTTGATATCCGCTTTTCGTTTCCTCGATGTTTGACGAAGGGGCTAAGCTCACGAAGGAGAACCTTTGCGACACTTTTATGCTGTTGGAATCAGGTAGGAAGGGTACTCCTCGAAAAGTTTAGGTGCGGAGTCAAGAACAAGATTTCTGATGCGGAACGCAGGCACATAGTTTTCATCGCGCAAGTGTCTGCTGCATACAACAGTCGATGCAGACTTGTTTGAGGATGAGGTTGTATCTCGAAATATTCTTTTGTCACTTCACGCACAGCTCAGTATTGTTTGGAAATCGGTGAGAAGAAACACCGGGAGTTTTTCCCGTACGGGACTTGCAATATGGATCATAGCGATACACCTTCATCTAGGTAATATATATCCATGTGCGCAATGCGCGTTCTGAAGGTTGTGTGACTGCCTTCTCGAGTCGAGAAGTCACTGTAGACTAAACACTGACAAAGCACGGAATGAAATGCAGTCGTGGTGGGTAAATCGCAGTATAAAGCAAGCCACACTAAACATGAACGGAAATCGACAGCAACCTGATTGGTGTCGTGTATCAAGACCCGAGCCCTACACCAAGAAGGACCACTTCTCTTGGACCCATCGCTGCGCCCGGAGACACTCATCATAGTACGTGTGGCAGAGAAGGTCCTCTCTTGCAAATGCTTGTAGCCGGAGGTGGTAGCTCATTGCAGAAAGTTCAGGTCACGTCTTCCGAGTAAGCAGTGTAATTGTGTTAGTGGTTAAGACTTTTCCGGACTATTGTCAAGTTACACAAGAAGTCTGCTCTTGACAACCAGTTGAACTCCACAGATCGTAGTCATGAGCTCTCAGCGTTGAAACTGTTGCTCCCACGTGACCACCTTAATGTAGCTTTTGTAGATTGAATGACGCCCTGAACAGCTTCCCCACCAAGGAATTCTCTCGCCCCTGAACTTCCAGCTGACGGTTGGCTAACATCGGAAGACAGTGAGCATCTGGACAACCTTAGCGTCGAGCCATGAACTCTTCAGCTGGAGATCCTTCTGGCTGAGATAACTTAGCGCGTGCGGTAAAGCGTCAAACACAGCACGAAGCGTCGTGATGGCACCTCGGTGGAAATATACATTGTCCTGTTGCAGTAGTGTTTCAACTCTCCCTGCGCGTTCTTCGTTCACAGTCGTTCACTGTTTGTTCAGCTTGGTTCAGGAGTTCGCATTCTTCTGTGAAACTGCTCGCTTGCGCTCGCGCATAGCACTCGGCAGAGCTTTGATTGACGCTGACTGAAGGTACCTCTGCACCTTGCTCATTCAGTGGCACTGAAATCCAACCACAAAAGTTTGTTCTTCTCTCCTATATGTCTTACGTTCTGGCAGAGTCTTGTTGTTTTCCTCAGCAGGCGCCTTGATCCCCATGACGTTTATCACAGTCAGGAACAAACTTCGTGCTACAGTGCAGAAATAAAGCGCTTGTGGATGCTGAACTTCTCTCGTGTTCCGTGGCGCCTTGAATGGTCCAGCTAAACTTGGTTTCCATGGCCGTCAGGTTGCTGGGTAAATGATCAACCCTTCCAATCGCCACCTTCCAGTAAACGACGCAACCAAGAAAGACGCTTACTACCATGCGGTGCTAGGTGTCGGGATGAAAGTGGCCTGCAGCATCATACTCCTTGTCAGACAAAAGTCACAGAACATTAGTACTGGGTGGCGGGCTTGTAACTGCGCACACTTGATTGATTGATATGTGGGGTTTAACGTCCCAAAACCACCATATGATTATGAGAGGCGCCGTAGTGGAGGGCTCCGGAAATTTTGACCACCTGGGGTTCTTTAACGTGCACCCAAATCTGAGCACACGGGCCTACAACATTTTCGCCTCCATCGGAAATGCAGCCGCCGCAGCCGGGATTTGAACCCGCGACCTGCGGGTCAGCAGCCGAGTACCTTAGCCACTAGACCACCGCGGCGGGGCAACTGCACACACTTCGGGTACCTACAAGGCTTCCATGGTTATCTCTATGTCTCTATGTTGGCCTCGTAAAATGAAGGCTACCCATCGACTGCGTGTTACTTCGCGGGGCTCAGAGGGGCCAAACAAAACCAAAGAAAGTTTTTCGGTTCTAATAACTGGGCATCTGAGGTTCTTTGAGGCATCCACTCGGATGAATGTGCGCTGACTGCCACTGTCAAGAAGGATGCGCACGAGACGCTTTCGGGACCCACAATGGATCCAGACTCGTCCTGTTTAAAGAAGAACGGCGTTGATTCTGCTCAGGGTGATTAGGGCCGAGGTCACATAAGGCGTGTTACTGCCTCGCCTGGTGATGCGCGGGTCGTCCTGGTTTACTGTCGTCGCGTTTCTACGGGTTGGGGCTGCCGGTGTGAAGAATTCACAGAAGATAGTGAGGTGTCATCGATTTCACTTACTACAGGCGATGCTGTGTGCACGTCGGCAAAAACGCACCTGTCGTTTGTGCAAGCAGTGAGCAGTGCGCAACCGGGCCCGTTTTTCCACAGCCGAGGGTTCAACGCTGCAGTCCATGATGGTGTGCTGAAAACTGCTGCATAAAGGGCACACGTCTTCTCCAACTGTAACAGATTCGGCAGCAAGTGCGGACGCCGTAGGCAAATGTCACATCGGTGTCGACGGAGGTTCGACGTCTTCACGCCGTGAGCGCAAGAAAAAGTCGCCGCTTGTTCCGGCCTGCCTTCCTCTCAAACCTTAATCTAAATACGCAGAAAACTGAGCAATTCGGCAGCTTGGCGAGCTCTTTCCAGGTGTCGCGATGCCAGACGTTTCCTGCGGTGCTTCCTGCACCATCTGGCGGTAAAAAATCGCAGGATAGACCAGCAGCCACTTCATCAAGACGCAGTTGAGGACCACATCGCACTGGTCAGGAATGACGCCCGAACCGGTCAGCGCGTGGACTCGAAAGTTGACCTCGTCGTAGAGCAGGCGAAGTTTCTCCACGTCTGCCGACGACTTGACTGTCGCTAAAAGGAGAAGGTGGTCACGTGCTCGTTGACAAGCAAGTCGTGTCGACCAAATCGCTCCGTCAAGGTCTTGATCGCAATGATGTAATTGTCTTCGGTTAATCGTCTACCCTCGATTGCTCTCTTTGCTGCACCGCTCAAACAGGACTGAAGGTACTTGAACTTCTGGATCTGTAAAGTCTTTATTCAGGTGAATCGCGGCACTGAAATGGTCCCAGAAAGACTGACAATCGCGAATTGCGCCGGAAATCGTCGGGATCTACAGTTTCAGCAGGACCACCGTGCGATAACGCGGCATCATTCTTTGACTGTGAATCGCATTGCCTACTCGAGAAGGGTCACTGACCTGTTTCTGGGCTGCGGTACTGGGGCCGCCAGCGTCGGCGTTCAGTGGTGTAGCCACTGACCTCACCCACTCCTTACTGTCGCCTTAGTTGCGGCCTCTCAGAAGAAGATACACCCTCGCGACATGGCGTAAGAGGCCCTTCGGTCATACTGTTCCACGACCTCGAGCTATTCCTCGTAGTCATCGTCGTCAGTCACATCAAAGAGTTCTTTGCTTAAGTTGACAAGTTCGGCGTTCTTTCGATTGACATAGGCAACGTGGGAGTCGACCTGACTAGCGTCGGGAACAGAGGCCTGCAGCTCGTCGGTCAGGAGCATGATAGCTTATGTGAAGCTGGCCCTAACAACGCCATGGTTCTTGCGCAGCCGCTCCAACGAAGCCATCGGAAGTAGAAGTCTTGGAAGGGCGTGACCGGGGGATTTTCGGCACCAGAATGATGTCGCGTATTCAAGATCCGAGCCCTACACCGAAAACGTTCATGTTTATTTCGACTGCTCGTCGAAATACTGCTCGTCGACTGCTCGTCGTGGGTCATCGTTTGAAGACCCGGAGACCTGGCTAAAGACATACGACCACGTCACCGCCCTCAACCACTGGGACACCACAGAAAAGCTCCGCCGCGTTATACTACCTAGAAGACACCGCAAGGACCTGACTTGAAAGTCGGGAGTCTGCGCTCCAAACGTGGGATGTCTTCTACGGCGCATTCCGGCGAACGTTCGTGAGCGTCACTCGCAGGGAGGACCGCTGCTTTGTTAAACACCCGGGTTCAGCTATCAAATGAAAATGCTGCCATTTTCACAAAAGAAATGACCCGCCTATAACATCACACTGACCCGGACATGCCCGAGGAGAAGAAAGTTCGTTTTTTTTATGCGAGGGGCCAAACAGGCGCTCTTCGCGGGATTGATGAGGAACCCATTGAAAATAGTGCAACAATTCATCCCAGAAGCAATTATTGAAAAAACTGTCGAAATGCGCACACGACAGTTCAACCGCCGCTCGGCTTCAGGCTATGCAGAAATACAACCACTGTACTCCGATCACCTGCACGAGACCGTGAGAGCTGTTGTGTGCGAAAAACTTCGCCAAATGTTCCCGTCATGACAGCCTCAAATTTCGTCAATCGCAGACATTGTGAGAGACGAAATCCAGCAATCAATGGGTATCCCTGAGACATCGCAACCGCAACTTTAAGCCATGAGCTACGCTGCTGCTGCCCGACGCTATACTCCACGTACACGTCAAGAGGCCACGCCGCCGAATTTACGTCGCCAGACACAACCACATCCCCCGCCAACGCCATACCGTGCACTCGTCAGCCAGCGCTGCGCTCCAAGAAAAACCGACGAATGGGGCACCCCCGACCACCGGTCCATCTGCCACCACTGCGGGAAAGCCAGCCACACCTACTGCTGCTGCCAGTACCGCCAGATAAGACTACGTTGTTTCGCCATCAACGCGCCACATCCATAGTGGGGTGAAAAATCACGTGACATCGCCGACAATCTCGCCGGAACGCAGAAGACACCCCGAGGATCTTCTCGATCACCTTCATCCGGCCGCTACATGTCTCCGCACCATAGTCAGTACCCTAGCCCAAGTCGGGGCCGGTCGCCTCGCCCGTATCAGAAAAACTAAGTGCAGCAACCTATACAGGTGCAGTTCCTTCACGACGAACTGTCGAAAATCCTCCACCACCGACGACACCGTCACGACGAAACTGCAAGAACCCGCCGTCACCTCAACGTAGCCCCGACGTTGAAACTTCGTGACCAGAAGAAGTCCTGATTACGCAACGTCGAAACAGTGATCCAAAGCATCGCAGCCGTGATCCTACGCCGCGACCCAACCGCAACGCCAGGCAACGAACTAGCGACCTTGACATCCTCATTGAGGGCCACTGTGTCACAGCTCTCGTCGACAACGGAGCCGATTATTCCCTCATCAGTGGGACTTTCGTCGCGAAGCTGAAGAAAGCTAGGACCACATGGGAAGGCCCTGAAATCCGTACAGCCGGAAGTAACCTAGTGACACCAGTGGGAATCTGCGCAGCTAGAGTGAACATTAACAGTTGCATTTATCCTGCAAGCTTCGTCGTACTCCAGCATTGCTCGAGAAATATCATTCTTAGAATGGACTTCTTGAGCCTTCATGGTGCGATCATTGACCTGAGAACAAAGTCGATAACATTATCCACAGAAAAAGCACTGCCGCCGCACAGGTCGTCAGGAAGCCACGCCTGAATGTTCTGGAAAACCAAGTCACCATTTCTCCTCGTTCCAGTGTCCGCATTTCCGTCGGTACTGAAGAATCAACAGACATGCAAAGCGTCGTTCAAGGTGACCGAAACCTGTTGATGAACCGCGAAATTTATTTATTTATTTATTTATTTTCAAATACTGCAGCCGAATGCAGGGCTATTGCAGGAGTGGGGTACATACAGTAGGAAAGAATATGAGAAACATCAAAACAAGTTCTTCCTCAGAACAAATCACAACAATTATCGCCACATTCTAAGCACAACCGGGTACATAAATGAAAAAAAAGAGAGGACAACAAAGTCATTACAGTGACTCCAAAAATCTGACATATTCATTTCAGGAACCAAACCTGGTAGTTCGTTCCAGTACACAATAATTTTCGGAAAGAAACTGTATTTGAATATACTAGTACGCGCGAATAATGGCCTTATGTTAAGATTGTGACCACGTCTAGTTGGCAGAGCATTAGCCTACACGATATAATTATCATTAGGAAGCCGGCATGATGAGGGAATATAAGAGTGCAAAAGTTTCAAAGAATCAATATCACGCCTAGCGCACAATGGAGATAACTCCAAATATTTCATTGCTGAAAAATGAAGCGAACAGACTTCCTTTGGACAGATTCAATTTTATTCACGTCACCCACTCTGTATGGATTCCACACACACGAAGCGTACTCTAATATAGGGCGGATGAGTGTTTTGTACATTAGTAATTTGGTCGATTTTGGTGATTTAGAAGATGTACGTCTTAAGTAACCTAACTTTTTTAATGCTTTAGACGTAATGTAGTCTATGTGCTGCGACCATTGCATGTTGCGTGTGAGCATAACGCCAAGGTATTTGTACGTCTGTGCTCGGGGAACTGCGATGTTGTTGAAGGAGTACGCATATCGCGATGGTGAATGGCTGTTAGTGAAGGACAAAACTACTGTTTTTTGGAAATTTATGCGCATCTGCCAGTCCGAGCATCAAGAACAAAACTGCGAGAAAGAATCCTGAAGTATGGCATAATCATTAGAAGAACTAATTACCTGGTAAAGTACACAGTCGTCGGCGTACAGGCGAACTTTGGACCTAATATTGCTGGGATGGTCATTTATAAAAATCAGAAATAAAAGTGGACCGAGAACGGAGCCCTGGGGGACACCAGATGTGACTTTTACGGCTGAGGACGACTTGGAGTTGAATGAGACGAATAGAGAGCGCGAGTTTAGAAAGCGTGCTGACCAGTCAATTAATTGAGGATTATTTAAAATTACCTGTAGTTTACCTAAATGCTTGCTGTGTATGACGGTGTCGAAAGCCTTCGAGAAATCTCTAAATAATGCATCAATTTGATTACCAATGTCTAAATTACTAATAATATTATGCGAAAATTCCACCAGTTGCGTTATTGTGCTGAAGCCGCGACGAAATCCATGTTGTGTGCAGGACAGAAGATTATTCGTTTCAAGAAACTCAGTTATGTGTTTATGAATGATGTGTTCGAGCAGCTTTCCAGAATTGGAGGTAAGTGATATGGGTCTATAGTTGGAGAGGAGTTGTCTGTTTCCTGATTTATGCAGAGGCAGGACCTTGGCTAACTTCCAGGACTCGGAAACTGTACTTGAAGACAAAGATTTGTTAAAAATGATGGTCAGATAACGTGAACACCATAAGCATATCGCACCAGAAAGCTATTCAGAATATTATCGGTGCCAGTGCACTTCTTCGTATCTAAATTGAGAATCAAGTTTAGGATACCATCTGTGCTAATTACCAGATCGTCGACAGACAGCTCTGGATTTGAAGTTTTAAGCGAAGGGAGAACATTATTGTCGTTCATGAACACTGACTGAAAATTGGTATTGAACGCATTGGCTATCTTATTGGGGTCTGAAACTGCCTTGCTGTTTAATATAAAGGAAACTGTATCGGTTCTATCGGGGTTAATAGAAGACCAGAATTTGCGCGGGTTCGATTTTAGTAATGCTGGAAGTTAAATTTGAAAATAAAAGTTCCTAGCAAATTCCACTTGTTTACGCAGATCTATCACAGCAGTGATAAAGTGACTGACAACGTCTGGATTACCTGGCTTTTTCAAACAACGCAGACGACGAACGCGACGTGAAGTTTGCAGCAAGCTGCGATTCATCCAAGGAATTTGCAGATTTCTTTTTTTTGGTCTTAAGAGGAACGAATTGATCAATGCATGACTTCACGACATGTTCAAATGCGCTAACTAAAGTGTTGACATGACCGTGACTACAAAGTGCCTGAAAAGAATCAAAGTTCGAAGCTAGCATATCTATGATAGAGGCGTCATCAGCATGAACGAAATCATGAAACTGTGTAATGCTAAGCTGCTGTTTAATAAGACGGGATGGAAGCGATATGTGCACAGCTTTGTGGTCAGAAATGCCATCAATGACGTCGCACTGAAATGCTGTTTGAACTAAATGAGCACTGAGGAAAACGAGGTCTAGGAGAGCGTTGTGGCGAGTTGGAGAATATACAATTTGAGTGAGGCCCAGGGTTAAGGACATAGATACGAGTTCCCTAGAAATACAGATTTCTTGCCCAGTGCAACTTTTTGTTTGCCAGTCAATATCCGATGCATGAAAGTCCCCCATAAAGACAAATTCTGAGGCACCGAAGTCATGTTTGTGCACAAATGTGCTAAGCCTTTGTAGATATTCTAAGAACCTGGTGCACGATAGCATACACCAACAATTATTGACAGTTTATTTAAACATAGTTTACACCAAACTAGTTCAACATCAGGTGTGTCGGGGAGCCCAAAAAACTTAATGTCTGAACGAATCAGTAGTGCTACACCACCACCTTTGCCATGTGATCGGTCATTGCGTACTGCTACATAACCGGGTGGGGTAAATTCACAACCAAACACTCCATCATGTAGCTAGGTTTCCGTTATGGCCACTAAATGGGGAGAGTACGACGTAACAAGGGCAAGTAAAGGCACGAGCTTTTTAACAATGCTTCTGGCATTTAAATACAAAATACTTAGTTTTTGAGAAATTCCTGGCAGTCAACGAGAAGGTGCTTTAGTTTTTGAAGCAAACGATTCCTTAATGGCGCCAGTAGAATCACGCTTTAAGGAATCTGTACTATTGTCCCAGATGTAGCGCACGTCATTAATATAGGCATGATCATACCGCAGTTTTACTCTGGATCCGCTATCTCAATATCTGGCAGTTGCGTCCCACAGTTTCTTTCGTAAGGTGCGCACATTCGGGCATAGATCTTAAGTTATGTACAGACCAGACCCTTTTTATTTTCGAAACACATTTCAGGACGCGCATTTTTTTCCTGTAATCAAAGATTTTCATTATGACTGGTCGTGGTCTCCCTTCGCGCGATCTGCCTATGCGATGACATCGCTCAATATCTGGGCATCGTATCTGAAGACGCTCAGATAGCACCTGTGTTACAGCATTCAGCAAACAGTCGGTATTTTCATCACGAGTTTCCGCTAAGCCATGTAAAAGAATATTGTTTCGGCGTGAGCGGTTTTCTAAATCATCTGACTTTAAACTGAGCTTGGTGACAGATTCTTTAAGTGACGCGATTTCAGAGTTAAGCGTATCGTTTGTCACATCACAATTAGCAATAGCTGTGTAAGATTATAATGCAGATACACGAGTCTCAATGGCTTCGAACCGCGAGTTAAATGATTCTTTGACATCGGCAATATCACTTGCAATTTTTTTCTGGCCAGCCAGTAGTTGCGCAAGAAGATTAGTCATGTCGGTTGGGGAACTAGTTGAACTGCCAGTGCCACTGGCAACGGGGGTGTTAACATCGGTTGTCTTAGCAGTATTTGCTGAAGAGACACCTCTAGAACCGGGGTTAAGTTCGACGTCACCACTCAAGAGAAGGCTAGAAAAATGCAAAACACGAGAGCAACAAGCAACAAGACTGTGCGTCGCTAGAGGAATAGGCGAGCTAAGAGGAGGGAACGCAAAAGTGATGCTCACGAACTTCAGCAACGAGTACAGACACGTGAAGAAAGGCAAGACGGTTGCCTACATTGAAGAGATACTGAAAGCTAGCAAAGATTTCGCCGGCAACAATTCCACCCTCAACTGAAACCGTTCAACCAGTTTTCGACAATAATCTGAGCCTTCCGACGCATAAACAAGACCAGCTCGAGAACCTGGTTCTAAAATACAAGAACTGCTTTTCATGCTCATCGAGAATTCAACAGACACCTTTCGCGAAACATCAAATCGTAATAGAAGAAAACACCAGGCCAGTCTACCAGAGTCCGTACAGAGCTTCGACACGAGAACGCGAGGCCATAAAGAAACAAGTTGACGAAATTTTACGCGACATTATCCAGTCTTCAATGAGTACAAGGGCGTCACCGGTGGTGCTAGTGGAGAAAAAGGATGGAACACTACGCTTCTGCGTTGAATATCGCTGACTCAACAATATAACGAAGAAGGGCGTATACCCTCTCCCCCGAATAGACGACGCCCTTGATCGACTCCACAACGCCAAATACTTTTCATCGATGGAACTCAAGACAGGCTATAGACAGGCAGAATAAACTAGATGAGAGAGACCGAAAAAAACTGCATTTATAACAGGCGGTCTTTTCTAGTTCAAAGTCATGTCCTTCGTGTATTGCTCGGCACCTGCGACTTTTCAACGCGTTATGGACACAGTGCTGGCAGGATTGAAGTGGCAGACTTGTCTCGTTTACTTAGACGACGCTATCGTGTTTTGCTCAAGCTTCGACGAGCGTCTTCGGTGTCTGGAAGCTGTACTTCAAGCCATAAAAGCTTCCGGACTCCCCCTAAAGCCAGAGAAGTGCTGCTTCACGTACGAGGAACTCTCGTTCTTGGGCCACGTGATAGACAAGTCCGTAGTTATATCTGGTCCGCAGAAGACAGCCACCATTGCTTCATTTACGCCGCCCGCCGACAAGAAGGCAGTGCGGAAATTTCTCAGCCTGCGCGCCTATCACAGGCACTTGGTCAAAACTTTGCCCGCATCGCCGAGCCCCTCACTAACCTTATGAGGACTCACGTCGAGTTCAAGTGGGAAAGCCCACAGGAGAAAGTATTTAGGGAACTAGACTGACGCCTGCAGATGCCTCCAATACTCGCGCATTTCGACCAAAACGTCAAAACAGCAGTGTACACTGACGCAAGCAGCGTAGGACTCAGCGCCGTTCTTGGGCAGAAGACTGACAGACTGGAAAGGGTTATTAGTTGGGCTAGCCGGTCGCTATCCAAGGCTGAAAGCAGCTATTCCACAACATAAAAGGAGTGCCTTAACATCATCTGGGCAACGTCAAAGTTTTGTTCTTACCTCTAATCCGGCAGGCCCTTCAAAGTTGTGAGCGACCACCACGCCTTGTGTTGGCTAGCTAACTTGAAGAACCCTTCAGATCAATATGCGTCATGGAGCCTGAGACTTCAAGAATACAACATTACCGTCATTTGCAAGTCCGGCCGAAAGCACTGCGATGCCGGCTGCCTGTCGCGAGCCCGCGTTCCGCCACCACCACCCGAAGATCTAAATGACGACTGCTTCTTGGAAACAATAACTGCCGACGACTTTGCTGAACGCCTGCGGGCTGACCCGGCCCTTAGTGTCCTAATCCAATACCTTGAGGACAGGACCTCCGTTGTTTCGGAGGTATTCAAACGGACACTTACGTCGTTTTCACTAAGAAATGACCTGTAAAAGAAGAACTCGCCGCATCGAGCCTTCTTGTGGTGCCTTCAGCTCTGTTACAAGACTTTCTCCAGGCCCTGCACGATGATCCAATGGCAGGACATTTTGGTATTTCGCGCACCCTCGCGAGAATACAAGAAAGGTACTATTGGCCGCGCCTTACCGCTGATGTCGCTCGTTACGTGAAGACATGCCGAGACTTGCATGACGCAAAACACCGCCGACACGGCCAGCAGGCTTTCTTCAGCTGATCGAATCACCTCACCGACCGTTCCAACAAAACAAAATGGACCTACTGGGGCCGTTTCCGACGTCGAATTCGGAAAACGAATGGATTGTCGTAGCTACTGACTACCTCACCCGCTACGCCAAAACAAAGGCCCTACTCAAATATAGCGCCGAAGAGCCAAATTTTTCATTGAGAACATCGTCTTTAGTCATGCAACCCCGGAGTTATCATCAACAATAGAGATATGGCCTTTACAGCTGATATCACTCTAGCTATCTTCAGACATGGCCAGACAAGCCATCACCGCACCACTGCCTACCACCCACAGACAAATGGTCTCACTGAGCGGCTGAAAGGGACAATCGCCGACATTTTGGCTATGTAAGTCGACGTCCAACACAAGACGTGGGACGCCATTCTTTCGTACGTGACCTTCGCATACAATACGACAATCCAAAAAACGACGCAGATGACGCCATACTAGTTAGTCTACGGAAGAATCCCGGCAACGACGCTCGACGCTATGCTTCCAAACGTCACTGATGAAGAAAACGTCGACGTCACCGTTTACCTTCAGCGCACGAAAGAAGCTAGCTCATCAACTCGCCCGCTTGCGCATCAAGAATCAGCAGGCGGCAGACAGCCGCCACTAGAATCTTCGATGAAGATTCATGGAATACCAGCCCGGTGACCATGTCTGGGTATGGACGCCGACACGCCATCGTGGACTCGGTGAAAAACTGCTGCGACTGTACCTCGGACAGTACAGAGTAGTTCGACGTCTCGGCCTACTCGACTACGACGTTGCTCCTGACAGCGTTACGAACTCTCAACGGCACCGTCCTCGACCTGAAGTCGTCCGTGTCGTGCGCCTCAAACCATTTCACTCGCGAGCCTGAGCACTATATAGGCTGTTTTGTGTGTTGATTGTCTTCATGATTGTATGTACATTCGTCTTTTGTTAAAGCATCGGGACGATGCCTTTCTCAGAGGGGGCAATGCCACGTTTCTTTCCTCCAGTTTTGTTATCACCCCGTTGCACTACGTGCAGCGCAAACCGCGCCTACGATATTCGACAGGCTTCGATGCTGCGGTGGATCACTTCGTTACGATTACACCCACTTCTAGAATAATACAGATTACTCGAGGACCTACGTCGCCGCTAGCGATAACGCTAAAATATTCGATGGCAAAGGTACAAATTCTCTCATGCTTCACCTTTTGTCA
Source organism: Rhipicephalus annulatus (assembly GCA_013436015.1). Lineage (NCBI taxonomy): Eukaryota > Metazoa > Arthropoda > Arachnida > Ixodida > Ixodidae > Rhipicephalus > Rhipicephalus annulatus. Next base: position 201,225 of record WOVY01010442.1, read on the forward strand.
GTTGATCGAAGGCCGACGCTCTGCTCGACAGTGCCAGTGCCTCGCTGTAATCTAACTTCCCCTTTACGTGGCCACAAGTGTGGCCCGAATTAACAGTTTATTATTCGACCTGCAGTTTTGTCCCTTCACCCACGTCACGACCCCGTGACAATGTGTTCACCCCGCCCTAATTTGTTTATTTACAGTAGATATTCCTCTCCTATGTAGTGCTCTATTTGGGTCTTTAGGGTACTCGTACGAATAAATAAACAAAATGGGTACACGCACAGCGAAGTGATGAAAAGGAGACAGGGGAAAGGTACAGCTTAGCAAAGCCTTGTGTAGGAATAATGAGATCTAACAGACAATCATTCCAAAAAAGTATAGGAGATGTTAATAAAAGTATTTTTAATGTAAATGTGTAAATGTTCCCTTAGGCAGGCACCGGACCTGCGACCTTTGATTAACGCGTCCGAAGCTGTTCCTCCTGAGCTACCCTGGGGGCCATCCATCCGTTCTCATTCGAGGGTGCATATGTGCTTTGAACGTGGAAGCGTAAGTCGACGCCTCCAGTAGCCGTGACGGCGAGTGTGAAACACTCTTTAACAGCCTGTTTGGCGTCAATTAGCACGTGAACTTATTACGATCTGCCAAGTGACCCATAAAGGCACCAAGTTTCCCAGAACGAGACTTTTCCCATGAATAATGGAAAGAAGTGTAAATTCAAGGGCTCGTTTTCTTTTGTCTACACAATATGATACTCCTACGATTAGGGAACATATACCTTATAAAGTGGATGGAGATGGCCGTCGTGGTAGCTCAGTCGGTGCATCATCGGACGCGTTATTCGGAGGTCGTAAGTGGGGTCTACGACTATGTCTAACAAAGAAAACGAGGCCTTGGGTTTGCACTTCTTTCCTTCATTTATAGCAAGGGTCTCGTTCTGGCAGACTTGTTGTCTTCAGGTAGTATACGAGGGATAGTTGACCAGCTGCCAGATCGTAATAAGTTCGTGTGCCCGGTATAGCATTACAACGAATTGCAATTGCATTCATTGCTTTACCTTTGCAGCGAAACTGCGATTTTTCTCCTTCAACGACTTAGCGGTGATATCTTTGCGGATGTGAGGCAGGAAAAGTCACAGCCGCTATAGAGTACAACGCGCTTGACGGACTTCACAAGCTAGCAAAAAAAACGCGCCTAAAGGAATTTCCTGTCTGTCCATAGCCTGGCGCGTCACCGCAGGGCTTGCGTTGTTGCGCAAATAAAGCTTGTAATTAGTTATTCCGTAGTATACTGAATAGCCGTTACCACTGGCACATTTGCGAAATGCATTTGTAGCAAAAACGCCATGCTTGACAAGATTGCAGTGAGACTCTCGGATGAGCGGTTTGAAAAGCGAGATATATTTGGGACCAGTGAAGAACTCTGACTGCAGCATGTCACGTTGAGCTCGTTATCGAATTTCACGTGCGAACGTATCTTCGGTGTTTGTTGAAAGCAATGAAATGATATTTCCAAATATTTTGTACTCTACTAGGGCACTGTTATAAGTTGAATACTCAGTATTCTACTCAAATACTTTGTTTCGTGCAAAAATCAATAGCCTATCTTAAAAGTTATTTTAAGGATTTTTGTAGAAGACAGTCCAAAAGCAGAGTAGCTTCCAGTATCAGCCTTCATTCTCCACGTAAACAGCACACACACGCACACTTTCACAGAATCGCAGTAAGGAAGAAAACTGCGAGTTTGAAATGACTCACGCCTATTATTGACACGAACATAAAACGAGACCTGACGTCAAAAGGAAGGATATGGGACAGGACAGTGCTGGTTCTTGTGGCATTCCACATTATCCTGCGGAAATGCGCTACCGCCGGTTCGCGTTCATTATAGGACGCGAGGGCAGGAAGTTTTCGACTTCATCTTCCATTCGCGGACAACCTTCGTGCCATGAAGTGCTGAACCATGCTTCCGAAAGGGCTTCAAAACCGTTCATCAAAAGCAACGTGCTTCCTTAAGCATTTGTTTAAGACGAATCGAATGCGAAAACAATCTTCCTTTTCTTCACCCTCCATTGCATTGAGTTTCTCCTTTCATAAAAGAAAAAAGCTCCCCCACTTAACGTGATTTTTCTTTTAAGATTGTCCAACCTTTAAACAAGCGACAATGCCATGTGATGACATCGTCCTATCATGTCATGTTATGTAGCGTAATACATTGTATTGATGTTACAAAGTTTGGCGACATGTGACATCATAATGGCGTAGGGTAATGTCATGAAATCATGCTTTTTTGTCTTTTTGCACCATTCATGCTGACGGTAACGATCACGTCTCGCCATCGATCAGGCATGTAAGGCTTCTGTCTAAATAAACCACTCTTCCCTCTATGCCGTCAAGATAAGATATTTCAGGACTTGCACACCTTTTTATGTAAAGCTGTCAATGTATATGGTATCCGATTGCAAGATTGTAACGCCCCCGTTCTCCCTCGCACGCAGTGGAGACATCCTCACCATGTGGTGGCACTTCAACGGAAGGTCATGCAAGAAGTGGAACTTCACGTCAGGCCTTTGCCCTGCTCACGGTGATGACGGCACTTTCTCCAGCAGAGAGGAATGTTTGGCCACGTGTACAGGACGCCATGGAAGGAGCCCGCTTTGCCGCGCGTCCAGCCGGCCGGACCAATGCTACAGTGACCAGCTTCGCTTTCCGTATTTCGCCGTGGCCGGCAATGGCAAAAGGAGACCGTTGCAATGTGTCAAAGTGACGTCCACCAACTATCGTGGCCATCATTGCCTAGTGGGTGCGAACCGCTTCCTCAGCATGAAGGCCTGTCTGAAGACTTGTGTTTCCAATCGCAGTGACAATGAACGTGAAGGCTTACGAGTGCATTAATTTGAGAATTAGCTGCTGGGAAAAAAATTCTGAATCTTCCTGACGAAATAAACCTTCATGATGACGCCGCGCCCCATTGCATGAAACAAAACGATCGTGTGCAGTGAACGTACGCGATCCCATTCTTTTCAAGCTTTCTCTTGTGAACGTGATCTAGAATTGTAGAATTGTGTTATTCTTTACTTTTGTATTTTTAATTATTTTGCTCGTCTTGTTTGCTGTTCTGAGCTTGAGTCCTTGTACGTTTTTTTATTATAAGATTCATGTCTGATTCACTGATTCCAGTGGTGCGATTCGAATACCCAGTGTTTAAGAACGGTCTTTTCCTCTTCGACTTTATTGTGCGTTTATGCTGCATTCACTTGATTGTCTATTATGTTTTTTCCTTGCTTCTCTCTTCGTACTTTGTTCTGTGTTTCATATAATTGTGTACTTGCCCCCCTCCCCTTTTTAAATTGTACTGCATGTTCTTTCAGGGCATATCAAACAAATAGTTAAATAACCATCACCTTACGTAGGCTTCTTCTGGTGGTCTCCAATTTCTCCTCTCTTGTGCGAGCTCATTCTATTCTAGCCGTGCCAACTTCCTAACTACATCATATCAAGTCGCTGCCGTCCGGTGCTGCGTTTCTCATCCTCTGGTCCCCATTCCATTGTTCAACTTACCCCAGTGCATGATTCCCTATCCTACCCGTTACGTGGTGCACCATATACTTTAAATTCGCATAATGTCAGGTTGAATATCCGCCATCTCGGTTTGTTCCCTAACCCATCCTGCTGACTGTCACACTCTTAACGATGCGCACATCATTTTTCCTTCCATTGGAGGCTCCATTGTCCTCAACCTTTTTTCTAGTTTTTGTTGTTATTGTGTAAGTTTCCGCCAATTTTGCTAAGCGGTTAGTATGCGATCATTGTATAGTTTTCATTTTAAGGACAGCTCAGATTGCCTGTCACGATTTGATAATGCCAACTGTATGCGCTCAAGTATCTCGTTAATCTTCAGTAAATTTTCTTTCGAAGAGCAGTCTGCCCTGTGAGAAGTTGACCTAGCTGCACATATGTTTGTAAAGATTTCAAGGGTTGTCTGCTAATCGCAGAGTCCTGTTCTTTCGCCAGATTATTGGTCTAAACATTTGTCGCAGCATATTACTTTCAAAGTCCAGCTTTTGGAATTTCTTGGTACAAGTCCTTAGTTATGCAAAGTGGCTTAATTTGCGTTTTCTAATAAGTCTATACACTACTTGTAGGAGTGCTTTAATTTCAATTATGAGTGCCCTAATGTTTTTCTACGTGGACGTCGGTTGAAACTGGACGATACGGATTCGTATGGTTTTGTGTTCACACTGGAACATTTCGCACACTAAAGAATCATCACTTCTCGGTTCTGGCAGGTGCGTAATTGTGTGGGTTTCAACACAGGCATTTTTGACAGCAGATGACTAGTGAACACAAATTTTGTGAAGACTAAGAAGTTGATTTTAATGTTTTACATATCTTTCTCTTCTCGTAGAAAGCTATGTGAGCGTAAGCACGCAGTTAGGTCAATCGAATAGCCAGCTGGGTCACTATCCTTATTTTGATAACAAGATCAGGTGTGTTATGATGATCACAGTCACAAAGAAGCCTAATCTAGACGCTCTTTCATGAAAATTTTATACAATTATTTTATACACCTTATAAGTACCCGCACAGCAGGTAAGCCGTACGGGTGTGTGAACGTATGTCGCTGCAGGCAACTTTTTTTTTCAGTATCATTCAGTCCCTCTAGATGGCGCCACTTACCGCCTACTTTTTGGCTATGACGCTTTGACATCTCCAGCTACTTATATAACGTTGAATATTTATCTATCAAAATTGCACTGCTGAGCCGTGCTAAGCGTGGTTTCACTGCAATTGAGTCAGCGGTTTCGATGCACATCTCGTGGTCTGCGGCCCCGCTAACGCGTAGATAACGTCGCTACAATAAGTGAATGAGCGAGAAATAAATACAGCAAGCCTATAGCATGTACTCTCCGTGTCTTTCAAAGTGAACATCGTCTCGCTGGTTGAACAAAACTTACTAGCTCCGTCGTTCTGTTTCGCGATAATTTCATCACCACAGGTTCGTTTGTTTGTTTTTATTATCATTTCGTTCGATATCGAGCTCTGTGAGACCGTCTTTTGTAATTATCAGTGCAGTGTACCTCGTATCAGTCGAGAATCAATGCATTCAGTAGGCCTACTCGCTTCGCTAACCCGGGATCCGCCAGCTTGATTTTGGGTGGCAAAAGGGAACAACGTCTCTCCATTTAAAGACAAACATTGGGGACATCGCCGTTTCTCCCTAAATGAAAAGAACGTCACTGCATTTTTAATAGTGTATTCAAAGGAACTTTGAGAAAGCGAAAGATGAGGTGACTAAAGTTAAACAAACTGCTATGAACTTACTGAACGACATGAAGCTAGGGAAAATTGTTACCAATATCAAAAGCACCAAAAAATGTTTTCTTCATGTATCTTTTGCAGTAGAAACCAACAAATCTGGGGTACCGATCAAGACAATTGTGACCGAGAGAAGTGTTTGGCAACATTCTCTGTCATGGCCGCTACAGGGGCATTTTCCTACTTAAACTGTTGATAATCCTTTTCGTGTTCCGACATATTCTGTCCTGGTAGAGGTCCTGCAGCAGAGAAATTCATGGAAACATCAGGCTGTTAATGTTGACGTAAAAGACCCTTACTACTCAATAACACAGAATGAACTTAATGAGAAGTATGAGAATGTGCATATGAGATTTTAGCAATGAAAACATCTTTTTCAGCAATTGTCGTGTTTGTTCTTGAATCTTTTTGAGAGTTAGTATTATTCTATTTGAAGTCTACGTTTACTAAAAATTAGGAATTATGTACATTCAGAATACATAAAGTTGTAGGCTCAAGAGTGGCGCCTCTTTGTGATTTGTTTAAAGTTTTGTGGACAAAAAGTTGGCAGACGGTTTGGAGAGAATGGCCAGACATTTATATGTGTATAGCGCACCACGACAAGGACACAAAAAGAGACACACACACAGAGCACTGTGCGTGAGTGTGTCTCTCTCTTTTTGTGTCCTTGTCAGGTGTGCTATACCCATATAAATGATGAACCTCAACCAACTAGCCCGGAAACGTGCCTCGGCCAGACATGTTTTCCGTTATTATCAAAATTATTGACAAGTAGTGTTTTTCGATGTAGGTAATTGTTGTCGAGATTTCATGAATATTGTGAAAGTGTTTCGTGAGAACAGCAGTGACCTAAACTTCATGATTGAGATGATCAAAGAAGAAGCTCTTCAGTCCCTAGACCTGCCGCTACAATTGTTACCTACTCATGAGTGTTGGCTTCACCACCATCGTCCTCTAAAGCTACTACTGAACTTGACTCCGAATCATTCAAAAATGATAAAACGTTTTCCTGTGTTCATTCTGAGTTGTAGAAATCTTATCAGGATAGGTTCAAATAGGTTTCATTGAATGGGTTGTTAGGCGTAAACAAGCGCGCATGCGCAACGTCGTTGCCCATGCGTGCATGAAGATGCGCAAACTTTTTTAAATAAACAGAACACAGGATAGGAATGACGAACAACCACAGAGCAAAAAGTACTTGTTCATACCATATACTGACCGAGTGGCACACGGTTTGAAAAACACGGCCAAACGATATGGCATTGACGTTATTTTTCGTCTACTGATAAGCTCGTGTTATTTTTGTGCAAATGTGCAAAATAAAAGCCTTGCTAAGCAGAGCAAAAGCAATGAAAGTGTTCTGGCAACTGCAGAATTTACATCACCTTCCAACGTACAGTACGCAAACAGGCCATTGTATATCAAATTCTATTATCTTGCGGTAACTCGACATTGGCCAAAGTAGAAGATGCATCAATGTTCGTCTTCGGGGACACGAACACCCATTATCAGAGACAAAGCCATTCTCTCTCGCGACTGATTATGACAAATTCGGCAGCGTACCCTTCTTCTGCGACACAATTATACTGTCACATCAGACAAAATCAGGTATAGAAAGTGAAGTGATTCAAGCTTTCCACATTCAAAGAAAAAAGGTTAAGTGTGCCTTGTTTCATTCTGATTCTAAAGATAAGTGTGTCAGCATTTCATCCATTTCGCTGAGCGATGCCAAATTCGTTTATCTTTGGAGCCCCTATGGAACATAATGCTCGTGTATATCTTTATGTATATATTTTCTTGCTTGAGGCGCCTTTCGATGTTTTCCTGCTTGGGTTTTTTTTATTATTTTGTTAAGTTTTACATCAATAATTGATTGATATGTGGAGTTTCCACGTCCCGAAACCACCATATGATTATGAGAGATGCCGTAGTAAAGGGCTCCGGAAGTTTAGACCACCTGAGATGTTCAACGCGCACACAAACCTGAGCACACGGACCTAGAGCACTTCGCCTCCATCGAAAATGCAGCCAGGAGAGCCGGCATTCGATCTCGCACTCTGTGGGTCAACAGCCGAGTATTTTAGCCACTAGACCACCACAGAGGGGCTGTTAAATTGAACATCACCTATATATATTCTTGCTTTGCCCAAATAAGCTTTTTGGAGTCAGTGCTTGTTTTGATGATGATGGTGGTGCGAATCCATAAACATGGCACCTGTTTTATTTTTCATTTTTCGTCGTCATTTCGTGTGCAATAAATCAACCAAGATGAACGTCTAAGACCTTGGGGCTTTTTTTTTCTTCGAATGGGTGGCTTACTTTCAGTGCGATCGCGAGCGCGAGTGAGCACGGTGTGGACTCCCACGGCGACAGTGGTAACTATGCACCTCACGATGATCAACTCAGCCAATGACCATAGACTAAGTTTATGGCGTGATTTGTCGAGAGAAGAGCAAGCGAGTTCTAGCTGACTGAAAATCAATTATTAATTTCCGGCTGCGTGCTGTGCTATATTATTTGGCTCACGTGTGCTCATGTACCTTGACTACTTATCGGCGGCGTTTTCTGATCATGCGGAAGAAGTTTTGCAATACCTCACTAATAAAGAATGGACCAAAGTTGAAAATGATAAGAGTTAAAATATAATTTGCTTAGTTATCACAGATGATGCACGAATAAAAACTCAAATTGGTACTGAAAGTGGCTGAAGCAGTAAAACAAAGGGGGCAACATTGAAATAACAAAAAAGAGGCACTGCACCGAAAAGAAAAAAACACACACAAATTTCAAGATAAGTAGAAAAAGCATATCAGCAATTTTAATGACATACTGAGGCGGCAGGAATATTCTATTCCGAAATGTACAGCTCTAGATTAGCCAGCCTTATTAAGGGAAATCAAAGCTGAATAAGACTTAAAAATTTCATCTGTGACTATTGATGGATTTAGATAGACCATGTAAGACCCGCGCAAAGACAGCCGGAGCAGGCATACCAATCTCATCAAAGATGAATGTGACTGCATACTTGATAAAATCGTGACACTCAATATAGAGTGTACCAGTACTTATTCTATATACCTTTGAGGTGAAAGAACGCCAGTATTGGGCGCGAGGCCGACCACTGGAGGCGCGAGCGCTGCAATCGCTGTGACGTTCATGGTTGGATCATCTGATCTCGCCTAGCTCTCGCGAAGGAAAGCTGGTGGTTGGATGCGTTGTTTTTAGCGGTGACTTCGCCGTGTTTTCATTTTTGAACAGCGCTGTATTACTCTGACTTCACCAGTGCGGACTTCTCCAGACTACACAATGCGAAAGTTGCAGTAAATGTTGCCGGCGGCGTGCCACAGTGCGCTACGTACGCGATGCTCCTGTTGCGGCCACTAGCAGTGCCACTGTCACCTTTCTCTTTCTTTGTTGTTGTTGTTATTTTGGGGCCAAGGGGTTCAAATGAGCACATCCCATAAACGTTCACATAAAACCACACTGTTTCAGTTTGCGCAGGGATCCTCGTTCGCAATAATAAATTATTGTGCAAACAGTTCTATTATGCATATTTTTAAATTGGACTGTTAATTGTCAGAGAGTCAAGATATTGCCCCGAAGTCCAGTTCCTTTCTTTTGTTTTTGTTGTTTTTACCTTATTCTGGTCCATTTTGTGTCTAGTTGCTTTTGCGTGTTCGGCCAGCAATTTCGGCGAAACCTTCTTTTTTTACACCATACATAGGCCGCCCTAATTTTTGCTAAACCTTATTTTTCTCGCCCCGGTAACTTTTACCGAAGTCTTTGCCACCACCATCCCCCTCACCAGGCGTCCATCCCAGTGTGTGCACCCGACCACGTGAGATTTCCATCCACCAGTGGCGTAGCCAAGGAGTAGCACACCAAACCCGTGCCCCCCCCCCTCCCAAGTTTTCCTATGGTATATAGCGCAAAAAATTACGGCCGCCCACACCTACCTTCCCGGCCTCCAGTTCTAATCAAGGTGGTCCCCGCCACCCCCCCCCCCCCGGAAAAAAATTTCTGCCAACGCGTCTGCCATCCGCGACTTGAGATCACAGGGTTTCTTGTTTATAGATCACGCCTGTAGAAATGGGCTCATAGCCACTGTCATATCCTGGTAATGTTATTCTGATTTATAGGCAAAAACAGGGTTAACTTCGAAAATTGATTCGCCTTCGAAGAGCTGCCGTGAAATATCACACAGCTCACAGCTTATGAATGAAACTGGAAAAAAAAAACTTGACACAGAAAATTTTACTGAAACATGAAATTGCCGTTCAGATAACCGTACGCAAGACCTCTCAGCATTCTCAAGGGTGTAAAATGATACGGCTGGCTGATCGCATTATTGAAATTAGGATTTAACCTTTTGTAGAACCTCTGGAATCGAAATAATCATTCATAATTGTCTCCCATGTGTGGCCAAAATGGCAATCGAATGTGCAACTTGTGACCACCGCAGAAGTTTTGCGCAATAGATATTAGGTTCGTGCCACAAAGAAAACTTACACTCTGACTGAGGCACGCTCGTGCGTGATTTTCATAATTGTCTGCAATCATAACAGAAATTTTACGGCTGCATGTGGCTGTAAGAATGTTCTCTTGTTTCCCACAAAGTGGGGAATCCGCTTGCGCTGTACTTCGTAGGGTTATGTGTGCTAAACACAAATGTAATTTTCGCATGCTCGTCATGTCTACCGCGGCCTGTCTTTAAATGCTAACCTACAATGAATGAAGTAACGTGGTTGCGCACCCTACGTGCAGCAAAGATAAGTTTCTTTACCGTCAATACCAATTTGAAGCTTCAACTCGACACGGAATGCCCCGCCATAGTAGTCTAGTGGCTAAGGTACTCTGCTGCTGACCCGCAAGGCGCGGGATTGAATCGCGGCTGTGGTGGCTGCATTTCCGATGCAGGCAGAAATGTTCTAGGTCCATTTGGTCAGATTCGGTGCATGTTAAAAAAACCCAGGTGGTCGAACTTTCTAGAGCCCTCCACTATGATGTCTCTCATAATCATATGGTGGTTTTGGGACGTTAAATCCCACATACCTATCAATCAAACAAATCAATCAACTCGACACGGAAGGAGTCGTCACCTTTTACAGAGGCAGCGCGCTCGGCTACCATGGTTTTATTATTTTGTAGTCTTAGCACATGACACCGGCAGTCAGGCATTGTGAGAAGCGTAACACTTTTGCGGCGCAGTTATTTAGCGCTTCGTACAGTCAGGGAAGAAGCTTCAGCATTCTTTTGCTGATTTCGTTGATTGAAGTACAAGAATAACAATAAAAGGGGAGACGCTAAAGCTCCTGCGCGCAAGAGGCGGTGGAACAATTCGACAACGTACGTCGCAGGGACGCCTCCGCATGGTGGGACCATGGTATGTCCTCGCGCCCAGTAATATTACTACTCAATAAATTGGGCGTAGTGTATTTGAAAAATTGTAGACTAATCAGCTTACTCTCAATATACACTAACTATTCAAGAAGACAATATTCGATTGAACAAAAGCAACATGACATCATTCAACTTACTAAGAAAACTGGTTTAAGGAAAGTGTACTCTGCCATCGATCATAACCATCCTATCAATCATGTAACTTAGCAAACGTGCTAAGTGCAACAAACCTCTACAGATTACTTTCGTAGACTACGAACAAGCATTCTTCTCAACAAAATTAATAACAGTTTTCGAGGGATTCTGTCACCTGGGACTCCTTGGTATATATCGAAATACCATACACAACATGTGCAAGTATTTCATAGTTAGCCTGCTACTTCATAAGAGAGGCAAAGAAATTATAATAATCAATTAGAAGCTACGCCGTGTGATTCACTCTCTGCCATGCAATCATGGTAATGAACTGCAAAAAAAGAGAAAGAAATATGGTTGAAGTTTCGAATCATAAAATTATTAAAATATGGCTAGCAATTTATTTGCCGAAGACAAACATCATTGTCAATAGCTGGGCGAAAGGACCATAATGCGCGATCTGTGAACACCTCCTACAATATGCGCAAGGATTTGTATATAGCTAGCCTAATTGCACTAGTAGAGCTGAAAGTATGAAAAGAAAATTCACCGTGAAGAGTATAACTATCGCATTCTACCGGTATTAGCGTCTGCGGAGCATAAAACCCGAAAATAAATTCAGGATCACGCAGCTTGCGAAGCAATGAAAAGTGGCGTAGTCGTAACGATGAGAGGCACGAAAAGAGCAGCGTGGATAGCATAACAAACAGGAACATCCGATGTCGGCACTGAGAGGAACGAGTGTGCATAGCCGTGTCACACAACCGGTTGGGCAGATAACCGATGGTCAGTGAAAGCGACGGAATAGATACCAAGGATTGGTAAACACTGTCAATTGCGACAGAGAGTGTCTACGGGGGTGTGATCACACTAAGATATTTGCAGGAGTTAAGTGCAATCAGCCGTGCATGTCACTTCAAAGTAACCTTGAGATCGTCGGGAGACGCATTCATACTGCAGTTGACATAGAATACGCTGTGGTTGATACAAGCTTGACCGTTCAAAGCCACAAACCATAATAGCCACGCTTGTACGCTTGCATATCAAGTAGATCTCGGGTAGCTTGTGAACGGTTTCAAATTTATTTCACGTACCTAGGCACTCACAATAATGCGACTAGCTGCTCTTGATTTGAAATATACAGTTGTGGCGTGCGAACGATTTCGCATTACGTGGCGCTAGTCGAAGTATCTCTACATCATTCTTTAACACTCAATATAGAATGTGCCAGTACTTATTCTATGTACCTTTGAGGAGAAAGAACGCCAGTATTGGGCACGAGGCTCACCACTGGAGGCGCGAGCACCAAAATCACTGTGACGTTCATGGTTGGATCACGTGATCTCGCTTCGCTATGGCGAAGGAAATCTGGTGGTTGGATGCGTTGTTTTTGACGGCGACTTCGTGGTGTTTTCATTTTTGAACAACTCTTTATTACTCTGACTTCACCTGTGCTGCAGAGCGGTTTTACGTATCATGACTTACCTCAGCTTGGATAGGCTATGCACGTGTCCTTTACATCTTAAAACTGCCCGTTCACACTGGTAAGTTGTAACCAATATGTGCCTTGCGCCGAAAAGAGTTTTATTTCACATCTAAACGTCACACGCATTCGAGTGTGACGTAGCGGGATACTTAGCTGGGTTGCAGTAGCTTGCGCAGGTGTGTGAACAGAAGCAGCGGTGGTAACAGTATTTGTTCGCAAGTGCCTTCGCGACGTAGTGTAGCCAGAAAAATGAACGAGAATCTGATCTGAAGCCTGGCACCCAAGTTCACAAAGGATAAATTTGGACGCATTTCGTGCTGCGACATAGCAGAAACCAGACTGCCACGACTGAATATTAGAGGACGCTCGAGCTTCGCTTTCAAGAGTAAGTCGCAATATATATAACGTAATCGGCATCATGCGCATCGTCTTCTGAACTGTTAACCTGCTTCGGTACTCGGTGCATTCCTCAACTGTGCTGCAAGGACATCAACGACTGTGCGCGCAACGTTGGCTGGTTTAAGGTATTATTGAATGTCTATTGCAAACACAGATGCTATGCCACAGTTATTTTTTTGCGAATCAGCGAAGGACCCACTACTTGTTTGTAGGGCGGCATGCGAACCTGCGAGGTGTTCATATTGCTGATGGCTCTGCTGCTGCTGATGATGATGATAATGATGATCAAACATGTCTAAGAGTTTTGTAATGCTTGGGGATTTACAAGAACCACTCACTGCTCAATTAGCATCCTTTGACGCCTGGTGCGGTGAAGGAAGATGTCTACTTAGGACAGGTACTAACCGCAGAGCCGAATCATGAGAGTTAAATAACTAAAAGTATAAGGGTGGGGTGGATAACATTTGGCAAGCATTGTCAAATCGTGAATAGTAATCAGCCCCTAACGCTCAAGAGGAAGGTATATAACAGCTGCATCTTGCCAGTACTTACCTACGGAGCGGAAACATGGAGGCTTACAAAGAGGGTTCTGCTTAAATTAAGAACGACGCCACGATCTATTCAAAGGAAAATGAGAGGTGTAACCTCTAAAGATAAGAAGAGAGCACAGTGGGTCAGATAACAAACCGAGGTGAAGAATAACATAGTTGAAATCAAAAAGAAGAAATGAACATGGGCTGGGCATGTAGCACGTAGGCAGGATAACCAGTGGTCATTAAGAATAACTGCACTGGATTCCCAGAGAAAGCGAGTGGGTTAGGGGGAGACAGAAAGCTAGGTGGGCCAATGAGATAAAAAAGTTCGCAGCTATAACGTGGCAACGGAATGCAGAAGGCCAGTCTGATTGGCGGACCATAGGAGAAGCATTTGTCCTGCAGTAGGCGTAGTCAGGCTGATGATGATGGTGATGCGATTCCGCATTACTGTCATGCAACATATGATGCGTTAAGGAGACACCTTTTACTACATGGCATTCAAATAGCTTTTTAAGCTGTTTCAACGCATCTTGCGGCTCTGTGGTAGAAAATTTGCTTTCTGCGCAGATGGCTTGTATTCAGTCCTCTATCGGACCCGGAAAGTTGCATTTATTTTATTTGCATCTTGCTCTGTTTCTCGTTCATGGACAAGGTAATTTTTCGCTCACAAACGACGACGGCCACGTCAACACCAACGGCCGAATTTCTCTAAATCGAGTTCTCTAATGCTGTTGCGTTTAAAAAAGATGTAGTTAATACATTTCGTTTCATTCCACGGTGTTCGAAATAAGGATAGATAAGCATTTTGCCCGTTTGATGAAACTTCATAGCTCCATTGTTGTGGGTCCAGTCAGTGTGTGTATGAGAGATGATTTCATCAACGGCTGGTATAGCAGTTAACGGTTAACGCCTTTTAAGAGATATAAGCATTTTGAGTTCGTACCGCGGCACACAACGACATTGCGGCCTTCTTCCTTCAATGTACAATCTAACATTTCACTTTCGTTAGAAATGTATGCACTAGTAATAGTCTTCTGAAACATCTGCGTTAAATTGGTCTTAAAATGCAGGCTCAGACTCTATTGCAGTGTATCTGCTACCACCGCCACTGCTCAAGTCGGAAATTCATGTTTCCAGTCACGGCATTGAGGAAGCAAACGCGCCACGATGAAACAAGTGCTCAGAAACAAAGAGAGCAGACGAGCTTGCCCGCGACGGCCGCGCAGCAAGCAAGAGCGTGCGAATGTCGGTGGCTGCGCGGCAAGCACCTCTGCAATAACAGCCTGCAATGCCGAATGAGGCGGCGGCTCTCTTCAAGACAACAACCAGTGGCGACTACACGGCGCACGGAGACCCAGCATGTACGCGAAAGTGGTGCGCGCCCTTAGAATGGTGTTCACGTGACGAGGAAACCCCCGCGGATACCACTTGAAGGCTGCGTGGCGGCCTCCCACTGCCGCCGTCGTGGTCGCCGGCTTTAGCTGCTGTCGCCGTCTCGACCAAACTGGAGGTGGAAGGGACCGTCGCCGAGTCCAGGAAATCAGAGAAACAAAAGAGCAGAGAAAGCGCGCAATCCCCTCCCCCCTCGAAACGCAGAAGGAAGGGAAAATACCTCCTCTGCAGAAACCGGCCCTCGTAATCGCGCACACCGCTGCATTGCGCCGCACGACGGGGTGCCTCTTGCTGTTTTCCCAGATAGTGCAGTAGCCGCGGCTGCCGAATACTAGTGCGCGCGCGAGTGCTCCTAACACGACTGTTTCCTCTGTCAATCGCTGCAACAGGAAGAGACAGCGAAAGCGTTCCGCACGGACCTTGAAACCGACCTCACAGCACGACGCCAGCGCCACTGAGCGCGGACACCAAATGTGCCGGTAACCTCGCAACAGTGCGAACTGGGGTTAAAGCCAGCCAGTAATATCGCTGGGATCAGCAATGTCCTGACGCGACACGCGTGCGCCGATGTGCATTCATGTGTGCCCGGCTAGGTCCTCTCCTGCCCTGCCTTTTTGCGTGTGCATCTGGTGGTGCGAAAGATTTCTCAACGAACGACCAGCCTCTTCGCAGACTGATCCCACCGCACTGTCATTGCAGGAACCGATCGCCTACTGGACATAATTGGAGCACGTTCAACGCCTCACCACGTGAGAACAGTGCTGCCCAGCCTTCCTGTTTTTCGACAGACTCTGACGAGGAAAAATAAGCGAGAAGCCCATATTACGGTCAGGAGCTCAGACATGGTGCGATCTGGCCTGTGCCGCGGTGTTTTTGCGGCCATCCTGATGCCAGCGGCGTTGACAGTGGCACTGGTGACCCGTTGCGCGCGCGCCATCGACATTCGGCCCGTGCTGGAGGAAGACACGGCGTCACTCCTGGAAAACCGCACGTTCACCCATCGTTATCTGGTGCCTTCCGGCGATGGAACCAACGGAGGCGGCAACATCTCCCACGACGAGGCCAGCGTGCTGGAGCTGTGGCAGACTTACGACAAAGGTCTGCGTGGACAGGTGGACAACTTGCTCCGGCAAGCGTTGCCGTACTTGCTCGAAATTGGCGACGTCGGCATTGACATCCGATGCGCCCAGTCGCTGCTTAAGATCGTTTTCGGGCTGCGCAAGCTCGAGAAGTGGGCGTTCAAACGTAAGCTTCTATTTTTCAACGCTCTTATTTTTCGATTCACCTGTCATCCAGCCTACCAACCATCAGTGCATTTTTATTGCCAACGTTTGATGCTAAATGCAACGGGGTTACAATTTAACGGAGATGTTTTGGTCGAACACTATAAAAGGTTAAATTTAGCCTCGATTGAGAACACTGCGTAAGACGAGCACCAGCGTTAGTGACATTCGCTGGTCAGCGCTGTTGTAGAAAGAGACAGCTGAGTTACCGTTGTAGCGATACTGTTCGCCTGCTGCTGACTGCGCGCGCACGCGCGTGATTGACCACGCATGTTCAGTAGCATCGGAAAGCAATATTGCTGAAAATAACGGTAAACCTTTGGGAAGCCTAAGCACGTTACAACTGCTAATCACAAAAAAAAAACAATGTAAACAAGTCAGGCTAATTGGAACTATTCCTAGAAGTTTTAAATAAGTATGTTTCCATACGAAGCTAGAACAACTAATAGCCGTTTCCTGCTTCTGGTAAAGGTGGCGTGTCAAGTCCTATATATATATATATATATATATATATATATATATATATATATATATATATATCGAGAGAGAGCTAGAGGAAAGAGAAGAACCGAATTTCGCGAGCTTCTTGACCTGGTCGACGAGCCGTCATCAATGCGGGAACCGTTCATACAAAGCTTTAAAAGTATACTTTTAGAAACAGGACAGCGCCATCTGCGCTTATTAGAACTAGAATCTATATAAATATCATGTGTTTCCATACACAAATGAACGCGAATATTGATAGTGTACAAAATACAGCTCAAGACTTCGATAATCCCACTTTGTACCGTAATTATGAGTAGTCGGAGGACTTGCATATGCACAGGTGCAGTGACAACGCGGGACAGTGTAAGCACAATATGAGTATAGCGACGATGACAAATGAGCTTTAACTCAAGTCATGTGTGATAAAATACTTTTGAAACAAAATTTAACTGAAAAAACTAAAAAAGTTGCAATACAGGCGCTACAGTGTGCATTAAGTGCATCTTCGCTCTTAATTTAGCGTTTTACAAGTTACTTTTTCGTTGATTCCCAAAGGAGGCGTTAAATTTATGAGTGAGGTACGGTTCGCTTAGCTCGGGCTCATGACTGGTATGAAACCCAGATTCTATGTGTCGTTACACTGAGGTTGCTAAATGCGTGACCTGGCATGTTTACCCGTTTAGGTAGTGGAAAGTTTGGTTGAGATTTTGCATGTGATCAGTGATTGTTAAAACGAATTTTGAAAGGTGCTTCAGTCGGGTCTGCGTGTTGCATGTGGCATGTTATATTTGTTGGGGTCGGACATTACAAAAGCACCATATATGATTATGAATGACGCTGTATTTGTGTGCTCCAGAAATTTCGAGCACCTGGAATTCTTTAACGTGCGCCTAAATATGAGTATACGGGCCTCATGCATTTTCGCCTCGATCCAAAGTGCGGTTGCTAGGGGTGGCCAGGATTCGATCTCGCGACCTTCAGAACAACATTTGAGCACTACACTCTACACTTAGTATTAGATAGAACTTATTTCGTGCACCAATATTAAGGGTTACCAAATTCAGAATGTTATGCATTTTAAACTTAGTAACCCTTATTATATGTTCGTGAAATCGCACCTGTCCGTCATCAAGTGTATAGTGTAACCACTACATCACCGTAGTGAGTAATGTGACATGTGTCACAGTCACGTAAGGAAAATACGTTGCATGAATCGCAATTGAAACTGTAGCTCTGCATATATATATATATATATATATATATATATATATATATATATATATATATATATATATATATATTTCCGTTGGACCGGCCTTCGTCTGGGAATACATAGCATAAAAACTCGCGCACTTGTGTATGTGAATAGTCGAGGCCCCCAAAAAACACGTGCCCTAGTGTAACGAACAAGGCTATTCTGTATCAGCACAAAAACGGTGTTCACTGACAAAAAATATATCTATACAGCACTGTGTGATATCACCCTGTGTCCGTCATTCGCAAGTGATGCGGCTTTACGGGATACACGCGTACGTCGTGGCATTACAAATGGCATAGTTGTTTTCTTACAAAGATAGTTGGTTTGTAAAATATACGCTTTGCAGATGACAAGTAATAACAGTATATATGAACAGATCGCTTTTTGATTTCTACACATTTTCAGCAGCGCGCAGTCTCAAAAGAAAAGTTCCACCGTCAAAATACTCTGCTGTGATAAAGAAACGGCCCACTTTTCTTTCTTCAAATATAAATTACAATATTAGGCCTAATAACTTGTCCTATACTTTCCTTGGCGTTATTGTCTGTTACATCTCTATAATAACTGTGTCAAACATAAAAAACTCACCTTCATTCGTTTTTCTTCACATTTTCGTTACAATTTGGTCTTATAAACTTTCCTGTACTTTCCTTGGCATTCTATTATTTTGAATCTCAATGTGATACATATATATATATATATATATATATATATATTGGAAGGTGTGCCCATATACACCGTCATAACAATAACATTTATACTCACTGCGTGCTGCGATCTTTTCGCAAACAGCAGCGACCTCCAACCGAAGCAATATTTGACGCTACGTCCCTGAGCTACGGAGCAGCGCATGTCTCGGAACTGTATTGAAGTGTATTACTCAAGCTTTATGTTCACTTCAAGAGGTGGGAATGCGTCAAAATGCACTGAATCTTCGGAATTCTTCAGAAAAATGCGTAAAATTATTTGTTTCGCCTCGACGGGCCGTGCCTTTACATGTCATTCAGCGAATTCCACTATCCACAATAAACATTTGAATGATGTTTCGCTGTTATGTCACACCACTGTGTTTTTATTGGTCAAGATTCGTCGGAATGCGGAGTGTGCTTTCCCTTACAAAAATGCCATATCTGGACCTATGTAAAAAATTCAAATAAGGATATAATAACAATTAGGCAGATATGGACATACAAGGTCCTGTATTATATATAAAGCCTTATATGGCCATATCTGCGCAATGTTGTTTATGCCTTTATATGAGATCCTTTTATAAGGTCTTATAAGGCCTTGTATGGCCGTGTCTGGGGAATTTCGATATGCTCGTATGTTAGACTTTTGCGTATTTTGATTTATGGTCATTGCTGTACAGTTTTAAACATATAAAGATGAAGACCTAGAGCTCCCACATACTTTGCATCGGAGGAACAATGCTGCTATCATATAGGCTATGTTTCACTGGTACTTATGGAGAGTTTGTTGTCGTCGGCGACCTGAAATGGCCCCTGAAGCTACTCATAGTAGATGCTTTACACAGCCACCAAGCCTATTGGAAAAGAAAATTTGTTTGTGAATCTCACACATAATGTGCCATTTCAGGAAATATCACATCAATTTATGGAACTAGTTTATGCAACCACGTGACCTTATGTTCATGGTATAATTTGAATTCATCTGATGCACACTGCGCTTTTGGCAACATAATAAAAGAAGTGTTAATCGAAACGTTATTTACCTACGTGAGTTTCTGGGATAGACTCGCACTGTTTGAATATATTATTCAGCTACAAAAAGACAGCACATGATAACGCTTTTCATTGGTTCTACATGCATATGAACCGACGATTTATTCTTTTGGTCTTCTGATAGCTTTCAGCTTCTCCACCACGCTGCCAACTGCTCTGCCTTGAAGATTCAGTTTCATGCTTGTTCGCGTGAACTCAAATTATCTGAAATAAACTAAGACCAAATTTTATGTGAGCCAACATTTTGACGCAGGAAACACATATTGAAATTAATTGACAACGAAGCCATCAATAGGCAGCTGTGAAACGTAAAAAAAAATGCTTATAGCCCTAACAGATATGATTTGCTGATCACGCTTTAAGCACAAATATTTAAGCGGTATGCATATAGTATATATGAGTAGCATAATTAAGGAGCTATAGGCAGGTATGAAACCTCTGCAGACATTGCAATACATTCCTAAATCAAAACGCTAATGTTGCGAGTGTTTGCAGCACTCAAAACAGCAGTAAAGCAATGAGCAAAGTGTCCACTCAGTAGTTTTCATGTAATATATAGAACGTGGGGACAGTAATGTGGTGTCTTAATGGGAAAGCTCATTTAAAAGAAAAACTTCTAATATAAAAGTTGCCACTACAGATCAGGAGATGTGTGCCTCGTATTCTTAATATTTTGTCAATGAAACGATGAATTGGTTGCGCCATGGTTGTGCAATGATATGTTTGTCGTTGCTGCAGACTTATTTAAAAACTAAGTGTTCACATGTGAGGATGAGTAAAAATAAATATAATGTGTCAGGGGACATCTAATCGGTGAATGAAAATTCTGTATTCTGCATTCCTTTATGATTTGAAAAAAATAGGAAACGTATGCTGCATTTATTACCGGCTTAAAATCGAGTGTACGTAACATCAAAGAGCATTTAAAAAACTGGGTGCTGGATTATCTGTTTCAGAAAATGAGAACAGTATATCTGTAGGTCCCAATTATATTCTTTTTTAAATTTCTCTTATATTCTTTAAAAAAGAGAGTTATATCATATTTTGTGGAGACATCATCTTGCTTTTCTTCTCCATTGAGTTGCAGTCCTGTGTGATGCTAAACCCTCCACGGAAATAAAGTAGTTGTTCTTGTATGCTAGACTGAACAGTCATCTACCTGCCTGTTTAGCTCATGTGATGTCCTTGTACCTTACTCTGCTCCCTACAGTGGTAATTAATTTTGCCCAATTTAAAGAAACACGATGAAGAATATTTTAGGCAAACTATCTTTCGCTGAATTTTATATAATCAATGTAACAGGTACGGAAGATTGTAGCGATTACTAATGAAAATTGACCTACTAAAGTGTTTCAGATGCCAGAATGATTTTTTAAAGGGGTCATGAAATGTTTTCAAGAATTCTCAACTGCGTGTGTATTAAGAATTCTGGCCATCCATGAAATACTAGACCTCGACTAATATTGTTGTCCAGGTTCATTTATTAGCTCTAAAAACACAATGTCATTTTGTCAGCCGGCATTGCCCTCAACTTTACAAGCTGATGATATTTAAGTCAGCCTTGACAAGTCTTTGACGTCGACAAAACATGGCGATGCAGCAATTTTTATTGAGCCAAAGCTGACTGAAGTTCGTAGCATCATAACACTTCCATTGCGACACCATAAAGAAGCCACAAACATTCTTTATACATTCATTAGTTTGCGGCGCTGTATGATGACACACTCGTACAGTAGTAAGCCACCCCGAACATGCTGTAATAAACATAGTTGCACGGTGGGCATGTTGGTGATGCATGTGAAAGGGTTTATTTAGCGCGAGGCGAAATACGGATACAAGGAAGGAATAGAGCGAGAGAACTGAGCGCTACTAGCAACATGTTTCTTTTCGAACACCAAGCCGCTTTTAAGCCATAATCCTCAGGCAGTCAGATAGGCACGTGGATTCACTCAGAAAACTGTGCGACACTGTCAACTACATAGAAAAAGACAGAAACCATCCCAGATAAAACCATGTGTCACCGCGTACGAGAAACCCCAGCTTCATGAGTGGCAATGCAATCGGAGGCTTACTGGTGCAAACATCGGCCAGAGCGTCATAAAGTTCGGTTTGTATGATCAAACGAGTCACTTCATCTTAACGCCGACCAACAATTATTGTATTCTGGAACGAAAACCGGCAACCGCATGCATGAACGCGAAGAGCGAGAAAACGGCGGTAGTTAATTGCATTTGTAACTGTGCTCCCTCCTTCATTCATTCACACACCTATTGGTCTGGCCGACATATTTTTTCCCACCTGAAAACGGATTTAACATAAGTGTGTATGCTTTTTGTTCACAACACCCTTTCCTCAAAAGATAAATATGTGATGACATACAATTTTCCATGTCTATTAGGCACTGAAAATAACACCCTAATAATGTCCCCAACTACCACCTTCATTAGGTTTATTTATTTATTTATCTATTTATTTAATATACCTCAAAAACCCCAGGGAGGGGTGTTACATGAGGGGTGGGCAATACAGGGTTTCTTCCATGTGCGCTTTGAAAAGAATGGGGCTGGAGTGGCGCACGACGTGGGACGGAAGATCATTCCAATCCTTCGCTATCTGAACGAAGAATGACCGAAGGTGAGCAGTTGTACGGGCATGCGCAGGGTAAACTGAGTTGTTGTGGTTAGTGCGGGAAGATATGCAATGCGCGGGCATGATAACAGATGCGTCGGACAGTGAGTGAAAAAATTTATGAAAAAGAGCTAATCTAGCGACTTTGCGTCGCAGTTCAAGGCTGGGAAGATGGGCTTTAATCTATAAGTTAGTAACGCTTGTGTGGCGCGAGTAATCGGAATATATAAACCTAGATGCTCTATTTTGGACAGATTTTAATGTTTTGGATAGATTAGGTTGGTGGGGATCCCAGACGGCGCAAGCGCATTCAAGCTTCGGACGGACTAGTGTTTGATATGCTAAAAGTTTAACAGAAGGGGGAGCAAGTCGTAAATTTCTTCTTAGGTAACCAAGGACTTTGTTTGCTTCGTTAGAAATGTTTGTTATGTGGGAGGACCAAGTAAGATCTGGCGTAATGTTTATACCTAAATATTTGTAGGAATTCACCAGGGATATTTCGCAACCAGAAAAAAAGTATGAAGTAGCCGGGTGAGATTTCCTGCGATGAAAAGAGATGACGGAGGTTTTCCTAATGTTCAAAGCCATGAGCCATGCCCCGCCGCGGTGGTCTAGTGGCTAAGGTACTCGGCTGCTGACCCGCAGGTCGCGGGTTCGATTCCCGGCTGCGGCGGCTGCATTTCCGATGGAGGCGGAAATGTTGTAGGCCCGTGTACTCAGATTTGGGTGCACGTTAAAGAACCCCAGGTGGTCCAAATTTCCAGAGCCCTCCACTACGGCGTCTCTCATAATCAAATGGTGGTTTTGGGACGTTAAACCCCACTAATCAATCAAAGCCATGAGCCATTTTTTGCACCAGGTTTCTATAGTTATTAGATCATTTTGAAGGATCTGGGAGTCATTAGGGCAGTTATTAGGACGATAAATCACGCAATCGTCAGCGAATAGACGGATTTGGGACGATATATTGCTAGGTAGGTCGTTAACATAAATTAAAAATAGAAGGGGACCGAGCACCGTACCCTGAGGTACACCTGAAAGGACAGGACGCGTGGTAGATGATGTCTGGTTGGAGTAAACGAACTGTTCCCAGTTTGACAAAAAATTTCGTATCCATTCTAAAACTGCTGGGTCAATCTTTAAGCGGGAAAGTTTTAAAAAAGGCGTTTATGGGGTACTTTATCGAAAGCTTTTTCAAAATCTAGGAAAAGGGCATCTACAGGAACATTCTGATCTATACTTGAGCTGATGTTGTTAATAAAGAGCGCTAGTTGTGTGTCACAGGAGAGGCCTTTCTGAAATCCGTGCTGACTGGGATGGAAAAAGTTTACAGATATCAGGAATTTGACTGTTTGAGAATAAATTATATGTTCCATTATTTTACAGCACACGCATGTTAGTGATATGGGCCGGTAGTTTGAAGGTGAGGATGACGGACCTTTTTTGGGTATCGGAATGACCTTGCCAACCTTCCAGTCCCGTGGCACCACTCCAGACGACAGTGATTGCTGGAAGATGTGCGACAATATGACAGCACAGAGATGTTTGGTATTTTTTGAACTTTAGAATTTATACAATCAATACCAGCTGATGACGTCACTTTTAAGGAATCAATGACTTGTATGATGCCATTTGGTTCGAAAATGACACTGGGCATAGCAGGACAATCGTGGGACAGCACACATGGAGATACATCGGGAACACATGAAAATGCGTCGTCAGGTTCATCAGTAAACACTGAGCAAAACGTATGTGACAGATGGTGAAAATAAATTATGACCGTTCATCTCGTTTGTGCCCATACATAGTCATCAACACTAGGTTGCCTTGAACTTCCACGAATTCTTTTCAACTCGTTTTCTGCAACAGAAACTAAAACATGGTCTGAATAGCCACATTCTTGCAAATGTGAAATCTGATTATGGAAGCTTTGCTTCACAAGGTGCACACATGATTTGTTCAATGCGTTCTTGATTCATGTCGTCACGATTCCTCCCTTGGTTAGTTTGAAATGACCCCAATGAAATGTCAGTAAATGTTTCAGGACAATATAAGGGGGTTATTTTTAATGCATGATAGACTAGGAAAATTGTGTCATTCCAAACCCATCTCGTGGAGAAAGGGTGTTGTGCACAAAAAAGCATACGCTCAAATTCCCGGAGTGCATATCATTTGTTATTTATGCCATTTTGTTATCTTGTGGAAAAATATATGTCGGCCAATCCAGTAGGTTTGTGAACGAGTGACTGAGAGAGCACAATTACAAGTCAAATAAACGGCCGCTGGAAGGTTTCCCGCTCTTCACACTCATGCATGTGGTTGCCGGCCTTTGTTCCAGAATACAATAAATGTGGGTTGGCTTACAGAGGATATGACTCGTTTGATCGTAGAAACCGAACTTATTGACACCCTTGGTGATGTTTGTATCAATAAGCCTTCGTAAGCATAGTTCCCCAAGAAGCTGGGGTTCCTTCGTACGTGGTAATATATGGTTTCATCTCTGATGGTTTCTTTATTTCTTTTATGTAGACGACATTGTCACGCAGTGATGTGAGTGAATCCACGTGCCTATCTGGCTGCCTGAGGATTATGGCTTAAAAATCACTTGGTGTTCGAAAAAAACACATGTTTTTTTCGAACAGGACAGCGCCCTGTCCTGTTACTCTATTCCTTCCTTGTTTCCGTATTTCATATTGAACTACAAAAAATCAGTTCATGTGTAATACACAATGTAGTGTAACTACTACAGAACCAGTACAAAAAAAACTGGGACGCTGCAACAATCGAGTGAAGGCAACACGTGACAAAGCACAGGTGAACTTGAAAGCAGAACCAAGCAGATCACTTGCCCCACTTGCACATTAAACAACTCGGTGCGCAAAAACAGATTCATTGATTTTTTTTCTTTCCTAGGTTTCTACAAATCTATTATTTTAAAGCAAAGCAAGGCTAAAGCTGTGTTTAAAACTTCCTTTAGCGAGACGCCACACTGACATCACACCTGAGCGCCTATGGTGGCCAATCGTGCAGCATGGTTTTTTACGAGCCCAAGAGAAATGCTATTTGAAATGGGCATCATTAATTATTGACCACATATTGTGCTGAAATAATATAGAATTGACACGTGTACGCCTTATTGAAGCTGGAAAACCTGCAACTGGCAGCATCATTTTCTTTTGCCGACACTTTTAAAATGAGTAGTTCGTAAAACCAAAAAGCAATTTATAGGCTGTTTGAAATGTAAAACTGTATCATAGCGAGAACAAAACCTGCCATGCAATCTTTCTTCCCACCACCGCTAATATATTTCTGCAAGTGAAAGTTTGTAGACAATTCATCAAAAAGTTGCAGAGGGGATTTTAGCCATGGAATTATAGGAGAAATTGCTGCAACCCAAGCATCATCTTCTACGTAAGAGTGCTGCAGACAGCATAGTTCATTACTTTATGCATGGGCACAGCATGCAGCTTCACCACACTAAAGTAAAAGGGATGTGAGCATGGAGGAAGAAATAGAAAGGAGGGAGCATTACGTCACATGAGTGAAGCCCACCATGACGGCCCACAACTGATCAAAACATCAGAGCGTGTGGTAGTTTTTGGTACTCTCGGTAAAGTTCCGTGTTTGAACCTCTGTGTGAGCCGGGCGGTCTGCTCCGACCAAGCGCTTTTCTGATAAAAGCTACCGGGTGCCACAATCTGAAATCTCGGCAAGTCTCATAGCTTGCATCAATATGAGTGCACAAGGTCGCGTGTTGGGCCGACACTGATGGCTCCAAAACGGCTTGGCTTGCAAAGGCTGGCAGTGTGACGTCATGATCCCTCCTTTCTTTTTCTTGCTCTATGGGTGTGAGTAGGGCACCCAGACGTTTTAACGAAATGGAGAGCACATGCTAGCACAAAAATTTGTCGGCGAAATTGGAAGGAAGTGACCACTCCTTTACTCAATTTTTAATTTCATGAAATTGGATTTGATGGCCAAGCTAGTGTTTTAATTCAAGGTGATGATAATGTTTGATGACACATTGGGGATAACACATGTGTGCTTACTGGAAAATCAAAATTTTTTCGTTAGATCAAGAACTTCATAATATCGAGCTTAATTAGATCAAGTTTTAACTCAACCATATTACTGACTTATAGATTGTGTTTTTGTGAAAAAATGATCCAGTCTAGATCTCAACAGTGCCATCAATAAACGACATATAATTTATGGGCGACTAATCAAAGTAGAGGTCGCAATTCTAATGATTAGTACTATTAACTAAGCAGTCAATCACGATTTCATTTATTTGTATGAAATGACATGTACACTTAGCTTCGCATTAACTATATCATAAAAAAGCATGACATGTGTGTGGAGGATTACAAATCTTCGAGAGAAATCTTTTTAGAAAATATGTGCACGGCCCTTCAGCGAACCAGCAAAAAGAGGAACATGATTACATTGCTTGCAATGGAAGAACATACAACATAAAATTACTTCTATCTCGACGACTTTATTATGCAGACATGACTTCCAGCTTCTTTCCTGGACAATTGTCTTACATGCAGTTCATCCAGTCTCTATAATGCTCAGTTATTGTGGCGTACATTTTCTGCCTTATTTTTCCTATTCCCACTGTTATGATATTGTTGCAGCGGCTGTTGAAATCTCCCTCGTGAATATTCTCACCCAGTCGACCCAGGTAATCTTGCAAACAATGCCAGCACAGACTTCTTAGACAGCTTGTGTTTTCTGCCTATGAGGTCATGCCTTAATTATTATGTGCAAAGGTTAACCCTAACATCACAATTGCAATGTATGCGTGATGAGGTCTCACTCACAGGCGCGAAATTAGAGCACGCTACTTTTGTTGGATAGTGGCATGCTGGAAGATGAAACTACTTGACAAGAAAAATTTCTACATTTGCAAAATTCTTCTCATTCTATTCAGCCTCGCTAAATCTCAGTGTTTCTTTGCCTATGACAGGAAAAAAGGAAACCATTCAATCACTCACGCTGCTGTGCACATAGTTCCTCTAAAGGTGGTGACCTTTACCTTTGGGATGAAACAACGGCAGGTGGCAACACTGATGCTCTAGTTGTGCAAAGTTTTATAGTGCGAAAGTGCCTTTTGCTGTTTTCTTTGACAGAGAACACCACCACCGCCACTTTCCTCGGTCAAAGTGAACCTGCACAAGGTCACAAATTTGGTGTTTAAAAATTTAAAACATGACATCTGAACTTTACACAAGAAAAGACCCTATTTAAAGAGATGAATTCAGGTATATTTTCTTAGTAGTTAGGCCTTGTATATTCAACTTTCATTTTGCTTACCTTTCTGAACTCTCACAATCCATCTAAAACTAAATTTAACTTTAAAGCTGCACGTTCTATCTGTATTGTACGTAAAGAGAGAAATAAGGTCACTGCAGCACAACCGCAGCTCCAGCCAACTGGGAGTACTGGGCAGCTTCTAAAAAAGTGCCTATTTTGACACTTACAGTGCAACTACCTTGAAAGAGACGCAAAAACTACATTAAATCAAGCACACAAGACATCAAAGGAGAAGAGACAGAAATGAGGTGGATCACATCATCTTTCCAGGGTGTTCAAGCATCGTTTGCATTAATACCCATTCCAAAAGTTTTGAAGGGTCGGAATGATAAGTATGCATAAACATGGCCACTACTATTTTCCTTTCTGACTAATGAGATAGGACTGTGTAAATGCAGCAGCAGAGGCAAATTCACCATGAGTGGTAGCGTAAACACAGCATGGTTTTAGAACCTTGGAGCAAAGCAGGACTGTGTGGGACTCATTCTAGAAACTCTCACATGCTGGCTTTTATTCTGAGCCGTTGGTTACAAGGCATTTGCTAGCTAGCAAAATAAGATACTAATAAAGGTGTCAGTATTACGGTTATGCATACTTCCATGGCCTATAGACGTGTGTATGTGCTGCGACTTGGCAATGAAGATGTAACAGAGTTTTCAGCATGAGCCAAATGGCACACAGATGTGTATGTGTCAGGGCTGGTTCATTAGTTCATTAGTTCAATAGGCTAAAAAATCAGGACACCACTAGTTCAGTATCTATATTGCGTGTAAACTTGCGACGCTTTCTGGTGTTCTTGTCTCTCCTACATTTACACAATATCAAGGCTGCTGAAAGCCACAAAAGTGCGGCTGTAATTTTTGAAGGCCAACTGACTCAGCCACCATATGTAATATCAACGCAGTACTTCCACTTCTCTTCATCTTTTCATTTGCTCCCAATACTGATGCATACCCAGTCCCACTTATATTCCCTGTTCTTTGGTTTTCGGTCTGTTTTGCTTCTGTAAAGCTATCAGCTAGCATAGTCAATTGAGACCTTCTGTTTTGAATCACTTAGTTTGCTTCTACCTCGTAACTCTCACTTCTCAAGTTTTTTTTTTCTTTATTCATACATATCCCCGCTTTGCCAGAGGCGTTACAGCAGGGGGGTTACAAAGTTGAAAAAAATACATCTTCATTAACACTGCACACTTGCTCAGATGTCAAACAATTCCATTCGTTAATAGTTTTAACAAAAAACGAGTTTGAATACAGGTTCGTCCTGGCCCGGCACGGCTTTATTTTGTGTATGTGGTCTGTACGTTGAGATATGTAATCTGGTCTTTTTAAGTAAGTGTCGCTGTCTAGTCCCGTTTTTTTATGAAATATCTGGTATAAAAGCTTCAAACGCAATTTTTTGCGACGGGACGACAGTAACTCCCAGTTTAACTCCTTTTTCATTTCGGTACAACTCTGCTTTTGTCCGTACCGACCCAAAACAAACCTGGCTGCTCTGTTTTGTATTTTTTCTAATTTATTTATCAAACCTGTTTGTGTTGGGTCCCAAAGAGTACAGGCATACTCCAGGATTGGACGAATACAAGTGAGGTAGGCCGTGCTTCTAAGGTTAGGATCTGCACATCTCAAATTCCTTTGAATATAATTCAACGCTATCGCGGCTTTGGAAACCACATAATCCACATGTGCATTCCAGGAACAATCATGCGACAGCAATACACCCAAATATTTGTACGAGTATTTTTTATCTAATTTATTTCCTCCTAGACTAAAATTTGCATCAAATATTTTTTTCTTCTTTGTAAAACACACATGAACGCACTTATTTGTGTTTAACTTCATTTGCCACTTAAGGCACCATTGATGAATACGTGCAAGATCAGCCTGCAATTCAAGGACATCATGTTCTTTCTGAATTTTTCTGTAGACTACGCAATCATCAGCAAAGAGCCGTATACTTGAGCTTATATCTTTGTTAATGTCATTTATAAAAATTATGAATAGCAGAGGCCCCAATACAGATCCCTGGGGGACGCCCGACGTGACCTCTAGAAATTCCGACTTAGTACCATTCAGGACAACACATTGGCGGCGTTGTGACAGGTAATTCTCTATCCAATTAAAAATTCTTTCATCTATATTAAATATGCGTAATTTTTCGAGGAGCAGAGGATGCGAAACAGTGTCGAAAGCTTTACTGAAGTCTAAAAAGATGCAGTCTGTTTGCCCACCTAGATCAATTTCAGATACTAGATCGTTGTAGAACTCGAGAAGCTGGGTCGTACAGGAAAAGCCCTTACGAAAACCGTGTTGAGTCTTTGTTAACAAATCGTAATCTAATAAATGCTTCATTAGAGCCTTATATATTACATGTTCAATGATTTTACATGATATCGAGGTAAGCGAAATAGGTCTATAATTCGTGACGTCTTTTTTAGGACCTCCTTTGTGGATCGGGACTACATTTGCCACTTTCCAGTCTTGTGGCAACTGGCCAGTACTTAGTGATTTTTCAAAGATCAGGTAAAGGTAGAGCGAAATGGGGTTAACGCACTGTTTTAAAACTCTTGGAGAGACACCGTCAGGGCCGATAGCTTTACTGTCGTCGAGATTCCTGAGCAAGGCCTCAATACCGCTGACACTAATTTCAAGAGGTTCCATGAGAGGAACACTGCTACTTGGCAAGGGTGAGCTCAATGCAGATTTAGGAAGAAAAACGGATTGGAAGTAATTATTTAGGCACGTGGCTTTATCCGTATCATTGGAAAGAGTGCGTCCATCGAAAATAAGTTCATTTATTCCAACCGGATCAGACCCACATCCCTTTAGATATTGCCAGAAAGGTTTAGGATTTGTACTCATATTTTCATTCAATCGTTTAAAAAAATGCTGCTTTGCATTTACTGATTCTTCTTTATATTCACGTGTTAGCTCCTGTAGCTTCTTATAATGAACCTTACCTTTCATTTTTTTGTATTTTTTGAA
The DNA here is from genome assembly GCA_013436015.1 of Rhipicephalus annulatus. Classification (NCBI taxonomy): domain Eukaryota; kingdom Metazoa; phylum Arthropoda; class Arachnida; order Ixodida; family Ixodidae; genus Rhipicephalus; species Rhipicephalus annulatus. The sequence goes on from WOVY01010442.1 coordinate 231,576, forward strand.
TACCCGTCTTCGTTTCTTAATTAGTTTCAGGATACTGTAAGTCACCCACGGTTTTTTACGTTTCTTAAGCTTAGCCGAATCCATACTTGGTATGTACTGCTCTGAGAGTTCGAGTATCTTATTTTTAAATGTGTTCCACAAATACTCTACACTGTGTTCCTCTACCAAGCATTCAAATACAGGCAAATAATCAAGAAGCCTTGCGGAAATTGACGGATAGTCGCCTTTATCAAAAAAGAACAACTTTCTTCTGATACTCTTCGTGATTTTTTGAATTTTTGTTGTAACACCTGCTACTACAACCTGATGGTCACTAATGCCTGGAATGATATCAACGTTACTTACTAAATTAGGGGAGTTACAAAAGAGAAGATCTAGGGTATGCTTAAGTCTTGTGGGTTCTAAAACGTACTGTATCAACCCAAAAGTGTCAACAATGTTCTTCATTTCTAGGTTATTACGGCTGGCATGCAGCACCTCGCATGAGTGACTTCGCCATTTTAGATCGGGTAAATTAAAATCACCTGCTAATAATATCATACGGTCAGACGCCTGTGAAACGATGTCACCTAATAATTGCAAAATACTGGAGTTCGCGGCGGGCGGTCGATAAAACGTCCCAGCTACAAAAGAAAAATTGTTACTGACTGTAACAGTACTCCAGACAGATTCAACAGCGTCATTACCGATATCAAGATTAGTGGATGAAAGGGACGAGTGAACTAACAAGAAAACACCACCCCCATGACTCGGCCTATCTTTACGGTAGGCAGTATAATTGTTAGGAAACACTTCATGATCAGAGATGGATGGGTTGAGCCAAGATTCTGTACCGAACACGACATCGGCCTTCACGGTATCAAGCAAGCCAGCGAATTCGTCTATTTTGTTTATTACACTTCGGCAATTCACTACTGCAATAATTAAATCACGATGAACGCAGATGGTACAATTTTCCTGTCATCGTTTAGACAAGGCAACGACTTCTTCCTTTTCATCATCCCAAGTAAATGCTCTGCCGTTTATAATCAGTTTATCGGCTTTTGGCTTAACCAGGTTTTTCTTATCCGCCCTTTTCGCTTTACCATATTCCCAAAGCTTCTTTCGTACAGTGCGCGTTTCGAATGAATAATCCTGCTCAATGCTGTACTGTGTACCTTTCAAATTCTTGGCTTTTTTAAGGACGACCTCTTTTTCCTTATCAGATGAAAAGTTCACAATAATTGGCCTTTTTTTCCGTTCATTAAAACGACCTACGCGATGTGCCCTTTGAACTGATGTCAGTTCGTATCCGAGTTGGGCAGTGCAGATGCCCTTAACGAGGGCCTCAGACTGTTCCCAAGTTTCATGCTGGTCATTATCGTCTATCCCGTAAAACACAAGGTTCATTCTACGGCTTCTGTTTTCGAGGTCGATATTTTTCTTTTGATGAATTCGCATCTGATGAGTTAGATTCTTTATTACAGTGGCTTGCTCATGTACCAATTTCATGACGCTTTCTATATGGCCCTCGGTCATCTCTAGCTTGCTCTTTATTTCAGCTATGTTAGTATCACTGTTAGTTATCCTAGTATCAATATTCTCTAACTTACTCATAATAGTATCCTGCAACTTCTTCAAATAATCCATTTCACCTTTATCGAAAGGCCCAGGATTGAGCTCAATGTCTCCAGAAAGTAGTAGAAGAAGAGCAACATATAGCACTCGGTTCACAATAAAGCGAAAACGCTTCCCATTAACTCCAGTGCACACTCGCACCGTGGTGCTCGCGACACATGCCTTTGTGGGAGGAGCCGGCAACGCTAAAAGTGCTTTAGGAATTTCAAGCATACGAACAGCACTAACCTGCAAGAGCAGAAGTGTTTTGAGCTTCATGTCGGCAAGCGTGCCGGCTCCAATTCCCACGCAGCCAAGGTGTCGCGCAAATATATACGCCAGTTCTGGGTCACATGATGTTCCACACATGCAGTGACTGTCGCCGTCGTAATCGCTCACGCAAGCGGCCCAACAAGGATCGCAGCACTCCTCGTCCAGCGATGAAGATGCTCGAGCTGATGACGCTTTGCGTGATGTATCCGCAGATGGGATGGCAGAACACACGTGTCCCGTATGCCCGCCGAACGGCTGATGCGCAGTTTCCGTCCAAAAGACCGCAAAAACCTGCAAGAGCAGAAGTGTTTTGAGCTTCATGTCGGCAAGCGTGCCGGCTCCAATTCCCACGCAGCCAAGGTGTCGCGCAAATATATACGCCAGTTCTGGGTCACATGATGTTCCACACATGCAGTGACTGTCGCCGTCGTAATCGCTCACGCAAGCGGCCCAACAAGGATCGCAGCACTCCTCGTCCAGCGATGAAGATGCTCGAGCTGATGACGCTTTGCGTGATGTATCCGCAGATGGGATGGCAGAACACACGTGTCCCGTATGCCCGCCGAACGGCTGATGCGCAGTTTCCGTCCAAAAGACCGCAAAAACCTGCAAGAGCAGAAGTGTTTTGAGCTTCATGTCGGCAAGCGTGCCGGCTCCAATTCCCCTTAAAAGTTCTTAAAAAAACTTTGGAAGCGAAAGTTTTGTTTGCAATTTTTCACAGTAATCTGTTGCTTTGCATCTGATAATCCCAAATTTAAATCATATATGCTCTAACGTATTATGGAATTAATGCTAGCTTCCTTAATTCAGAACTATTTTAATGCCCACCTAAATACCCAAAGAAACTAGTGCCCCGTAGTTAGGACTGCATTCCTGTGACCAACTCCCATATTCACAAACCTAACTTAAACTTCTCAGCCATAAGCCTGCCCTTAATGCGTGTCAAGAACTGACCTATACTTATCGCAGAACTTACCTTGTACTTAAGTAAGGCTCGGTTAAGGTAGCCTATGACATACCTTAAGGCTTCCTTAAACAGCATGGAGGGGGAGGACAACTTTGCGTAAAATATTGAATGGCACGGCGTACGCATACACGTCACCGCTGGGGCAAAGCCTCAACGATATACGGAACCCGGTGACCTATACACAAGCAGAATTTTTCATGCCGTCACCGCTTCACGAAAATTGCTGTGAAGAACCCGTTCGCTCTGTTGTTTCTGCCGGAAAATATTCATGGTCATGGGTTTGCTGTGACGCGACTCGTGCAGCTGCTTATTGCATCGCACTTTTATAGAGTTGGCAACTTCAACTTCGGAGCGATGGCCTTGTGAATTTCTCGTAGCCGACCGTGTCACGAGTAATGGTCAGCAGATATCTGCTAAGCTTGCCAAAAAAAACACTTTTCTAGCTGTTTCGTAGGCCGTACACGGATGCACATTGTGTTGGCTGTTGAATTTTATAGACCTTATGCAGAATTGCTGCTATCTGTCCGCCGTTGTGTGCGTAGCCGTCATGTTAGAGGCTGCCCGCGGCGCAGTACGCTGAGGTCGGCGTGTGTTCGAGTAGACGTATTTCTGCGTCTCTTGCTGCACACCGAGAGTAACTGGAAATGCTGAAGAAAAAAGATAAGCCGTAAACTTTGTCCCTTGTTTTTTCTTTAAGCTGATGGCGTTTCCAGCGTGAGCTATGGCTACTGCTCCCAAAGTACGTGTCTGTGGCCTCCTTTCTAAGCAAGTAAGGCATGCAGTATCATTAGTATTCGTGTTCCCATACATTGCTGCACGCCGAAGCAAGGCAGGTTTTGCAACATTTTCGCTATCAACCGTTTACCAAGTGGAGGCGAATCGTACGTTTCATGCGGAAGTCACCTTTACTCAACGAACTTAATCGCAGCTAATTGCGTGTGCCTGTATTTCGTTGAATGTGTTTTGTTTATTACGTTTAGATTACGGCACACGCTGAATTAGAAGCAATTGATTGATTGATTTATATGTGGGGTTTTACGTCTCAAAACCACCATATGATTATGAGAGACGCCGTAGTGGAGGGCTCCGGAAATTTCGACCACCTGGGGTTCTTTCACGTGCACCCAAATCAGAGCACACGGGCCTACAACATTTCCGCCTCCATCGGAAATGCAGCCGCCGCAGCTGGGATTCGAACCCGCGCCCTGCGGGTCAGCAGCCGAGTACCTTAGCCTCTAGACCACCACGGCGGGGCGAATTAGAAGCAAGTGCCATCATCAGTTCATTCTGACAAGGTAGCAACGGTGCTAAAGAGTCCTTGTTTCGTGCTGTTGCGTTCTCTCTTCTGGAGTGTTACAAGCAGCCGTTTAGTGGGATAACTTAAGCATGACTGCGCTCATTTTTTCAAGCATTTGATGTGCGCGGCACATGCAACGACATGCAGGTAGGTTCAATTAGCCACCATAAAACCCATTGCGTGAATGTGGCTTCTGCGTAATGCGTGTGAGTCACAATCACTTGAAATGACTGCTAGCGGAAACATTGCAAAAACTGCCGTGATTAGGCATGCAGCAATTTGTGGGAACACAAGTACAAATGCTATCGCACATCTTATTTACTTAGAAAGGAGAACGCAAACATTGTATTTTGTGAGCAGTAGCCGGAGCTCATGCTGAAAACACCATCAGCTTGAAAAAAAAAAAAAACGAGAGACAAAGTTTACGGCTTATTACCTTTTTTTCTTCTTCGGCACTCGGAGTTAATCTCTGTGTGGTCCATGAAACACATCAATACGTCGGCATTGTGATTATCTGCCAGTGCACGCCTCACGTCGAAACGCCTAATGTATACGTCTACGTAAACACACGCAGATTTGTGCGTAATGCGCTCAAGGATTACTGCACCGCACACAGCCTCAAACATGGCAGCTATGCACACAACGGCTGACAGGTGGCAACAATTTTGCATAAAGTCTATTGCGAGCTGCATCCACATTTTTTTCACTTTCACTGAAGGCACACGGCGTCCATCTTGGTACTTGTTGATAAAATCCACCCGGACATTTCTAAAGGATTTAACGTGTGTAAGGTGTACAATCTTTCTGAGAGGTACAAAGATTATTTACAGTACCAACTGAACCAATTTTACCTCTAGCAAAAGGAAAATTGGTTCAGTTTTCCTGCTTTGTTTGCATGTGCTTGCAAAGTGGGTAGTGTGAAACATTAAGCAATGTGTAGAGAATAAACTAGACACAGTACACTTGCCAGTGTTGTGCAGAGCGCAACATTGAATTTGTAAGGTAAGATTTTGTAATAGAGTGCAATACTTTCGAAGCACTAACGAGGCAAGAAACATTCATTTGACGTGCAATTTCTTTGTGTTAAAGACTAATAAACATAAACAGTATTCAGAAAGCTGAAGCAAAAGCAAGTCACCATGTAGATATCCTTTATTAAGCGTTCGATGTAACAGCACAATATTTTTGTACAGGTACGTTTATATATGTACAATCCATTTTACTTTTATTGTAGCATTAAATCAGTAGAAAAATCAGTACAAAAAAGCATATTGCTAAATTATGCACACATTATTTTTAACTTAATATCAGGACCAAAGGTTACACATGTAAGAGGGCTTGTCCTGTCACTGCATCTCTGCCTTCTTTCTATAGTTTTGTTTGTGCTTGAACACTTATGTTCCTCATGAGCCAATCAGCCTGTTTAAATTATTCTGCCTCTTGAAACCTGCTTATAAACAACCACACAGTACAGTGATAATTACACCACAATCACACAGCACTGTAATATATACAACTATATCGAGGTATTACATTCATGTATAAAAATCAACACTGTAACAATATTAAGTCTCACATTGTACATGTCAGTTTTGAATATCGTGGATGCTTGTTTGCACAATATTACTGACAAACGAAGGTGACACAAACACACCGACTGCACGAACATCTCTTTACGCTACGCCGAAGACACCGCTCCAGCTCACTATTCGTATTATTACGTTTACCTATCTTAAGTCAGTGCCAATCGCCTAGTCAACACTGCACCATTTGTTTCAGTTTATTATGCTGCCTCGATGGTAGGCAAGTTCTACTGAGCCAAGTTACGAATCAGATCATACATGGACGCGAGCGCAAGGCTGCACAATAAATGGCGTTGCGACTTTGCTTTTCTGGTGATGCAATGCGAGTGCTGCTTGCGTCCAGCTCCGTACCACGCCCATGAGAGAAATTAACCATCGTACACGTATATGTTATCTCAGGTGTAACTAATTTCCTTCCGCAACGCCGTCCCGTGCACCGTGGCTCTCTGCCCGTATGCACGTATAGTCACAGTGAATCGGTAGCATGGGCAATGACAAATGCCTGTCCGTCGCAAAGAGGCATCAGGTAGCGTCTCTACAAATCCTCGTTCGCCTGCGATAACACAGCCTTCTACTGAGTTACATACTTGATTGATTGATATGTGGGGTTTAACGTCCCACAACCACTATATGATTATGAAAGACGCCGTAGTAGAGGGCTCCGGAAATTTCGAGCACCTGGGGTTCTTTAACGTACACCCAAATCTGAGCACACGGGCCTACAACATTTCCGCCTCCATCGGAAATGCAGCAGCCGCAGCCGGGATTCGAACCCGCGACCTGCGGGTCAGCAGCCGAGTACCTTAGCCACTAGACCACCATGGCAAGGCTGTTGCATACTTCAAATATTCAACTTGTTCCACTTACTTTTCATGTTGGCATGCAGAAAGTAGCCACGGGCGTCAGCCACCTGCTGCGGAATCATTCCAGTGCCCGTAGTGCTATACATTCCTTTGATTCCTTGAACGACACGTCCGTGGTCGGCGCTCCAACAAGCGCGCGAAGCGCGCGACATGTGCGCGATCTTTGAACATCGCAGAATCAAAGCACTACGTTTTCTCATGCGAAATTAGCGTTCTTACCGTGAATTCTTTTCAAGACGGAACGAGCACACACGAGATGCTGATGAAGAACAAAAAGTAAATACCATTCAACTTTGGCCGTGGATGGCTTTATATCGTAGACTAAATTGGAAAAAAAAAGACACGCAGCCACTGATTTAGGTGCACGTAAGTTCTTAAAATAGTTTAAAATAGCAATAACAACTCATCTCGAAGAGTACTTTGTACGATGTAAGTGAAATAGAACCTCGGTACATTTGTTTTTGTCTTTTCTAACAGACGACACGCTTCGAGCGCGGCCAGTGAGCCATACACTTTTTAATTCACTACAGCAATGCTCTACAACATTACTTGAACGTACGGTGCGTTTTTAATTATATACAGGTCTATTAAAAACTGTAGAAAGTTTCTATGAAACAGCAGTTGTTTTCTTTTGAACAATAATATTTCGCACCACAAATGCGTCGTGGCCCGTGGTCGTTCCTCCGTGGTCGAAACAAAATGAATTAACAAACCATCGTGATCAGAGTGGTGTCACCGCTACGTACGACGTAAGCCTGCAGATTAAAATTGTACGGTTTAAACCACCTGTACGGTAGAAATCTTTGTAACGTAAATAATCTATGTTCAATATGCGGAATTAGTGATCGAGTGAGATCGCAACTAGAGCGTCTCGAGTCAGCACGAAGTGATGGCTAGATTACGCCGGTTGTTGACGGCGTAGCACTGATTGTGCACTATGGTTGACCACATCACAACAGAGCATTGGGTAAAACGCTGCAATTGCTAAGCTTGTCTCTAGGTGGGCCTGTTATAAATTTTAGCAGCAAGATCATGCAACTTTGCAAAAAGAAAGCTTCAGGGCGCGCTGTTGGTGACGACACCAAAAAGTTCATGGTTTCCTCGAAGTACAATTCATAACAAAACACGAGAAAACAGGGCAACGGTAGACGAGATACGAACACAAATAAATGCTCAAAATAGCAGGTACGATCGCCTGTTTCACGTAAATTAAACACTGCAGCTTTATTGAAAAAAAGACGAGCAATAGTCATAACGCAGCCAAGCGCAAGGACGGGTGTCTACAATTAAGGGGGGGAAATGCACGGATGGCGTAGTCAGCTGCGCAAAGTGGACAGCTGTTGTTTGTCGGTTATACTATCGGATATAAATCTAACGTTCCTGAGCGACTCGCAGGTCATGATTAAGAATTTTACGTGTGAACGTATTTCGCAAAGTGCCCTAAAATTCTAGCGAGGAACTCATGGGCTCAAAGGAACGTGCATATATAATTTAATCTAGTTCCCGGCACACACTAACACCGCCACATACAACCTGAACGACACGGTCCATATGCGCTGTCGCGACAGTTAACCCGCCGCGCAGCCCAAGGGGTACCTTCATCGGTAGATGTGCTTGCTGCTGAAACCAAACATTTCATAAAAGACAGAATCGCCAGCTATGCAGAACACACGATATATTATATCAGTACTTGAGGCAGATTTTCACTCTATCTTACCCAAAATTAGATTGAAAACAGGCGAGAGATTGACGCAAATTACAAACCAATTTTTTTCCCATTCCTGCTCTGCTACACAGAATATTTCCAGCAATTTACCTAGACTCGATACGTAAAGCCTGTAATATAGAAGTAACCTCCCTAAGCCACTTGCTATGGGAGTGTCCCAAGAAACAAACATACTCCTCAGAACCGCTCCAAGAGCGATGGTGGAGAACACCTGCTCAGCTCTAATTTAGAAAACCAAACCTGGGCTATCCAGCAGGCCAGGGAGGCTATTAGAAGACGAGGTATCCTAAATCTGAGTAGTCTGTCCCACGAATCACCACTAGGTAGATCTCACAATGCAGTTGTTTCATTCATTTCTTTCGTCTTATATATTAAAGAATTTATTTTGATACTCTGCTGTATCCAAGTAACGTATTGCCCGCACACTAAAAAAGTACAAATGCACAGCTGTAAAATATTAGGGTGTACTGCCGTTCTCTTGAAAGCATTTAATTTTTCACTCACAGCCGAATGCCGGGCACAGGGCGCGTTTCGAGTACTATACATGCTTCATTTTAGTCATGCTTTATGTAATGCATGAATCAATTGTATACAAGTAAATGGTTTCACTAGGGCGGTGACTGGCGTAGGGGCTTGTATATTTCCGGCGTATGCAGCCTCACTGCTTCAACTTGTTCCTCGGAAGTGTTTAACAAACAACTGATGTAGTGAAAGTAATGCCTGGAGGAGGGTAACAAGAGCTTAATATGGGCGAGTTGGTTCATCGTGGTTGTGTTCTAGTAACAGCGCAACAACTGTAGGAAGTAAAAAAAGGGACCCAGTCCTTTTGTCTCTTCCTAAAGTTGTCGCGCTGTAGAAACAACCCCAGTAACAACCCCAGGAGAACAACCTAGAACAACTAGAACAACCCCAGGAGAAAGGCAAGTTGCACACTAAGACAAGCAGCTATGTTTAGCTCTACACCACACTTGGCCGCACACATCACTAGCGGCATTCAGCTCAAATGTTCCTTGAGGCGGTTGTTAGGTTGCATTATATTATTATATATATGCGTGTGCATGATGTAGGTTCTCATGGCGAGAAGCTGTGAATCGCTATGAGTCCTCTTAGAGGGATGCCGCGCATAGCACCGTCATGGTGTCTGACCACTTCTCGCTGTGGAGGTTGCCCTGTGGTCAATAATCACAGTCAGGCTTTCCGGTGCCCCGTATGCTCTCGTGAAACGTCATATATGCATGTTTCGTAATGTGCAGGTCCAACATCATTCAGTTGTCAGCAGAAATACGTGTGAGCAGACATCGGCTATCACAGTTTCCGAGTAAAAGCACCCTAAGTGAGCGCCTTTTAGCCCCCCCCCCCCTCCACTCTCGTGCAATCGCGCCTGAGAGGTAGTTGGGTAAAAGCTCCCCTACTGAACATGTACTTGGAACCAGTACGTCGAAAGAGAATGAAACCTAAAAACCAAATACGAAAACAACAATTATTAATAGTTTAAACCAAACTAGTGTAGCAATGTACGACTTTGATACGGAGTAGGATCCAAATATTTTTCTATCCGTGTTGCTGTCGAGGGGTCAAGATGACGATCCAAAACAATTCAAAAAGACCAGAACATACGTGTCTTTCAGGCAGACCCAGTGAGAGGGATAGCCGGTTCAGTGCATTCTTATCGGTGATGATTATCTCTGCCGACCAGATGTTTTTTTTCTTAGCATTGTATCTAAGCTAATAGCAAAATAGCAAGAGCAATGATGAGAAATGGGCAAGAGAAACGAAGAGATATGATGCTGCGGGCTTTTGCACACGTGTAGCCCTCGGATTAACAGACACAAGTTGCGGTCGCTCTCGACGCTCAAGTTCATTTTAACAAAGCAAAGCACTCGCATGTTAGAAAGTTCACCGGATGACGTGCTACTTCTTAGATCATGCTGGAAGTCCCGTAGCGTCTTTGATAGCAATACTTTTATGCGTATTTTTTTAATTTGAGCAGCTTTGCAATAAACGCCAATTTTTGAAATTTCTTTAAACTGTCACATTTCTCGTGAAAAAATACAATCTTTCTATGTTTTATTGTAAATGTTAAGAAAAACATTACATTCTAATAACGATCAGTATTTTTTTTTCCTTGAGGAGATGAACCAAAGGGCCATTTTGAAGCTCCAACACTGAAAACATAACCAGAAACATTAAGTCTCAACATCGTTCTTGGAACACAAATGTCAAGTACGGTGAAAACGCCAATCATGGTCCATACAAAGAAGCGCTGGTGTGTCACTCTTTTTTTCTACCTTAGCCACTAGACCACCGCGGCGGGGCCAAAGGAGTCCTCCACTAAGGTGTCTCTCATAATGATATGGTGATTTTGGGATGTTAAACCCTACATATCAATAACTTAGCATGGATTCCAATAGAAGCTGAGTGTGCGAAAAGAAGCCAGGAACTTAGGTGGGCAAACGAGATTATGAAGTTTGTGGTCCCAACGTGGCCACAGCAAGCACAGGACCGGGGTTAATTAGGTCTTTGCCATGCAGTCGGCATAGTCACCATGATCATACGTACACTATTAGTGAAATCCTGGCTTGACTACGCGCCTGCAGGCAGAAAAATCAAGTCAACTTATTGCCACTTTCACGACGCTCCGTAGCCGTGTCCCAGAAACACTGGCCCGATTCGAAGTGGCCTTCAGAATAGCTGGAATTTTTCGGTCAAACTTTTCCTGGCAAGATATGGCCTGCGGTTAGGCATGACGTTTCCGTAGGTGTACCGGCCCTGGCATGGTGGTGAATAAAAAGCATTATTTTACGCTTTTTAGAGTGGTTTCCCACCATTAATGTTGTGGATATTGTGACTACAGGCAAATAGATAACCATTAGTACATATGATCATCATCTACATCTGTGAGATTAACATGCAAAGCACGTAGAACATGATTTGTTCACATCGTGTTTCATATTGTATTACGTTTTCTTTAGACTTTATATAAAAGTGATCTCGGGCAAGTTCCATTGTAATTAAGTTCATTACGTTTAGAATTCAGAAGTTCTGAGCTCACGTTGTCGGCTGAAAAATGCACACTACGACAGTACTCATTGTGTTCAGTGGCTTAAAATGATTTCCCAAATTGCACTTACACTGCGTGAACCTCTTCATGTTGCCGCAGAGGAGCATATAGCCACATAGAACTAAATTGCACCACAGCACATTCACTCGACCTGTTCGCTCACAGCCCTTGCATGTATTAGATCTTGAGATGTTCTGCTTTATGAAGCTTCATGTGATACTGTGAATGCTTCTCACCTATGTCTTTTGTTTCACGTCATGTAAGCATGGGGTGATATGTAGTCTGTGTACTGTCACCTATTTTAGATGACTCGTCACATGTACACTTTTCAATAATATTGTGGCATTTGATGCTTCTAACTGCCTTGAATGTAGCCCTTGCGTTAGTGAGCGATGGCGCACCTGTGTCTTTGGAACCCTTTGGGAACCTTTTTAAGGCATTAAGACGATGGTCTCGGCGTTCTGTCGTCTCGTGACGATACAACCGACGTATATATACAATATTTGTGCGACTTGAAAGTGAGTGGCACGCCGCTCAGGCACTCTGGTGTTTCCTCATTGCTTTTCTGCCAGGCGAAGCTGAATTTCAGTCAAAACAGCGCTTACTTAGAATTCCTACATTACTACTACCTTGGGGCACATCTTAACGGCTGACGCAACCTATGAAATTGGCGCTTTATAATAGCCAGCAAAAAATATGATGTGATTTGCAATGACGTTACCACCGATGTTTCAGGACGACTACAGTTTCTCTTTCAAGACTATAGCATCGGTGTCGCTGTCGCCAGATTACGACTTAGTTTTCTGCCTGCTCACACTCGATGGAAGTGGTGCTCTTCAACTGCCGATCTATTTCCTTCATTGTCTCCACTCAGCTTCCTCTCTCTCAGCTGTTTGCGACGTTGACCCGTGATGAAGAACACCCCTGAGTTATTTGTGTGGGCGGTCGCATTGAAGAAAGCCCAGAGTGGAATCTCGTGTGTTTGTAGAACTTTCTTTTCAAATTTCTCTTGTTTTCTTTCTAATCTTAATCGGGGAAACTTAGGAGCGCAAACATTTCAATTATGCGCCTATAGCCAACCAGAGAGAGGGCTGCGGGAGTTGAGCGGCTGTCGCGGCTCCGCTAAAAGCGAACAAACGAAAACCACAAAGCAGCGTCGTTGAGGGCCACGCTCCGGTGACTTCCATGCGTGGCCTTGGTCGAAGACGGGATTATAATCCGACCGCGACTACGGGCGTTCCGCGAACGCGCTACGCGACCGCCGAAAAGACCCAGACGCAGCGCAGACGCAGCTCGCGTTTCGCTCATTTTGGGCCTCTGCGCAGTTGTTCTCATTGTGTTTTTTTTTCCCTCCTCTTTACCTTGATTCTTGGGTAATCTTGAACCCCCTGGTCATTTCTATCCCTTACTGCCTACATGTGGCGTTGTTGATGTAAATGAAAAAGTCTGTCTTCACTCTGTTCTATATTTTCTGTCAGCTCTACATGTCTTTGTTTGTTTGTTTGTTTGTTTGTATGTGTGCGTTTTTTTTTATTCTGCCTTCACGTCCAAACTGCCCGGCATTTGCGCTGAAACTCTTAGTGTTCTCTAATGCGACCAGGTGGCGCATTTACAATTCTTCACACTTGCTCGGCTGAACCATGGATTCGATACCGGCCGCTGCAATTGCATTTCGATGGAACGAGATCTCAGATGCTTGTGTTTACTGCGAGATATCACGGCACGAAAAACCTCAGGCGGTCGAAGTTTTCCGAGCCCACCACTACGGCGTTCCTCGTAATCAAACCATGGTGTATGTAAAACCTGAGAAGTTTTATTTTTATTACAGTTATTCGGAAGCACAACTAACCACATTTCTCTTTTGCTGTAGACTGTAATAGCGGCCAAACTCAACGATTTGGAGCTGTAACCGCGACAAAAAGGGAAATAAGGAAGGTGACGTTATTTCACGTCACTATAACCTTTACTGTTTTTCTTTGCCTATTACAGAAGATCGGTACATTCTTTTCTCCGCAATAAATATTGCTTAATTCACCTTTTTGCCGTCAAAAGATGATATTGCTAAACATAACCTCTTCTTGCTCTGATTAGAAAGGGTCAACACCACAAATATTAAACCTTTCAAGCCATTTGTAGCGCTTGCTGATTTAGTAAGTGTAACAAATTCTTAAATAAGAATAACATAATATAAGCGATCATTGAATCGGGCATTACAAGTATATATCTATGAATTCAAACACCGGGAAGTGGTGTGAAGCTTTCTGCGTAGCCAAAGCTTTTTGTTTAAAGAAGTGCTAAGAATACGTCAGAAAGAGCGGCGTATTCTAAGCACCGAGCCCATTCTCCCCCCCCCCCCCAAACAATTTTTCGCCATGCCATAGAGGGCACAAAATGACAGGCTAGCTCCCCACTTCAGATCAAGAGAGTGCCACTAAAAAAAAATTGCCTACGACCCTTGTCAGCAACTACGGCTACACAGTGTGCATTCACGATTTTTCTATTTTTTTCCTACTCTTACCCTTTGTAAAAAAAGAAAATGTGGTACTTAGTGCACTTGAGAGACATGCTTTAAGCTGAATAAGCCAGATTTTTTATTATGATAACGTATGCGTTTTCCTTATCAAGAATGACTTTGCGATACTATGGACAAAATTATGAGGTACCGGTGATTTATCTCACATGACTTATGCACATATCTGGTGAAATGCTGCAACTGTATACCAGGATATTTCTTCAATTGGCCTCCTACAGAATTTAGGGTTGGGTAAAAATTCACAAGAAAAGAACGGGCGTTCTCAACCGTGGCAGACCTGCCAAGGAAGAGCAAGGAGGCGCTTCAAGGTCGATTAATTGGCTCAAGTGATAATGATGGGGTGTCACAAAAACAAAATTAGCAAAATGAAAGAGGCAAGCTTTTGAAGTTTCTAAGGCTATCTCGTGATGGAAATCTCAGTTACACAGCGAAAGCTGCCTGTGACCAGGCGAAACAAAAAACCATCTGCTCCACACGAGTTTCAATAATGGTCTCTATTGGCAGCGCCATCAGTGCCGTCGTTCTATAAGTCCCACACTGGCGGGTGCGCCATTTGTAGCGTCGTTAGTGACGCCATTTTCTGCATCGTAATCAAGCACGCAGGAAATGGGGTGCGCCGTTAGTTACGTCATTCATCTCTTCGTAACCGTGCCGCCGAGCTTGTTCTAAGCAGTTTCAACTTACAACGTCCACACGGGGATGCCACGGATCGTACGAACACGCAAGGAGCCGACAACTTTCCAAGAACAGTGCCGACAGCTGATCTGTGAGTGAACTCATAGTCACCGGGCCGATGCACAAGAGCAAGCCCGAGTGGCCAAGCGTTAGCAGCGACGGCACACGAAGAAACCAGTGGCCTTCCGACCCGAATGCAAGCGACAATGGTCAGCCGAGGAAGTGGCGTTGCAGGCAGGGCGACGTCGACGTGGCGATGGCGGAAACGCGTTCGCCGGCGCCAACGCCCGTTTTCGGCGGTAGTTTCTCAAGCGGCACTTTGCCTTCGGCTGCGACGTCTGCAACCGCCTGTGGTCGCGCGTTTCATCTTCGCTGATTAACCATCTATACGGAGTGATTTGGCGTTTTTTTTGATAATTGATGACTTACGGACAATGTTCAGGAATATACTGCGGGATGTTGCGAATCATAACTTTTCAATAAACATGGTTACTTGATCAGGCATCGTATAGTTTGTGAATGAACAAATCTGTCGTGAGAAGCTGGCCCTTGTTCGCATTTATCCGGCCTGCCTGCCAAGAGAGTTCCTATATCAGATTTGCTCACTCACTCCCGCGTTGAGTGAACTCGTAAATTGCTCTCCGGTTTCACTGGCGCCTTGGATTGCCCGAAAAGGACGGTGACAATAGGCAAGAACTTTTCCTAAATCTTGCCCATATTTTTCTTCCTGTGACGCGGAATAAAAACTCGGTGGTCTAGTGGCTAAGGTACTCGGCTGCTGACCAGCAGGTCGCGGGATCAAATCGCGACTGTGGCGGCTGCATTTACGATGGAGGTGGAAATCTTGTAGGCCCGTGTGCTCAGATTTGGGTGCACGTTAAAGAACCCCAGGTGGTCAACATTTCCGAAGCCCTCTCCTACGGCGTCTCTCATAATCATATGGTGGTTTTGGGATGGTAAACCATCAATCATCAATCAACGGATTAAAAACTACTGTGTTTCACTTGATGTTGCTTCTTCGACAGTCAGTGCTACGTTATCTAATAGTTCGCACATTTTCATTCACGTCGAAAAGAACGCTCGGCTTATAAAAACCATCAAGTGTGATGGCACCCTGTTTTTTTGAAGCGCTTGCACGTAGCTCATTATCCGCAGCTTACCAGGAGAACATCGCACAAGGGCGGAAATCAAGAATGCAGACAAACAACAGCGCTGACTCAACTCTGTTTTTTCAGCGCTGTTGAGTCAGCGCTTCTTCTCCTACGTCCTTGTGCGCTGTTCGCATCATGTGTAAGTATGTACCGACTAACCTCGGTGTTGCGATAAAATCCTCAGCTTGCTGACAAGAGTCTCAGTAAAATAACTTTATTGGTGCACGATACATGTTTATTCTTCAACGTGCCCTGCAGTGCAAATTCAAAAGCTCAAGCACTTGCCGAAACGTCGGCTCAAGCACCCTGTTTGCGCTTTTCTTCTTTTTCTTTACAGCACTGGACTGTCGTGTTATACCTTGTTTCACCGCTGAACACATTTTTAAAAATAAAATACGTTTATATGGAATGCATTTCTACATTATTGATGAATATGTTTCTACCTGTTACAAAAGAGATTTAAAAAAAGTTCGCGTAGAAGCATTCTGGATGGCATAACTGTTTAGTCAGTGTTTTAAAAAAAAGAGATGGCACGCTCCGACAATAAGAACGACACGACAGAAAATCATTCTTTAAAACTAAACACGCCCGGTGCGTCTGCGGTTTGTGTGAAATTGTAGTGAACTGAAAGTTCCTTAGTTATTTCAATGTGCGGATGGGAGCGAGGGAGTATGCAATGATTGCGCATGAACTTGTGGAAGCAGTCAGCCTGTCGATTCTATTCCTTCAGGAGAGAATGATTCGCGCTTCCAACCTAATATCGCTAATGCGTATCGGCTTGCAATTGAATGGCAATAAGGTATCTTTTATGCTTAGCGTACCTTTATCCCAACAAATATTAGTGCCGTGATAGCGTCCCGCTGCGAGGACCATAAGAAGCATCAAGTAGCGAAAGCAGTTGCATCTGCATATACGCCTTCTGTAAACAATAGGCTGCATATAGTCACATCAACTTATCTTACCTGTCGGTGCGTTCGATCGCAGCGGTTTCGTTTTGCTCAAAATTAAACACTGCTGATATTTCGTTATTCTCCCTCTCTCTTCTTCTTTTTTCTGTAAAAGAACAAACGAAAGCCTACGGTCTTACGAGACGCTCATTGACTGCCGTTTTCCGTCAAGCGGATTGTTGCTTCCTATTACTCACTCTTTTCACGTCGCTGAGACATCACTATAGTGGTTCTGCGGGCTGATAATCAGTTTCTTAAGGGTTCTTTCACATTTAATTCAATTTTCCTAACTGAGCTTTTGCTAACAAACTTTCTTTCTCTCATTCACTTCAACATTCCATTCAGTGCTAATTCACGCATTATTCAGTTCAAAGGGGTCGTGAAACAGAAATTAAGCTTGCCGGTTGCAATTTCTCCTGCTTCAATAAGGATTAGACACACATACTGAAACAATATCTAGTCTGCAATCAATGACGCCCGTTGGAGACCGCAGTTTTTTGGGGGGCTCGCTAGCGGCGACGCGGCACTATTAGCCGCTATAGGCATTAACTTGTGACGTCTGTGAAACGTCAGAGCATTAAGAGGAGTTACACACAGACTGCTAGCTTTATTTCGCTCTAAAGTAATGGATTTATAAGAACATAGAAAATAAATAAATAACAAAGCAGTTTGAGTTACATGCTGTGCGATTACAATGAGGGATCGGCTTGGTTCTGTTTTCAAGTTTACCCGGGCTCTGTCACGTGTGTATTTTTGCCTTCCCACCCGTTGCCTTTGTTCGATCGGTGCAGCCAGTGCAGCGTCCCAGTTTTGTTTTCTTTCTTGTTGCGTCAGGTTGTGTCTTACAGCGTGTTTTGGGTGACTTAGTCCTCGCTATGTCAACCGTGTGTGTCGTCAGGCAGTGCCGCAAAACTTATGAAAGGCCAAACAACGTTCGCTCTCACACGCTGCCCAGCGAGCTACAGCGCAGAGAAGTGTAGGTACGAATTCTGAACAATGATGGTCCTGGTGGTATAGGCACGCAGAGTTGAGGCTCATGGTCGAAGCTTCCGCAAGCAAAGGTTCTGCCACGCAGTCTCGATACAAGTGCTTCCAGAGCGCAGGCTTCTTCACCGTTGTCGCCGCCGCCTTTGTCTCGCTCTGACAATGGCTGACCTCGCACTCGCACGGGTGCGTCGGCGTATGGATCAAAGCCCAAGAGCCGACTACGCTCTATAGCAGATGGCGCTGTAGTTTGGGAAGGTGGATTATCTTATGCTGTGTTTCCGTGGCGTCATGGTATTGTTATAGTTGTGACGAAGCCGTAATCTGGACAGTATGATGCTATGAACCACGACCAACTAAGTCTCAAGAACTTCGCTGCGTGGTCATGTTTTATCGGTGACAGAGGCTTTTCATTACCTGCCCTAAAGTGACGTCAGCTGCACATTTCAAGGGTACTTGAGATTGGCCACCGAAATTGCGCTTTTTTAGCTATTCATTGAACCTAGACCATCATACGAATCGAGACGTACTATTAGGTCGACGGCCAGGATTTTGATACACCCGTAGTTAAAAAATTTTTGGAAAAGGTTTCATGACTTTTAATTTTCAACTCATTTCATTCAGTGTTAATATATATGTTTGACTTTTAGTTGACAATTTAATTCCCATTTGATTCATGATACGCACATAATTGCCACTTCTGTCTCATTGGAGTACGCCTACTACAATATGTACCCCTTCCCCATTCTGCAATTTCTGGACCCGGTCTTGCCTAAGCCCCGGCACCGACCCACCTTTTGGTGGTTACATTTATATTGAGCCGCTGGACGTCGGATTTGAACAGCGAGCGGTTCTTGGTCGAGCCTTTCATGTCCGGGATACGTGATAAAGCTTGTGCACATTATCAATAGGCATGCGTC
The DNA here is from genome assembly GCA_013436015.1 of Rhipicephalus annulatus. NCBI lineage: Eukaryota > Metazoa > Arthropoda > Arachnida > Ixodida > Ixodidae > Rhipicephalus > Rhipicephalus annulatus. Next base: position 250,152 of record WOVY01010442.1, read on the forward strand.
ACAAACATCAGATAATACTCACAATTCACCACAGGATCGCTATAAACGAAGGCTCAACGAATAAATATATGTTCCACAGAAATTTGTGCAAGCTACGAAGTAACCTAGCATCATCATGAACGAGAACACCCCACAGAAACGGGCTCAATCCCACCAACTTCCAATAAAAGTTCAAATTGCAACAGTATAGCCCAACTAATGACATGCGCGTTGCCATAGTCACATCACTGCCCCGTGATACCTTTTGGTTATGAAAGGTGAGGGCTATACTACCACTTCAAAGCCTAAAGAAAAGTCGTAGGGTGTTTAATAAAGCGCAGTACTACATGATATTTGAGTGTCTTAAGCGAAGGATTCTTTGTACACCTGTGTATAACAGTGGTATTCGCAAGATGCAATGAAACTTTAAGGTGATTCCACGTAAGGTCGAACAAAGCATGGCTGGTCGACCTCTTAAGTTTCTTTCAGAACTTTATATATTGTCGCCTTATCAGTAGAAAGAAGAGACCTGCAATTGTTTTTGCCGGAAAAACCTTTTTCGAAGCACAGCAAACAATGATCATGAAGAGGTGGAGTGCCACGCTTACCTGCTCTGTTGTTTCTTTCTGAATTGGGCGATGACTTACATAAAATGAATTAAAGCTACGTACTTTAAATTTGTTTAGTTAAATATAGCCGTATTCGTGCTTATACGTTCATTTATTTTTCGCTTCTCTGAGTGCTTCAGGTACATAAAAATTTTCAAACTCGACCCAGAAAATGTGTTCTTGCCCAGTTTGCAGGCCTTTATTGCAAAACGGACTTAGGACAGAGCCGTGTAAATTCCGCACTACTTTCTAAGCACACCCATTTATAGAAACGCCAAAGCTTTTTATATTCTTGCTCAACATTAAAGAAATATATTCACGCTAACTCTAAGAAAAGGGCATTCAAGAAAAACTTCTGACAAAGATTTAAAAAACATTTTTTGATAGTTTAAAAAATTTCCCCACTTATTTTTCTTCTCGTCAGCTTTCTCAACAAATAAAAACATGCTGCATAATATGGCTTCACTTGCAGTTACGGCTCGTCAAAAAATGCCATTGCGCAATGATAGGGAATAATAGATCGGACTTCTTGCCCGCTAAGTATGGAAAGCAGGCCTCTACTTTAGTTTCTTAAAAGGAAAGGTAGCACTGATATAGCAGTATACATATAGACCATTCTTAGAACGCCAATAGCGAAATTATTTGGCCATTGGAGAGGCCATGACTGCTGGATTAACTAGCAAGCTATCGCGCACAGTCCGGCGTGTTCTTGGTCAAAGAGGGCTCGTTTTCGTGGCCTCATTTGGATAGCTTGCGATACAGCCGGGGGGCTTCCACGCATGGGCGTTGAAGCGTAGCTATTTTATCCGCCCTTTGCTTGCATGACAGCGGAGTGCTGTTAACATTGCAGACGTTCGTAGCAGACATTGTTTCCGCTTTTTGTGTGCAAAGTGAACGTGAACAAAAGCACGTCTACAATACGTGCTTGTATACTTTAAGTGTCCTGAGGTGACTCAAATAGGAAACCAAAGCTTAAGTTTGTGAAGCGACAACAACGCCACGCCTGGGGGATGTGATTCTTAAATGAAAAGGAGATAAAAGTGAGCCTCGTAACTGTCTCTCAGGGGGAAGATACCTGAACAATAGCTTACGAAGAATGGCGGTAAGAAGGGATTAAAGGGATAAGGTGGATTAAAAGGTAAACAGATAGTGAGAGGAGCTGGAAGAGAGAGAGGCGCAGGGACAGCCACATACGGAAGGCGAAGATAGGATAGATGAACACGGTCGCCGGAGTCCGAGGACGGGGCACCACTCGGCGAGAGCTCTTGCCGGCGTCAGGAGATGGCGTAAGGAGAGCCAGTCGGCCAGGGCTGTGCTGTCGTCGGAGATCGCGGGGGCACAACTGGTCGGCACGAAACCCAGCGAGGGAGTCCCACCGCCCCTGGCTCTGGCGGCAAGCTACGGTGAATTTTGGGGATAGTCGGGGCAGAGGGCACATGCAATTCAGTGTGTTTCGCCGAAGCGGGAGCGCGTGCGACACCCGCAGGACATGTTCTCCAGTCGGTGCGAGAAACTTCAGCGCCGTGCCGTCAGCTTCTCGCGCTAAAACAAGATGCTCGCTGGGCGTAGTTGCCTTTCCGTGACGGAATAAGCGAACCACGGATGTGTCAGCGAGGTCCGAAGTATTGTTGTGTCGTGGACTGCCACAACAATTCAGAAAGCACTAAGGTACGCTCTCCTGTACCGATTCCCCGTACTGTACCGATTCCCCGGCAAGTCATGCCGGGGTACCGAACACCGAGCTGCGTTTGTGAAAGATAGAGCAAGCATGACACGAGAGCTGGAAAAAACGAGGCGAGCACTTCAACTTGACTCGCAGTGGTTAACCCTCAGCTTGATGCCTTGCGGGGTAGTCGGCGGGTCATGGTCTGGTGCCATGGAGAACATGACTCTTATGCTTCTCGGACATTTCAATGCAATGACCGTTTAACTTTATTTTTCTTTAATTTTAGGCACGCAGTGAACTTTTGTACATGGTAGTACACTGCTGCTACTGCTAGGTACCATATCAAAACAATAATTTTGCTATTTATGAATGTCAACGCATCAAACCGATAGAGAACGTGGCGTCATGTCGGCAGAATGAGATTTCGCTCGAGGCATATGTCGTACGTGGTATTTTCACGGGCCTGGAAAATGCATTTCGCAGTGAGTCGAGTGTCCCCGTCTTACATCATTAACGTGACTAATGAGCTTTACTTCTTTTATTAGATTCGCTTTTCGGAAGTGCTTGTCCTGCTCAGAGATCTTTATAAAACCGCACTGCAGGTGGTACATCGTGTGGTGACTCCAACGCACCACGCGCGCTCTCTGCACGAGCACGTAAGTGAGTGGCAGCACATTGGCGGGAAGTGAGAACGCGCGAAATACATCCCCGATTTCTACTTTTCTACAAGAAGTGGTGCTGCCTGTCCAGAGTCGCAGCGCCATTATTCGCTACTGTGGCTTCCTATAACTTGTGCACCGGAGGATTCCGACGCACGAGCTTGGCCCGTAAGCAGAGGCAATCGGCCAAGGTCACAGATTCGTTGTCTGTAGCTCAAGTTCCCCGACAGCATCCGGCGTCTTTACAAAAAAAAACACTTTGAGGCGTCGACATGGAAGTTGAAGTTTGATGGTGTTCCCTAGGTGAGAAGCACCATGAAAAGTTTTGTCAAGAACCTTCGAGCGCTCACTTCCCGCACATGGGTGACAGCCGCTTTAGCCAGAGAAACTGCACTGCATGAATCGACCGCAGTGAAAACCATAAAGGCAGGTACGCCAAACTATACATTAGCGGATGTGCCTGCCAGTCTTATATGGGGGCAGCAGACAACTTGTACTCACCGTGCGCACAGTCCGCTGCTCACACTTCATTTGACTTCAATAGTGATCACGCTTTACTCTGCTCATGTGCGTTTTATGGCGTCATAGTATAGTTCTTATCAAAATTATTATCCATACAACCATTTGAAGCACAAGAAGCTCATTTAAAAGACACTTAATTTTTGCAGAGTTACTGATTTATACATCACAGCAATGCCGCAGTGCTTCAATGAACCCCCTGCCTATAACGCTGATTTCTAATCATTCAGTACCGTGTTTATCGCTGCGAATTGGCAACGACATAACATAATTGCCCAATACATTATCATGCCGAATTTAAAAGCTGTACGCGATCACAAGTTTCATACAATCGTCAGAACCACATGTTTTGCTCAGTCTTGGGCAAAGGCTTTATTCCATGGGCCCTCTTCACACTGAAACATGGACTTTTCGCGCTTGCTTGCTCGGTAATCCCGCACTAATGACTGCTCCCGTGACCAAACCATTTCGAAATTGGTGTTCTCAGTGCGGTCGACAGCTATTTCAGCGCGGCCTTGCCTTTTGAAAATTTAAAGTAGAGGCCTGCGTTTTATACTCAACAGGCAGGAAGTCCTATCTACAATTGCCTATCCTTGCGCAAATACATTTTTTGACGGGCCGTAACTGCAAGTAACCTATAATATGCAACATGTTTTAATTGGTTGTGAAAACTGATGTGTAGAATAATAAGTTGGAAACCTTAAAAAACTATCCAAATGATTTTTAATCGTCCTCAGAAATTTTTCTTGCTTGCTGTTTTCTTAAAGTAAGCGCAATCTTAACTTTTTATGTATAACTACGCAGAGAATCCAATTATAAATGAACGTAAGCGCAAGTACGCCTCTTTTTAGCTAAACAAGCTTGAAATACGTAGCTCTAATATATATATATATATATATATATATATATATATATATATATATATATAAAATTTATTGCCAAAGTCTGAAAAAAACAGCAGAGTAGCTAAACGTGGCACTCCACCTCTTTGTCATTATTAAATTACGGTGCTTTGTAAAACTTCTTTCGGCAAAACCTATTGCGGGTATACTTTCTACTCATCAGGCAACAGTATCTCAAATTTTGAAAGAAATTGAAGAGGTATACCAGCCATGCTTTTTTTTCAATTTTACGTGGAATCACCCTATAGTACCACATCAAAGCTTAAGAAAGACTTAAAAAAGACTGTTTAATAAAGAGCAGTGGTACAACATCTTCAAAACACAGGAATGCGTTAACTACAAAACATAGGAATGCATTGTCTGCTCCGTCTCGTGGACACCAATGAAACAGGTTTTTCATCGGTGTTGGTGAGACGGAGCTGGTTGAATTTTATGGAAGGGAAGGTGAGGCTCTATCACTCTGACTTAGTGCAACAAAATGTCTAGTGATGGTACTCAATGATCACGAAGACCAGGCGGTCTCAATACAGGGCCAAGAAATATTGAGGGTAAGTGAGTACAACTACCTCGGAGTATGGATGAAAGAAGGAGAAAGTTATATGGAGGTACAGAAAAAAAAACCTTTTGTCAGCAAAAGGAAAAAGAAATGCTGCATTGAAGCACAGAGCGTTATGGGCTTACAATAGATGCGAAGTGCTTCGAGGTCTGTGGAAAGGCGTAATGGTTCCAGCGCTTACATTTGGGGACTCAGTCGTGTGCATGAAGTCAGAGGTGCTATCAGGACTGGATGTAAAACAAAAGAATGTGGGACGCGTCGCATTGGGCGCTCACGGGAAGACGATGAATGAGACTGTAAGGGGAATGTGGGATGGACAGGCTTGGAAGTAAGGGAATCTCAGAGCAACATGAGAATTGAAGAGAGGCTTAGGAGAATGAAGAAGAGTAAATGGGCAGGGAAGGTGTCCAGGTATTTTAAAAAGAGCGTGGACACAAAGTGGAGAAAAAATTCCGCCATATCCACGAAGTGAATGATGATGAGTGGGCGAAGCTCCGGAGGTAAACCTGGTAAACCATGAATTCTCTGTACATTTTGCCCACTCGATTTTATTACATCGCTCCCCCTAGCGTACGTCGCCGCACTAAATCGAACGATTGCCTTCAACCAATGACACGCGCCATATGTGACATCATTCCTATTTTATAAGATCTCGAGTCTTTCATCAACTACAAGTACCGCTTTCTAGTTTATAACATCTTGCATCTTTTCATCATCAGCTACAAGTACCACCATCTAGTAAACACTACAAGAACTAAACGAGAGGTGGCTACATACAGGAGACGGTACCGCCATCTAGTGAACACTGCAAGAACTAAACTAGAGGTGGCTACATACAGGGGACGGTACCGCCATCTAGTGAACACTGCAAGAACTCAACTAGAGGTGGCTACATACAGGGGACGCACAGCCCACGCCCTAAGGAGCTTCGCCCCTGAAAGAACTAGGAGGCTCATCAGCAAATATACGACTGGTAGTGCGGGCGGCATGACAACAAGCAGCATTAAGCGAAAAGTCAGAGAGGTGGAAAGGATTTATTGTATGACAGCGATGGAAAAAAAGTCGTCTCTCAGTAACTACTGAAAGCGCAAAACGAAATAAGGAGAGAGATGGTATATGATAATTCACGGGGAATAAGCTCTTTACTATTCGAAGGAGGTCGGGTTGCATCAGAACACGTAATCATTAGGTGAGATTCAATAAAGATGAATGATATTGTACATGCTGGGGCGAAAAGGAAACGAATAAACATGTTCTGATTGAAAGCGGCGATATCCACCCAGGTATACATGTGGGTACAAGCCTACATGAGGCTTTGGGTTTCAGGGAGAATCATGGAAAGCTGAATATATACACGATAGAAGTAAGTAAGAGTTGGTTAGAGTACTGGTGGCAGCATAGAGTTCCATACAATAATACTTAGGGAGGAATTGGGCGCTGCGGTCGTGTGCCCTCATGAGAATTATATGGGAAGTACAGGCTTCGGACTGGATCGCGTTAGCTAGTGAAGTGGCTACGGATCTTTTTCTACAGCTTCAGTTTCGTTCTTCGCGCAGAATGGGTAGTGCGTGGGTGCAAAGGACTGAAACTGCGCATTTGTTGTTCAAAAAAGCTGGAAACTGCTAGACCTGTCAACTTATTACAACGCTGTAGCTGTATAAGTCGTGTTTAACAGTTTAAGTGTAGCGTCGTTCACTACCACTGCGCATAGATGTAGCGTCCCATGCCAGTGCAGGATATATCGAGTTCATGTTTGTTGTTAGTGCGTCTTGCCAAAACTCGTTGAAATCAACTGCAAAACGACGTCGACGTGCTGTAGACGCACCGCCACGTTCTTCTAACTCGACTTCACAACAAAACAAGAGGCGCGTTGGGGGCAGATCCCTTGAACAAACGCACATGGCATCGCAGCAGACGAAACGTTAAGTGTTCCTCACTTAATACTGTGCTGTTAGTGCTATAAATAGATATTACGTACTTTCGAAGGCAAAACAAAAATGTTTGTTTGGAAATGTTGTGAAGAATAATCCATTACATCTTCATGCCCAATCTGGAACGCAATGGCAGAGCAATACATACTTTGGTAGTTAAATTTAGCGAGGCTTCACTTCTACCACCATGTCACAAAACCTTTTGCATTAAAGTTTGCATACAATAAAATGAAGCAAGATACGATTAGACATAACTTCATATCACGTTGTTTTACCCTCAGCAAACAAGCATTGCGAATCACAAGAACGTAATCGATTCAAAGCAGATCCGAAGCCTGTACTTCCCCTAATTCCCATGGAGGTACAAGCGCTGCTGAAAGAGGCGGCGTAGACACTTGCACCACATTCCCCTCTAAATATTATTGTATGAGACTCTATGGGCGGCATAAAATATAAATAAACGGCAGAAATAGGGAAAATTGAGGTCATTCTGCCTAAACAGGCAAAGAGATAGAACACATATTTATATTGTTCTTTCTTATAATAAGATCAATTCAATCAAAGCAAATAATGCATTGGGCCAATGCAAAGGGAAATAGTTCTTCTCGTTTTTTTTCTTTGTGAGCCTGGTGGCACCACCCCATTGTACAGGAGATGTTCATACCATTCATCTATACATTAATGAGCCACATATGGCTTTTGACTTAAAGGCACACTAAAGTGAACCAATGAACCAGTTAGATAGATAAATTTTACTCTAAGAATTCAAATGTCCTTAACTTCAGTATCATAGTATTATTAAACACGAGAATATGAAGCTCAAAGTTTGATTGTTAAACTTCTCGCCGAGATCTCCACATGTGACGTCACGGAATTCAAATCATATTCGTCGTATTTTGGTCATGTTAGCTCAACTAAGCTTCCTGAAGATTAGAATGTTAAGTCTATGGCTGCATAAGACGACAGTGTACTTAATTTTCACTGATTAGAAACTACGCAGCATACTCCAAGTCTATGATGTTAAGGCGTTTGGTGCAGGAATGCCAAAGTGGCGTCCCGATGCGAATTTCCTTTTTGCGGGATTCCTCACACTTCAACTATTTTTTTCGGGGCAAGCGTGATAGTTCGGGGATTGTTAAAGAGTCATTTACTAACACAGAAAAAAATCTTTTTGCTTTTTTGTCTCTTTTAACAAATATTAAGACAGCACGATGCTCAAGTTTTTACGATGCCGATAAAGTTTGCACAATGCCTCGATTTGCATAATCGAAACGAACGGCAAAAGAAGCGGGCGACGTAGGCGTCTTCACTTTCTTGCGAGCTGCGTTAGAAAAGGGCTGCTGTTGCCTAAAAAGTTTCTACGATGCCATTGTTTTCCCGCAACGTTATCTTTTGGGCTGCCAGGCGCCACGGAATGTCGAATCGCGTGGCGAGATCTCATTTGTATTGCGCCGACCGCGCGAAAGCATCTAATTACCCTTTGCACTACGTTGAAAGAGCCCATGAAACCAGGAAGATTTACGTCCTCTTGTGTGATTTTTGTGGCAACCCACCGCCATGCTCTAAGCCAGCCAGGGTGGGCTCTATAGGGAAATAAAAGAGGTATTCTTAGAGGAAAGTTTTTTGTTTTTGTTTTTTTCTAAATCGGTGCAGTGAAGTGTATGCCACGCGGGGGAACTCATGCGCTGCTTTAATTGACTACCGTAAGATGAATTAAGTTATAGCAACTACACAAGCTCATGCCTACTGAATTCGCTAAGTGGTTAAAGAAAGTTGAGAGCTGTTACTGCAGCGGTTGGCTTCATTGTCGCTGTAGGGTCGATCTTGAGGAATCTTCACCACCTGAATCATCAGCACTAATTATGCATCTTGCCTGCTGCTGCCCTAATAGTTCGGATATAATTACCACGTCAATTACCTTTTTTCCCATGTGCTGATTAGTCTAATGCTTTATTGGCTCTAGTCAATCAATTTTACACAAGCTTAGTCACCATTACTGTGGAAAGACGTTAAGATCAATCCAAGCAGTGATGTTCTGTGCAGAAAATTTTCCCTTTTTCACGGAATTTTCACCAGTAATTTTGAGCCAAAAGAAAAAAGAGGATATTCGTGATATTGCAGGGAATTTCAAGAATGATCAAATAATCCTACGATGACCGATAATGGACCTTTTTTTAGTCAGACAACCATTCCGAATGGAGATCGCCAAAATCGTTGATGACTCCTGGACTCCAAAATTGTCCGCCGCATACCGGTAGGCAATCTCGAAGGCCTGTGTTTGTGTCTCTTTTTGAGACAAACATTTGCAAGTTTGTGGCACCAGATGTCACTTGGCCGCACATGTCGCGCGAAAAGCGAAAAGTCAGAGAGGTAGAGAGAATGTATTGAATGACAGCGATAGAAAAGAAGCCGGCTCTCAGTAACTGCGGAAAGGGCAAGAACAAAATAAGGCGGCATAAGTTTTATGATAATTCGAGATAAAGTGCTTTACTGTTTGACGCGAGATCGGGTTGCTTTAGAACTCGTAGTCATAAAGCGAGATTCAATAAAAAGGAAGAACAATGTACATGCTGAAGGGGAGCTAAGGAAACGATGTAACTTGTTCTGATAGAATGGGGCGATATCCACCCAAGTATGCGTGTGAATACAAGCCTACATGAGGCTTTGGGTTTTAGAGACAAACATGGAGAGCTGAACACGTCCGAGATACAAGCAAGTAAGAGACATTTAGATTACTGGTAGCAGAAGAGTTGAGATAAAAGAAACAAATAGTGGAAAAATGAGGTCAGTCTGTCTGAAGAGGCAGAGATGGAACATAAATTTATTTTTTGTTATAAAAAGATTGAGTTAATCGAAGTAAATAAGACATTAGGCCAACATAAAAAGAAAGTGTTTGTTTTCCTTTTTCTTGCGAGCCTGGCGGCACACATGTCACCGCCCCGTTATAAAGAGGACGCTCACAGCATTCATGTATTCATCGTCACGTTCGGCCACTAAAAATCAGGGCGCGTGCCTCCTCGAGCCCGGCACCCATGCGCAGACTACCTACAGGGAAAAGGCTCATTAGTGCGCCTTCACCTGCTGTAATCGGTCCTGGCGCATGCACCGCGCAAACATAGCCTTTGAGATTTGCTTCTAATATTTACGCGGAGCAATTTCTAGTTCACTGTTGTTGTTAAACTTGAAGCCCACAAAGTGCAGTGTACTAACAGTATTTGAAATAATAAAGGCATGTTTTTGTTGTGCGCCAAGGGAGGGGCTAGTCGTGATTTCAAAAGTCGTCAGTGCGTGAGACACGTGTAATTTTTGTATGTGTGTACGTGGAGGGGGACGGAAATTAGTACTCTTGTGCAGGGAAATGTGCTTGAAATTTCTTCAACGTTTGCAGGAGAAAATCCTCTAAATAGGGAATTTTCATGTCTCCGAATGGGAACTCTTCAGTGCAGTATACGGAACTTCATCGAATATAAGGTCACGTCAAGATCAATTTGCAAACTCCGCGCATTGTGGCAGTCAATTTCTTGCGAAACGCTGGGAAAGCAGCAGCCTATGTTGTATTTTTGTTGGCTGTGAGTCAAGCGTTACGAGGTGAATCGACGTCATATAGGGTAAATTCAACAGCTTGGCGCATAATGTTGGCTCCTGGCACGCGGTTCAACTGCACTGGCATGCAAAGGGTCGCTGGTGTTTCCGTCGTAACGATGGAAACCACGTCGAAGCGATGTCCATTTTATCGCTCATATGGGTAATCGACATGTGGGGCTTAACGTTCCAAAATTACCATATGATTATGAAAGACGCCGTAATTTAGGATTTTGGAAATGTCGACCACCTGGGGTTCTTTAACGTGCCCTTTTATTTCAACGAAACGCAAGCTATGGTTCGATGATGGGCATAATTAGTTGCCGTCGGAGTATTCTAGCAGCGCTTGACATTAAATTGTGGAGTCATTGCTTATTACAATTTTGTAAATGCAGATAGCCAACACAGCAAGAACTGGCGCTGTCTCAACAAAATGCTTGCTTTTTTTTTTTCCTAAGCAGCTTGAAGCACTGGTGGGCTCTGAGGTAGCATACTCATCATGCCGAGTGCATGGGTTTGGTTTGAAATGTGATTATTAGCTTCGTCTGTCACAGCGGTGTAGCTATTACGGTGCTCGTCTGCTGACTCGAAGGTCGCGGGTTTGATCCCTGCCTGAAGGTCGCATTTAGATGAAGGTGAAATGCTGAAGTTCCCGTGTGCTGTGCGATGTCAGTGTACAATAAAAAAGAACCAGATGGTCAGAATTTTGGAAGACCTGCACCACGGCGTCCCTCATAAACGTGTGGGTTAGGGATGTTACACTTTAGATATATATACTGCGATTCTTTGCTTCGATCAAGATTTTTCGCTCAACGCCGCCGCCACCTGCACCGTATTTTTTGCCACGCGGTACCCTTACTATTATCACGTGAAGAGTTCCAAATCCTGGTCATTCATCACAATATCCCTACTAAGTTTGTATGACTGCGAATAACCTGTAGTGCATACCTGTTACACGGGCCGTGTTGTGCAGGAATGTCCCAAACGTAACTGGTGGAAATGGTTTCATGACATACGTAACAACAAATCACGTTATTCATGACCTAGCCTGTTCATCGTGTTCTTCATATACTGATTGATATGTGGGGTTTAACGTCCCAAAACTACCATATGATTATGAAAGACGCCGTAGTGGAGGGCTCCAGAAATTTAGCCCACCTGAGGTTCTTTAACGTGCACCCAAATCTGAACACAAGGGCCTACAACATTTCCGCCTCCATCGGAAACGCAGCCGCCGCCGCCGGGATTTGATCCCGTGACCTGCGGGTCAACAGCCGAGTACCTTAGCCACTAGACCACCACGGTGGGGCTGTTCGTCATATAGTCACGTCCTCCTATGTTAACTTTCCTATATGATGAGATATGGAGATGACTATGGGAGCGCGCAGACGTAGAAATAGATAGATAGATAGATAGATAGATAGATAGATAGATAGATAGATAGATAGATAGATAGATAGATAGATAGATAGATAGATAGATAGATAGATAGATAGATAGATAGATAGATAGATAGATAGATAGATAGATAGATAGATATGGTCAAAAGAAACAAATAAAAAGAAAAAGAAATGGTCAAAGTGCCTTCGCATGGCTAAGAAATTCTTCGCATTTATTTTGAAGTGTTGGATATATTCTAGTTGATTAAATCTGGCCTATTTCCTTCCCATAAAACCTTCTTTTAAATTCAGGGTGTACTATTCCTCGTATACCATATAAGTGGTCCTGCTTTGTGAGTCTTGCCTGAATGTCCGAAATTTCAAGTTTACACATTCAGACAATACTGGCTCATCAGGGCGAGCTATAGTGGCTGACGAGACAAACTAGTCGCGAGTCACGACCAACGTCGCAACCAATGCGCTGAGGGCGCATATTCGACATTATTCACGGATGATATCGAGCCATCTCCCGAGCGTACCTCCACTACTATGTAGAATTCACTGCCTCTTCAAGCTCATCATCAGCCTTGTGGAGCCTTTACATCCACCGGTTGTGAGTTTTTCGGTTCCACAAACAGGAAAGAAAAAGTACTTTTCTACCGTTCATGGTCTATAAGCAAGCAGCTCTGGAATGCTCCGCACACTTTCTATACTGACAGAACTTACACCTACGCGGATAGCTCCACCATTCACACCAGCTGCACCGGCGCAGCCGTCATCCTATTACGTCACATAAACCTCAACCACCGGCAAGCTTTGTCACATGAGCACAATGACTGGTTCGGAGCCTGTTTCTCTGCGAGATCTCGTCGACGAATGACCGGATTGTCGACGGACATTATTCCGCGACTCAGAAGTGGTTCAACAATGTCTTTCGTCAGCACTTCGTGGCAAATCCTATGAACAACTGGTGTCGGAGGTAAGAGAAACAGCGCGATGCGCTTTTTGGTCACGCTCATGGGATTGTTCAGTCTGTTATCGTTAATTTCGGCACATCGCTATTGGACGCCAATCGCCCAGGTCGCGGATGTACTTTAGGCTTCAGCCAAGTTCTGTAAACATCAATCGTGTCCAAACACATCGCCAAATATTCCTCAAAATTTTCCACAAACCATCCCTCGAATTGGATATAAGATTAAGAGGTAACTGCTGTCCCCGCAGAGGACAGCGTCTATTTAAATTCCGTCACAGTCGTTCATTCTGCCAATGTCACCATTCCGTAGCCGGGAACGGCTCTCGTTATCCGCCTTGTTGAGTATTTGAATCAACACTCTTTTCCGCTATGCCACGTGTTAAAGGCCTCGCCATTGAAACGCCCAATGCGGAAACTGAATTCCTGCTAGCTGAAGCTTTTCCTTCTCTCTCTTTTTAAGGCAGCAAGGCCATACGTAAAGTTTGTACAAAGTGGACTGTGCAGTGAGCGCGCATTGAGTTCTAATAAAAATTATGCCTACTGTCAGTTTTTTCATTACCTTTCTCTGCCTAATCTCGCAGACCGCTGTAAATAAGCAGTGCACCGAGTACTGGCCAGTCAAACGGCCTTGCTCAAACCCAGGCTCCTTAAGATTGATGACCCGCAATGTCGTAACACTAAACTAAAGCGACTGAAAATACAGCTTCCCGGAGCTGAAGTCTTCCTTCTTCTTTATCCCCGTCGCACTGCAGGTGCCGACGCATATCCCACTGTGGCAGTAAAAGACCTGCGTATGCGCTTCATCCTCGTAGCTGTACCGTCCACCAAGATTCTCGGTATAGAGTACTTGAAGTAAACCGAAAAACTAGGACCCCGCCGTGGTGGTCTAGTGGCTATAGGTACTCGGATGCTGACCTTCAGGGCTACAGGTTGTGGGATGCAACCCCGGCTACGGCGGCTGCATTTTTGATGGAGGCGAAAATGTGGTAGGCCCGTGTGCTCAGATTTGGGTGCACGTTAAAAAAAAACCTAGGTGTTCCAAATTTCCGGAGCCCTACACTACGGCGTCTCTCGAAATCAAATTGTGGTTTTGGGACGCTACGCTCCACATATCAAATAATCATTCTGAAAACTATGAGGATTCTCGAGCTTTGCCTTCAAGAGTTCAACGTGATGGCGTAATCGGGCCCCTTTCGCGTCGCATACTAATTTGTCAGCTTGCCCTCGCTTGTCACCTCAAAAATGCTCCAGGAAAAGAAACGTCTGTCTGTGCGTATTTAAACTATCATCTTCAGGTACAGTTGCTGACATAATTTTTCCTTTTGCGACTCTAGCAAAGTACCTAGGGAACACGCACACCTACACACGTTGTTGGTACTGTTGTTGACAACGATGATTATTATACGTATGTGTGTTTTGTAATGGATAAGTCTTTAAGACAACCGCTCTTTGCGCGATTGACACGTTCTTGAGCATAGTGCGACTCATTTCTGGCGTGAAATATTTCATGCGTTTAGGACACTCTTCGCGCTACATGAAGTTTATATGGTGTTTTTTTTTCCTTTATTTGAAACACTTTTCTGCACAGGCATGGCTCTATGATGGAAAGGATAAATGTTACGTAGAATTTCTGGATTCTAATCACTTTTGAACCAAGCATTTTTATTATTTTTTTATTTCCATACATTTCGAACTTTTGCTCACGCATAGCGCTGATTATTCGCCCAGTGACCAACGACGTCAACTCCAGAATTTCTGCGAAACGAGGTCTCTAATGCTGTCGCGTTAATATGCCGAACAAAAAGCGTTAATAGATTGTCCTAATTAGATATGAAATTTGTGAACGCAATCACTAATGAAATTTTTCTTCGCACGTCGGCATAGCGGGGATATTGAGGACATGGTTGTTTTCTTTCCTGTTCACACTACTCTGCGATGCTGCGCGTTGAAGTACGTGCGAACGGTAAGTTATGTGTGAGTGAGGGAGTGACTAAGAAAGGAAAGGAAAGAGGAAGGAAGGGAGAGAAACACATGACGGAAACTTCGGGATATGCGCTGCGTGAGTTAGTGAGTGAGTGAGTGAGTGAGGAAGTTACTGAGAAGAGAGGGATAGAAAGGGAGGTGGGAAATATGAAGGAAGGGAGGGAAACACATGACGGACACTTCGGGATATGCGCTGCGCGAGTGAGTGAGTGAGTGAGTTAGTGAGTCAGTGAGGGAGTTAGTGAGAAGAGAGGGAGGTAAAGGGGGTGGGAAAAAGGAAGGAAGAGAGGGAGGGAAAGGGAGGTGGGAAAGAGGAAGGAAGAGAGAGAAACACATGACGGAAACTTCGGGATATGCACTGCGTGAGTGAGTGAGTAAGTGAGGGAGTGAGTGAGGGAGTTAGTGAGGGAGGGAGGGAGGTGGGAAAAAGGAAGGTAGGGAGGGAAACAGATCACGGAAACTTTGGGATATGCACAGTGCCGGAACGTCCTCTCTACTTTTAACTCCGGATTGTCGCTGCAGCTCGCACGTGGTCAACTGAACGCGACAGCACCCCTTGATAATGTCTTAGATTATTTGCTTCCAGCTTTGTTAAGATGATCATGAAAACATTTACATTAGCTATACATTTCTTGTTATGAACCTTTATGGGCATTCAGCTAAAAGCGTACTCTATACTTTTTCAGCAGAGTAGCGAAATCAATTTTCCATTCTTCGGGCGTGCCGTAAAGTTTCCTTTTTTTAACCGAAATGCCAAAGGTGGAAATTATACCGCTGGCATTTTCTCCTAAACGGCAATTAAAGAAATGCAAGATAAAAAGAACCCGTAGAATCATCAAATTCAGCCTTACTTCTTCGGTTCGTGCTGCGCACGCGCCTTCATATATGTTGGCGCTTTGGGGCAAAGCGCACATAAACGTGAACTTGCAAGAAAACATGCTACTGCTTTCAATTTCTTCAAGGCGTACAGCACTCACGCGCCCTATAATTATTCGGGTTTTTTTTTTTTTGCTCTCACCTCCGTCTTCTGTCTTGCCGGCGACACCTACAGGGTCCTTATATTCATATTTTGTATGCTTGAAACGCATTAATGCATACTTATTAAGCACTCGCAGCGCTGCTTGATTGTTTCCACAGCTGCAGCACAATAGTTTCTCGAGAATACAAAGAGAGAAAAGGTCGCATCTGACACGCACTCGAGGCAATTTAGCGAGTTCGAGCAATTTCGGTTAAGCTTGTTTGCGGATAAGCGTGATAAAAGTCGCTGCGTGCTTTTTCGTCGTCACGTATTCATGGACTACGAGGCCACAATCGTGAGGTACGTGCCGTCGAGCACATAAAGAGTCACTGTTAGCACGTTTCAAGCATGCATGCTAGTGCGAGGAACAACTACACGACCAAGTAGAAAAAGTTCTGCACAGCTCGTTTTGTGTGGGTCGCATACAGAGCTTGCATTCACTCACGGTAGAATTCCAGTGGTCGGAACGGACTGAGTATGAAATTTCGTGTTGTGGGTTTTGTTGGACTAATTGCCTTTCGTAGCACGAAATTTTATGAGATGACTGGGGGCAACATGTATGGTGTGTATATGGTATGCATCTTGCTATTTATTTACATATGTCCGTTCTTTGCATTACAATACAACAGTGTGCCGAATGATATATAAATAATCAACAGAATCAAGGATAGAGAAATAAAACAAATCAAATCAAAAGTGGAATTTCGTATTTCTAATATGAAAATTGCGTGCATGAATATTTGGACCCGTATCCTAAGTGGCTAGAGGTATGCTCTTATAGAAAAAAAAAGTTATAAGAATTAGCAGTACTGCAGAGAAAGAAATAAAAAGTGGTAAAAGGATCATGCGTAATGAATAAGTATTGTGCATATTTTAAGAGCCATACTAAAAAAACGTAATTACTACGAAAAATCTATGTATACGAGAGAAAATATTTCAGAATAAAGATAAAGTGAAGAAAATGCCTCGTTATAAGAATCCCAATTGATTTCAGCTTAAATTCGTCTCTGGCGCCTGGTCTCACGCTCTGAACGGCTTCCTCTACAGCCGCGACACCCCGCCTGCCACAAGACTTCGGTTGTGACCACACTACTCCAGAGAGCTAAAAACTTATGCTCCAAAGACACGGGGTGAAAGAAATAAGATGCCCGCGTAATTGCAAACCTCAGAAAAAACGGATACTCAAAAAACTTCATTCGAGCCGCCACCCGCCGCACAGAGCAACAGATGATACGAAAACACCAATGAACCTCAATTGGCAGCCCCCCCCCCCCAAAACGCGTACCGGTCCCATACGTTCAGGGAACCAGCGAGATTTTGGCGCGGATCTTCAAGAAGGAAGGGGTTCGCACAGCGCACGTGCTTTCGTGTACGCTCGGCCGCCGTCTCCCCCATCCAAAAGACTGGCCAACAATGGGCAGGACCCCCGGTGTCGTTTTCAAATGTCCGTGCGCGGAGTGCCCATCTTCATATATCGGCGAGACGAAAAACCTACTGTAACGACTGAAGCAACACGCCAACAATGTGTGGAAGCTCTACAAAGAGCGCAGCGCAGTCGCCGAACATGCTGATGAGACGTGGGATCACCGGATAAATTTCGAAGCAACGGCCATCCTTGAAAGCGAGCTGAACTAGAGGAGAAGGTTACTACTCGAGTCCTGGCACATACAGAGGACAGCCCTTAACATAAACTTCTCTTTCCGAGCCCTTCCCCCAGTGTATACACATGAACTGCGCTCCACGGCAAAACGAGAGAGGGAGAGGGGGGTCATTATCCGCCCCGGGAGTGTTTTGAAGACGCCGCTGCTACCTAGTCCTGCAGTCACCCCTGAGGAAGGAAACAAGTTGGTTTCGAAACGTCGGGTTTCTTCAAAAATGTTTGGTTGGAGTATAAATCATCTCCCACTGGTGTAGCTTGGGTGAGGGCATGTGCTGTCGTGGCTTGAGGGGGGCATGACGATAGTTATAGCGTGGGAACAGAACGACGACACAGAGACAAGAAGGAGACGAAGGACATGAGTGCTCGTGTTCTTCTTGTCTCTGTGTCGTCGTTCTGTTCTCGCGCTATAACTATCGTCATGTCATACCAACTAGCCCAAGCGGCCCACTTTGAGAAAGGCAAGTGCACCTTTTGCACCGCCTTGCAGACGCCCATGTGGCTAGGTAAACTTACGTCACTGCTTTTCTTTTTTTCACTATGTTTGTACTTGAGGTTGAAACTGAGGTGGTTTGCAGGCTTATTTGTATCAGCGAAAAAAAAATGTTACATTTTCTGAGTCATAATGTTCACGTATGAACATCTTATCCAAATGAAACAGTTGAAGCATTGAGGTTGCAGAGCGTTGCATAGACATACACGATCTTATCAAGTACAGTTGGGCAGCTTTGGTCCTCTGCTGAGAGAAATTCTAGACACAATTTGTACTTCAGAATTTTGTACTTGTTGCACAGTATGCCAACAACTCATTCTACGTGAATTCTGGCATTCGCTAGTTTAGGCGTCCTTTCCACTTCCTGTGCAGAAAGTTGTGGCTTTCCTTTGGCGAACGCATGTATATTTAGCTTTGCACAGTGAAGGCCAATAGCGTCTCGAACTGTGAAGCCTCTGTCAGCCAGCTCAATATCTCCAGGCAAAAAGTTGTCGAGCACACCACAGTCTTCAGCGATCACTTTGTCACTGATGTGTTTGCACCATCCTCTCGAAATAAATGTAATCACGTCTTGTGGCGCAATACTTATCAGAAATTTCATTGTATTATGGTGCTTATACGTGGACCACGTCTGATATCATGGCAGGATAGATGTTGGCCGCTCAATGAACACTTCAATGCAATCGATAATCACGGCTACTTGAGTGCCAAATTATTTCCTAAATGCCATCGGCATGGTAGACCTTTACCAGCGACGATTAAGCCACTTTACTGCAGGAGAAAGGCGCTCAAAGGCTGCATCCAGTCACTTGTTGACAATTTTTGATATTGTGGACTGTGACACGCGAAACCTGGAAAACAATGAGAGTTAGTCACCATAATAAAAGGAAATAGGAAAAATCCGTCACCTGTAGGCCGAATCTTGAAGAGATAGGTGGAGACGCAGGCGCATAGGGAAGATAAGCATGTCTTGGAACTGTGAGACGGTTTCTGCCGTTGTGAGACACGCTTCTTTTCAGCCACTCAGAAGGAGCAATTAAAATGGTAAAGATTGGGAGGCCCGTAAAGATTGGGAGATTGTTCGCCTCTGCGTGTAGCAGAGGCGAACAAGCGCATCTAGGCGCGTTAGACGCGAGCGGCATCTGGCAGTTATCTTGGAAAACGAAGGCATGTGGGACCGCGGAGAAAGATGCACGCCAGTCTCGGAGGTGATAAGGTGTAGAACGCAAAGCGACGGGCAGGTGCCACCACCGTGTCGTCGTAGCAAAGAGTTGGAAACGCCTTCTGGGGCATCGCGTTGCACTGTCAGCGCAGCGCGATAAACGCTACAGTCTTTAGAGTTACTTGTGTGTGCCTTTTCTTGTATAAAGACGGACATACAAAACATATACGTGTTTTTATGGCGACTCAGACATGCCCAATATTTGCTTTTTTAATTGACAATCGCACAACTATGAACGCTATACCTTCAGCAACATTGGTGGGCGCTGCGGATGGGATTGACCGTTTGGTGCCGTTTGAGGTATCGTTAGGGCGGACAAACAGACAGACAGACAGACAGACAGACAGACAGACAGACATACCAAAATTTTTCCGTCGAAGGTCCCCATATCACCTTTAAAAAGCTGCCCGCGCCCGTCCTGTCATGATGCGCTGATGCGCGCTTATCTCCCGCGCGTTCTTTGCCCCGAGAATGGAGGGGAGGGGGTAGATGCTTGCAACGTTTATAGATATATACTATATTAATAAACGTTGGATGCTTGGGGGAGTGCGCTTTTCTTTTGGTATAGAGAATCGCACGCCTTCGACTTTGACCGGGACGATTGCGTTTAGTTGCCAGATGGGGTCGGCCGTTCGGGGTATCGGCTGGTGCTGTTTAGAGTATCCGGTTCGCGTTACCGATGGACAAACAGACAAATGTACAGACAGACCAAACTTTTTCCGTCGAAGGTCCCCAAGAAAGACTATCGTCTTTAAAAAAGAACGAAAGAAACACACCGGACCACAGATTGCCCAGTGTTTGGGTGCTTCCCGTGACCGAGATGTTAGGATGGCACCTAGTCCGGCTCAGCTTCGCTCATCGTGTAAGCGGGTCGACCTGCGCGTAAGAAGAAAACAACGTTTACGACGTAGCAAAGGGGCTTATCGTATCGGCTTCGTCGTAATGTCGTGTCGTATTCAAAGACCCCCCTTCACAGTAAACAAAATGCGACAACTCTACAGCCCGTTAATCGGACGTGCTCTAAAAGCTGACGCACACAAATCCCGCGACGAAGCCAAAATGGAAATACACAAAGTCGTTCCACTGCAATGAAAATTTTGAAAAATAGCAATAAACAGAAACAAAGCGCTTCGCGCAAACTATGTAATGTGTAGCCGCGAGATTCAAGTCTCGGCGGTTTATGTGGTGAAACCACTTCCTCCTTCGCCGTGCTGTTACCTCCGCGGTCATCTGGCATTGATTTTTCTGCATCTTTGGTATAACAAAGAAATCAACCGAGGCAGCATTCTCATCCCCATGCTTCTTTTTCGTGTGGTTGTTGCAACTAAACACGGCACAGTTCACCATTCTGACTGCGCGCAACTTAGGTACGTATTTACCGTCTCTTCGCACGCGCAAATAAATTCGTTCAAAGACTTTTTACGGCTAGTACAGCCGAGACTTTCGGCACTTATTTTACGACACGCGCACAGTGAAAATGGAGAACGCATAGCCCAAAACAGCCGGTACTGCTGTACCACTACTACTGCGCTTGCGGTACTTGCGGACAGCAAGACGGCCAAGATGGTGTCGCTGCCAAGTGATGAATAAGCACTGAACCTTTGAACACCTCGCGGACCAAGGTTCAGTGCTTATTCCCTATATGTAGCATGAAAACATGACGTTCACAATGGAGGCTTATCACTGTACCCTGATAGCATTCGACCATAAAATTTTTTTCTCTGTTGGTGACCCCGAAGCCCTTTCTGGAAAATGAAGAGATCAAGTTCGCAAAAGATCGACAAGTTCTTCTCTCCTGCTCCCGAGAAAGCTTTACATGTTGCAGTCGAAGGCACGAAACAGGCCAGCTCATCATCAACTGTCCCAACGCTGCGACTGGACGAGCAATACACGGCGTCTTGTAGCCCATCGCGATCGCTGCAAGGTAAAGGCTCACACCTCACTAGTCCATGTGACCAAACTGCTGAGTTTCATCGACGTGAAAGTGGGGACGTGATATCCCCGAACATCTCCGGAGAATTCTCGAGTGACATAGGAAAGTTCGTCGGTGGGAGAGTCGATGAATACACTAAACAGCGTTTGTTAGGAACACACTGGTGCCCTCCGTATAACTGCAGTTTTCCATACTCACTTCACTGGAAAAATGGCAAAAATGAGAAACGATACGCAAGTCAGTAGCATTTAAACAAGTTCAGTTGGCTTGTCCTCCCAGATCATAGCAGGCGCCTGTGCTGCAAGTACTGCACTTTGTTTGTAAGGGAGCGATGAGAGGCTACCTGTAAAAATATCCCCCTCCAAAAACTAGTCGCCAAGCCACTCACGTCCTTTGCTACACTGCTGGGAAAGGATGATGATCATGTACATGAAGCAAACAAGTACCTTAGAGAAGCAATGCCGGCTGGGAAGGTGTCTCTCGCACGTATTGAGGCTCCCGAAAAAGATCTAGCCGACCAAATCAGTGGTCAACGGCTACACCAAGTGAATGACAATCGTAACAGTCTGGCCCTAATTATATAGTCATTCATCTTTCTAGGGTGTCAAAAATACCATTTCGTGGCCTTCGAGACGACAAAAGCCTTAGTGAGTGGTCGAATGAATTCTCATTGACTTCGATTGAGGGAAATTTCCGCAAGCTTGTGTGCTTTCGAGTATAAAGCGGGTACAGGTAACTTCAAGAGCACCTTGTCAGCTCATTATCTTGAGTGACGTATACATCAGCGAAATGACCCAGAATGAATTAAGAAAGTGCTGTGGATACGAGATCCTTGCGACACTTATTCAGTGGGTGCATGCATCGGGCATCTACAGCATTATGTTCGACGAAACAACGTATCTCACACGTCCCAGCTAAGTCTTGTTCTGTGGTATGTACACGAGAACGTATAGTACGAGAGGACTTCTTCCTGTTCGTTGGCCCTCGCATCGACAGTCATGCTGTGGAAGCCAACGTAGCTGAGCCAGTCCTGACAGGGAGATTACTTGGTGAGCGGGCTCTGAAGATGCTGAAGGAACAACTGAACTTTGGCAAGTGCGTTGGCATAGCTACAGATGGGTGCAGCGTCATGTGTCAGAACTGTGTGGTGCTGTCTTTGAAATAAAGCGGTGTGGCACAAAAGCCGTTCACTCTCCGTGTTTCAAGGACGCACACAACTTGTCACTATCAAAATCATCGCGTGTTCATGCCGTCAGGAATACGCTGGGGATAATGAATGAGCTAATTTTCGTCTCCATCCCCTCAACGAAACGAAACAGTTTGCTGAAAAGCATACTTGGCCATCAACTTAAAGGGCTTTGTGAGACAATATGGCTGGACTTACATGACAGCGTCATTCGATTTCGGGACTCTGTTGTCCTCGTGGTGGAAGCTCTTGACGTCGTCGCTAACTCGAACGAGCTTCAAAGCGCTGCAAAACTAAAAACTCTCTGTGTCGCTGTGGGTGATGGTGAGTTCATAATAGCGATAGTTTGCCTCTTGGACCCATTGGCGCACACGCTTCCATTGAGTCACCTCTACCAAAAGGAGTGTGTTGATGTGCACACAGCGAGGAATACGTTGACAGATATTGTGGCTGCCCTGAATGCTCAGAGATGAAGCATTGAAGAGGCGTTAAGCCGTCGCACTTGCAGACGAACTTGAAACAAAGCTGCGTTTTCCATGCATCACGAAGAGGCAGTCACACAGGTCTGACACTCCAACGCTTGATCTAGTCAGTTTCTACCAGACGTCAGTATATATTTTACTACTGTATATTGTGTTGGCAGACCTCAAATGAAGATTTGATGAAGCTGCTTTTGGAGTTTGCAAGCTATTCCTATTTATGCCATCCCAGCTGCTGAATAACATATCATCGAGAGACGAAACAAAAATAGTCACACAGGTTATCTAGCGTTGTGGATCCCTCATAGAGCATCGCCTGATAAGTGCGAATGTTACTACTGCTGAGAACTGCTGCTATGGCGGGTAAAGTCGAAGCTTGAAAGAGAAGAATGAGTGGACATCCCTGCGACTGCTGTTGAAGCACTCTGCATGTGCAACGTCGACATTTTTCCTTCGATCAAGACACTTTTAGAATTACTGGCCGCCCTCCCTGTCACCATCGCCAGTGCCGAACAATCCTTCTCTACACTCCGCCGATTAAATACATGGCTGCGATCACAGATGAGCGAAACACGCCTGACCGGCCTCACCTTTCTACGTGCACACAGAGATATCCCTGTCGACTGCAACAAAGTTGTTGATCGCTTCGCCAACGGAAATCGTGGACGACGGAGGTTAGAATCTGTGCTGTAGCAGAGGACTGCTGATCACAACATGACTGTTCAATGGAAGATCCCTGTTACAAACGTCTGAAATCCTCGCAAGCGCACCCAGTCGTCGATGGAATGGCGCCATAGTGACGGGAGTGAAAGTTCCCACAACTGACTGCGGGAACAATGCCTCGGATGCTTTCCCACATCAGACGCTGCGATAGAATTTGGCTGCTTGAGCACTTGACGTTGAACCAGTGAAGAGCGCGGCAATCGTTGTGGCGAGTTACGAGTAAGCAGAGAGTGTGTAGAGTCCCGCGCAACGAATCGAGTCGGCTGCAACACCGGGCACCCTCATTGCATAATTATCAGCGGCACATATATCTTCTACGAGCACCATGGTCCGTACAGAACTATTTATTGTGACTTTTGTCACCGTTTTTTTTATTATCCACAGCTGTAAATATCACTGAGCTAGTGTGCGATATGTCGCTTAAGAAGCTCCGAAGCGGGAGTTGGGTGATATAAATTTTCTTGGTTTCTGTTAGAGTCCATCTTCTCGAGCTATTTAATTAACATACTGCACTGTGTAGCTTTTTTGTATGGTGTAGTTATTATTTCAGTGTATATTTTCTTCCCTTTTTTTCATCGCCCATATTTTTTTCTCTATTCATTGATTTTGGTTGATCTTGCCATTGATCACGTTCCAATTAAGTGCTTCTTTGTTCTCTATACTAAATGCTCGTATTCCCTCAGTGACTCCGTCAGTTAACCAGATCATCACGTGCAAACTAGGTAGGCCGACCAGCCATTCAAAATTCAGAATGCACCACTTTGAGCAAGGCCTTTCAGTCATCTCAGGCCTAAGCGCAAAGACGTAGCCTGCGAGTCTGTTCCAAGGCTACTGTTAGACCAGTGTAGCCTCAACGAAGTGTTTGACACGGCGAAATCTACCAACCTGACGTTGGGGCACTCTAGTTGCACATATATTTTGGGCATTTTTTCGTTAGTATAGTCCGCAAGCTCACATTGTATTTGCAGTGAAGCTTCATTGTCCGAGTACTTTCCCACCTTTCGAAAAGTACGCACAGTCGGTAGGAAAGCTGTACAAAAAAAGAAGACACGGAAAGCGACTATATTTGCATCTGTGGCTCATTTCTAAGCACACTCTCAAATAAATAGTTTAATTTACAGACAGCACATGTACAGCTACGAAACTACCTACCAACGTGTGTAGCCCCAGGCACAGTTCTCATAAATAATATTTTGCATTTATCTTCTTGTTTTTAATAAAAGAAGGCTCCTAAGGGCTCGAACTAATGTCTTGTCATTTTGAAAGTTGAAAAAGACCTTGAGTGGGTTCAGGAGGAGCAACAATCATTCTCTTTCCTCTCCTTCTCTGTGCATTTCTCGGTGGTGCAGAAAGGAGGAAATGTGATGTCGTTCTGCAACATCGGCCGCGCCACGGTTGGACCGTTGTGCATTCAGAGTTCACCACAAAGTTACGGTAATACGGTAAGGTACGGTATTACGATATCGTAATGCCGCAGTGACACCACAGCCAGCGAGACTGGAGGGGAAGTGTATACTACCACTTCCCTGTTTCGCTCGCTGTGCTCTCACAGCTCCTAATTCCAGTAAAGGTGCCCAAACACCACAAAAACTCCACCGAAATTGTCTGTCACGTGTCACGCCTCTTTATTGCCTATCGACTCATGCTTTAATAATGATGCACCTGTTGTTCGGGGTACGCACTGTCACTGAAACTGGCACGCACAACGTTCGAGAAAGGGGAAAAGGGGGTGAGTTCAATATCCTCATTCATTCAGCTACTGGTGTACACTGTGATCTGAATAGTGTAAATACTTGTGTAACGTTTTCTTTCTTACTTCAATTTGACCTTAAGACTGACGTCAGGACGCCAAACCTTATTCAAACTGGCCACGCATCCTCATTCGTACCAAATGCTTAGCGGAGCAAAATGGGCATTGATCTGAGGTGTGGTAGCCCGTATTTAGTGGTAATTTGTCCAATTTATTACGATCAAAGACTGATTAAAAAAAGTGGGTGGAACCACTGGCAGCACAAATTTACAGTATTTTTATTGTGGCGGATATTTTTTTGATAATTTTGTCTAATAAAAACAAAAATCATCCCCCTCCTCGCCGACTTCACTTTAACCGCCACCCTAAAATGAGTGGCTGGACCCGCGCCTGCTGTCAACTCGGTCCCATGCTTGCTGCTGCCACTTCATACCCACAAACTTCCTAATCTCATCTGCCCATCTAAGCTTCTGTCTCCCCCTAACTCACTTGCCTTCTCGGCGAATGCTGTCAGTTACCCTTAATGATTAGCAGTTATCCTGTCTACGCACTACATGCCCGGCCCATGCCCATTTATTCTTCTTGATTTCAAGTATATTATTCACAATCCCAGTTTGTTACCTGATCCACTCAGCTCTCTTCTTCTCTCTTAAGGTGACACTTATCATTTTTCTTTCCATTGCTCGCTGCGTCGTCCTCAATTTAAACTGAACCCTCTTTGTAAGTCTCCAGGTTACTGCTCCGTAGCGAAGTACCAGCAAGATACAGCTGGTATATACCGTTTTCTTGAGAGATAGGGGAATCTACCTGTCATAATTTGAACGTGCTTGCCAAATGAGCTCGACCCCATTCCTATTTTTCTAGTTACTTCAATCTCATTGTTCGGCTCCGCGGTTATTACTTGTCCTAAGTAGACGTTGTCTTTTAAATTTCAAGTGCACTATTAGCTATCTGGAAGCGCTG
The DNA here is from genome assembly GCA_013436015.1 of Rhipicephalus annulatus. NCBI lineage: Eukaryota > Metazoa > Arthropoda > Arachnida > Ixodida > Ixodidae > Rhipicephalus > Rhipicephalus annulatus. The sequence continues at coordinate 276,313 of WOVY01010442.1, forward strand.
TTCTCTTCCGAAGTACATTACTTTAGTTTTTCCCGATTAATTTTAGGAGCTATACCCTTCTGCTATCCTTGTCTAATTCAGTAATTATGCGTTTCACTCCGTCGCCTGAGTTGCTCAGCAAAGCAATGTCATCGGCGAAGCGCAAGTTACTAAGGTACTCTCCAATAACTCTTGTTTCTAACTTTTCCCATTCTAGGCCTCTCAAAACCTCCTGTAAGCACGTGGTAAATAGCATTGAAAAGATTGTACCCCCTTCTTTTACACCCTTCCTGATTGGTATTCTGTCGCTTTCTTTATGGAACACTATGGTGGCAGTTGATCCTCTGTAGATTTCTTCAAGCATGTTTATATATGCTTCGTCTAAGCCCTGATTCCGCAATTTCTGCATCACTGCTGATATTTCTACTGAATCAAATGTCTTCTCGTAATGTTTGAAGGATATGTATAGTGTTTGGTTGTATTCTGAGCATTTCTTTATTACTTTATTGATAGTATGAATGTGGTCCATTGTTGAGTAGCCTGTTCGAAATCTTCCTTGTTTTTTTGGTTGGTTGAATTCTAATGTTGTCCTAAGTTTGTTACCAATTACCTTTGTAAATAGCTTGTATACGACGGAGAGCAAGCTCATTAACCTGTAATTCTTCAAGTCTTTGTCATCTCTTTCTTATGTATTAATATCATGTTAGAATTGTTCCGAAGTTCTGGTACCCTCTCCGTCAAGAGATGCTTCGTAAACAGGGTGGCCTAACTTCCTAACACAGTATGTCCTCCGTCTTTCAGCAGATCTGATGTTAACCGGTCCTCACCAGCAGCTTTGCCTCTCTGCATTCCCTTCAAGTCTTTTCTTACTTCTTTTGTCATTACTGGTGAAATGTCATCTGGGTTACTGCAAATTTTTATATTAAAGTCGTGGTTTGCCCGGCTACAGTCCTAATCAAGTCCTGCTTAAAGTACCAGCCTATAGCCTGTAAGCGAGACGAAAAATCTAACGTCAATACATGGTTTGTTTAGCCGGCAAAACATGTAGGCGGAATCTCTGCTCAGTGGCCCATCTCAAAAGCGGGACTGAAATAGGCCGGAGATTTATCGTCCTGCGTTCCGGCTAGCCTAAGGGCCGCTGCAGAAGTGTCCCGCGTACTATTCGTCCCAGCTACTGCTTGTTCTAGCTATAGGCTATGTAAAGAGTGACGAAAAAATATTTTTGAATCCATTTTAGGGTTCTAACCTTGGTTTGGGAAGTTTGGCGACCGCAGTCGCGTGACTGAAAAATCAGTCGGGAAGTGACTAGCCAAAGCAGTGGCTTTGCGACCGTTTGAGACCGTTCGCGACTATTTACGACCAGTCACAAATGATCGCGCGACCACTGCTGGTCGCCGGTGTGCACCAACCTTTCCTGACCGATTTTTTAGTAGCGCGACTGCGGGCGCAAAGCTGCTGGAACCAATCAGCGATGCTCAATTTTCGTTGTTGTTTTTTTTTTCATTGCGCTGGCGAGAACGGATAAAAACAAGAAATGCGGCGCGCTTGGTTTGCTCCGCTCACTCAGCTGGCGGCGATTAGTTGATCGGCGCCTGTCTGCAGAGTTCTCTCTGATAACGAGATCCGGACGTGACTCTCCGGTATTGCGACTTCCGGTCGCTCGCATGCAGCCTCTGCCGGTGTGAACATCGGTCGCTTTTTGGTCGCCAGTCGCAAATGGTCGCGCAACCGCTGCTAGTCGCCGGTGTGCACCAGCCTTAAGGCTCACCCGAATGCGTCCATCACTAAAAGAAAGGAACGATTCACGATTGCTGTTCACGCTTTAGTTCTGATATGAGCCAATAGCAAGACCTGCTATTTTTTTGTTTGAGGGTATTACTAAAGTTTCAGCAATAGATAATATGCTGCCGATTGTAGTAAAGATGCTCGGATGAGTGTATATATATAAACTTGCAGACACTGTAGGCTCGCCAGATCGCAATCCTTAAATTTTGGCCCCGCCGCGGTGCTCTAGTGGCTAAGGTACTCGGCTGCTGACCCGCAGGTCGCGGGTTTGGATCCTGGCTGCGGCGGCTGCATTTCCGATGGACGTGGAAATGTTCTAGGCCCGTGTGCTCCGATTTGGGTGTGCGTTAAAGAACCCCAGGTGGTATAAATTTTCGGAGCCCTCCACTACGGCGTCTCTCATATTCATATGGTTGTTTTGGGACGTTAACCCCACATATCAATCAATCAATTTTTAAATTTTGTATTGTGACGCTGTACCCAACGTTTCTTCCGTGGCAACGCTTTAGATATACTTCGAAAGCTTACTGCGTCGTCAACGCGTGTCAAACATTCTTTTCAAAGCATTGTGATGTGAACAACAGCCGATGTCGCGCAGTCGGATTACATGTATTTTTTTTTCTGTATATTAAACGAGACAGATGTTAGTTCAGCTCCTGTCGTCTGCAGTTCTTCATCTCATGTATTTGTATTTCTGCGCAGCTCTAGAATACAAAGTTGAACCATAGCCAGGTTTTGCATGCTATAACAGCAGGTGGTACGTAAGTCAAGTGCCATGCTGACCCACTCGAAGAAGACGCTCCAACAGATCAATTTTTAGAGCAGAAGATCTCAGATTTTGATACCCTTCGCCGTATAACAGTACTTTTATATAGTAGCCCCTTTATATGAGCGCGTTTACTCTTTCTTCTTGTGGACGAAACGCGACCACTGTAGCTGTGGCACAGGGCCAATAATAGCAGCAGTCTAGGCATAAATCTTCATTTTCTTGCAATAAACTTCACTGTCAACATGATGGATCAGCCACTATATGTAATATTTCGCCCTCCATGGCTGATCACGAGGTCGTGGCTTTAATTATATTGGTCACTGCTGATGAACTACGGGGAAGCCAAAAGGAAGTGAAAAAAATGTTAATCAAATTATCATGTACAGCGAAATCTCGTTGATTCGGCGCTCGTGCTTTCGGAAAACCGGATAATTCGGGTGTTTCTCTGGTCCCGGCAAGTGTATGTATTGCTTAATGGCAACAAAGTCACGTTCTTTCGGACATATTTGGCCGCAACCTAGTCAGTTTGGATCATCCTCGGAGCGCGCTTAGCGCGAAACGCCGTATAGGTACGTGATGCGAAGAATCAAAAACAGGGCTCGCGGACAGCCGAAATGGTCGTCGGTGGTCAAAGAAGTTCAGGTAATATTCACTATCGGGTTGTTGGTACGTAATACATACAGTATGGGTTCAAAGCACGTTTCGGATTAAGACGCGGGGTCCTTGCCGCGTTTCCATTGTTGTTATGAGATGTGAAACCCCAGATATCATCACTATTGTGAACAAAGTTGTAAATGGCAGAAATAGCAGTCTTTGTCCTGCTCTCATGCCTAGTAAGACTAGATTTACATATTCTTCAAGAAAATGAAGATGCATTGAAGTAATAGGCATTTGGTTATTGTTTTATGTACACCTGCGATGATTTGGTATTCGTTTATTTAGGAGAAATTTTTCGGTACTGCCAAGTCAGAATCAATGAACGGATAATTTTTGTCTAACTCGATGCAAGATACTGAACGCGAAACAGCCGAAATATATCTGGAGTTTTGTTCTGCAGCGTCCGTAATGAACAGCTAACACGAACGCTGGATTACGGACCTATATGAAGTGCTTACCATGTCTAGAGTGCCACCATAGCTTCCCTTCGTAAAGCTGATTCTCATGTCGACTGCGTCACACGAGATTTTCCGGCAGCGTTGAATGAAGGTGGAATTGGTGGCACAATCAGTCCATTAGTTATGCCTTTTTATGTCATTAGCGCATGTATGTAAGAGTGCATGCAATCAGCCTTCTGCTCGTGTGGAGAGAGAGAGAAAGAAACCGCAATCCTGTGCCATGGCAATTCCTATTCGCAGAAAACAAGGCTCTTTGAGTGTGTGTGTGTGTGTGTGTGTGTGTGTGTGTGTGTGTGTGTGTGTGTGTGTGTGTGTGTGTGTGTGTGTGTGTGTGTGTGTGTGTGTGTGTGTGTGTGTGTGTGTGTGCGCGTGTGCGTGTGCCTGCGTGCACTCGTAGTTCTCCTTGCGCTACACTCTTTCCATTTTTCTATCCCATCTCCTGGAATCGGCCGCGACCACGTATGCGCATATTTGCATCGAGAACAATGCGGCGTCTCTTGCCAAGCCCACTTTCTGGCCATGCGCTTTGCCCATTATCGTCGTTTGCTCCAGCTTCAACTTTCGCTTCCCGCGGTCGGTGTCTTCGAAGCCGTCCAGCACTGCCAGGTTGGCAGATTTTGGCTCTTCAAGCGTGTACGCCACTCAGCCAGCTTAAAGTGTCTCCCTTTGGAGTCGCCGCGTCCGCGTGTCATTACCGAGACAAGGTGTATAACGCCTGTTCAGTTCTGCGGCGGCGCGTGCGCACAACTTGTTACCCCGACGCGTGCGTGCGCAAAACGTCTCGCCGTCGAGAAAAACACTACATGGAAAATTTGGCTGCCCTGCCAGAGAGTAAATAACAACTACTGCTATTAAAGGACAAACCGATTAACGCCTACGAACTCACGTCATGGTGCCTACTCCGACTTTTGCTCATTACGTATTTGTCACGCTTCTCGAGAAAAAGAGCAAACGCCGGAAAAGAGCTCTGCGGCGAGGGGTCGCGTAACAGCTTCAAACCGGTCTCTAGTTGTGAGACAAGTTCATCTGCTCTGCAAGAATCAACGACGGGGGTTCGATTGTTCATTACGGCGACCACGTGTCGACGTGGGATTAAGCTTACTTGCATGTTCAAGCACTACAGGGGTAAATATTAACCATTAGTCTCACTACTACTGCACGTCTCTGAATCCTATAGGTTTAACTATATTGTACCACCGAACAATTTATTTTAAGGTTATTTTCACTGTCAACAACAACCATCGAGGAAGCATGCACCTATACAATAGTGCGGTGATTTTTTTTATTGCGAAGCATTTTTTGCGACCTTCAGACTTTTTGTGCGCTTCTACCTACTCATCTATCTGTCTACCTGGGTGCTGTCGGGATCATCTTCTTAACTTGGGGTAGACCAAACAGTATGAAAAGGTAAAATGATTTGACAATTGTGACTGTCTGGTTATTACATAAATAAAATGGTCAGCTTCCACGTACAATGGCAATCAATGATATGCAAAGCATGAATGAGAAAGGCTGATAAGTCACTTTAAAATCAGCACAAAGTTGCGAGACGAACGTAAATTATGCCGTACATGACTTCCATGATGGGAATCATGTTTGAACGTGTCATTTACCTTCGTCGTCTATTCATGTCACGTGATGCCAAATTTGGTATATGTTGAACTATTGAAACAGCCGCGAGCTCGCTATGAGCATAGCATGTAGTCATGTTTTATATGACACACATATCATGGTTATCATGTTTGGAAGTGTAATTTACCTTAGTCGTACATTGACGTCACGTTATACCAAATTTGGTATATGTAGAGCTAGCGATATGGCTTGGAGCGTGCTGTTAGCGTAGTATTTAGTCATGTTTTACATGACACACACGTCATGATTATCATGTTTGGGTGTGTCATTTACCTTCGTTGTCCGTTCGAGTCACGTCATACCAAATTTGGTATATTTGAAGCTAGCGATGCGGCCGTGAGAGCATCACGACCATGGCTTGTAGTCATGTTGTTACATGACACGCATATCATGACTATCATGTTTGGGTCAGTCACATACCTTCGTCATACATTCACGTTACGTAGTAGGAAGTTTATATGTGTGAAGCCAGTCAAACGGCGCCGAGCAAATCATCAGTGTGGTTGTATAATCATGTTGTTACGTGACACGCATGTCATGATTATTATGTTTGGACGTGTCATTTACCTTCGTTGTCCACTCGCGTCACGTAATACCAAATGTAGTAAATGTGAAGCTCGCAGAGCAGCCGCGAGCGCATCATGAGTGTGGTATGTAGTCATGACTTACATGACATGCATGTCATGATTTCCACGTTAGGGTCTGTCGCTTGTGTTCGCAATGCAGTCACGTCATACATACCAGTTTTGCAACGTGTCATGTGAACAAAACAATCGAATTAGTATCAAGACCATGAAATGTGAATCATGATATTTATAATATGCATGTCATGATTTTCGTGTTATGACTAGTCCCTTATGCTCGTCACAGTCATATTATGCCATACCAATTTTGGTAACGATACCATTACCGAAACGGTCAAGAGAGCTATAAGTCGTAGACGGCTAAATAGATAGATAGATAGATAGATAGATAGATAGATAGATAGATAGATAGATAGATAGATAGATAGATAGATAGATAGATAGATAGATAGATAGATAGATAGATAGATAGATAGATAGATAGATCCACTCTTCTTTCTTCTTATTTACTTTACATTGGTTCTAATAATTTCCCCTATATATTTCTTGGCGTTAATTTATGTTAGATCTCATTAATATTCTGTCAAAACATGGAAAAACAAGCCCTTAGCTATACACTTCTTTTTCTTATGTATATATATATATTCTCATTCCTATCGGCAACCTATCGTTTCGAATGGCGTCCAAAAGTTAGACAAAAGTTTGACGGAATAATAAATAATTGAGCCTGGTTTATTTATTTTGATTCTTCGGCGATATGCTCAAACTGAGCGCCCAACAATTATCTGGGGAAGGGACCAACGGAACATCTTTACATATTTTGTTCGTTGTATACTTTCGTTTCTGTGTTTTTTTTTCAAAATTTTTTTATCTGCATTTTCTTGACTTTCCAGAAATGTGTTCATATCTGTGGCACTGTATCACCTACTTCCTTGTTTTGGTATTATTTGTTTCATCCTCAGATTTCACCTTTCTTATAATTTTTGCCTGTCTGTTTAATTTATTTGTTTTATTATTTGTACATAGGAGAGCCTAACCAGAACTAGCCAGTTTCAATCACCAGCGCTACTGGGAGTGGTACAAAAGGGGCAAGAAGCTACAGGCACGCCGTCATACTGGTAACATGTGCCTTCTGGTGCAAAGTTTGAACAGTACTTTTCAAAAGGCCTCGCGTTCTTGCACCATCTTTACCCGAAAATCTGCGTCTCTCATAATCGTACGGTGATTTTGGGACGTTAAACCCCACAAATCAAGCAATTACCCGAAAATCTCCCCCCCCCCCCTCCCGCATATGGAACGTGTCAGTGCAGTGTCAGCAACAACGAAGCTTCTTTTTCACCTCTTTTCTCAAATTACCGAAAGAAGGGGCCAGATTGGGGGCGGTCTCTGTCCGAGTTGCACCTCTGGCTGCGAGTAATTGCCTGCCACTCAGGCTTACCAACAATGTCCCTCCGCGACCTTCAAGGGCACGTCGCGGAAGCCGCCCTATCCCCCTTTTCTTTCTGTTTTTTTTTTCAAAATTGGTGTTTTTATTTTTTAGTGGATTTATATGAACACTGTCGCCTAGTTTATTTATTTTTCGCCCAAATATATGGCACGTGTCCCACTCCAAACAGGGAGACCTGGGCCTCCTTTTTTAACCCTTCTCAAATCATGACGGAGTGGGCATTCTTTAAATGCAGCCCCGAGCCAAAGGCAGCAGAGCTACGTGAGACCATTTCGGGAAACTCGTAAGCGCAGTAGGAACTCTTAATTGTCTTCAGCAAATGTCTAGCGTGTGCACGCGACAGTTTGGCAGATTAGCCTTATTATAACGAAGTGAACGAAGGAGGAATATTACTTTGTTATTGAGACAATGAGGGTCAACAATTACCACGCTTTAAGTATTTAAATAGCTGAAAGCTACACGCTACCCATCTTGCATAAAAAGCTCATGTTGACGAATTCACCTTCATCGCTTGACTATTAGAAGTACTACCCGCTTTTCCCTGAGCAATAAATTTCTTTTACCGGCCGTATAACAACAAACATTTACAAACTGGTTTGCAAGCATATCGATTTATAATTCATTGCCCTCCGAAATAAAATCATTGCACTACACTCATATTTTCACCTCGCGTAGCAAGAAATATTTTGTTAAGAAATTTATCACCTCATCGGAACTTTGTAAACAATTATAATAGCCCTATCAGCGCCTTGAATTGGGCTGGTTGGTACATACTGACAAAGGAAGAAGTAGCAGCGCTGAAACAGTGCGGAGACGAAAAGACAAAAAACACGGTGTTAACAACCGTGTTTTAAAGCGTTTACACGTCAATATATACAGGAAATAAATCAGCGATAACCTGTTTCTTGATAATTTCACTGATTGTATTTTCATGTATACATTCACGTGTAAACTCAATAAAACATGGTTGTTAGTCAGCGCCGTGTTTGCGTCTTCTCGTCTCCATCCTATTTGAGCGCTGTTACTTCTTTCTTTTTCATTAATAGCTCTCAACTGTTCTGTGTTACTTTCATATATAAACATTTTCTTTTGTACAACTGACACCACTGATAATAAAACCAGTTGCATTTGTCAGGAAGAGTTCATTATTCTTACTTTGTTATTCCTGTTGAAAATTTCATGTCTAATTTTTTTTCAGTAGTATTACTATCATGTTATGTATATAGCATTGTTGCTGTTAATTAGGCTGTTAGTCTTTGCTCACAAATTTGAATCTCTTGCTGTATTTTTTTTGTAATTACCCCACTCATGTCACCATAGGAGGTCCGCCTGTCAGTTTCTCAAGCATTGGGACCTCTTGTTGTGCTATTCTAACCTTGTTACCGACCTGAATTATGTCATGAACATGACTTGGGGGGACTTGGTATCTATGCAGAGAAAGACATCGACAAAGAGAAAAGAAACAAATGCAAAGAAATAGAGACAAGAAAAATAAAGGCAAGCAAAGAGAAAGGAAGAAAAGGAGAAATAAAGAAAAACTATGAAGAGAAACACATGGACTGCCCAGAGCCGCTGTTGGTTCTATAATCTTGCGCCATTTACACAAGCCGTGCCAACTTTTTTATAATTGTTGTGGCTAATGAGGCAAGAAATACCTTGTGACTAATCATATTGTGTTTCTTGGTCTGCATAGCCATCTATAGGCGCTGGAAAATAAGCGGCAGACATGCTGAATCACCTAAGCCCTCGTTTATTTTTCTTTTTTTCAAGGTGGTCTGCTCCTGTTATTTGCAGTTCTCGAGTGTATCGGCAAATAAAGAATGACCACCAGCCAGGATGTATTTAGCCAACGCTAGCACATGTGTGGCTAGATTTTCAATATGTGGATTCAAGGTGACCTGTATAATCTATAGTGCGTGTCCGTCACAGTATTTTTTCTCCCATGCAATTATTAAAAGTGGCTGTGGAATATTTTTAGAGCAAGAAGCTTTGAATCAAGATCCTCAGAGTTATAATTTTTTTCATCGGAGCAATAGTTATCATTATTGTTTTCATGCGCTGTAGATATGCGATGCGCTACCGTCAGTCGTGCGAACGCGCGTGCTTGCACATGTGTCCATGTGTGCGTGCGTTCAAAAAAATCACTCGCGGTGATTTCTATAGCGCCGAATGCTACTATACAATGAGAGAGAGAGAGAGAAATACATGAAGAGGAAAGGCAAGGAGCTCAATAAGATGCTAGAATCCGGCTACGTGAGAGTCAGGCAGTGCGCAGGCGGTAGTTTACAACACCGGCCAGATAATCGTGCATCCAAAATAGGTCGCGCTATAGTTAAATGCCATTCGCGTTCAAACAAATTTCTTTGCATGGGCTATTCCTTGTCCGCCATGGTGGCGATGCGGTGACTGGGCTTGGCTGCAGACCCGCAGGTCACGGGTCCGATCCCGGGCGTGGCGGCCGTATTTAGCTGGAGGCCAAATTGTAGAGGCTCCTGTACTGTGCAATGTCATTGCGCGTTGAAGAATAGCAGATGCTCGAAATTTTCCGGAGCTCTTCACTAGGGCGTCTCTCGAAATCATGTCGTAGTTTCGGGATGTACCACACAATATACTATTTTCGCGCGTGCCTGCAGAGTGGTATGAACAAAAAACCGGACAGTGCTTCAAAAAGATGTCTCAGTATTTTTATTTTACCTTGATTCTTCGGAGTAGCTTGAAGGGTGCTCTTTTTCTCACAGGTAAAATACTCGTAAATATTTTAAATCGTGCGATGCTTGTTCTTACATTATCTCAGATAATTTACCTGTAGTTGCTGTTTGTTCATAGTGCGTACCATATTCTGTCAAAAACGAATTGCGAATTCCTCGAGAGTGTACTACCCTTTTGTCTGCGGATTGCATTTTTGTCGATTCGAATTTCTGAGTAATACGAAAACCTGAAATAGGCATTTCAAGAGTCACTTCGTATTTTTTTTATTTGTACGGGATAACTGCGACGGATACTGGTGGCAGCGAACGACATCACCACCAAGAACTGCTGTCGCTGTGCACTGGTAAAGCATACCTTATAAAAGAGGGAAAAAAACGAACTCATTTATCTTCTAAAAGCGCTCGATCCACTTGGGCTTTCAAGCAGAAGAAAAAGAAGCAGGCACGTGCCATGCGGGACTCATGCACGTGCATGGCCATGGGCGGATCTCAAGAAGAAGGAGACGGCCCGCGTCGACGGCGTCACATCGCAGCGCCCGAGATCTGCAGCAAGCTGGCGTGTCGACCACAAGCGCAGAGGAACGCAGCGGCCTCGTCCGAGACTCGGGGTCTTCGCAGCACCGGTGAGGTGATGGCCATACAAGCGACGGCGCTGCCACTTCCGGCTAGACCCCGGGTTCTCGCCAACACTACGGCAACCATGAACGAGATCGCACCAACAGCGCTAATGCTTCGGACAACACTGTATACGATGCGACTCGTGCTCACCATCATCTTCGGTCACTCCCGCCATCACGACAAAGCGATGTACTCCATCTTCATCCTGGGTCTGCTGGCGTCTACCACCGCCAAAATATCTGCGCAAGCTGAACTGCACGCCTTTCGTCTCCATTTTGGCGATGGTCGTGGTGGCCAGTTTCATCGCATGTTCATCGTCACCTTGGGTGAAACCGGCCGTCTACCCGCCTTCACCGAGGAGGGTTCAGGCCACCGGCGTCGCCCAGCGCCATCAACACCGAGGCGGCTTCCTCTACATTTACCTGGACGTCGCTGAGGTGCGCGAAGAGCGAACTGCGCGCATGCCCAGCGTGAACGAACCATGTGAATCACACTAATGGATGTTATATTGACCTTGTTTTGACCTTTTTAAGAATAATTTGCGTTATTTCAGGCAGAGCTTACAATTATAAAATATTTTTATCATGGCACACTGTGGGATGGTTTTATTCTTTATCATGTACCCTTATGTGCCGTGTGTTTGTGTGAGCACGCGACCTGACACAGCTGTCGAAATAGTGAAGATGCATTCACGGCTGACACACGATGTAATTTCATCAAACACAAAGGGGTCCCTGATATGGGCAGGGGTCGACACGCGTCTAGAACTAGGGAGCGTTGCGCTCGGAACTGCACGAGAGAGCTCTGCAGTTTGAAGCGGGCCATATTTGAGCATGCGTGGCGCAAATGATGTCCATGCCTTCCAGTTTGCGAGTCTGCTTATTGTTGTAACCGCGATAACTGCTTTGCCCCTCGGAAGTGTTTTAACTGATATGTGGGGTTTAACGTCTGAAAACCACCACAAGATTATGAGAGACGCCGTAGCGGATGGCTCCCAAATCAAAGCAAACGGGCCTACAGCATTTTCGTCTCAATTGAAAATGCAGCCAACACTTCGCAAGCGCTTTACACTGTGATGTAGTGCCGAACAAAAAAAAACGAGTGAAATCGCATGGATAGGTGCGCTTTACGCTGCGAACTTAATTGAGGTTCATATCGTACCGAGAATGGCGCGCTTATCTTTATCTTCCTGCTTTTTCTTGTGTTTTTTTGCTTCTGCACTAAACCGTTCAGAGCTCTTTCGACGGCCCAAAGCAGTTGTTCGTTCACTACGACAAGCAAGGATTATAAATGTAAGGCAAGTGCGTCGTTGCCTCGCGCATGCAATGATGTCTCGTATGGCTCATCTCGGTCATAACAACAGATTTAACGGGAAAGTTATACTTGCCCTCACAGAAGTAGTTTATTCTTTACCGTACATTGATATAAAAGAGCCTATACAATATCTGAAGGGTTCGAAACATAAGCACCGGTTAAGGTAAAGGCATCCGCCTTGATGCTTCGTAATACACCTTGATCTCGTACACTGACATCCTTAAATAATGACTGATGAATGATTTAACTTGCCCTTGGAGTCGTGCATGTATGCCTGTGGTATAATCAATAAACAGTGTGAGTGCTACCAAAGATTGAATAATTGATTCATATCTGGGTTTAACGTCCCAAAACCTCCTTGTGATTATGAGAGACACCGTAATGGAGGGCTCTGGAAGTTTCGACCACCTGGGGTTACATAACGTGTACCCATATCTGGGCACACCAGCCTACAGCATTTTCGCCTTCAACGAAAATGCAGCCGCCTCATGCGGGATTAGATTTCGTGACCCCTGCGGATCACCAGCTGAGCACCTTGGCAACTGGACCACCGTGGTGGCGCAGCGCAACAAAATAAAGTGGTGGGACAACCAGAAGAGCGTGATGTATTCAACGTCAAACTTCGGCCTAGGTCGCGCACTCGTGTATTGTTAGTTATTGAACGCCTCTGCCAGATTTGAGGGTGTTCTCTGTTGGGCTACTCCAAATTTTAGCGGGGAGAGCCTCAGCGGGGTACGCGGAGCTACATCTGGGCAAAGCAGGCGCGTTGTTTTATGCCTGCTGGGCTATTTTGAAGACGATAGTCTTTCTTGGGGTAATCCGACAATAAAATTTTCGTCTGTCTGTCTGTCTGTTTGTCTGTCTGTTTTTTGTCTGTTTGTGCGCTGTAACGACACCCCAAACAGCCCCAAACAATACCCTAAACAAGCAACCCCATTCGCAGCATCCACCAATAGTGCTCAAGTTTCAGCGTTCATACTTGTGCAATTTTTGCACCAATTACAAACCGCAATTGTTGTGCATATCTGAATCACCTTAACAACACGTCAATACTTTGTATGTGTGTCTTTATACTAGAGAAGTCATACATAGGTACTTCTAAGGACCAATGGGTTTATCACGCAACAATGAGAATGCAACACGATGCTCAAAAAGACGAGCGTTTCAACGCTTTGCTAAGACGACAGAGTAGAGGCACCTGCCTCTCTCTACCGTTCTACACCTTATCGCCTTCGAGACAGACGCGCACGACTTCCTTCGTTTTCGAAGATAGCTGCCAGGTAGCACTCGGTCCTAACGTGCCTCGATGGCTCGTTCGCTTTCGCAGCACAGATTGAGACTAATGCAGCACCTCCAGAATACAATTCACCGAATTTGTCGAGTAGAACATAAAAAAAAACGTTTTGTTCACTCTCTCCAAAAGCAAGGCTATCGTCTTTCGACGACATTTGCAGTGAAACTGGCAGATACGGGGCCAAGTTTTTAGTATCGATGGATGCTATATAAGCCACGCCGAAGTTTCAAATGAGGTCCCCATCTGGCGGTGAGTTAAGACGTTGATAAATTTGCAGGTGCGTATAAACCACAGCTTGAAGGAACTTGTCGTGGTTGTTATGGACATGAGTCATTAGTACACTATACCTAGAGTGCTTGGACGTGGCCGTGGTAGACGAAAAAGGAGTGTTTTCGAAGAATACAAAGTTTGAGAACTTAGTGCAATGCAATGCGTACCCAGCAACTGTTGTCGCTGACCGACAGGTCGTAGGTACCATACATAAAACTTCATAGTCTTCTTTTGGTGTGTATTTTTTCAGCATCATTTCCGTGATGGACGTACGTCACTGAAGCATTCGGGAACCCTGGTTAAAAACACTTTAATGTTGACTCATGAATTCTTCTCACAAATGACTGCAAGTTGTGATTTTACAACAACGGATACATACTCTTTTAAGAACACTTGATCTGCCGTTGTGCGCAAGCTCGAGTGAAGAAGAAACCCAAGACTGTCGGCATAACACATTGTTCCCAAGAAATTTAGGGTATCCTAAGCATAACGGTAGAACCCCTTGTCCGAAAACAACGAGGGCTTTTCATTAGTCTAGTAACTTTCCAGAAAACGTATTTATAGCATACTGCCTTTGCACTTCGAAATTCCAGGATTACAAACTTACGTTAACTACATCGTAATCAGTGCACCCCTAAAGCACACCTGAGCGCCCGTTACTGATTTTACGCAGTATACCTAGGGCTCGCGTATCTTTCATTGCAATGAGTTCTACGGAAGCCCGCCAGACGAGTTTTTTGTTAACCTATAAGATGTTCAGTAGGCGAGGAGGGGGAAAGATTAGCGACGCAGCTTGTTGGTTTGCTATGCAAATGTGGGAAGAAAGAGGGGATGCAAGAATTACACTTTTTCTCTTCATTGATAAGCGATGAACGAGCTTATCTCAGTGCCCCGGGAGTTGTAATAGTGGCACATGGGTTTAATATGGGGGACGATTTGAAAATGTGTTGCACCCCACTCAACCTACACCAAGTGTTTTGATAACGGTTCAAATGATGGGCATTCTCGAAACTGAACATGTCATTACGCTGCTTAATCTCCCATGCGTATATTCACATCTTCCGCCTATGTTTAAATAGGGTAGTTTACTTAGAACCTTGGCATGCTTACTTCGCGTTTTTGATTGATTTGTGGGGTTTAACGTCCCAAAACCACTGTATGATTATGAGAGACGCCGTAGTGGAGGGCTCCGGAAATTTCGACCACCTGGGGTTCTTTAACGTGCACCCAAATCTGAGCACACGGGCCTACAACATTTCCGCCTCCATCGGAAATGCAGCCGCCGCAGCCGGGATTCGAACCCGCGACCTGCGGGTCAGCAGCCGAGTACCTTAGCCACTAGACCACCGCGGCGGGGCCACTTCGCGTTTTTAATCTCTGGCTTGGCATTTTACGAAGCGTGTTCAAAGCTTTTCCTGAAAAAAAAAAATATCCGCGGATCCCACGTACCATAAGATTAGAGGTTATGCGAAACGTGCGGATGGATGCCTGGTTATTGTAATGCAATCCTTTATTTAGCTACGATCGGTATGGTATGATACGAGGAATTTTATTTAAAAACTTGGAGGAATGCCGCTGCAAGAGCAACACCACGGCCCGCTCTCGCGGGGTGGGGGTAGCGGGTGAGTTAGATTTAGCTTCACTTCCGCATGGCAGGCTATCTGGACAGCCCAAAGTTTATGCCTATAATCCGAGCACTTGAAGGGTCGAGTTCTATTTGTGGTCTGTGAGGTTCTTATCCCCAGGTAACTATGGACACCCCCCAAGCAAGTGCTCTATATTGCAACTTGGCACGCAGTGAGGGCACTTCGAGTGGAAGTCACTTCAGAATAGACAGTGCATGAAAGTGAGATACGGACAAGAATTAGTAGCATCCTAAGGGTCATCGACTGTGGTATTGTGAGCTTCTTGTGTGAAGCAGGAAATACTCTTCCTTTTATATAGAAGCGTTTTGTGAATTCATTCATTGCGAATAGAGTGTCTCGAAACTCTTGAACCCTGAACTGTGACAAGGTTTTTGCTCCCACACGGGCAGTTAGTATGAGCGCTTAGGAGTGGGCGATGTTGTTGAGGTATGTGAGCGATTCCAGAATTTGACCTAGGCGTGCCGTGAGCCATGTGATCGCGTACATAGTTACTGTCCTGTTCTTAAGAACCTAATGTGTCTCTTTCGCTGGGGATCCTGATGCAAACGCCCTGAACGCTGGTTTAGACTGTAAGTAAATTTGCGTCCTCTTGCCATCCAAGAGGGTCAAAGCCATTGTAACCTGCTACACCAGTCACGGAGGCCAACGAGATTTGACCTCTGTTTTCTATCTAGACGACGGCATAGGGAGATGAGCGTCCGTGTTGTGCGGCAACTACGAAGCAGACCGATCGTGGATCATCCTTTATCGTCTTCAAGATCGCAATCACGCTTGGTCTAGGCCTTTCTGTATTGTGCTGCGGATGCATATTGCGAGGAATCGGTGCAACAAGAATAATTTCTCTTTGTTCCTTTGTGGTTCGATGGCTTCGCTACTTTACCAGCACCGCTGGATTGATGCCCGGAATAGCTAAGATTGTTCTCCCTGCCAAAGCGCAGGATATCCGAGCCAACTTGGCATTATCCTGCGCTTCGTTGATTTCTTCCAGCGTATAGTGCACGACTACATTGCAGAGGCGTTCTGTGCTAGCAGTCATGGGAATACCGAATATCATTTTGATGATTTTCCGAATGAGATTGTCAAGCTTCTTTTTCTCAAAGTTGTGCCAATTGTGGATGGCCGCTACGAATAGATGATTTGGCTCATGTGGAAGACATTCAAAATACAGAGTAAGTTCTCTTCCTTTAGGCCTCTTCTTCTATTAGACACACTAGTTCTGAATTTGATCGTCACTTCCGTTTTCTTGGTAACCCTATCTAACGTAAGCCCATCGCGTACATTTCATTCGATAAATATGAGCCGTTATAAAAAGAAATGAAACGGACATTGACTGACGCCGATCGTCATTGTCAATGTGACTAGCATAATCGCAACTCCCATGTGCCAAGACTTGACGTGCCGGCTTGAATGAAGAAGTTCGCCACAATCGTGCGGAAGTGTACGAAGTCCAAGCATCCGACCGCGCTTCCTTGCACGCCAAATATATTTAAAAGCGGAGATGTTTCTCGTGGCATAACCCCCGTTTGCTTCGTCAAATAACTATCATCAACCCCAACTGAGGATGCTGTTTTCGTCCTCTTCTTCGTTTACTGCTTCATTCCCCTTACAACTGCGCCCGGCCCGCACTCTCTCTCTCAGTCTGAACCAGCTGCGCTGATTTGTCCGGTGTGGCATGCAATAACTCGGATGAGCGAGAGAGAATGTGCACATTGAGGAAGAAGGGAAAAAAAGAAACACAAAGAAAGTCAGAATGAGAAAAAAGATCGCCAGGCCTGCACGAAACGCACAGCACATTCGCTGCGAAAAGTGGAAGAGCGGCCTTTCAAAGCTTTTCCAAAACACTCTTTGGGTAAACGCAACAATTGATTGATTGATATGTGGGGTTTAACGTCCCAAAACCACGATATTATTATGAGAGATGCCGTAGCGGAGGGTTCCGGAAATTTCGACCACCTGGGGTTCTTTAACGTGCACCGCAATCAGAGCACACAGGCCTAGAACCTTTCCGGCTTCATAGGAAATGCAGCTGCTACAGCCAGAATTCGATCCCGCAATTTCCGGGTCAGCAGCCGAATACCTTAGCCACTAGATTACCGCGGCGGGGTGGGTAAATGCAACAAACACAAGGCTGGCCTTTCAGAGCTTGTTCTAAACACTGTTTGGGTAAATCTAATAAACACACTTGCTGTGTATCCACCACGCCATAAATAATTGTATTTTTGCTTAGTAGCCCAGCATTCATTATGCTATTTTCGTCATTCTTCCGAAAAACCTGGTAACCGCTAGACACTTGCTAAGAATTTTGTGCAACTTTTTATGCAGTGGATGATGACGATGAAGAATTATGCCAGAAGGTGATTTGCGCCACTCTATAGGCATAAATATGCCAAATGATGCCAATTATGACAAAGCTCATGGTGAAGTGAAGGACAAAGGAGGATTTCAAAGAGGCGTATTTAGCAGAACTGGCGAATGTTAGAAAGTCGTTACCTCCCGCTGCTCCTGAACCTGATGGGATGAGCTCTACAATAAGAAAACTGCTATACGAAATAGCATCACATGAAATCCGTAATAGGGTTAATAATTGACTGAAACATGCTTGGATTCTGGCCGAATGGAAGGTTTTCAAAATAATTGCGATACTAATTAAACAGGCAATGGGGTTTACCCAGGATACCATAAGGTCTATTTGATATACATCTAAGCAGGTCCTACTTGTACAGAGAATTTTTGAACGCCCGAATAATGAACTATATCAATGAACAAAAAAATCAACACCAGTAAAATTGACTTTAGGTCGGGATGCTCCATTCGGTGTGCACATGTGGATTTGGGATGTCGCATACAGCTGGCGTGGTGTCGGTACGAATACTCTGCACTAGTGGCTCTATACTCAGGCTTGCGGTAAAGTGGAGTATTCTATTCCACTACAACAGATGTAAGACTATTGCTTTCCAAATTACGTATTAGCCCGCGTTACAGAGTTTCTAAGTAAAAGCTAATTTGATTGATTCTGGAATGGATGCTCTTCCGAATTTGAAATGAAAAGAAACATTCGACAATAGTCATCACAAAATAAATTTAGAGGTGACAGCCATCCTTGAAAGTGAGCCGAACTGGAGGAGAAGTTTGTTGTCCGAGTCGTGGCACATACAGAGGACAGCGCATAATATCAACTGCTCTCTCGGAACCCTTCCCCCCATGTATTCGCACGGACTGCGCTTCATGGCAAAACGAGAGAGAGTGAGACAAAGAGGGAAGTTATTAGCCACACCGCGAGTGCTTTGAGGACGACGCTCCTACGTAGCCTCCGCAGTCATCCCGGAGGAAGGAACCAAGTCGGTTTCGAAACGTCGGGTTTCTTCAAAACTTTTGGTTGGCGCCTAAATCATCTCCCCCTCTTCCAAATTTTCTATTAGCATACAGGAGGTGTACCTCAGGACTCTGTGTTATCACCTGTTTAATTCAACATATTGCAAAGAGCAATTCCAACCCATCAATATAATAAAAATTTTGTGTATGCAGATAATATTGCTTTTTTCAACAAACAGTTATCGGCATTTCTTGTCACAGGCATTACAGAAATATATAAACATGCTGAAAGCATGCCTTGAAAATATTCATATGCCATTAAACCTAAAAAAAGCACGTTCTCCCGTTCTCTTTCAAGGATCCTGTATACATTTCACTGTTGTATCGGGACGAAACCATTCCATAGGTTTATTCTCTGAAATACCTAAGCATTGTATATAATAGAGCTTTAAATTGTAAAAGCCACATATATGAATTTGCTGTGGAGCGACACCTGCCTCGGGGTGGTTACGAAAACTATGAAACAGAAAATCTGGATTTCGAAGAAATACATTGATAATGATATACAAGGTGTATATTTGGCCTATCATGGAATTCCGATACGTATTGTTTTCTGGCAGCGCAGCATATAAATTTACGCAACTAATATTGTCAGAAACAGAAGCTTGGCGCTTGTGTCTTGGACTCCCAAAGCTTGTTACGTAAAGGTGGAAGACGTGCTGCCGCACACAAATAATGGTTTGTATGTGGATGCGCGTCTTCCACATTTGTTGTCTCCGATCGAAATACTTACAGGTGCTACTTTCTTAAAAAATATACATTTCGCCTCTCAGACAAGCATCTTACGTTTTTTTTTTCAAGTACCAAGCGTATTGTTCGATACACACTGGTCAAGATTACACTCCCACCAGATGAGTTTTGTTGAAACGTTGCTGTATCCTCTGAATGTAAGTGCCAATTAGAGTGCCTCGAAAAGTACGCTCAATCCAAAATTTCACATAGAATTTAATAACGTTTTTCCTTCTATCGAAAAACAAATACCCCTGCAATATTTAAAACATCAGTTGCAAGAAAACTTCACTCATCAATGCATAAACAAGAATATGGCGAATGCATTCGTAATAAAGAAACATGCTGGTATGCTGGTGTAGGCATCCTCTGTCCTTCTCAAGACTGGTCCTTTTCACATCGATTATCTCTTTATACTACTGTATATACATTGCTGAAATATTTGCTATTGTTCTAGCACTTCATGAACTTCTTGCAAACGAATCAGAAGCAATCATACTTACTGAGACGGTACGTTCCGGTTTTGGGACGTACCATATAGGATATTTCATTTTGGCGCATGCCTGCAGAGTGGAACATACGAATAACCAGGCCGCACCTCAAAAAGATTTCTAAATTTTAAATGCGAAACATTTCGTCTGTCTGTCTGTCTGTGTCTGTCTGTGTTTGTCTCTGTCTGTCTGTGTCTGTCTCTGTCTGTCTGTGTCTGTCTGTGTCTGTCTCTGTCTGTCTGTGTCTGTCTGTGTCTGTCTGTGTCTGTCTGTGTCTGTCTGTGTCTGTCTGTGTCTGTCTGTCTGTGTCTGTCTGTGTCTGTGTCTGTCTGTCTGTGTCTGTCTGTCTGTGTCTGTCTGTCTGTGTCTGTCTGTGTCTGTCTGTCTCTGTCTGTCTGTCTCTGTCTGTCTGTCTCTGTCTGTCTGTCTCTGCCTGTCTGTCTCTGTCTGTCTGTCTCTGTCTCTGTCTGTCTCTGTCTGTCTGTCTGTCTGTCTGTCTGTCTGTCTGTCTGTCTGTCTGTCTGTCTGTCTGTCTGTCTGTCTGTCTGTCTGTCTGTGTAACCGCCTACAACTTTTAGTTCTAAATGCCATTTAGATAGTGGCATCAATACCAAAATTCGTTGGCATAACATGACTGAATGACGAGCATAAGTGACTAGCCATAACATGACAGTCATCATAGGTATGCCCTGAATGTCGTGATTTTCATGTCATGATCTTGCTGCTGTTGCGGTATTTTTGTTCACATGACATATCGCAAAACGGGTATGCTCTGGCATTACTGCACAGCAAACTTAAGTGTCAGACCGTAACGTGGAAATCATGACATGCATGTCATGTATATCATGACTACACGCCACACTCGTGCTGCGCTCACGGCCGTTTCGCTAGCTTCACATATACCAATCTCAGTATTACATAACGTCAATGGATGACTGGTGCAAACATGATAATCATGACATGTGTGTCTCTAAGAACAAGACAACACACTGCGCTAATGATGCGCTCGTGGCCGTTTCGCTTGCTTCGCATATACCAACTTTGTATTACGTAGACGTGAACAGACGACAAAGGTGAATGACACATCTGAAAATCATAATAATGATATGCGTGCCATGTGAAACAAGACTACAAGCAACGCTCATAACGTGCTCGCGCCGTTTCGCTGGCTTAATATGTACCAAATTTGGGATCACGTGATGTGAATAGACGATAAAAGTAAAGGACACGTCAAAACATGATAATCATGACATGAGAGTCTTGCACGACATAGCTTACGTCCGCTTCGCAACGTTGTGCTGATTTCAAGTGACATATCATGCATCCTCATCCGTACTTCGCTTATACCAACTTATACCAGCTTTTTACCAACTACAGGCCAGTGTCTCTGACGTGTGTTTGCTGTAA
Organism: Rhipicephalus annulatus; assembly: GCA_013436015.1. Taxonomy (NCBI): domain Eukaryota; kingdom Metazoa; phylum Arthropoda; class Arachnida; order Ixodida; family Ixodidae; genus Rhipicephalus; species Rhipicephalus annulatus. The sequence continues at coordinate 297,473 of WOVY01010442.1, forward strand.
GGTTTTTGAACATGTCATAGCCAAACAGATGGCTATTTTCTTGGAGACAAATGGGCTGATATGTAGGCTACAGCACGGGTTTAGGCAAGGTCTTTCCACGTTATCCCAACTGATTGAAACTCTCCACGATTTTGCCGCTGACGTAGATAACAGAGAACAAGTCGACGTGATATGCATAGACTTTGCAAAAGCCTTCGATAAGGTCTCCCACTATAAATTGCTCTTCAAGCTCAAACGAACAGGCGTAAGCGAAAATATCCTGAAGTTGATTGAGGCATACTTAACGAACCGCAAGCAGTTGGTACGAATTGATGGGTTTGAGTCTGAATCGATGTTTATTCCGGTGTGCTCCAAGGCTCCGTGTTGGGCCCATTGCTGTTCTTGGTGTATATAAATGATGTTGTTGACAATGTTAACCCTCCTGTAAAAATTTAATTGTTTGCTGATGATTGTTTAATCTATGCCCCAGTGACGTGTGCGACTGACCGAATTGTAAATAATGATTGGCTTCATGATTTTCAAACATGGTGCGATAAATGGGAGATGAAAATAAATTATTCTAAGACAACATATACGCATATAACTACCAAGAAACACATTTTACCATTTACGTACAGCATTGGACCTAATTATTTACCGCAGGTGTGTGCATTCAAATATTTGGGAGTGCATATTACGAATGATTTGAAATGGCGTGCACATGTCGAGAATGTATGCTGTGTCTCTTACAGAAAACTGCGTTTCTTGCGTGCTAAATTACCGAATGCTACGAAAGACGTCAAGCTGCTTGCATATAAAACATTTTTGCGCCCTGTTTTAGAATATGCTTGTGCTGCCTGGAGCCCCCACCAAAAGGATTTAATAGATAAACTGGAACGAATTCAGAGACTTTCCGCGCGATTTATATGTTCGAAGTATAAAAGGACTGATTCAGTTACCGAGATGTTAAAACTAAGTGGTTTGGAATCTCTAGAAATTAGACGACAAAAGCAGCGCCTAAAGGTATTTTTTCAGATATTGCATGGTCAAATAAAAATAGATAGAACAATTTACGTACACCCCCCGCATAAGCTCAGCAGCCGGATCAATCATGACGCGGCAGTTCGCCCCTTCGGTGCTCGCACGGACGTCTTTCGCAAATATTTTTCCCTGATGTTATAGAAGCGTGGAACAAATTGCCGCGACATATTGTTGAAAATTCTGACGTTAAAAAATTTGAATGTGCTCTTGATGTTTACTTTGCCGAGCAATGAATATGCTATTGTGTTATTGTTCAAAGTTGCTGAAAATATCAATGTCTGTATTTACTTTCCATATCCTATGCTTCCCTCCCTGCAATGACCCTCAAGTGAGGGTTGACAGTATAAATAAATAAATAAATAAATAATCAATTCCCACAATACTTGGGATCTACCATTTTACAGTGAAAGCTGTGTTGAGATCACAACTCGGATCACGCGCAGTTGTCCGCCGCTGCTTCCACCACTCCTGCCACCGCCGCCACTGTTGCCGGTGTCCGTAACCAGATCGCGAGAAATTGGAAAAATATCCTAGAACCATGGACACAGTGGGGCTTGAACCCGGGTTCGCTGGGTGCCATAGTATTCTACCTATGAGCTACGCACTTTTTTTAATTCCACTCTCAGACATTGTATACAAACACAAGTTACAAAATATACAAAATATTTTTTATAGTACAGGCCATCACTCCCACTTGCATTAGTGCAGTATTCTTAAAATTCTTTCACGGCAGCGAGAGCTTTTAACCTCGTCAGCCATTCTGGTACGCACACCTGTACCTTCGCCATCTCAATGAAAGCAGACATGCTTTGCCTGAATTATATTCTTGCTTGCTTAGCATACAGGTCATAGTGATATCTAGCCATTCGTGCACGCTATATACTGTGGAGGTCAGCAAAGATAACAATATCTAACGGGACGACAGTGTTCTTCCGAGACGTCACTGATCGCTTTCTGCGTACGGTATGCCCACACATGTTAGGCAACGACTTACCAGAACTGGGTGTAATTACAAATATAGTCATGCAGGGGATATTGCGAGGCTATCTCATGGAAGTGGTAGATAGGGTACGTTTGATGCTTGTTCATTTTTCTATGCATTACTTATCAACTGTGAGGTGAAAAGATTCTGTAAAGATGTGTGCGACGTGATTTTTCCGATACACTTCTACAGGGTCATATACAGTGGAAGACAGGGACAAAACGCACTGAAGCGAGAAAAAAAAGCTACCTACAGGAGTGAAAACATATTTCTTTGAGTTACACACAGGAATACTCTCTGTAAAAACATACACAAAAGAACGGGGCAGTTACACACCATTGGGATCACTCTGCCTGATATGCCCTGAGCTACGCTAATGTTTGTGCCTTGACGGCAAACTTGCCTTAAGCAGGCTCAATGTCGGGAAAACCAATCGCGCGCCTTATAAAGCGTTTACAAACTGTGAAAGAACAACCAGTCGTCGCACAATGTGAATAGCATAACGAGTGGGTCATGCAATGCTCCAACTGATTACAAGAACTTGTTCTAGTTCAAATAATAAAATGTGGCGCATACCTAATACAGTCGTATTTTCTCATCGTCGTCAGCCAATGCATGAGCAATTGGCACAATATTCCTTTCAAGTATTTAGCGGATACTACAATTTTCAAACAATAAACAAAAAATAGCGTAGGAAATGCCGTCCTACAACCCAATTTTTATTTCGTTAATGAACTAGTGGGTATAAAGCAAGTGTGTTTGCTGGAGTTATCCAATGGGTGTTTTGAAAAGGCTCTGGAAGGCCGTTTTTCCATCTTTAGCTGTGACCACGCTGTGCCTACAGCGCAGGCCTGGTTCTTTTCTTTCTTTATTTGTTATACCTTCATCTTTTAGGTAGCTTTTAAGGCGCTCTTTCTCTCACAGGTACAATACTCCTAAATATTTTGAATCATGTGATACTTGTTCTTGCAGTATCTTGGATGATTTGGCTGTAGTTGCTATGTGTTCAAAGTGGGCGCCGTAATCTGTCAAAAACGAATTGCGAATTCCTCCAGAGTGTACTACCCTTTTGTCTGCATATTGCATTTTTCTCGATTTGAATTTCTGAGTAATACGCAAACTTGAAATAGGCATCTCGGGAGTCACTATGTCATTTTTTTATTTGCGCGGGATAACTGCGACCAATACTGGTGGCAGCGAACGACATCACCACCAAGAACTGCTGTCGCTGTGCGCTGGTAAAGCATACCTTATAAAAAAAAGGAACTCATTTATCTTTTGAAAGAGCTCGAGCCACTCGGGCTTTCAAGCAGACGAAAAAGAAGAAGGCACGCGCCATGCGGGACTCATTTACGTGCATTGCCATGGGCAGATCTGAAGAAGGCGACGGCCCGTGTGGACGGCGTCACATCGTAGCGCCCGAGATCTGCAGCAAGCTGGCGTGTCTACCACAAGCGCAGAGGAACGCAGCGGCCTCGTCCGAGACTCGGTGGCTACGCAGCACTGGTGAGGCAATGGTCATACAAGCGATGGCGCTGCCGCTTCCAGCTAGAGCCCGGGTTCTCGCCAACACTACGGCAACCATGAACGAGATCGCAACAACAGCGCCAATGCATCGGACAACACTGTATACGATGCGACTCGTGCTCACCATCATCTTCGGTCACACCCGCCATCACGACAAAGCGATGTACTCCATCTCCATCCCGGGCCTGCTGGCGTCTACCACCGCCAAACTATCTGCGCAAGCTGAACTGCACGCCATTCGTGTCCATTTTGGCGATGGTCGTGGTGGCCAGTTTCATCGCACGTTCATTGTCACGTTGGGTGAAACCGGCCGTCTACCTGCCTTCACCGAGGAGGGTTCAGGCCACCGGCGTCGCCCAGCGCCATCAACACCGAGGCGGCTTCCTCCACATTTACCTGGACGTCGCTGAGGTGCACGAAGAGCGAAGTGCGCGCACGCCCAGCGTGAACGAACCACGTGATTTACACTAATGGATGTTATATTGACGTTGTTTTGACCTTTTTAAGACTAATTGGCGTTATTTCAAGCAGAGCTTGCAATTATAAAATATTTTTATCGTGGCACACTGTGGGATGGTTTTATCCTTTATCATGTACCATTGTGTGCCGTGTGTTTGTGTGAGCAGGCGCCCTGACACACCAGTCAAAATAGTGAAGATGCATTCACGGCTCAGAAGCGATGTGATTTCATCAAACGCAAAGGGGTCCCTCATATGAGCAGGGGTCGACACACGTCTAGAACAAGGGAGCGTTGCACTCGGTACTGCACGAGAGAGCTCTGCAGTTTGAAGCGGGCCACATTTGAGCATGCGTGGTGCAAATGATGTCCATGCCTTCCAGTTTGCGTCTCTGCCTATTGTTGTAACCGCGATAACTGCTTTGCCTCTCGGAAGTACTTTGATTGATATGCGGGGTTTAACGTCTGAAAACCACCACATGATTATGAGAGACGCCGTAGCGGATGGCTCCCAAATGAAAGCAAACGGGTCTACAGCATTTTGGCCTCAATCAAAAATGCAGCCATCACTTCGGAAGCGCTTTACACTGTGATGTAGCACCGAACAAAAAAACGAGTGAAATCACATGGATAGGTCCCCATTACGCATCGAACTTAATACAGGTTGAAATCGTACCGAGAATGGCGCACTTATTTTTATCTTCCTGCTTCTTCTTGTTTTTTTTTTTGCTTTTGCACTAAACCGTTCATAGAGCTTTCGACGGCCTAAAGCAGTTGTTCGTTCACTGCGACAAGCAAGAATTATAAATGTAAGGCAGGTGCGTCGTTGCCTCGCGCATGCAATGATGTCTCGTGTGGCTCATCTCGGTCATAACAACAGATTTAACGAGAAAGTTATACTTGCCCTCACAGAAGTAGTTTAATCTTTACTGTACATTGATATAAGACAGGCTATGCAATATCTGAGGGGTTCGAAACATAAGCACCGGTTAACGTAAAGGCATCCGCCTTGATGATTCGTAATACTCCTTGATCTCGTACACTAACATCCTTAAATACTGACTGATGAATGATTGAACTTGCCCTTGGAGTCGTGCATGTATGTCTGTGGTATAATCAATAAACAGTGTGAGTGCTACCAAAGATTGAATAATTGATTCATATCTGGGTTTAACGTCCCAAAACCTTCTTGTGATTATGAGAGACACCGTAATGGAGGGCTCTGTCTGGAAGTTTAGACCACCTGGGGTTACATAACGTGTACCCATATCTGGGCACACCGGCCTACAGCATTTTTGTCTTCAACGAAAATGCAGCCGCCTCATGTGGGATTAGATCCCGTGACCCCTGCGGATCACAAGCTGAGCACCTTGGCAACTGCACCACCGTGGTGGCGCAGCGCAACAAAATAAAGCGGTGGGACAACCAGAAGAGCGTGATGGTTTCAACGTCTAACTTCGGCCTAGGTCGCGTACTCGTGGATTGTTAGTTATTGAACGCCGCTGCCCCATTTGAGGGTGTTCTCTGTTGGGATACTCCAAATTTTAGCGGGGAGAGCCTCAGCGGGGTACGCGGAGCTACATCCAGGCAAAGCAGGCGCGTTGTTTTATGCCTGCTGGGCTATTTTGAAGACGATAGTCTTTCTTGGGGTAATCCGACAATAAAATTTTCGTCTGTCTGTCTGTCTGTCTGTCTGTATGTCTGTATGTCTGTCTGTCTGTGTGTCTGTCTGTGTGTCTGTCTGTCTGTTTGTCTGTGTGTCTGTCTGTCTGTCTGTCTGTTCTTTTGTCTGTTTGTGCGCCGTAACGACACCCCAAACAGCCCCAAACAATACTTTTAACAACCAACAACCAACACCATTCGCAGCATCCACCAATATTGCTCAAGTTTCAGCGTTCATACTTGTGCAATTTTTGCACCAATTATAAAAAGCAAATATTGCGCATATCTTAATCACCTTAAAAACACGTCAATACTTTGTATGTGTGTCTTTATACTAGGGAAGGCATACGTAGGTACTTCTAAGGACCATTGCGTTTATCACGCTGCAATGACAATGCAACACGATGCTCAAAAAGGCGAGCGTTTCCAACGCTTTGCTAAGACGACAGAGTGGAGGCACCTGCCTGTCTCTTGCGTTCTACACCTTATCGCCTTCGAGACAGACGCGCACGACTTTCTTCGTTTTTGAAGATAGCTGCCAGGTAGCACTCGGTCCTAACGTGCCTCGATGGCTCGCTAGCTTTCGCAGCACAGATTGAGACTAATGCAGCGCCTCCAGAATACAATTGACGGAATTTGTAGAGTAGAACATTAAAAAAAACGTTTTGTTTACACTCTCCAGAAGCAAGGCTATCGTCTTTCGACGACATTTGCAGTGAAACTTCTATATACGGGGCCAAGTTTTTAGTATTGATGGATGTTATAAGTCACGCCGAAGTTTCAAATGAGGTCCACACCTGGCGATGAGTTAAGACGTTGATAAATTTGCAGACGCGTAGAAACCGCAGCTTGAATGAACTCGTCGTGGTTGTTATGGACATCAGTCATTACTAAACATTACCCAGAGTGCTGGGAAATGGCTGTGGTAGATGAAAAAGGAGTGTTTTCGAAGAATACAAAGTTTGAGACCTTAGTTCAATGCAATGCGTACCCAGCAACTGTTGTCGCTGACCGACAGGTCGTAGGTACCATACATAAAACTTCATAGTCTTCTTTTGGTGTGTATTTGTTCAGCATCATTTCCGTGACAGACGTACGTCACTGAAGCATTCGGGAACCCTGGCTTAAAAAAATTTCGTGTTGAAAATGAATTCTCCTCACAAACGACATCGAGTTGTGATTGTACAACAACGGATACATAATCTCTCAAGAACACTTCATCTGCCGTTGTGCGCAAGCTCGAGTGAAGAAGAGACCCAAGACTGTCGGCATAGCACATTGTTCCCAAGAAATTTAGGGAGTCCTAAGCATAAGAGTAGAGCCCCTTGTCCGAAAACAACAAGGGCTTTTAGTGGTCTAGTAACTTTCAAGAAAACGTATTCATAGCATACTGCCTTTCCACTTCAAAATTCCAGGATTACATACATACGTTAACTAAATCGTAATCAGTGCACCCCTAAAGCTCACCTGAGCACCCGTTACTGATTTTACGCAGTATACCTCGAGCTCGCGTATCTTTCATTGCAATGAGTTCTATGGAAGCCCGCGCGACGAGTTTTCGTTATGCTATAAGCTGTCCAGTAGGGGAGGAGGGGGGAAGATTAGCGACACAGCTTGTTGGGTTGCTTGTTGAAGGTGGGAAGAAAGAGAGGATGCAAAAATTTCACTTTTTCTCTTCATTGATAAGCAATGAACGAGCTTTTCTCAGTGCGCCGAGAGTTTTAATTGTGACACTAGGGTTTAATATGTGGGACGACTTGAAAATGTGTTGCGCCCCACTCAACCTTCACCAAGTGTTTTGACAACAGTTGAAATGATGGGCATTCTCGAAACTGATTATGTCATTACGCAGCTTCATCTTCCATGCGTATATTCACATCTTCCGCCTATGTTTAACTGGGTAGTTTACTTGGAACCTTGGCATGTTTACTTCGATTTTTTAATCTATGGCTTGGCAATTTACGAAGCGTGTTCAAAGCTATTCCTGAAAAAAAAAATATCCGCGGATCCCACGTGCCATAAGATTCGAGGAACGGGCGGATGGATACATAGTTATTTTGGTGCAATCTTTTATTGAGCTATGTTAGGTATGGTATGGTACAAGAAATTTTATTTAAAGACCCAGACCTTTGCCCCCGAAACAGCAACACAACGGCCGGCTCTCGTGGGGGGGGGGGATGAGTTAGCTTAACTTCCGCATGGCAGGCTATCAGGACAGCCCAAAGTTTTACCTATATTCCGAGCATTTGAAGGGTCGAGCTCTATTTCTCGTCTGTGAGGTTCATATTCCCAGGTAATTATGCATACCCCCAAACAAGTGCTCTGTATTACAACTTGGCACGCAGTGAGGGCACTGCGAGGGGAAGTCACTTCGGAATAGAGAGTGCATGAATGTGAGATAAGGATACGAATTAGTAGCATCACAAGCGCCATCGACTGTGGTCTTGTGAGCTTCTTGTGTGAAGCAGGAAATACTCTTCCTTTTATATAGAAGCGTTTTGTGAATTCATTCATTGCGAATAGAGTGTCTCGAAACTCTTGAACCCTGAACTGTGACAAGCTTTTTGCTTCCACACGGACAGTTAGTATGAGCGCTTAGGAGTGGGCGATGTTGATGAGGTAGGTGAGCGATTCCAGAATTTGACCTAGGCGTGCCGTGAGCCATGTGATCGTGTACATAGTTACTGTCCTGTTCTTAAGAACCTAATGTGTCTCTTTCGCTGGGGATCCTGATGCAAACGCCCTGAACGCCGGTTTAGACTGTAAGTAAATCTGCGTCCTCTTGCCATCCAAGAGAGTCAAAGCCATTGTAACCTGCTACATCAGTCACGGAGGCCAACGAGATTTGACCTCTGTTTTCTATCTCGACGACGGCATAGGGAGTTGAGCGTCCGTGTTGTGCGGCACATACGAAGCAGACCGATTGTGGATCATCCTTTATCGTCTTCAATATCGCAAACCCTCTTGTCTAGGTCTTTCTTTATTGTGTTGCAGATGCATATTGCGAGGAATTGGTGCAACAAGAATGATTTCTCTTTGATCTTCGGTGGTTCGATGGCTTCGCTCCTTTGCCAGCACCACTGAATTGATGCCCGGAATAGCTAAGATTGTTCTCCCTGCCAAAGCGCAGAATATCCGAGCCAATTTGGCATATTCCCGCGCTTCGTTGATTTCATCGACCGTATTGGGCACGACTATATTGCAGAAGCGTTCCGTGCTAGCAGTCTTGGGAATACCGAATATCATTTTCACGCTTTTCTGAATGAGATTCTCATGCTTCTTTTTCTCGAAGTTGTGCCAATGGTGGATGGCCGCTACGAATAGATGACTTGACTCATGAGAAAGGCATCGAAAATTCAGAGTAATTTCGCTTCCTTTAGATCTCTTCTTCTATTAGACACACTAGTTCTGAATCTGATCATCACTTCCGTTTTCTTGGTAACCCTATCTAACGTAAGCCCATTGCGCACATTTCATTCGATAAATAAGCGCTGTTATAAAAAGAAATACAACAGACATTGACTGACGTCGATTGTCATTGTCAATGTGAATAGCGTAATCGCCACTGCCATGGGCCAAGTCTTGACGTGCCGGCTTGAATGAAGAAGTTCACCCCAATCGTGCGGAAGCGTAGGAAGTCCAAGCGTCCAACCGCGTTTGCTTGCACGCAGAATATATTTAACAGCGGAGATGTTTCTCGTGGCATACCCCCGTTTGTTGCTTTGTCAAGGAACTATCATCATAAGCAACAGAGGATGCTGTTTTCGTCCTCTTCTTCCTTTACTGCTACACTCCCCTTACAGCTGCGCTGGGCGCGCACTCTCTCTCTCTCTTTTTCTCTCTGGACAGCTGCGCTGGTTCATTCGGTGTGGCATGCGATAACTCGGATGAGCGAGAGAAAATGTACAGAAAGAGGGACAAGTGAAAATAAAGAAACAAAAAGGAAGTCAGAAAGAGCAAAAATATCGCCAGGCCTGCGCGGAACGCGCCGCGAAATCCCTGCGAAATGTGGAAGAGCGGCCTTTCAGAGCTTTTCCCAAACACTCTTTGGGTAAACGCAACAATTGATTGATTGATATGTGAGGTTTAACGCCCCAAAACCACCATATGATTATTAGAGACGCCGTAGTGGAGGGCTCCGGGAATTTCGACCACCTGGTGTTCTTTAGCGTGCACCGAAATCGGAGCACACGGGCCTACAACATTTCCGGCTTCATAGGAAATGCAGCTGCCACAGCGAGGATTCAATCCCGTAACCTCCGGGTCAGCAGCCGAATACCTTAGCCACTAGACCACCGTGGTGGGGCGGATAAATGCAACAAACACAAGACTTGCCTTTAGAGCTTTTTCTAAACACTGTTTGGGTGAATGCAATAAACACACTTGCTGTGTACCCACTACGCCATAAATAATTGTATTTTTGTTTAGTAGCCCAGGATTCATTATGCTATTTTTGTCATCTTCCGAGAAACCTGGTAACCGGTAGACACTTGCTAGGAATTATGTGCAACTTTTTATGCAGTGGACGATGATGATGAAGAATTATGCCTGAAGGCGATTTGCACCACTTTAGGCAAAAATATGCCAAATGATGCCAATTATGCCAAAGGCCATGGTGAAATATGGGCAGCGGAGGATTTCAAAGAGGCGTATTTAGCAGAACTGGCGAATGTTTGAAAGTGGTTACTTCCCACTGCTCCTGAACCTGATGGGGTGATCTCTACAATGATAAAACTACTATGCGAAATAACATCACATGAAATCCGTAATAGGGTTGATAATTGACTGAAAAATGCTTGGATTCCGGCCATTTGGAAGGTGTTGTAAATAATTTCGATGCAAATAAACAGGCAATGGGGTTTATCCAGGATACCGTAAGGTCTATTTTATATACATCTAACCAGGTCATGAATGTGGTCAATTGTTGAGTAGCCTGTTCGAAATCCTGCTTGTTCCTTTGGTTGATTGAATTCTAATGTTTTCTTTACTCTGTTAGCAATTACCTTTGTAAATAGCTTGTATACTACAGAGAGCAAACTGATCGGCCTGTAATTCTTCAAGTCCTTGTCATCTCCTTTCTTATGTATTAAGATGATGTTAGCGTTCTTCCAAGACTCTGGTACTCTTCCCGTCAGGAGACACCTCGTAAACAGGGTGGCTAGTTTTTCTAACACAATCTGTCCTCCATCTTTCAGCAGATCTGATGTTACCTGATCCTCACCAGCAGCTTTGCCCCTTTGCACGCTCTCCAAAGCTTTTCTGACTTCTTCTATCATTACTGGTGGGGTGTAATCTGGGTTACTGTAATCTGGTTACTTCATACTATCAATCAGGTAATAGAGAAATGCTCAGAGTATAACCAACCACTATACATAGCCTTCATAGATTACGAGAAGGCGTTTGATTCAGTAGAAATATCATCCGTCATGCAAACACTGCGGAATCAGGGCGTAGATGAAGTATATATAAACATTCTGGAAGAAATCTACAGGGGATCAACTGCTACCATAGTGCTTCATAAAGAAAGCAACAGAATACCAATCAAGAAGGGTGTAAGGCAGGGGGACACAATTTCCCCAATGCTATTTACCGCGTGCTTACAGGAGGTTTTCAGAAGCCTAGAATGGGAACAGTTAGGGATAAGAGTCAATAGAGAATACCTTAGTAACCTGCGCTTCGCCGATGACATTGCATTGCTGAGTAACTCGGGGGACGAATTGCAACTCATGATTACGGAGTTAGACAAGGAGAGCAGAAAGGTGGGTCTTAAAATTAATCTGCAGAAAACGAAAGTAATGTACAGCAACCTCGGCAAGGAGCAGCGCTTCGAGATAGGTAATAGTGCACTTGAAGTTGTAAAAGACTATGTCTACTTAGGGCAGGTAATAACCGCAGAGCCGAACCACGAGATTGAAGTAACTAGAAGAATAAGAATGGGGTGGAGCACATTCGGCAAGCACTCTCAAATTATGACAGGTAGATTGCCACTATCCCTCAAGAGGAAGGTATATAACAGCTGTATCTTGCCGGTACTTAGCTACGGAGCAGAAACCTGGAGACTTACAAAGAGGGTTCAGCTTAAATTGAGGACGACGCAGCGAGCAATGGAAAGAAAAATGGTAGGTGTAACCTTAAGAGACAAGAAGAGAGCAGAGTGGATTAGGGAACAAACGGGGGTTAAGGATATCATAGCTGAAATCAAGAAGAAGAAATGGACATGGGCAGGGCATGTAGCGCGTAGACAGGATAACCGCTGGTCATTAAGGGTAACTGACTGGATTCCCAGAGAAGGGAAGCGGGTTAGGGGGAGACAGAAGGTTAGGTGGGCAGATGAGGTCAAGAAGTTTGCGGGTATAAATTGGCAGCAGCAAGCACAGGACCGGGTTAACTGGCGGAACATGGGAGAGGCCTTTGTCCTGCAGTGGACGTAGTCAGGCTGATGATGATGATGATGATGAACCAGGTCATACTTGTACAGAGAATTTTAGAACGTCCAAATAATGAACTATATCAATGAACATTCAATATCAACACCAGTAAAATTGGATTTAGGTCAGGATGCTCCAATCAGTGTGCACATGTGGATTTGGAATGTCGCATACAGCTGACGTGGTGTCAGCACGAATACTCTGCACTAGTGGCTTTATACTTAGGCTTGCGATAAAGTGGAGTATTCTATTCCACTACAACAGATGTAAGACTATTGCTTTCCAAATTATGTAACAGCACGCGTTACAGAGTCTGTAAGAGAAAGATAAATTGATTGATTCTGGAATTGATGCTCTTCCAATTATGAAATCAAAGTAAACATATGACAGAAGTCATCAAAAAAATAAATTTTGAGGTGACAGCCATCCTTGAAAGCGAGCCGAACTGGAGGGGAAGGTTGTTAATTGAGTCGTGGCACATACCGAGGACAGTGCATAATATCAACTGCTCTCTCGGAACCCTTCCCCCCATGTATTCACACGGACTGCGCTTCATGGCAAAACGAGAGAAAGTGAGAAAGAGGCGGGGTCATTAGCCACACCGTGAGTGATTTGAAGACGACGCTGCTACCTAGCCTCCGCAACCACCCCTGAGGAAGGAACCAAGTCGGTTTAAAAACGTCGGGTTTCTTCAAAACTTTTGATTGGCTTCTAAATCATCTCCCCCTCTTCGAAACTTTATATTAGCATACACGAGGTGTACCTCAGGACTCTGTGTTATCTCCTGTTTATTTCAACATATTGCAAAGATCAATTCCAAGCCATCAATATTATAAAATTGATGTGTATGCAGATAATATTGCTTTTTTTCAACAAACAGTTATCGGCATTTCTTGTAACAGGCATTACAGAATTATATAAACATGCTGAAAGCATGCCTTGAAAATATTCATATGCCAATAAACGTCAAAAAAAAGCGCGTTCTCCCGTTCCCTTTCAAAGATCCTGTCAACATTTCACTGCTGTATCGGGACGGAACCATTCCATAGGTTTATTCCCTGAAATACCTAGGCATTGTATATAATAGAGCTTTAAATTGTAAAAGCCACATAGGTGAATTTGCTGTGGAGCGACACCTGCCTCGGGGTGGTTACGAAATCTACGAAACAGAAAATCTGGATTTCGAAGAAATACACTGATAATAATATTGAAGGCGTATATTTGGCCTATCGTGGAATTCGGATACGTATTGTTTTCTGGCAGCGCGGCATATCGGTTGACGCAAATGATAATATTAGAAACAGAAGCTTAGCGCTTGTGTATTGGACTCCCAAAGCTTGTAACGTAAAGGTGGAAGACGCCCGGCCGCATACAAACAAATAATGGTTTGTATGTGGATGCGCGTCTTCCACATTTGTTGTCTCGAATGGAAATACTTACAGTTGATACTTTCTTAAAAATATAGAATTCACATCTAAGACAAGCATTTTACGTTTTTTTTTTCAAGTACCAAGCGTATTGATCGATACACACTGGTCAAGAATACACTCCCATCAGATGAGTTTCGTTGAAACGTTGCTGTATTCTCTGAATGTAAGTGCCAATCAGAGTGCCTCGAAAAGTACCCTCAATCCAAAACTTCACATATAATTTAATGATGTTTTTCCTTCTATCGAAATACAAATACCCCTACAATATTTAAAACATTAGTCGCAAGAGAACTTCACTCATCAGTGCATGAACAAAGTTATGACGAATGCATTCGTATTAAAGGAAAATGCTGGTGTAGGCATCCTCTGTCCTTCTCAAGACTGGTCCTTTTCACTTCGATTATCTCAATATGCTACTGTATATACATTGCTGAAATGTTTGCTATTGTTTTAGCACTTCATGAACTTCTTGCAAACGAATCAGAAGCAATCATACTTACTGAGACGGTACGTTCCGGTTTTGGGACGTACCATACAGGATATTTCATTTTGGCGCATGCCTGCAGAGTGGAACATACGAATAACCAGGCCGCACTTCAAAAAGATTTCTAAATTTTAAATGCAAAAAATTTCGTAGCGAACCTCGGCGACTTTGAGAATATCTATCTATCTATCTATCTATCTATCTATCTATCTATCTATCCATCTATCTATCCATCTATCTATCTATCTATCTATCTGTCTATCTATCTGTCTATCTATCTGTCTATCTATCTATCTGTCTGTGTGTCTGTCTGTCAGTCTGTCTGTCAGTCTGTCTGTCTGTCTGTCTGTCTATTTATCTAAATGTCTGTCTGTCTGTCTGTCTATCTATTTATCTAAATGTCTGTCTGTCTGTCTGTCTGTCTGTCTGTCTGTCTGTCCGTCCGTCCGTCCGTCTGTCTGTCTGTCTGTCTGTCTGTCTGTGTGCCTTTCTATCTATGTATCTATCTAGCCGCCGACAACTTATAGCTCTCAATGCCGTTTAGAAAGTAACATCGATACCAAAGTTGGTTGGCATAGCATGACTGAATCACGAGCATAAGTGACTAGCCATAACATGAAAATCATCATATGTATGTCGTGAATGTCGTGATTTACATTTCATGGTCTTGCTGCTGCTGCGGTAGTTTTGTTCACATGACATATTGCAAAACGGTATATGCTAAGGCATTACTGCATTGCGAACTTAAGTGTCCGACCATAACGTGGAAATCATGACACGCATGTCAAGTATATCATGACTACATGCCACACTCGTGATGCGCTCACCGTCGTTTCGCTAGCTTCACATATACATATCTTAGTATTTCGTGACGTCAATGGATGACTGGCGCAAGCATGATAATCATGACATGTGTGTCATGTAAGAACATGACAACAGACCACGGTAATGAAGCGCTCCAACCGTTTCGCTTGCTTCGCATATACCAACTTTGGATTACGTAGACGTGAACAGACGACAAAGGTGAATGACACATCTGAAAATCATAATAATGATATGCGTGCCATGTGAAACAAGACTACAAGCAACGCTCATAACGCGGTCGCGCCGTTTCGCTGGCTTCATATGTACCAAATTTTGGATCACGTGACGTGAATAGACGATAAAAGTAAAGGACACGTCCAAACATGATAATCATGACATGAGAGTCTTGCACGACATAGCTTACGTCCGCTTCGTAACGTTGTGCTGATTTCAAGTGACATATCATGCATCCTCATCCGTACTTCGCTTATACTAACTTATACCAGCTTTTTACCAACTACAGGCCAGTGTCTCTGACGTGTGTTTGCTGTAAGGTTTTTGAACATGTCATAGCCAAACAGATGGCTATTTTCTTGGAGACAAATGGGCTGATATGTAGGCTACAGCACGGGTTTAGGCAAGGTCTTTCCACGTTATCCCAACTGATTGAAACTCTCCACGATTTTGCCGCTGACGTAGATAACAGAGAACAAGTCGACGTGATATGCATAGACTTTGCAAAAGCCTTCGATAAGGTCTCCCACTATAAATTGCTCTTCAAGCTCAAACGAACAGGCGTAAGCGAAAATATCCTGAAGTTGATTGAGGCATACTTAACGAACCGCAAGCAGTTGGTACGAATTGATGGGTTTGAGTCTGAATCGATGTTTATTCCGGTGTGCTCCAAGGCTCCGTGTTGGGCCCATTGCTGTTCTTGGTGTATATAAATGATGTTGTTGACATTGTTAACCCTCCTGTAAAAATTTATTTGTTTGCTGATGATTGTTTAATCTATCTCCAGTGACGTGTGCGACTGACCGAATTGTAAATAATGATTGGCTTCATGATTTTCAAACATGGTGCGATAAATGGGAGATGAAAATAAATTATTCTAAGACAACATATACGCATATAACTACCAAGAAACACATTTTACCATTTACGTACAGCATTGGACCTAATTATTTACCGCAGGTGTGTGCATTTAAATATTTGGGAGTGTATATTACGAATGATTTGAAATGGCGTGCACATGTCGAGAATGTATGCTGTGTCTCTTACAGAAAACTGCGTTTCTTGCGTGCTAAATTACCGAATGCTACGAAAGACGTCAAGCTGCTTGCATATAAAACATTTTTGCGCCCTGATTTAGAATATGCTTGTGCTGCCTGGAGCCCCCACCAAAAGGATTTAATAGATAAACTGGAACGAATTCAGAGACTTTCCGCGCGATTTATATGTTCGAAGTATAAAAGGACTGATTCAGTTACCGAGATGTTAAAACTAAGTGGTTTGGAATCTCTAGAAATTAGACGACAAAAGCAGCGCCTAAAGGTATTTTTTCAGATATTGCATGGTGAAATAAAAATAGATAGAACAATTTACGTACACCCCCCGCATAAGCTCAGCAGCCGGATCAATCATGACGCGGCAGTTCGCCCCTTCGGTGCTCGCACGGACGTCTTTCGCAAATATTTTTCCCTGATGTTATAGAAGCGTGGAACAAATTGCCGCGACATATTGTTGAAAATTCTGACGTTAAAAAATTTGAATGTGCTCTTGATGTTTACTTTGCCGAGCAATGAATATGCTATTGTGTTATTGTTCAAAGTTGCTGAAAATATCAATGTCTGTATTTACTTTCCATATCCTATGCTTCCCTCCCTGCAATGACCCTCAAGTGAGGGTTGACAGTATAAATAAATAAATAAATAAATAAATAATCAATTCCCACAATACTCAGGATCTACCATTTTACAGTGAAAGCTGTGTTGAGATCACAACTCGGGTCGTGCGCAGTTGTCCGCTGCTGCTTCCACCACTCCTGCCACCGCCGCCACTGTTGCCGGTGTCCGTAACCAGATCGCGAGAAATTAGAAAATGATCCTAGAACCATGGACACAGTGGGGCTTGAACCCGGGTACGCTGGGTTCCATAGTATTCTACCTATGAGCTACGCACTTTTTTTAATTCCACTCTCAGACATTGTATACAAACACAAGTTACAAAATATACAAAATATTTTTTATAGTACAGGCCATCACTCCCACTTGCATTAGTGCAGTATTCTTAAAGTTATTTCAAGGCTGCGAGAACTTTTAAACTCGTCGGCCATTCTGGGAAGCACACCTGTACCTTCGCCATCTCAATGAAAGCAGAAATGCTTTGCCTGACTTATATTCTTGCTTGCTTAGCATACAGGTCGTAGTGATACGTAGCCATTCGTGCAAGCTATATACTGTGGAGGTCAGCAAAGATAACAATATCTAATGGGACGACAGTGTTCTTCCGAGACGTCACTGATCGCTTTCTGCGTACGGTATGCCCACTCATTTGAGGCAACGCCTTACCATATCTGGTTGTAACTACAAATATTGTCATGCAGGGGACATTGCGAGGCTATCTCATGGAAGTGGTAGATAGGGTACGTTTCATGCTTGTTCATTTTTCTATTCATTACTTATCAGCTGTGAGGTGAAAAGATTGTGTAAAGATGTGTGTGACGTGATTATTCCGCTACCATTCTACAGGGTCATATACAGTGGAAGACCGGGACAAAACGCCCTGAAGCGAGAAAAAAAAAGCTACCTACAGGAGTGATAACATATTTCTTTGAGTTACACACAGGAATACTCTCTGTAAAAACATTCACAAAATAACGGGGAAGTTACACACCATTGAGATCACTCTGCCTGACATGCCCTGAGCTACCCTAGTGTTTGTGCCTTGATGGCAAACTTGCCTTAAGCAGGCTCAATGTCGGGAATACCAATCGCGCGCCTTATAAAGCATTTTAAAGCTGTGAAAGAACAACCAGTCGTCGCACAATGAGAATACCGTAACGAGTGGGCCGTGCAATGGTCCAACTGATTACAAATATTAAAATGTGGCGTATACCCAATACAGCCATATTTCCTCATCGTCGTCAGCCACTGCATGAACAATTGACACAAAATTCCTTTAAAGTGTTTAGCGGATACCAGAATCTTCAGATAATAGACAAAAAATAGCGTAGCAAATGCCGTCCATCTAACCAATTTTTTTTTCGTTAATGCACTAGTGGGTATCAAGCAAGTGTGCTTGCTGTAGTTATCCAATAAGGGTTTTGAAAAGGCTCTAAAAGGCTGTTTTTTTATATCTTTAGGTGTGATTACGCTGCGCCTAGAAAGCAGGCCTGGTCCTTTTCTTTCTTTATTTTTACCTTCATATTTAGGTAGCTTTTAGGGCACTCTTTTTCTCATAGGTACAATACTCCTAAATATTTCGAATCAAGCGATGGTTGTTCTTGCAGTATCTCGGATGATTTGGCTGTAGTTGCTATGTGTTCATTGTGGGCGCCATAAAATGTCAAAAATGTATTGCGAATTCCTCCAGAGTTTACTACCCTTTTGTCTTCAGATCATTTTTGTCGATTCGAATTTCTGAGTAATACTAAAACTTGAAATAGGCAATTCAAGAATCACTTGGTGATTTTTTCTATTTGCGAGGGATAACTGCGACGAATACTGGTGGCGACGAACGACGTCACCACCAATAACTGCTGTCGCTGTGCGCTGGTAAAGCATACGTTATAAAAAAGGAAAAAAGGAAGCCGTTTATCTTTTAAAAGCGCTCGGGCCACTCTGGCTTTCAAGCAGACGAAAAAGAAGAAGGCATGCGCCATGCGGGACTCATTCACGCGCATGGCCATGGGCGGATCTCAAGAAGAAGGAGACGGCCCGTGTAGACGGCTTCACATCGCAGCGCCCGAGATCTGCAGCAAGCTGGCGTGTCTACCACAAGCGCAGAGAAACGCAGCAGCCTCATCCGAGACTCGGGGTCTTCGCAGCCCTGGTGAGGTGATGGTCATAAAGGCGACAGCGCTGCCACTTCCGGCTAGACCCCGGGTTCTCGCCAACACTACGGCAACCATGAACGAGATCGCACTAAGAGCGCCAATGCATCGGACAACAGTGTATACGATGCGACTCGTGCTCACCATCATCTTCGGTCACACCCGCCATCACGACAAAGCGATCTACTCAATCTCCATCCCCGGCCTGCTGGCGTCTACCACCGCCAAAATATCTGCGCAAGCTGAACTGCGCGCCATTCGTGTCCATTTTGGCGATGGTCGTGATGGCCAGTTACATCGCATGTTCATCGTCACCTTGGGTGAAACCGGCTGTCTACCCGCCTTCACCGAGGAGGGTTCAGGCCGCCAGCGACCACAGCGCCGTCAACACCGAGGCGGCTTCCTCCACATTCACGTGGACGTCGCTGAGGTGCGCGAAGAGCGAAGGGCGCGCACACCCAGCGTGAACGAACCATGTGACGAAAACTTAATCGACGTTATATCGACGTTGTTTTAACCTTTTTAAGAATAATTTGCTTTATTTTCAGCGAAGCTTACAATGATAAAATATTTTATCGTGGCACACTGTGTGATGGTCTTATTCTTTATCATATACCGTCACATGCCATGTGTTTGCGTGAGCGCGTGCCCTGACACAGCTGTCGAAATCGTGAAGATGCATTCAGGGAGGAGTCATGAAGTATTTTCACTAAACGCAAAAGGTCCCTGATATGAGAAGGGGTCGACACACGTCTAGAACAAGGGAGCGTCGCGCTCGGAACTGCACGAGAGAGCTTTGCTGTTTGAAACGGGTCACATTTGAGCATGCATGGCGCAAATGATGTCCGTACCTTCCAGTTTGCGTCTCTGTTTATTGTTTTAACCGCGATAACTGCTTTGCCTCTCGGAAGTGCTTTAATTGATATGTGGGGTTTAACGTCTGAAAACCACCACATGATTATGAGAGACGCCGTAGTGGATGGCTCCTAAATCAAAGCAAACGGGCCTACAGCATTTTTGCCTCAATCGAAAATGCAGCCACCACTTCGGAAGCATTTTACACTGTGATTTAGCACCGAACAGAAAAAAACGAGTAAAATCGCCTGGATAGGTGCCCTTTAGGCTGCGAACTTAATCGAGGTTCTTATTGTACCGAGAATGGCGCGCTTATTTTTGTCTTCCTGCTTCTTCTTGTTGTTGTTTTTTTTTGCTTCTGCACTAAGCCGTTCAGAGTGCTTTCGACGGCCCAAAGCAGTTGTTCGTTCACTGCGACGAGCTAGGATTATAAACGTAAGGCAAGTGCGTCGTTGCCTCGCACATGCAATGATGTCTCGTATGGCTCATCTCGGTCATAACAACAGATTTAACGAGAAAGTTATACTTGCCCTCACAGAAGTAGTTTAATCTTTACCGTACATTGACATAAAAGAGCCTATGCAATATCTGAAGGGTTCGAAACATAAGCTTCGGTTAGGGTAAAGGCATCCGCCTTGATGCTTCGTAATACACTTTGATCTCGTACACTAACATCCTTAAATAATGACTGATGAATGATTGAACTTGCCCTTGGAGTCGTGCGTGTATGCCTGTGGTAGAATCAATAAACGGTGAGAGCGCTACCAAAGATTGATTAATTGATTCATATCTGGGTTTAACGTTCCAAAACCACCGTGTGATTATGAGAGACACCGTAATGGAGGGCTCTGGAAGTTTCGACCACCTGGGGTTACATAACGTGTACCCATATCTGGGCACACCGGCCTACAGCATTTTCGCCGTCAACGAAAATGCAGCCGTCTCATGCGGGATTATATCCCGTGACCCCTGCAGGTCACCAGCTGAGCACATTGGCAACTCGACCACCGTGGTGGCGCAACGCAACAAAATAAAGCGGTGGGACAACCAGAAGAGCGTGATGGTTTCAACGTCAAACTTCGGCCTAGGTCGCGTACTCGTGGATTGTTAGTTATTGAACGCCGCTGCCCCATTTGAGGGTGTTCTCTGTTGGGCTACTCCAAATTTTAGCGGGAAGAGCCCAAGCGGGGTACGCGGAGCTACATCCAGGCACAGCAGGCGCGTTTTTTTATGCATGCTGGGCTATTTTGAAGACGATAGTCTTTCTTGGGGTAATCCGACAATAAAATTTTCGTCTGTCTGTCTGTCTGTCTGTCTGTCCTTTTGTCTCTTTGTGCGCCGTAACGACACCCCAAACAACCCCAAACAATACCCTTAACAACCAACCCCATTCGCAGCATCCACCAATATTGCTCAAGTTTCAGCGTTCATACTTGCGCAATTTTCGCACCAATTAATTAAAGCAATTATTGCGCATATCTGAATCTCTTTAACACGTCAATACTTTGTATGCTTGTCTTTATACTAGAGAAAGCATACATAGGTACTTCTAAGGACCATTGCGTTTATCACGCTACAATGACAATGCAACTCGATGCTCAAAATGCGAGCGTTTCCAACGCTTTGCTAAGACGACAGAGTGGAGGCACCTGCCTGTCTCTTGCGTTCTACGCCTTATCGCCTTTGAGACAGACGCGCACGACTTCCTTCGTTTTTGAAGACAGCTGCCAGGTAGCACTCGGTCCTAACATGCCTTGATGGCTCGTTAGCTTTCGCAGCACAGATTGAGACTAATGCAGCGCCTCCAGAATACAATTGACCGAATTTGTAGAGTAGAACATTAAAAAAAACGTTTTGTTCACACTCTCCAGAAGCAAGGCTATCGTCTTTCGATGACATTTGCAGTGAAACTTGTAAATACGGGGCCAAGTTTTTAGTATTGATGGATGTTATAAGTCACGCCGAAGTTTCAAGTGAGGTCCACACCTGGCGGTGAGTTAAGACGTTGATAAATTTGCAGACGCGTAGAAACCGCAGCTTGAAGGAACTCGTCGTGGTTGTTATGGACATCAGTCATTAGTACATTTTACCTAGAGCGCTGGGAGATGGCCGTGGTAGATGAAAAAGGGGTGTTTTCGAAAAATAAAGAGTTTGAGACCTTAGTGCAATGCAATGCGTACCCAGCAACTGTTGTCGCTGACCGACAGGTCGTAGGTACCATACATAGAACTTCATAGTCTTCTTTTGGTGTGTTTTTTCAGCATCGTTTTCTTGACGGACGTACGTCACAGAAGCATTCGGGAACCCTTGCTTAAAAACACTTTCGTGTTGAATATGAATTCTCCTCACAAATGACTGCAAGTTGTGATTGTACAACAATGGATACATAATCTCTAAGGAACACTTGATCTGCCGTTGTGCGCAAGCTCGAGTGAAGAAGAGACCCAAGACTGTCGGCATAGCACATTGTTCCCAAGAAATTTAGGTAATCCTAAGCATAAGAGTAGAGCCCCTTGTCCGAAAACAACGAGGGCTTTTCAGTGGTCTAGTAACTTTCAAGAAAACGTATATATAGCATACTGCCTTTGCACTTCGAAATTCCAAGATTAGATACTTACGTTAACTAAAACCTAATCAGTGCACCTCTAAAGCACACCTGAGCGCCCGTTACTGATTTTACGCAGTATACCTAGGGCTCGGGTATCTTTCATTGCAATGAGTTCTACGGAAGCCCGCGAGACGACTTTTACGTTAAACTATAAGATGTCCAGTAGGGGAGGGGGTGGGGAAGATTAGCGACGCAGCTTGTTGGGTTGCTATGTGAATGTGGGAAGAAAGAGGGGATGCAAGGATTGCACTTTTTCTCTTCATTGATAAGCGATGAACGCGCTTTTCTCAGTGACCCGGGAGTTGTAATTGTGACACTAGGGTTTAATATGCGGGACGAATTGAAAATGTGTTGCACCCCACACAACCTACACCAAGTGTTTTGATAACGGTTCAAATGATGGGCATTTTCGAAACTGAGCAGGCCATTACGCAGCTTAATCTTCCATGCGTATATTCACATCTTCCGCCTATGTTTAAATAGGGTAATTTACTTAGAACCTTGGCATGCTTACTTCGCGTTTTTAATCTCTGGCTTGGCATTTTACGAAGCGTGTTCAAAGCTTTTCCAGAAAAAAAAAATATCCGCGGATCCCACGTACCATAAGATTAGAGGTTATGCGAAACGGGCGGATGGATGCATGGTAGTTTTAGTGCATTTTTTATTGAGCTACGGTAGGTATGGTATGGTACGAGGAATTTTATTTTAATACCCAGATCATTGCCATGGAAAGAGCAACAAAACGGCCCGCTCCCGTGGGGGAAGGGGGGGGGGGTGAGTTCGACTTAGCTTAACTTCCGCTTGGCAGGCTATCTGGACAGCCCAAAATTTATGCCTATATTCCGAACATTTGAAGGGTTGAGCTCTATTTGTGGTCTGTGATGTTCTTATTCCCAGGTAAAATGGACACCCCCAAACAAGTGCTTTAGATAGCAAGTTGGCACGCAGTGAGGGCACAGCGAGCAGAAGTCACTTGGGAATAGACAGTGCTTGAAAGCGAGATACGGATAAGAATTAGTAGCATCCTAAGGGTCGTCGACTGTGGTCTTGTGAGTTTCTTGTGTGGTGCAGGAAATACCCTTCCTTCCATGTAGAAGCGTTTTGTGAATTCATTCATTGCGAATAGAGTGTCTCCAAACTCTTGAATCCTGGACCGTAGACAAGGTTGTTGCTTCCACGCGGACAGTTAGTATGAGCGCTTAGGAGTGGGCGATGTTGTTGAGGTATGTGAGCGAGTCCAGATTTCGATCTAGGCGTGCCGTGAACCATGTGATCGTGTACATAGTTATTGTCCTGTTCTCAAGAACCTAATGTGCCTCTTTCGCTGGGGATCTTGATGCAAACGCCCTGAACGCCGGTCTAGACTGTAAGTATATTTGCGTCCTCTTGTCATCCAAGAGAGTCAAAGCCATTGTAACCTGCTACATCAGTCACGGAGGCCAACGAGATTTGACCTCTGTTTACTATCTCGACGACGGCATAGGGAGATGAGCGTCCGTGTTGTGCGGAAACTACGAAGCAGACCGATCCTGGATTATCCTTTATCGTCTTCAATATTGCAATCACTCTTGATCTAGGCCTTCCTTTATTGTTTTTGGATGCATATTGCGAGGAATCGGTGCATCAAGAACGATTTCTCTTTGTTTCTCGGTGGTTCGATGGCTTCGCTCCTTTGCCAGAACCGCTGGATTGATGCCCGGAATAGCTAAGATTTTTCTCCCTGCCAAAGCGCAGGATATCCGAGCAAGCTTGCCATATTCCTGCGCTTCGTTGATTTCTTCCAGCTTAATGTGCACGACTACATTGCAGAGGCGTTCTGTGCTAGCAGTCATGTGAATACCGAATATCATTTTGACGCTTTTCCGAATGAGATTGTCATGCTTCTTTTTCTCAAAGTTGTGCCAAGAGTGGATGGCCGCTACGAATAGATGACTTGGCTCATGAGGAAGGCATCGAAAATCCATAGTAAGTTCTCTTGCTTTAGGCCTCTTCTTCTATTAGACACACTAGTTCTGAATCTGATCATCACTTCCGTTTTCTTGGTAACCCTATCTAACGTAAGCCCATCACGTACATTTCATTCGATAAATAAGAGCCGTTTTAAAAAGAAATGCAACAGACTTTAACTGACGTCGATTGTCATTGTCAATGTGAATAGCGTAATCGCAACTCCCATGTGCCAAGACTTGACGTGCCGGCTTGAATGAAGAATTTCGCCACAATCGTGCGGAAGCGTAGGAAGTCCAAGCGTCCGACTGCGCTTGCTTGCACGCCGAATATATTTAACAGCGGAGATGTTTCTCTTGGCATACCCCCCGTTTTCTTCGTAAAGGAACTATTATCATCAGCAACGGAAGATGCTCTTTTCATCCTCTTCTTCATTTACTGCTTCACTCCCCTCACAGCTGCGCTGGGCGCGCACTCTCTCTCTCTCTTTTTCTCTCTGGACAGCTGCACTGGTTCATTCGGTGTGGCATGCGATAACTCGGATGAGCGAGAGAAAATGTACAGAAAGAGGGAGAAGTGAAAATAAAGAATTAAAAACGAAGTCAGAAAGAGAAAAAAAGATCGCCAGGCCTGCGCGGAATGTGCAGTACATTCGCTGCGAAAGGTGGAAGAGTGGCCTATCAAAGCTTTTCCTAAACACTCTTTGGGTAAATGCAACAATTGATTGATTGATATATGGGCTTTACCGTACCGAAACCGCAGGTAATGAGAGACGCCGTAGTGGAGGGTTCCGGAAATTTCAACCATCTGGGGTTCCTTAACGTGCACCGAAATCAGAGCACACAGGCCTACAACATTTCCGGCTTCATAGGAAATGCACCTGCCACAGCCAGGCTTCGATCCTGCCATTTCTGGGTCAGCAGCCGAATATCTTAGCCACTAGACCACCGCGGCAGGGCCGGTAAATACAACAAACACAAGACTGGTCTTTCAGAGCTTTTTCTAAACACTGTTTGGGTGAATGCAATAAACACACTTGCTGTGTACCCACTACGCCATAAAGAATTGTATTTTTGTTTAGTAGCCCAGCATTCATTATTTTATTTCTCTCATTCTTCCGAGAAGCCTGGTAACCGCAAGACACTTGCTAGGAATTTTGTGCAACTTTTTATGGAGTGGATGATGACGATGAAGAATTATGCCTGAAGGTGATTTTCGCCACTCTATGGGCATTAATATGCCGAATGATGCCAATTATGCCAAAGCCAATAGTGAAATTAAGGGCAGAGCAGGATTTCAAAGAGGCGTATTAAGCAGAACTGGCGATGTAAGAAAGTGGTTACCTCCCGCTGTTCCTGAACCTGATGGGATGACCATTACAATGATAAAACTGCTATACGAAATAGCATCACATGAAATTCGTAATAGGGTTAATAATTGACTGAAAAATGCTTGGATTCTGGCCGAATGGAAGGTTTTCAAAATAAAATCGATACCAAATAAACAGGCGATGGGGTTTACCCAGGATACCATAAGGTCTATTTTACATACATCTAACCAGGTCATATTAGTACAGAGAGTTTTTGAACGTCCGAATAATGAACTATATCAATAAACATTCAATATCAACACCAGTAAAATTGGCTTTAGGTCGGGATGACCCATTCGGTGTGCACATGTGGATTTGGAATGTCGCATACAGCTGGCGTAGTGTCGGCACGAATACTCTCCACAAGTGGCTCTATACTTAGGCTTACGATAAAGTGGAGGATTCTATTCCACTGCAACAGATGTAAGACTACTGCTTTCCAATTTATGTAACAGCACGCGTTACAGAGTCTGTAAGAGAAAGGTAATTAGATTGATTCTGGAATCGATCCTCTTCCAAATTTGAAATGAAAGTAAACATTCGACAGAAGTCAGCACAAAATAAATTTCGAGGTGACAGCCATCCTTGAAAGCGAGCCGAACCGGAGGAGAAGGTTGTTATTCGAGTCGTGGCACATAGAGAGGACAGGGCATAATATCAACCGCTCTCTCGGAACCCTTCTTCCCGTGTATTTGCATGGACTGCGCTCCATGGCAAAACGAGAGAGAGGGGGTGTCATTAGCCACACCGCGAGTGCTTTGAAGACGACGCTGCTACGTAGCCTCCGCAGTCATCCCGGAGGAAGGAACCAAGTCGGTTTCGAAACGTCGGGTTTTTCAAAATTTTGGTTGGCGCCTAAATCCTCTCCCCTCTTTCAAATTTTATGTTAGCATACGCGAGGTTTGCCTCAGGACTCTGTGTTATCACCTGTTTTATTCAACATATTGCAAAGGTCAATTCCAACCCATCAGTATAATAAAATTTATGTGTATGCAGATAATATTGTTTTTTTCAACAAACTGTTATTGGAATTTCTTGTAACAGGCATTACAGCATTACATAGACATGCTGAAAGCATGCCTTGAAAATATTCATACGCCAATAAAGGTCAAAAAATGCGCGTTCTTCCGCTCTCTTTAATGGATCCTGTCAACATTTCACTGTTGTATCGGGACGAAACTTTTCCATAGGTTTATTCCCTGGAACACCTAACCATTGTATATAAGAGAGTTTAATTGTATAAGCCACATAGGTGAATTTGCTGTGGAGCTAAACCTGCCTCAGTGTGGTTACAAAAACTACGAAACAGAAAATCTAGATTTCGAATAAATACATTGATAATGATATACAAGGTGTATCTTTGCCCCATCGTGGAATTCGAATACGTATTGTTTTCTGGCAGCGCGGCATATAAATAGACGCAAATAAAATCATTAGAAACAGAAGCTTGGCGCTTGTGTCTTGGACTCCCAAAGCTTGTTGCATAAAGGTGGAAGACGCGCTGCCGCATACAAACAAATAATTGTTTGTATGTGGATGTGCGTTTTCCACATTATTGTCTCGAATGGAAATACTTACAGTTGATACTTGCTTAAAGATATACAATTCGCCTCTAAGACAAGCATCTTACTTTTTTTTCAAGTACCAAGCGTATTGTTCGATACACACTGGTCAAGATTACACTCCCATCAGATGAGTTTCGTTGAAACGTTGCTATATCCTCTGAATGTAAGTGCCAATCAGAGTGCCTCGAAAATACGCTCAATCCAAAACTTCATATAGAATTTATTAAAGTCCTTCCTTCTATCGAAAAACAAAACCCCTACAATAGTTAAAACGTCAGTTGCAAGAGAACTTCACTCATCAGTGCATAAACAAGATTATGACGAATGCATTCGTATTAAAGCAATATGCTGGTGTAGGCATCCTCTGTTCTTCTCAAGACTGGTCCTTTTCACATCGATTATCTCATTATACTACTGTATACACATTGCTGAAATATTTGCTATTGTTCTAGCACTTCACGAACTTCTTGCGAACAAATCCGAAGCAATCATACTTACTGAGACGGTACGTCCCGGTTTTGGGACGTACCATATAGGATATTTCATGTTGGCGCATGTCTTCAGAGTGGAACAGAGGAAGAACCAGGCCGCACTTCAAAAGGATGTCTAAATTTTAAATGCAAAACATTTCGTAGCGAAACTCGGCGACATTAACTCTATCTATCTATCTATCTATCTATCTATCTATCTATCTATCTATCTATCTATCTATCTATTTATCTAGCCGCCTACAACTTATAGCTCTCAATGCCGTTTAAACAGTGGCATCGACACCAAAGTTTGTTGGCATAACATGAATGAATGACCAGCATAAGTGACTAGCCATAACATGAAAATCATCATATGTATGTCGTGATTTACATTTCATGGTCTTGCTGCTGCTGCGGTAGTTTTGTTCACATGACATATTGCAAAACGGTATGTGCTATTGCATTACTGCATAGCGAACTTAAGTGTCCGACCGTAACGTGGAAATCATGACGCGCATGTCATGTATATCATGACTACATGCCACACTCGTGATCCGCTCACGGTCGTTTCGCTAGCTTCACATATACTAATCTTAGTACTACGTGACGTCAATGGATGACTGGTGCAAACATAATAGTCATGCTATGTGTGTCATGTAAGAACATGACAACACACCACGCTAATGAAGCGCTCCAACCGTTTTGCTTGCTTCGCATATACCAACTTTGTAATACGTAGACGTCAACAGACGACGAAGGTGAATGATACAACTGAAAATCATAATAATGATATGCGTGACATGTGAAACAAGACTACAAGCAACGTTCATAATGCGCTCGCGCCATTTCGCTGGATTCATATATACCAAATTTGGTATCACGTGACGTGAATAGACGATAAAAGTAAAGGACACGTCCAAACATGATAATCATGACATGTGAGTCTTGCATGACATAACTTACAAACGCTTCGTAACGTTGTGCTGATTTCAAGTGACATATCATTCATCCTCATTCGTACTTGGCATATAATCAATTCCCACAATACTTGGGATCTACCATTTTACAGCAAAGCTGTTATGAGATCATAACTCGGGTCACGCGCAGTTGTCCACCGCTGCCGCCACCACTCTTGCCACCACCGCCACTGTTGCCCGTGTCCGTAACCAGATCGCGAGAAATTGGAAAAAGTTCCTAGAACCATGGACACAGCGGGGCTTGAACCTGGTTTCGCTGGGTGCCATATTATTCTACCACTGAGCTACGCTGTTTTTTTTTTTCATTCCAGTCTCAGACATTGTATACAAACACAAGTTACAAAATATACAAAATATTTTTTTATATTACAGGCCATCAGTTCCACTTGCATTAGTGTTGTATTCTTAAAATACTTTCAAGGCTGCGAGAGCGTTTAACCTCGTCAGCCATTCTGGTACGCACACCTGTACCTTCGCCATCTCAATGAAAGCAGACATGCTTTGCCTGAATTATATTCTTTCTGGCTTAGCATACAGGTCGTAGTTATATCTAGCCATTCGTGCACGCTATATACTGTGGAGGTCAGCAAAGAAAAAAATATCAAATCGGACGTCAGTGTTCTTCCGAGACATCACTGATCGCTTTCAGCGTACGGTATGCCCACTCATGTGAGGCAACGCCTTACAGAACTGCTTGTAACTACAAATATAATCATGCAGGGGACATTGCGAGGCTATCTCATGGAAGTGGTAGATAAAGTACGTTTGATGCTTGTTCATTTTTCTATTCATTACTTATCAACTGTGAGGTGAAAAGATTGTGTAAAGATGTGTGTGACGTGATTTTTCCGATACCCTTCTACAGGGTCATATACAGTGGAAGACCGGGACAAAACGCACTAAAAGCGAGAAAAAAAAGCAACCTACAGAAGTGAAAACATATTTCTTTGAGTTACACACAGGAATACTCTCTGTAAAAACATTCACAAAAGAACGGGGCAGTTACACACCATTGGGATCACTCTGCCTGATATGCCCTGAGCTACGCTAATGTTTGTGCCTTGATGGCAAACTTGCCTTAAGCAGGCTTGATGTCGGGAAAACCAATCGCACGCGTTATAAAGCGTTTTAAAACTGTGAAAGAACAACGAGTCGTCGCACAATGTGAAAAGCATAACGAGTGGGTCGTGCGATGCTCCAACTGATTACAAGAACTTGTTCTTGTTCAAATAATAAAATGTGGCGCATACCTAATACAGTCATATTTCCTCATCGTCGTCAGCCAATGCATGAACATTTGGCACAAAATTCCTTTCAAGTATTTAGCGGATACCACAATTTTCAAATATTAAACAAAAAGCAGCGTAGCAAATGCCGTCCTACTACCAATTTTTTTTTCGTTAATGCACTAGTGGGTATATAGCAAGTGTGCTTGCTGGAGTTATGCAGTGAGTGTTTTGAAAAGGTTCTGAAAGGCCGTTTTTCTATCTTTAGCTGTAACTACGCTGCGCCTACAGCACAGGCCTGGTTCTTTTCTTTCTTTATTTGTTACCTTCATCTTTTAGGTATCTTTTAAGGCACTCTTTCTCACAGGTGCAATACCCCTAAATATTTTGAATCATGCGATGCTTGTTCTTGCAATATCTCGGATGATTTGGCTGTAGTTGCTATGCGTTCATAGTGGGTGCCATAATCTGTCAAAAACGAATTGCGAGTTAATCCAGAGTGTACTACCTTTTTGTCTGCAGATTACATTTTTGTCGATTCAAATTTCTGAGCAATACGCAAACTTGAAATAGGCATCCCGGGAGTCACTTTGTCATTTTTTTATTTGCACGGGATAACTGCGACGAATACTGGTGGCAGCGAACTACATCACCAAGAACTGCTGTCGCTGTGCGCTGGTAAAGCATACCTTATAAAAAAGAAAAAAGAAACTCATTTATCTTTTAAAAGCGCTCGATCCACTTGGGCTTTCAAGCAGACGAAAAAGAAGCAGGCACGTGCCATGCGGGACTCACTCACGTGCATGGCCATGGGCGGATCTGAAGAAGAAGGAGACGGCCCGTGTGGACGGCTTCACATCGCAGCGCCCGGGATCTGCAGCAAGCTGGCGTGTCTACCACAAGCGCAGAGGAACGCAGCGGCCTCGTCCGAGACTCGGGGTCTTCGCAGCACCGGTGAGGCGATGGTCACACAAACGACGGCGCTGCCGCTTCCGGCTAGACTCCGGGTTCTCGCCAACACTACGGCAACCATGAACGAGATCGCGCCACCAGCGCCAATGCATCCGTCGACACTGTATACGGTGTTACTCGTGCTCACCATCATCTTCGGTCACTCCCGCCATCACGACAAAGCGATGTACTCCATCTCCATCCCGGCCCTGTTGGCACCTACCACCACCAAAATATCTGCGCAAGCTGAACTACACGCCATTCGTGTCCATTTTGGCGATGGTCGTGATGGCCAGTTACATCGCATGTTCATCGTCACCTTGGGTGAAACCGGCTGTCTACCCGCCTTCACCGAGGAGGGTTCAGGCCGCCAGCGACCACAGCGCCGTCAACACCGAGGCGGCTTCCTCCACATTCACGTGGACGTCGCTGAGGTGCGCGAAGAGCGAAGGGCGCGCACACCCAGCGTGAACGAACCATGTGACGAAAACTTAATCGACGTTATATCGACGTTGTTTTAACCTTTTTAAGAATAATTTGCTTTATTTTCAGCGAAGCTTACAATGATAAAATATTTTATCGTGGCACACTGTGTGATGGTCTTATTCTTTATCATATACCGTCACATGCCATGTGTTTGCGTGAGCGCGTGCCCTGACACAGCTGTCGAAATCGTGAAGATGCATTCAGGGAGGAGTCATGAAGTATTTTCACTAAACGCAAAAGGTCCCTGATATGAGAAGGGGTCGACACACGTCTAGAACAAGGGAGCGTCGCGCTCGGAACTGCACGAGAGAGCTTTGCTGTTTGAAACGGGTCACATTTGAGCATGCATGGCGCAAATGATGTCCGTACCTTCCAGTTTGCGTCTCTGTTTATTGTTTTAACCGCGATAACTGCTTTGCCTCTCGGAAGTGCTTTAATTGATATGTGGGGTTTAACGTCCGAAAACCACCACATGATTATAACAGACGCCGTAGCGGATGGCTTCCAAATCAGAGCAAACGGGCTTACAGCATTTTTGCCTCAACCGAAAATGCAGCCACATTTTCGGAAGCGCTTTAAACTGTGATTTATCGCCGAAAAAAAAAGAGTTAGATCGCATGGATAGCTGCCCTTTAAGCTGCGAACTTAATCTAGGTTCATATTGTACCGAGAATGGCGCGTTTATTTTTATGTTCCTGCTTCTTCTTGTTGCTTTTCTTTTTGCTTTTGCACTACACCGTTCAAAGTGCTTTTGATGGCCAAAGCAGTTGTTCGTTCCCTGTGACCAACAAGGTTTATAAATGCAAGGCAAGTGCATCGTTGCCTCGCTCATGCACTCTCGTATTTACGACTTAGATGTCGCGCATGCAGTTGTCAGCACGCACGGCGCTCTATTGTTCTAAACAATAGAGCTGGCCACTTTACAATTTAAGTTACCCGTTGTGCACATCGGTACGCAGTCTATGGGATATGCATAATGCGACTGCGTGTAATAACAAACATGGCTCATCTCGGTCTTAACAACAGATTTAACGAGAAAGTTAAACTTGCCCTTACAGAAGAAGTTCAATCTTTACCGTACAATGATATAAGTGAGCTTATACAATATCACTTGGGTTCAAAATTTAAAACACCGGTTAATGTAAAGACATCCGACTTGATGCTTCGTAACAAACCTCGATCTCGTACACCAACGTCCTTGAATAATGAATGATGAATGATTGAACTTGAACTAGGAGTCATGCATGTATGCCTTTAGTAGATGCAATAAATGGTGAGAGTGCCACCAAAGATTGATTGATTCATCTTTGCGTTTAATGTTCCAAAACCACCATGGAATTATGAGAGACGTCGTAATGGAGGGCTTTGGAAGTTTCGTCCACCTGGGGTCCTTTAACGTGTACCATTTCTGGGCACACCAGCCTACAGCATTTTCGCCTTCATCGAAAATTCAACCACCTCATCCGGGATTAGATCCCGCGACTTGCGGATCAGCAGCTGAGCACCTTGGCAACTGCACCACCGCGGTGGCGCAGCGCAACAAAATAAAGATGTGGGACAACCAGAACAGCGTGATGGATTCAACGTCAAACTTCGGCCAAGGTCGCGTACTCGCGGATGGTTAGTTACTGAACGCCGCTGCCCGATTTGAGGGATACGCAACGCATGTGGGTGTTCTCTGTTGGGCTACTCCAAATTTTTGCGGGGAGAGCCTAAGTGGGGTACGCGGAGCTACATCCAGGCAAAGCAGGCACATTTCTTTAGGCGTGCTGGGCTATTTTGAAGACGATAGTCTTTATTGGGGTAATTTGACATTAAAATTTTCGTCTGTCCGTCTGTCTATCCGTCTCTCTGTTTATCTGTCTGTCCATTCGTCTGTTTGTGCGCCGTAATAATACCTCAAACAGCCCCAAAGAATACCCTTAACAGCCAACCCCATTCGCGGCGCCCACCAATATTGCTCAAGTTTCAGCGTTAATACTTGTGCAATTTTTGCACAAACATTAAAAAGCAAATATTGCGCATATCTGAATCACCTTAACACGTCAATACTTTGTATGTGTGTCTTTATACTAGAGAAGGCATACATAAGTACTTCTACGAACCATTTCGTTTATCACGCTGCAATGACAATGCAACACGATGCTCGAAAAGGCGAGCGTTTCCAACGCTTTCCTAAGACCACAAAGTGGAGGCACCTGCCTGTCGCTTCGCGTTCTACACCTTATCGCCTCCGAGACAGACGCGCATGACTTCATTCGTTCTAGAAGATAGCTGCCAGGTAGCACTCGGCCATAACGTGCCTAAATGGCTCGTTCGCTTTCGCAGCACTGATTTAGATTAATGCAGCGCCTCCAGAATATGATTCACCGACTTCCTCGCGTAGAACATACAAAAAGCGCTTTGTTCACTCTCTCCAGAAGCAAGGCTATCGTCTTTCGACGACTTTTGCAGTGAAACTTGCAGATAAGGGGCCAATGTTTCATTATCGATGGATGCTATAAGCCACGCCGAAGTTTTATGGAGGTCCCCACCTGGCGGTGAGTTAAGACGTTGATAAATTTGCAGACGCGTCAAAACTACAGGTTGAAGGAACTCGTCGTGGTTGTTATGGACATCAGTCATTACTACACTTCACCTAGAGTGCTGGGAGATTACCGTGGTAGATGAAAAAGGAGGGTTTTCGAAGAATACAATGTTTGAGACCTTAATGCAATGCAATACGTACCCAGCAAAAGTTGTTGCTGACCAACAGGTCATAGGTACCATACATAAAACTTCATAGTCTTCTTTTGGTATGTATTTTTTCAGCATCATTAGCTTGAATGACGGAAGTCACTGAAGCATTCGGGAACCCTGTCTTAAAACACTTTCGTGTTGAATATGAATTCTCCTCACAAACGACTGCAAGTTGTGATTGTTGTCACAGAACGAGCGCTAAAAAAAAAAGAGCGCGCCGCCAAATCCTTGCGACAACGGGCGGTAGAAACGCCGCGAGGTAAAAAGAAAAAAAAAGAAAGCAAACATCCAAGGCTCCCGGGCGCGCGCTCTCCCCGCAGAAGCACGGCTTCGCAGACGAACCTCCTCACCCCACATCGGCGGCCCAGTAAGGCCGCGATCTTTCTAGAACGAAGGAGGCGGGGTCAGACCGAGTGACTCATTCTCCGGAGAGGGCAGTCGAACCGTCTCGTGCCTCTCCCCAGCCTTCGCTGCGCGTCGCGCCGACGAAATGAGGAGAAGATTCTGGAAGGTGGCGCGGAAGGTATTTAATCGAGCGGCCGAGACGAGAAGGCAGGAGGTGACGGAAGTTAACGCCGGAGCGCGTAGGAATTCCGCCGTGGAGTCGGCGAAGTTTTGGTCCGTAGGGACGGCTCGAGCTACAGGCAAGAGCGTGGGTTTACCGCTATCGAGCGAAGACGCGGGCAACAGCTGCGTGTGTGAAGCCGACGGATTTCCGGCGAAGAAGTTTGAAGCTTGGAGAGTGGCCTATTGAAGACGGGAGTTTTCCTGGAAGAGAAACTCCGGCGAGGTTTCCTGGAAGAGAAACTTCGAGAGCTGCGGAACGACAACAACGCTGGACTTTGAGTGAGTGATTCTCGGAAGAGTATCATTCGGACTTTTGTTCCAAGGACTTTGGACTGAATAGGTTTTCTATCTCTGTAGTCCTTAAGTGTCTTGGTTGTTCAATGCATGCGACTGCATTATAGTGCGTATCGTTGTCTGTGTCCGTTGTTTCGAGTGTGGCCGATTGTATTGTGTAGTACGTTGATTGATTGGATTGATTGGTGACATATTGTATGCAACTATTGTGGAGTGTGCATTTTTTATGTAATGTTTTCGATCTGCCATTGTTGAGAATATAATTTGTTTGTTTATCAACTCTCGGCTCTGACTTGTTCTTTGGGCCACGGCCGGCGTCCGCTGGCGCACCAAAAAGGACCACTTCAAAATTGTCCACGCTTTCGTGGTGCGGTTCGGGGGGCGGATACTTCGGCTCTTGGAATTAGCCCGGCGATCGCCTCCCTAATAAACGGGACAGGTGTGACAATTAATCTGGCGTCCGCGACAGGACCTTTTGGTGCACAGTGTGTCCAAAGTAGTAAGAAAGAGCCTCGAGTTGTTGATAGTGCTATCGGAACGATTTTGTGTGTTGTTCAGTGTTCTCGTTAACGAGTGCAGGAGAGTGTTCCGATAGACCGATTTAGGCAGATACTTTTTGCACGCGGCAAGGTTTTATTTGAGAGTTGCGAGACACCATGGATCTCGAAAAGTTAGTTGCTCTGGGTGAAAAGATGGGTCTTTCTGGCGCCGAACTACGGAAGTGGGTCACCCAGAGGGAAAAAGAAGAAAAAGCAGCCGAGCTGGAAAAAGAGAGGTTGGCGGTCGAAAGAGCCAAAGCGGAAAAAGAAGCTAAGTGGAGAGAGAGAGGTTGGCGGCAGAGAGGGCGAAGGAAGAAAGAGAGCAGCAGTTGGAGTTGGAGAGAGAAAAGCTTGCAGCTGAAAGAGCGAAAGAAGAAAGAGAGCAGCAATTGAAGTTGGAGCTGGAGAGAGAGAAGTTGGCAGCCGAAAGGGCGAGAGAAGAAAGAGAAGCGAGGGAGCGCCAGCTGAAAGAAGAAAGAGAGGAAAGGGAGCGGCAGCGGCAGCACGAGATGGAACTCGAGCGGCTCCGTTTGCAACAGCGAAGTGAAACTCCCGTCCAAGCTAGAGTTGAAAGCAGCGAACGGGAAGATCACGGCTTCCGCTTGAACCCAAGCAAGCTGCTCGTAGCGTTTGATGAAAGGAAGGACGACCTAGACGCGTACCTCCACAGATTTGAGACGATTGCGAGGAGCCAGAATTGGCCGGAACAGCAATGGGCAACTGCTTTGAGTACTTGCTTGTGTGGTGAAGCGCTCAGTGTGTACGGTAGGCTGACGCCGACCGATGCAGCCAACTACGCAAAGGTGAAAGCGGCTTTGTTGAAGCGATTTAGATTCACTGTGGAAGGATTCCGGGACAGATTTCGGACAGGAAAGCCAGCTGATGGTGAGACGGCTACGCAGTATGCCGCCCGACTTTGCCATTATTTCGACAGATGGATTGAACTTTCAGGGACAGCGCGGGAGTACGATGAGCTTAGAGAGCTGCTAATTAGAGAACAATTTCTTACTAGTTGCCACCCAAGTCTGTCACTGTATTTGAAAGAGAGAAAAGCTGAGTCATTTGAAGGAATGCTTGAATTGGCTGATCAATTCTTGGAAGCGCAAGGTGGAACTAATTTGGCCAAGGTCAAGAAAGAGTGTCCCGATGATTCGAAGAAATTGGCTCCCGAAGAAAAGAAGCGTGCACCAGAGAGCATTCCGCGATGTTTTCTGTGCAACCGAGTGGGTCATCGCGCGAAAAACTGTCGAACGATCTTTACGAGCCCTACGGCAGTAAAATGTTTCAAGTGTGGTCAGGCTGGGCACAAAGCAGATGCATGTCGGAACGGAGTGAGTCAAACTCACCAGGTATCCTGTGTGCAAGCGGCACCGAAATCTGATAATAATGCCGTCACTGATGGATTCGTAGAATTGAAAAATGGGGAGAAAATTCCTATTGTTGGTGCTGTAATGTCAAAACAGCCAACCGGTGTTACGAAAGGAATGCCAGCGCTGCCTGGAAAAGTTGCGGACAAAAAGATTACGGTGTTAAGAGATACCGGCAGCTCCACTGTTATCGTGCGGAGAGATTTGGTACGGGAAAGTGAGTTAACAGGCAAAATGAAACCGGTTTGCCTAATTGACCGTACAGCTCGGATGCTTCCCGAAGCAGAGATTGAGGTGGAAACCCCGTACTTCAGCGGGAAGGTTACTGCTTTATGCATGACGACCCCCCTGTATGACCTTGTCATCGGAAACATCGACGGGGCGCGAGGGCCGAATGATCCCGAATGTTTGGGAGAAAACCCGAAGATAGAGCCCTCGCCAACACAGCGGCGGCGAGATACAGTGGAGGAGCATCCCGTGACGGATCTCACTAGAGCCCAAGGTGAAGCTGCGGCGCAAGAGACAGCGAAGGAGAAGACGATCGGGTCGAATAAGTTCACGGGCCGAGCAACTGGACTTACGTCGGCACGACCTCAACCGACCGACAGTGTAAAAGAGACGGAGTTGGCCAGCCGGGAAAAATGTAGAGGCATTATCAAGCGGGTAAATAAACAGACAGGACCCGTCGAATGTAAGGACGCGTTAACGGTGTCGGAAGAGACAACGATGGCTGAGACGACGCCTCAGATATCGTCGTTGGAAAGGGCTCGCCGAAAAAGAACGTGGAAGCACAAGAAGAGATCGAGCGAGCACCGCAAAAAGGGGCGCAAGCGCTGTTCGAAGTACTCAAGATAGGTGCTCAGGTGGAATCAGAATGTGTTGGGCAGTGCTGAGTGCCATATGTTGTGTTAATGTTGTGTTATCCTGTGTCTCAAGTGTATGTCGAGCGAGTCAGTGTTCTGTGCGATGATGTGATGTATAGTGTTGTATAATTGTTGTATAGACAGAACTTTGTACGTTTGTATTGTTTGGAATGTGTGATGAAGTGTTGTAGGCATGTACCTGTGGCTATAATTCATGTGTTGTGAAATTGAACTACAATGTAAGATTGTATTGCGTGATCTATTGTGAATGTGAAGTGTTATGAGCGACTGATGGTGTTACAGTCTGTGAGAGTGTGTGGTGACTTTTCGCGCTCGTTTGTGTGGTTTTGAATATTATGAGATAATATTCTTAAAGTGGGGGGCAGTGTCACAGAACGAGCGCTAAAAAAAAAAGAGCGCGCCGCCAAATCCTTGCGACAACGGGCGGTAGAAACGCCGCGAGGTAAAAAGAAAAAAAAAAGAAAGCAAACATCCAAGGCTCCCGGGCGCGCGCTCTCCCCGCAGAAGCACGGCTTCGCAGACGAACCTCCTCACCCCACATCGGCGGCCCAGTAAGGCCGCGATCTTTCTAGAACGAAGGAGGCGGGGTCAGACCGAGTGACTCATTCTCCGGAGAGGGCAGTCGAACCGTCTCGTGCCTCTCCCCAGCCTTCGCTGCGCGTCGCGCCGACGAAATGAGGAGAAGATTCTGGAAGGTGGCGCGGAAGGTATTTAATCGAGCGGCCGAGACGAGAAGGCAGGAGGTGACGGAAGTTAACGCCGGAGCGCGTAGGAATTCCGCCGTGGAGTCGGCGAAGTTTTGGTCCGTAGGGACGGCTCGAGCTACAGGCAAGAGCGTGGGTTTACCGCTATCGAGCGAAGACGCGGGCAACAGCTGCGTGTGTGAAGCCGACGGATTTCCGGCGAAGAAGTTTGAAGCTTGGAGAGTGGCCTATTGAAGACGGGAGTTTTCCTGGAAGAGAAACTCCGGCGAGGTTTCCTGGAAGAGAAACTTCGAGAGCTGCGGAACGACAACAACGCTGGACTTTGAGTGAGTGATTCTCGGAAGAGTATCATTCGGACTTTTGTTCCAAGGACTTTGGACTGAATAGGTTTTCTATCTCTTTAGTCCTTAAGTGTCTTGGTTGTTCAATGCATGCGACTGCATTATAGTGCGTATCGTTGTCTGTGTCCGTTGTTTTGAGTGTGGCCGATTGTATTGTGTAGTACGTTGATTGATTGGATTGATTGGTGACATATTGTATGCAACTATTGTGGAGTGTGCATTTTTTATGTATTGTTTTCGATGTGCCATTGTTGAGAATATAATTTGTTTGTTTATCAACTCTCGGCTCTGACTTGTTCTTTGGGCCACGGCCGGCGTCCGCTGGCGCACAAAAAAGGACCACTTCAAAATTGTCCACGCTTTCGTGGTGCGGTTCGGGGGGCCGATACTTCGGCTCTTGGAATTAGCCCGGCGATCGCCTCCCTAATAAACGGGACAGGTGTGACAATTGTACAACAACGGATACATAATCTCTAAGGAACACTTGATCTGCCGTTGTGCGCAAGCTCGAGTGAAGAAGAGACCCAAGACTGTCGGCATAGCACATTGTTCCCAAGAAATTTAGGTAATCCTAAGCATAAGAGTAGAGCCCCTTGTCCGAAAACAACGAGGGCTTTTCATTGGTCTAGTAACTTTCAAGAAAACGTATATATAGCATACTGCCTTTGCACTTCGAAATTCCAAGATTAGATACTTACGTTAACTAAAACGTAATCAGTGCACCTCCAAAGCACACCTGAGCGCCCGTTACTGATTTTACGCAGTATACCTAGGGCTCGCGTATCTTTCATTGCAATGAGTCCTACGGAAGCCCGCGAGACGAGTTTTTCGTTAAACTATAAGATGTCCAGTAGATGGGGAGGGGGGGAAAGATTAGTGACGCAGCTTGTTGGGTTGCTATGGGAATGTGGGAAGAAAGAGGGGATGCAAGGATTACACTTTTTCTCTTCATTGATAGGCGATGAACAAGCTTTTCTCAGTGACGCGGGAGTTGTAATTGTGAAACTAGGGTTTAATATGTGGGACGACTTGAAAATGTGTTTCACCCCACTCAACCTACACCAAGTGTTTTGATAACGGTTCAAATGATGAGCATTCTCCAAACTGAACTTGTAAACACGCAGCCTTATCTTCCATGCGTATATTCACATCTTCCGCCTATGTTTATATAGGGTAGTTTACTTGGAACCTTGGAATGCTTACTTCGCGTTTTTAATCTATGGCTCGGCTTTTTACGAAGCGTGTTCAAAGCTTTTTTTTTGAAAAAAAAATATTTGTGGATTCCACGTACCATTAGAATCGAGGTTATGCGAAACGTGCATATGGATGCATGGTTATTGTAGCGCAATTTTTATTGAGCTACAGTAGGTATGGTACGAGGAATTTTATTTAAAAACCCGGAGGAATGCCGCTACAAGAGCAACACCTCGGCCCGCTCCCGCGGGGGGGTGGGTGAGTTAGACATAG
Source organism: Rhipicephalus annulatus (assembly GCA_013436015.1). Lineage (NCBI taxonomy): Eukaryota > Metazoa > Arthropoda > Arachnida > Ixodida > Ixodidae > Rhipicephalus > Rhipicephalus annulatus. Next base: position 337,677 of record WOVY01010442.1, read on the forward strand.
CTTTACTTCCGCATGGCAGGCTATCTGGATAGCCGAAAGTTTATGCCTATATTTCGAGCATTTGAAGGGTCGAGCTCTGTTTGTGGTCTGTGAGGTTCTTATTCCCAGGTAACTATGGACACCCCCAAACAAGTGCTCTATATTGCAAACTTGGCATGCAGTGAGCGCACTGCGAGCGGAAGTCACTTGGGAAGAGACTGTGCATGAAAGTGAGATACGGATAAGAATTAGTAGCATCCTAAGGGTCATCGACTGTGGTCTTGTGAGCTTCTTGTATGGTGCAGGAAATACTCTTCCTTCCATATAGAAGCGTTTTGTAAATTCATTCATTGCGAATTAGGTGTCTCGAAACTCTTGAATCCTGGACTGTGGCAAGGTCCTTGCTTCCACGCGGACAGTTAGTATGAGCGTTTAGGAGTGGGCGATGTCGTTGAGGTATGTGAGCGAGTGCAGATTTTGACCTAGGTGTGCCGTGAACCATGTGATCGTGTACATAGTTGTTGTCCTGTTCTTAAGAACCTAATGTGCCTCTTTCGTTGGGGATCCCGCTGCAAACGCCCTGAACGCCAGTCTAGACTGTAAGTAGATTTGCGTCCTCTTGTCATCCAAGAGGGTAAAAGCCATTGCAACCTGCTACACCAGTCACGGAGGCCAACGAGATTTGACCTCTGTTTTCTGTCTCGACGACGGCATAGGGAGATGAGCGTCCGTGTTGTGCGGAAACTACGAAGCAGACCGATCGTGGATCATCCTTTATCGTCTTCAAGATCGCAATCATGCTTGGTTTAGGCCTTTTTTTATTCTGCTGAGAATGCATATTGCGAGGAATCGGTGCAACAAGAATGATTTCTCTTTGTTCCTCGGTAGTTCGATGGCTTCGCTCCTATGCCAGCACCGCTGGGTTGATGCCCGGAATAGCTAAGATTGTTCTCCCTGCCAAAGCGCAGGATATCCGAGCCAGCTTGCCATATTCCTGCGTTTCGTTGATTTCTTCCAGCGTATTGTGCACGACTACTTCGCAGAGGCGTTCTGTGCTAGCAGTCATGTGAATACCGAATATCATTTTGACGCTTTTTCGTATGAGATTGTCAAGCTTATTTTTCTCGAAGTTGTGCCAATAGTGGATGGCCGCTACGAATAGATGGCTTGGCTCATGAGGAAGGCATCGAAAATCCATAGTAAGTTTGTTTGTTTGTTTGTATCTTCTAATCCATGGCTCGTACCCACTCTGGGGGATTGGCCAAGAGAACATATTGTCTCATATGAACGATAACTGCATTATTGCTTAAAACGAAAAAAAAAGTTGCATAGTGAAGACAGTATGTTAAAAAAAAGAAAGAAACCAAAGATTTAGATAGTGAGAAAAAATAATCAACAACAAAGTAGACACTAATAGCTACAACTTGATTTTGGGAGCCGACCAAACAGCTGGTTTTGCAAACCCGATTAATTTGGTGTGTCATGGATTTATCCAGAATTGAAAATTACTTTTCGATCCGTTTTTTTTAGTATCTGTTAACGTGGGCTTTATGTTGAAAAACGTTTAGAGTCTTGAATAAAATTACACACCGCATCGAATGGATCTCTGTGGCAATTTCCGAAAGCAGAGGCACCAAAGCTTAGAACATTTTCTGTGGTTAAATTTAAACCTAGCTTCGCAAATGGAATATCTAAAAGTCGTTTCCTAATTATTCCATAGTTACAACATGAGCCAAAAATATGTTCAATAGTTTCTGATTATTCGCAGAACGGACAAAGGGGGGAAAGTGTCAGACCAGCTCTGTGTAAATAAAAATTTAATGGGGGGACACGGCACCATAGTAAGTTCTTTCCTCTTCTTCTATTAGACACACTAGTTCTGAATCTGATCATCACTACCGTTTTCTTGGTAACCCTATCTAACGTAAGCCCATCCCGTACATTTCATTCGATAAATAAGAGCCGTTATAAAAAGAAATGCAACAGACTTTGACTGACATCGATTGTTATTGTCAATGTGAATAGCGTAATCGCAACTGCCATGTGCCAAGACTTGACGTGCCGGCTTGAATGAAAAATTTCGCCACAATCGTGCGGAAGCGTAGGAAGTGCAAGCGTCTGACTGCGCTTGCTTGCACGCCGAATGTATTTAACAGCGGAGATGTTTCCCTTGGCATACCCCCCGTTTGCTTCGTCAAGGAACTACTATCATCAGCAACTGAGGATGCTCTTTTTTCCTCTTCTTCGTTTACTGCTTCACTCCCCTTGCAACTGTGCCCGGCGCGCACTTTCTCTTTCTGGACTAACTGCGCTGGTTTGTCCGATGTGGCATGCAATAACTCGGATGAGTGAGAGAAAATGTACAGAGAGAGGGAGAAGTGAAAAAAAAGAAACGAAAAAGAAGTCAGAAAGAGAAAAAAGATCGTCAGGCCTGCGCGGAACGCGCAGTACATTCGCAGCGAAAGGTGGAAGAGTGGCCTTTCAAAGCTTTTCCTAAACACTCTTTGGGTAAACGCAACAATCGATTGATCGATATGTGGGGTTTAACGTACCAAGACCACCATATGATTATGAGAGACGCCGTAGTAGAGGGTTCCGGAAATTTCAACCATCTGGGTTTCTTTAACGTGCACCGAAATCAGAGCACAGAGGCCTACATCATTTCCGACTTCATAGGAAATGCAGCTGCCACATCCAGGCTTCGATCCTGCCACCTCCGGGTCAGCAGCCGAATACCTTAGCCACTAGACCACCGCGGCGGGGCCGGTAAATACAACAAAAACAAGACTGGCCTTTCAGAGCTTTTCTTAAACACTCTTTGGGTGAATGCAATAAACACACTTGCTGTGTACCCACTACGCCATAGACAATTGTATTTTTGTTTAGTAGCCCAACATTTCTTATGCTATTTTTGTCATTCTTCCGAGAAGCCTGGTAACCGCTAGACACTTGCTAGGAATTTTGTGCAACTTTTTATGCAGTGGATGATGACGATGAAGAATTATGCCTGAAGTCGATTTGCGCCACTTTAGGCATAAATATGCCGAATGATGCCAATTATGCCAAAGCCAATGGTGAAATTAAGGGCAAAGGAGGATTTCAAAGAGGCGTATTTAGCAGAACTGGCGAATGTTAGAAAGTCGTTACTTCCTGCTGCTCTTGAACCTGATGGGATGACCTCTACAATGATAAAACTGCTACACGAAATAGCATCACATGAAATTCGTTTAATAGTTGACTGAAAAATGCTTGGATTCTGGCCGAATGGAAGGTTTTCAAAATAATTTTGATACTGAATAAACAGGCAATGGGGTATACCCAGGATACCATAAGGTCTATTTTACATACATCTACATCTAACCAGGTTATATTAGTACAGAGTGTTTTTGAACGTCCGAATAATGAACTATATCAATGAACAATCAATATCAACACCAGTAACATTGGCTTTAGGTCAGGATGCTCCATTCGTTGTGCACATATGGATGTGGAATGTCGCATACAGCTGGCATGGTGTCGGCACGAATACTCTGCACTAGTGGCTCTATACTTAGGCTTGCGATAAAGTGGAGTATCCTATTCCACTACAACAGATGTAAGACTATTGCTTTCTAAATTATGTAACAGGACGCGTTACAAAGTTTGCAACAGAAAGGTAATTTTATTGATTCTGGAATGGATCCTCTTCCAAATTTGAAATGAAAGTAAACATTCGACAGAAGTGATCACAAAATAAATTTTGAGGTGACAGCCATCCTTGAAAGCGAGCCGAACTGGAGGAGAAGGTTGTTATTCGAGTCGTGGCACATACAAAGGACAGCGCAGAATATCAACCGCTCTCTCGGAACCCTTCCTCCCGTGTATTCGCACGGACTGCGCTCCGTGGCAAAACGAGAGAGAGTGAGAGAGAGGGGGAGGTCATTAGCCACCCCGCGAGTGCTTTGAAGACGACGCTGCTACGTTGCCTCCGATGTCACCCCGGAGGAAGGAACCAAGTCGGTTTCGAAACGTCGGGTTTCTTCAAAACTTTTTGTTGGCGCCTAAATCATCTCCCCCTCTTCCGAACTTTATATTAGCATACACGAGGTGTACATAAGGACTCTATGTTATCACCTGTTTTATTCAACATATTGCAAAGATCAATTCCAACCCATCAATATAGTAAATATTTTGTGTATGCAGATGTAATTGCTTTGTTCAACAAACAGTTATCGGCATTTTTTGTAACAGGCATTACAGCATTACATAGACATGCTGAAAGCATGCCTTGAAAATATTCCTATGCCATTACACGTCAAAAAATGCGCGTTCTCCCGCTCTCTTTAAAGGATCCTGTCAACATTTCACTGTTGTATCGGGACGAAACCATTCCATAGGTTTATTCCCTGAAATACATAGCCATTGCATTTAATAGAGTTTTAATTGTATAAGCCACATAGGTGAATTTGCTGTGGAGCGACATCCGCCTCGGGGTGGTTACGAAAACTAGGAAAGAGAAAAACTGTATTTCGAAGAAATACATTGATAATGATATAGAAGGTGTATATTTGGCCTATCGTGGAATTCGGATACGTATTGTTTTCTGGCAGCGCGGCATATAGATTGCAAAACTAATATTATTAGAAACAGAAGCTTGGCGCTTGTGTTTTAGACTCCCAAAGCTTGTTATGTAAAGGTGGAAGACGCGCTGCCGCATACAAACAAATAATGGTTTCTATGTGGATGCGCGTCTTCCACATTTGTTGTCTCGGTTGGAAATAGTTACAGTTGATGCTTTCTTACAAATTTAAACGTAAGCCCCTTTTTTTCAAGTACCAAGCGCATTGTTGGATACACACTGGTCAAGATTACACCCCCATTAGATTAGTTTCATTGAAACGTTGCTATATCTTTTGATCAGAGGATATAGCAACAGATATAGTGCCAATCAGAGTGCCTCGAAAAGTACGCTCGAATCAAAACTTCACATAGAATTTAATGATGTTTTTCCTTCTATCGAAAAACAAATACCCCTACGATATTTAAAACATCAGTTGCAAGAGAACTTCACTCATCAGTGCATAAACAAGATTATGACGAATGCATTGGTATTAAAGGAGAATGCTGGAGTAGGCATCCTCTGTCCTTTTCAAGACCGGTCCTTTTCAAGACTGGTCCTTTTCACTTCGATTATCTCATTATATTACTGTATATACATTGCTGAAATATTTGCTATTGTTCTGGCACTTCATGAACTTCTTGCAAACGAATCAGAAGCAATCATACTTACTGAGAGGGTACGTCCAGGATTTTGGACGTACCTTATGGGATATTTCATTTTGGCGCATGCCTGCAGAGAGGAACAGGCGAAGAACCAGACCACACTTCAAAAAGATATCTAAATTTTAAATGCGAAACATTTCGTAGCGAAATTCGGCGACTTAGAGCCAATCTATCTATCTATCTATCTATCTATCTATCTATCTATCTATCTATCTATCTATCTATCTATCTATCCATCTATCTATCTATCTATCTATCTGTCTATCTATCTATGTATCTAGCTGCCTACAACTTATAGCTCTCAATGCCGTTTAAAAAGTGGCATCGATACCAAAGTTGGTTGGCATAACATGTGTTAATGACGAGCATAAGTGACTAGCCACAACATGAAAATCATCATATGTATGCGGTGAATGTCGTGATTTACATTTGATGGTCTTACTGCTGTTGCGGTAGTTTTGTTCACATGACATATTGCAAAACGGGTATGCTATGGCATTACTGCATAGCGAACTCAAGTGTCCGACCGTAACGTGGAAATCATGCCATGCATGTCATGTATATCATGACTACATGCGACACTCGTGATGCGCTCATGGTCGTTTCGCTATAGCTTCACATATACCAATCTTAGTATTACATGATGTCAACGGATGACTGGTGCAAACATGATAATCATGACATGTGTGTCATGTAAGTACATGACAACGCACCCCGCTAATGACGCACTCCATCCGTTTCGCTTGCTTCGCATATACCGAATTTGTATTACGTAGACGTGAACAGACGACGAAGGTGAACGACACATCTGAAAATCATAATAATGATATGCGTGCCATGTGAAACAAGACTACAAGCAACGCTCATAACGCGCTCGCGCCGTTTCGCTGGCTTCATATATACCAAATTTGGTATCACGTGACGTGAATAGACGATAAAAGTAAAGGACACATCTCAACATGATAATCATGACATGAGAGTCTTGCACGACATAACTTACGTCCGCTTCGTAACGTTGTGCTGATTTCAACTGACATATCATGCATCTGCATTCGTACTTCACATATAATGAATTCCCACAATACTTGGGATCTACCATTTTACAGCGAAAGCTGTTATGAGAGCACAACTCGGGTCACGCGCAGTTGTCCGCCGCTGCCGCCACCACTCCTGCCACCGCCACCACTGCTGCAGGTGTCCGTAACCAGATCGCGAGAAATTAGAAAAAGATCCTAGAACCATGGACACAGTGGGGCTTGAACCCGGGTACGCTGGGTTCCATAGTATTCTACCACTGAGCTACGCTGTTTTTTTTCATTCCAGTCTCAGACATTGTATACAAACAAAAGTTACAAAATATACAAAATATTTTTTATATTACAGGCCATCAGTCCCCCTTGCATGAGTGCTGTATTCTTGAAATTCTTTCAAGGCTGCGAGAGCTTTTAACTTCGTCAGCCATTCTGGTACGCACACCTGTACCTTCGCCATCTCAATGAAAGCAGACATGCTTTGCCTGAATTATATTCTTTATGGCTTAGCATACAGGTCGTAGTGATATCTAGCCATTCGTGCACGCTATATACTGTGGAGGTCAGCAAAGATAGCAATATCAAATGGGACGTCAGTGTTCTTCCAAGACGTCACTGATCGCTTTCTGCGTACGGTATGCCCACTCATGTGAGGCAACGCCTTACCAAAACTGGTTGTAACTACAAATATAGTCATGCAGAAGACATTGCGAGGCTATCTCATGGAAGTGGTAGATGGGGTACGTTTGATGCTTGTTCATTTTTCTATTCATTACTTATCAACTGTGAGGTGAAAAGATTGTGTAAAGATGTGTGTGGCGTGACATTTCCGCTACCATTCTACAGGGTCATATACAGTGGAAGACAGGGACAAAACGCAATGAAGCGAGAAAAAAAAGCTACCTACAGGAGTGAAAACATATTTCTTTGAGTTACACAGAGGAATACTCTCTGTAAAACGTTCACAAAAGAACGGGGCAGTTACACACCATTGGGATCACTCTGCCTGATATGCCCTGAGCTACGCTAGTGTTTGTGTCTTGATGGCAAACTTGCCTTAAGCAGGCTGAATGTCAGGAAAAGCAATCGCGCGCCTTATAAAGCGTTTTAAAACTGTGAAATAACAACCAGTCGTCGCACAATGGGAAGAGCATAACGAGTGGGTCGTGCAATGATCCAACTGATTACAAGAACTTGTTCTTGTTCAAACAATAAAATGCGGTGCATACCCAATACAGTCATATTTCCTCATCGTCGTCAGCCAATCCATGAACAATTAGCACAAAATTCCTTTCAAGTATTTAGCGGATACCACATTTCAAATAATAAACAAAAATAGCGTAGCAAATTCCGTCCTGCCACCTAATTTTTTTTTCGTTAATCACTAGTGGGTATAAAGCAAGTGTGCTTGCTGGAGTTGTCCAATGAGTGTTTTGAAAATGCTCTGAAAGGCTGTTTTTCTATCTTTAGCTCTGACTACGCTGCGCCTAGAAAGCAGGCCTGGTCCTTTTCTTTCTTAATTTTTTACCTTCATATTTAAGTAGCTTTTAGGGCACTCTTTTTCTCACAGGTACAATACTCCTAAATATTTTGAATCAAGCGATACTTGTTCTTGCAGTATCTTGGATGATGAGGCTGTAGTTGCTATGTGTTCATAGTAGGCGTCCCAAAATGTCAAAAATTAATTGCGAATTCCTCCAGAATGTACTACCCTTTTGTCTCCAGATTGCATTGTGTTGATTCAAATTTCTGAGTAATACGCAAACTTGAAATAGGCATCTCGGGAGTCACTTTATCAATTTTTTTTATTTGCGCGGGATAACTGCGACGAATACTGGTGGCAGCGAACGACATCACCACCAAGAACTGCTGTCGCTGTGCGCTGCGAAAGCATACCTTATAAAAAAAAGAACTCATTTATCTTTTAAAAGCGCTCGGGCCACTCGGGCTTTCAAGCAGACGAAAAAGAAGAAGGCGCGTGCCATGCGGGACTCATACACGTGCATGGCCATGGGCGGATCTGAAGAAGAAGGAGACGGCCCGTGTGGACGGCTTCACATCGCAGCGCCCGGGATCTGCAGCAAGCTGGCGTGTCTACCAAAAGCGCAGAGGAACGCAGCGGCCTCGTCCGAGACTCGGGGTCTTCGCAGCACCGGTGAGGCGATGGTCACACAAACGACGGCGCTGCCGCTTCCGGCTAGACTCCGGGTTCTCGCCAACACTACGGCAACCATGAACGAGATCGCGCCACCAGCGCCAATGCATCCGTCAACACTGTATACGGTGTTCTTCGTGCTCACCATCATCTTCGTTCACACCCGCCATCACGACAAAGCGATGTACTCCATCTCCATCCCGGGCCTGCTGGCGTCTACCACCGCCAGAATATCTGCGCAAGCTGAACTGCACGCCATTCGTGTCCATTTTGGTGATGGTCGTGGTGGCCAGTTTCATCGCATGTTCATCGTCACCTTGGGTGAAACCGGCCGTCTACCCGCCTTCACCAAGAAGGCCGCCGGCGTCGCCCAGCGCCATCAACACCGGGGCGGCTTCCTCCACATTCACCTGGACGTCGCTGAGGTGCGCGAAGAGCGAAGTGCGCGCACGCCCAGCGTGAACGAACAGTGTGAATCACCCTAATGGATGTTATATTGACCTTATTTTGACCTTTTTAAGAATAATTTGTGCTATTTCAAGCAGAGTTTACAATTATAAAGTATTTTTATCATGGCACACTGTGGGATGGTTTTATTCTTTATCATGTACCCTTATGTGCCGCGTGTTTGTGTGAGCACGCGACCTGACACAGCTGTCGAAATTGTGAAGATGCATTCACGGCTGAGACTTGAAGTAATTTCATTAAACGCAAACGGGTCCCTGATATGAGCAGGGGTCGACACGCGCCAAGAACAAGGGAGCGTTGCGCTCGGAACTGCACGAGAGAGCTCTACAGTTTGAAGCGGGCCACATTTGAGCATGCGTGGCGCAAATGATGTCCGTGTCTTCCAGTTTGCGAGTCGGCTTATTGTTGTAACCGCGATAACTGCTTTGCCTCTCGGAAGTGCTTTAATTGATAAGTGGGGTTTAACGTCTGAAAACCACCACATGATTATGAGAGACGCCGTAGTGTATGGCTCCTAAATCAAAGCAAACGGGCCTACAGCATTTTTGCCTCAATCGAAAATGCAGCCACAACTTCGGAAGCGTTTTTCACTGTGATGTAGCGCCGAACAAAAAAAAAAACGAGTGAAATCGCATGGATAGGTGCCCTTTACGCTGCGAACTTAATCAAGGTTCATATCGTACCGAGAATGGCGCGCTTATTTTTATCTTCCTGCTTCTTCCTGTTGTTTTTTGCTTTTGCACTGAGCCGTTCAGAGTGCTTTCCACGGCCCAAAGCAGTTGTTCGTTCACTGCGACAAGCGAGGATATAAATGTAAGGCAAGTGCGTCGTTGCCTCGCGCATGCAATGATGTCTCGTATGGCTCATCTCGGTCATAACAACAAATTTAACGAGAAAGTTATACTTGCCCTCACAGAAGTAGTTTAATCTTTACCGTACATTGATATAAAAGAGCCTATACAATATCTGAAGGGTTCAAAACATTAGCATCGGTTAAGGTAAAGGCATCCGCCTTGATGCTTTGTAATACACCTTGATCTCGTACACTAACATCCTTAAATAATGACTGATGTATGATTGAACTTGCCCTTGGAGTCGTGCATGTATGCCTGTGGTAGAATAAATAAAAAGTGAGAGTGCTACCAAAGATTGATTCATTGATTCATATCTGGGTTTAACGTTCCAAAACGACCATGTGATTATGAGAGACACCGTAATAGAGGGCTCTGGAAGTTTCCACCACCTGGGGTTACATAACGAGTACCCACATCTGGGCACACCGGCCTACAGCATTTTCGCCTTCAACGAAAATGCAGCCGCCTCATGCGGGATTAGATCCCGTGACCCCTGCGGATCACCAGCTGAGCACCTTGGCAACTGGACCACCATGGTGGCACAGTGCAACAAAATAAAGCGGTGGGACAACCAGAAGAGCGTGATGGATTCAACGTCAAACTTCAGCCTAGGTCGCGTACTCGTGGATTGTTAGTTATTGAACGCCGCTGCCCGAATTAGGGTGTTCGCTGTTGGGCTACTCCAAATTTTAGCGGGAAGAGCCCAAGCGGGGTACGCGGAGCTACATCCAGGCAAAGCAGGCGCGTTTTTTTATCCGTGCTGGGCTATTTTGAAGACGATAGTCTTTCTTGGGGTAATCCAACAATAAAATTTTTGTCTGTCTGTCTGTCTGTCTGTCTGTCTGTTCTTTTGTCTGTTTGTGCGCCGTAACAACTTCCAAACAGCCCCAAACAATACCCTTAACAACCAACCTCATTCGCAGCATCCACCAATATTGCTCAAGTTTCAGCGTTCATACTTGTGCAATTTTAGCACCAATTAAAAAAAGCTATCATTGCGCATATCTAAATCACCTTAACAACACGTCAATACTTTGTATGTGTGTCTTTATACTAGAGAAGGCATACATAGGTGCTTCTAAGGATCATTGCGTTTATCACGCTACAATGACAATGCAACACGATGCTCGAAAAAGCGAGCGTTTCAACGCTTTGCTAAGACGACAGAGTTGAGGCACCTGCCTGTCTCTTGCGTTCTACACCTTATCGCCTTCGAGACAGACGCGCATGACTTCCTTCGTTTTCGAAGATAGCTGCCAGGTAGCACTCGGTCCTAACGTGCCTCGATGGCTCGTTCGCTTTCGCATTACAGATTGAGACTAATGCAGCGCCTCCAGAATACAATTCACCTAATTTGTCGAGTAGAACATAAAAAAAAACGTTTTGTTCACTCTCTCCAGAAGCAAGGCTATCGTCTTTCGACGACATTTGCAGTGAAACTTGCAGATATGGGGCCAATTTTTTAGTATCGATGGATGCTATAAGCAGCGCCGAAGTTTCAAATGAGGTCCCCATCTGGCCGTGAGTTAAGACGTTGATAAATTTGCAGACGCGTAGAAACCCCAGCTTGAAGGAACTCGTCGGGGTTGTTATGGACATCAGTCATTACTACACTTTATCTAGAGTGCTGGGAGATGGCCGTGGTAGATGAAACAGGAGTGTTTTCGAAGAATACAAAGTTTGAGAATTTAGTGCAATGCAATGCGTACTCAGCAACTGTTGTCGGTGACGGACAGCTCGTAGGTACCATACATAAAACTTCATAGTCTTCTTTTGGTGTGTATTTTTTCAGCATCATTTCCGTGACGGACGTACGTCACTGAAGCATTCGGGAACCCTGGCTTAAAACACTTTAATGTTGAAAATGTATTCTCCTCACAAACGACTGCAAGTTGTGATTGTACAACAACGGATACATACTCTCTCAAGAACACTTGATCTGCCGTTGTGCGCAAGCTCGAGTGAAGAAGAGACCCTAGACTGTCGGCATAGCACATTGTTCCCAAGAAATTTAGGCAATCCTAAGCATAACAGTAGAACCCCTTGTCCGAAAACAACGTGGGCTTTTCATTGGTCTAGTAACTTTCCTGAAAACGTATTTATAGCATACTGCCCTAGCACTTCGAAATTCCAGGATTACAAACTTACGTTAACTAAATCGTAATCAGTGCACCCCTAAAGCACATCTGATCGCCCGTTACTGATTTTACGCAGTATACCTCGGGCTTGCGTATCTTTTATTGCAATGAGTTCTACGGAAGCCCGCCAGATGAGTTTTTCGTTAAACTATAAGCTGTGCAGTAGAGGAGGGGGTTGGGGAAGATTAGTGACGCAGCTTGTTGGGTTGCTATGTGAATGTGGGAAGAAAGAGGGGATGCAAGATTTTTACTTTTTCTCTTCTTTGATAAGCGATGAACGAGCTTATCTCAGTGCCCCGGGAGTTGTAATAGTGACACTAGGGTTTAATATGTGGGACGATTTGAAAATGTGTTGCACCCCACTCAACCTACACCAAGTGTTTTGATAACGGCTCAAATGATGGGCATTCTCGAAACTTAACATGTCAACACGCAGCTTAATCTTCCATGCATATATTCACATCTTCCGCCTATGTTTAAATAGGGTAGTTTACTTGGAACCTTGGCATGCTTACTTCGCGTTTTTAATCTATGGCTTGGCATTTTACGAAGCGTGTTCAAAGCTTTTCCTGAAAAAAAATATCCGCGGATCCCACGTACCATTAGATTCGAGGTTATGCGAAACGGGCGGATGGATGCATGGTTATTTTAGTGCAATCTTTTTTTTAGCTACGGTAGGAATGATATGGTACGAGGAATTTTATCTAAAGACCCAGACCAATGCCATGGTAAGAGCAACACAACGACCCGCTCCCGTAGGGTGCGGGGGGGGGGGGGGTGGTGAGGTAGACTTAGCCTAACTTCCGCATAGCGGGCTATCTGGACAGCCCAAAGCTTATGCCTATATTCCAAGCATTTAAGGGTCGAGCTATATTAGTGGTCTGTGAGGTTCCTATCCCCAGGTAACTATGGACACCCCTCAAGCAATTGCTCTATATTGCAACTTGGCACGCAGTGAGGGCACTGCGAGCGGAAGTCACTTGAGAATAGACAGTGCATGAAAGCGAGATACGGATAACAATTAGTAGCACCCTAAGTCCCATCGACTGTGGTCTTGTGAGCTTCTTGTGTGGTGCAGAAAATACTCTTCCTTCCATTAGAAGCGTTTTGTGAATTCATTCATTGCGAATTAAGTGTCTCGAAATTCCTGAACCCTGGACTGTGACAAGATTTTTGCTCCCACGCGGACAATTAGTATGAGAGTGCTTAGGAGTGGGCGATGTTGTTGAGGTAGGTGAGCGAGTCCAGAATTGACCTCGGCGTGCCATGAACCATGTGATCGTGTACATAGTTATTGTCCTGTTCATAAGAACCTAATGTGCCTCTTTCGCTGGGGATCCCAATGCAAACGCCCCGAACGCTGGTCTAGACTGTAAGTAGATTTGCGTCCTCTTCAACCAAGAGGATCAAAGCCATTGCAACCTGCTACACCAGTCACGGAGGCCAAAGAGATTTGACCTCTGTTTTCTATCTCGACGACGGCATCGGGAGATGAGTGTCCGTGTTGTGCAGCAACTACGAAGCAGACCGATCGTGGATCATCCTTTATCGTCTTCAAGATAGCAATCGCGCTTGGTCTGGGCCTTTCTTCATTGTGCTGCGGATGCATATTGCGAGGAATCGGTGCAACAAGAATGATTTCTCCTTGTTCCTTGGTGGTTCGATGGCTTCGCTCCTTTACCAGCACCGCAGGATTGATGCCCGGAATAGCTAAGATTGTTCTCCGAGCCAGCTTATCCGAGCCAGCTTGGCTCATTCTGCGCTTCGTTGATTACTTCCAGCGTATAGTGCACGAGTATACATTGCAGAGGCGTTCTGTGCCAGCAGCCATGGGAATACCGAATATTATTTTGATGCTTTTCCGAATGAGATTATCAAGCTTCTCTTTCTCGAAGTTGTTCCAATTGTGATGGCTGCTACAATAGAGGCTATCTCATGGAAGTGGTAAATAGGGTACGTTTGATGCTTGTTCCCTTTTCTATTCTTAACTTATCAACTGTGAGGTGAAAAGATTGTGTAAAGATGTGTGTGGCGTGACATTTCCGCTACCATTCTACAGGGTCATATACAGTGGAAGACCGGGACAAAACGCACTGAAGCGAGAAAAAAAGCTACCTACAGGAGTGAAAACATATTTCTTGGAGATACAGACAGGAATACTCTCTGTAAAAACATTCACAAAAGAACGGGGCAGTTACACACCATTGGGATCACTCTGCCTCATATGCCCTGAGCTACCCTAGTGTTTGTGCCTTGATGGCAAACTCGCCTTAAGCAGGCTATGTGTCGGGAAAACCAATCGCACAGTTTATAAAGCGTTTTCAAACTGTGAAAGAAAAACCAGTCGTCGCATAATGTGAATACTATAACGAGTGGGCCGTGCAATGCTCCAACTGATTACAAGAACTTGTTCTTGTTCAAATATTAAAATGTGGCGCATACCCAATACAGTCATATTACCTCATCGTCGTCAGCCACTGCATAAACAATTGGCACAGAATTCCTTTCAAGTGTTTAGCGGATACCACAATTTTCAGACAAAAGACAAAAAATAGCGTAGCAAATTCCGTCCTACTACCCCATTTTTTTTTTCGTTAATACACTAGTGGGTATCAAGCAAGATTTCTTGCTGTAGTTATCCAATGAGTGTTTTGAAAGGGCTCTGAAAGGCTGTTTTTCTATCTTTAGCAGTGACTACGCTGCGCCTAGAAAGCAGGCCTGGTCCTTTTCTTTCTTTATTTTTTACCTTCATCTTTTAAGTAGCTATTAGGGCACTCTTTTTCTCACAGGTACAATACTCCTAAATATTTTGAATCATGCGATACTTGTTCTTGCAGTATCTTGGATGATTTGGCTGTAGTTGCTATGTGTTCAAAGTGGGCGCCGTAATCTGTCAAAAACGAATTGCGAATTCCTCCAGAGTGTACTACCCTTTTGTCTGCATATTGAATTTTTCTCGATTCGAATTTCTGAGTAATACGCAAACTTGAAATAGGCATCTCGGGAGTCACTTTATCAATTTTTTTTATTTGCGCGGGATAACTGCGACGAATACTGGTGGCAGCGAACGACATCACCACCAAGAACTGCTGTCGCTGTGCGCTGGTAAAGCATACCTTATAAAAAAAAAGAACTCATTTATCTTTTAAAAGCGCTCGGGCCACTCGGGCTTTCAAGCAGACGAAAAAGAAGAAGGCGCGTGCCATGCGGGACTCATACACGTGCATGGCCATGGGCGGATCTGAAGAAGAAGGAGACGGCCCGTGTGGACGGCTTCACATCGCAGCGCCCGGGATCTGCAGCAAGCTGGCGTGTCTACCAAAAGCGCAGAGGAACGCAGCGGCCTCGTCCGAGACTCGGGGTCTTCGCAGCACCGGTGAGGCGATGGTCACACAAACGACGGCGCTGCCGCTTCCGGCTAGACTCCGGGTTCTCGCCAACACTACGGCAACCATGAACGAGATCGCGCCACCAGCGCCAATGCATCCGTCAACACTGTATACGGTGTTCTTCGTGCTCACCATCATCTTCGGTCACTCCCGCCATCACGACAAAACGATATACTCCATCTCCATCCCGGCCATGTTGGCGCCTACCACCACCAAAATATCTGCGCACGCTGAACTACACGCCATTCGTGTCCATTTTGGCGATGGTCGTGATGGCCAGTTACATCGCATGTTCATCGTCACCTTGGGTGAAACCGGCTGTCTACCCGCCTTCACCGAGGAGGGTTCAGGCCGCCAGCGTCCACAGCGCCGTCAACACCGAGGCGGCTTCCTCCACATTCACCTGGACGTCGCTGAGGTGCGCGAAGAGCGAAGTGCGCGCACACCCAGCGTGAACGAACCATGTGACGAAAACCTAATCGACGTTATATAGACGTTGTTTTAACCTTTTTAAGAATTATTTGCTTTATTTTCAGCGAAGCTTACAATGATAAAATATTTTATCGTGGCAAACTGTGTGATGGTCTTATTCTTTATCATATACCGTCACATGCCATGTGTTTGTGTGAGCGCGTGCCCTGACACAGCTGTCGAAATCGTGAAGATGCATTCACGGCTGATACACGATGTAATTTCATCAAATGCAAAGGGGTCTCCGATATGAGCAGGGGTCGACACACGTCTAGAACGAGGGAGCGTTGCGCTCGGAACTGCACGAGAGAGCTCTACAGATTGAAGCGGGCCACATTTGAGCATGCGTGGCGCAAATGATGTCCGTGTCTTCCAGTTTGCGAGTCGGCTTATTGTTGTAACCGCGATAACTGCTTTGCCTCTCGGAAGTGCTTTAATTGATAAGTGGGGTTTAACGTCTGAAAACCACCACATGATTATGAGAGACGCCGTAGTGTATGGCCCCTAAATCAAAGCAAACGGGCCTACAGCAATTTTGCCTCAATCGAAAATGCAGCCACAACTTCGGAAGCGTTTTTCACTGTGATGTAGCGCCGAACAAAAAAAAAACGAGTGAAATCGCATGGATAGGTGCCCTTTACGCTGCGAACTTAATCAAGGTTCATATCGTACCGAGAATGGCGCGCTTATTTTTATCTTCCTGCTTCTTCCTGTTGTTTTTTGCTTTTGCACTGAGCCGTTCAGAGTGCTTTCGACGGCCCAAAGCAGTTGTTCGTTCACTGCGACAAGCAAGGATTATAAATGTAAGGCAAGTGCGTCGTTGCCTCGCGCATGCAATGATGTCTCGTATAGCTCATCTCGGTCATAACAACAAATTTAACGAAAAAGTTATACTTGCCCTCACAGAAGTAGTTTAATCTTTACCGTACATTGATATAAAAGAGCCTATAGAATATCTGAAGGGTTCAAAACATAAGCATCGGTTAAGGTAAAGGCATCCGCATTGATGCTTCGTAATACACCTTGATCTCGTACACTAACATCCTTAAATAATGACTGATGTATGATTGAACTTGCCCTTGGAGTCGTGCATGTATGCCTGTTGTAGAATCAATAAAAAGTGAGAGTGCTACCAAAGATTGAATAATTGATTCATATCTGGGTTTAACGTTCCAAAACGACCATGTGATTATGAGAGACACCGTAATAGAGGGCTCTGGAAGTTTCCACCACCTGGGGTTACATAACGAGTACCCACATCTAGGCACACCGGCCTACAGCATTTTCGCCTTCAACGAAAATACAGCCGCCTCATGCGGGATTAGATCCCGTGACCCCTGCGGATCACCAGCTGAGCACCTTGGCAACTGGACCACCATGGTGGCACAGTGCAACAAAATAAAGCGGTGGGACAACCAGAAGAGCGTGATGGATTCAACGTCAAACTTCAGCCTAGGTCGCGTACTCGTGGATTGTTAGTTATTGAACGCCGCTGCCCGAATTAGGGTGTTCGCTGTTGGGCTACTCCAAATTTTAGCGGGAAGAGCCCAAGCGGGGTACGCGGAGCTACATCCAGGCAAAGCAGGCGCGTTTTTTTATCCGTGCTGGGCTATTTTGAAGACGATAGTCTTTCTTGGGGTAATCCAACAATAAAATTTTTGTCTGTCTGTCTGTCTGTCTGTTCTTTTGTCTGTTTGTGCGCCGTAACGACTTCCAAACAGCCCCAAACAATACCCTTAACAACCAACCTCATTCGCAGCATCCACCAATATTTCTCAAGTTTCAGCGTTCATACTTGTGCAATTTTAGCACCAATTAAAAAAAGCTATCATTGCGCATATATTAATCACCTTAACAACACGTCAATACTTTGTATGTGTGTCTTTATACTAGAGAAGGCATACATAGGTGCTTCTAAGGATCATTGCGTTTATCACGCTACAATGACAATGCAACACGATGCTCGAAAAGGCGAGCGTTTCAACGCTTTGCTAAGACGACAGAGTTGAGGCACCTGCCTGTCTCTTGCGTTCTACACCTTATCGCCTTCGAGACAGACGCGCATGACTTCCTTCGTTTTCGAAGATAGCTGCCAGGTAGCACTCGGTCCTAACGTGCCTCGATGGCTCGTTCGCTTTCGCATTACAGATTGAGACTAATGCAGCGCCTCCAGAATACAATTCACCTAATTTGTCGAGTAGAACATAAAAAAAACGTTTTGTTCACTCTCTCCAGAAGCAAGGCTATCGTCTTTCGACGACATTTGCAGTGAAACTTGCAGATACGGGGCCAATTTTTTAGTATCGATGGATGCTATAAGCAGCGCCGAAGTTTCAAATGAGGTCCCCATCTGGCGGTGAGTTAAGACGTTGATAAATTTGCAGACGCGTAGAAACCCCAGCTTGAAGGAACTCGTCGAGGTTGTTATGGACATCAGTCATTACTACACTTTATCTAGAGTGCTGGGAGATGGCCGTGGTAGATGAAACAGGAGTGTTTTCGAAGAATACAAAGTTTGAGAATTTAGCGCAATGCAATGCGTACTCAGCAACTGTTGTCGGTGACGGACAGCTCGTAGGTACCATACATAAAACTTCATAGTCTTCTTTTGGTGTGTATTTTTTCAGCATCATTTCCGTGACGGACGTACGTCACTGAAGCATTCGGGAACCCTGGCTTAAAACACTTTAATGTTGAAAATGTATTCTCCTCACAAACGACTGCAAGTTGTGATTGTACAACAACGGATACATACTCTCTCAAGAACACTTGATCTGCCGTTGTGCGCAAGCTCGAGTGAAGAAGAGAACCATGATTCTCGGCGTAGTATATTGTTCCCAAGAAATTTAGGGAATCCTAAGCATAAGCGTAGAGCCCCTTGTCCGAAAACAAACGAGGGCTTTTCATAGGTCGACTAAATTTACAGAAAACGTATTTATAGCATACTGCCTTTGCACTTCGAAATTCCAGAATTACATACATACGTTAACTAAATCGTAATCAGTGCACCCCTAAAGCACACCTGATCGCCCGTTACTGATTTTATGCAGTATACCTAGGGCTCGCGTATCTTTCATTGCAATGAGTTCTACGGAAGCCCGCGCGACGAGTTTTTCGTTAAACTATTTGATGTCCAGTAGGGGAGGGGGGTGGGGAAGATTAGTGACGCAGCTTGTTGGGTTGCTCTGTGAATGTGGGAAGAAAGAGGGGATGCAAGAATTTCACTTTTTCTCTTCATTGATAAGCGATGAACGAGCTTATCTCAGTGCCCCGGGAGTTGTAATAGTGACACTAGGGTTTAATATAAGGGACGATTTGAAAATGTGTTGCACCCCACTCAACCTACACCAAGTGTTTTGATAACGGCTCAAATGATGGGCATTCTCGAAACTGAACATGTCAACACGCAGCTTAATCTTCCATGCATATATTCACATCTTCCGCCTATGTTAAATATGGTAGTTTACTTGGAACCTTGGCATGCTTACTTCGCGTTTTTAATCTATGGCTTGGCATTTTACGAAGCGTGTTCAAAGCTTTTCCTGAAAAAAATATCCGCGGATCCCACGTACCATTAGAATCGAGGTTATGCGAAACGGGCGGATGGATGCATGGTTATTTTAGTGCAATCTTTTATTTAGCTACGGTAGGTATGATATGGCACGAGGAATTTTATTTAAAGACCCAGACCAATGCCATGGTAAGAGCAACACAACGGCCCGCTCCCGTAGGGGTGCGGGGGGGGGGGTGAGTTAGACTTAGCCTAACTTCCGCATGGCGGGCTATCTGGACAACCCAAAGCTTATGCCTATATTCCAAGCATTTAAGGGTCGAGCTATATTAGTGGTCTGTGAGGTTCCTATCCCCAGGTAACTATGGACACCCCTCAAGCAAGTGCTCTATATTGCAACTTGGCACGCAGTGAGGGCACTGCGAGCGGAAGTCACTTGAGAATAGACAGTGCATGAAAGCGAGATACGGATAACAATTAGTAGCACCCTAAGGTCCCATCGACTGTGGTCTTGTGAGCTTCTTGTGTGGTGCAGAAAATACTCTTCCTTCCATATAGAAGCGTTTTGTGAATTCATTCATTGCGAATTAAGTGTCTCGAAATTCCTGAACCCTGGACTGTGACAAGATCTTTGCTCCCACGCGGACAATTAGTATGAGAGTGCTTAGGAGTGGGCGATGTTGTTGAGGTAGGTGAGCGAGTCCAGAATTTGACCTCGGCGTGCCGTGAACCATGTGATCGTGTACATAGTTATTGTCCTGTTCATAAGAACCTAATGTGCCTCTTTCGCTGGGGATCCCAATGCAAACGCCCCGAACGCTGGTCTAGACTGTAAGTAGATTTGCGTCCTCTTCAACCAAGAGGATCAAAGCCATTGCAACCTGCTACACCAGTCACGGAGGCCAAAGAGATTTGACCTCTGTTTTCTATCTCGACGACGGCATCGGGAGATGAGTGTCCGTGTTGTGCGGCAACTACGAAGCAGACCGATCGTGGATCATCCTTTATCGTCTTCAAAATCGCAATCACGCTTGGTCTAGGCCTTTCTTTGTTGTGCTGTGGATGCATATTGCGAAGAATCGGTGCAACGAGAATGATTTCTCCTTGTTCCTTGGTGGTTCGATGGCTTCGCTCCTTAACCAGCACCGCTGGATTGATGCCCGGAATAGCTAAGATTGTTCTCCCTGCCAAAGCGCAGGATATCCTAGCCAGCTTAGAATCATCCTGCGCTTCGTTGATTTCTTCCAGCGTATAGTGCACGACTACACATTGCAGAGGCGTTCTGTGCTAACAGTCATGGAAATACCGAATATCATTTTGATGCTTTTCCGAATGAGATTGTCAAGCTTCTTTTTCTCAAATTTGTGCCAATTGTGGATGGCTGCTACGAATAGATGACTTGGCTCATGAGGAAGGCATCGAAAATCTAGAGTAAGTTCTCTTCCTTTAGACCTCTTCTTCTATTAGACACACTAGTTCTGAATCTGATTATCACTTCCATTTTCTTGGTAACCCTAACTAACGTAAGCCCATCGCGTACATTTCATTCGATAAATATGAGCTGTTATAAAAAGAAATGCAACAGACATTGACTGACGCCGATTGTCATTGTCAATGTGAATAGCGCAATCGCAACTGCCATGTGCCAAGACTTGACGTGCCGGCTTGAATGAAGAAGTTCGCCACAATCGTGCGGAAGCGTACGAAGTCCAAGCATCCGACCGCGCTTGCTTGAATGCCAAATATATTTAACAGCGGAGATGTTTCTCGTGGCATACCCCCGTTTGCTTCGTCACAGAACTCTCATCATCACCAACTGAAAATGCTGTTTTCGTCCTCTTCTTCGTTTACTGCTTCACTCCTCTTACAACGGCGCCGGACGCGCGCTCTCTCTCTCTCTCTCTTTCTCTCTGTACAGCTGCGCTGGTTCATCTGGGTTGGCATGCGATAACTCGGATGAGCGAGAGAAAATGTACAGAAGAAGAGAAAAGGGAAAATAAAGAAACCAAAAGGAAGTCAGAAAGAGCAAAATTATCGCCAGGCCTGCGCGGAACGCGCAGCACATTCGCTACAAAAGGTGGAAGAGCGGCCTTTCAAAGCTTCTCCTAAACACTCCTTGGGTAAACGCAACAATTGATTGATGATATGTGAGGTTTAACGCCCCAAAACCACCATATGATTATGAGAGACGCCGTAGTGGAGGGCTCCGGAAATTTCGACCACCTGGTGTTCTTTAAGCTGCACCGAAATCAGAGCACACAGGCCTACAACATTTCCGGCTTCATAGGAATGCAGCTGCCACAGCCAGGATTCGATGTCCGCGATCCGGGTCAGCAGCCGAATACCTTAGCCACTGGATCACCGTGGCGGGGCGGGTAAACGCAACAAACACAAGACTGGCCTTTCAGAGCTTTTTCTAAACACTGGGTGAATGCAATAAACACACTTGCTGTGTACCCACTACGCAATAAATAATTGTATTTTTGTGTAGTAGCCCAGCATTCATTATGCTATTTTTGTCATCTCCGAGAAGCCTGGTAACCGCTAGACACTTGCTATTAATTATGTGCAACTTTTCCTGCAGTGGATGATGACCATGAAGAATTTTGCCTGAAGACGATTTGCGCCACTCTATAGGCATAAATATGCGAAATGATGCCAAATATGCCAAAGCCCATACTGAAATTAAGGGCAAAGGAGGATTTCAAAGAGGCGTATTTAGCAGAACTGGCGAATGTTAGAAAGTCGTTACTTCCTGCTGCTCTTGAACCTGATGGGATGACCTCTACAATGATAAAACTGCTATACGAAATAGCATCACATAAAATCCGTAATAAGGTTAATATTTGACTGAAAAATGCTTGGATTCCGGCCGAATGGAAGGTTTTCAAAATAATTTCGATACTCATTAAACAGGCAATAGGGTTTACCCAGGATACCATAAGGTCTATTTTATATACATCTAACCAGGTCATACTTGTACAGAGAAGTTTTGAACGTCCGAATAATGAGCTATATTAATGAACATTCAATATCAACACCACAAAAATTGGTTTTAGGTCGGGATGCTCCAATCGGTGTGCACATGTGGATTTAGAATGTCTCATACAGCTGGCGTAGTGTCGGCACGAATACTCTGCACTAGTGGCTCTATACTTAGACTTGCGATAAAGTGGAGTATTCTATTCCACTTTAACAGATGTAAGACTATTGCTTTCCAAATTACGCAACAGCACACGTTACAGAGTCTGTAGGAGAAAAGTAATTTGATTGATTCTGAAATGGGTGCTCTTCCAATTATGAAATGAAAGCAAACATTCGACAGAAGTCATCACAAAATAAATTTCCAGGTGACAGCCATCCTTGAAAGCGAGGTGAACTGGGGGGGAAGGTTGTTATTCGAGTCGTGGCACATACAGAGGACAGCGCATAATATCAACCGCTCTCTCGGAACCCTTCCCCCTGTGTATTCGCACGGACTGCGCGAATACACAGGGGCAAAACGCTTCATGGCAAAACGAGAGAGAGTAAGAGAGAGGGAGGTCATTAGCCACACCGCAAGTGCTTTGAAGACGACGCAGCTACGTAGCCTCCAAAGCCACCCCTGAGGAAGGAACCAAGTCGGTTTCGAAACGTCAGGTTTCTTCAAAACTTCTGGTTGGCGCCCAAATCATCTCCCCTTCTTCGAAATTTTATATTAGCATACACGAGGTGTACCTCAGGACTTTGTGTTATCACCTGTTTAATTCAACATATTGCAAAGATCAATTCCAACCCATCAATATAATAAAATTTATGTGTATGCAGAGACTATTGCTTTTTTCAACAAAGAGTTATCAAAATTTCTTGTAACAGGCATTACAAATTTAAATAAACATGCTGAAAGCATGCCTTGAAAATATTCATATGCCATTAAACGTCAAAAAAAGCGCTTTCTCCCGTTCTCTTTCAAGGATCCTGTCAACATTTCACTGTTGTATTGGGACGAAACCATCCCATTGGTTTATTCCCTGAAATACCTAGGCATTGTATATAATAAAGCTTTAAATTTTAAAAGTCACATATATGAATTTGCTGTGGAGCGACACCTGCCTTGGGGTGTTACGAAAACTAGGAAACAGAAAATCTGGATTTCGAAGAAATACACTGATAATAATATAGAAGGTGTATATTTGGCCTATCGTGGAATTCGGATGCGTATTGTTTTCTGGCAGCGCGGCATATAAATTGACGCACATAATATTATTAGGAACAGAAGCTTGGCGCTTGTGTCTTCGATTCCAAATGCTTGTTGCGTAAAGGTGGAAGACGTGCATCTGCATACAAACAAATATTGTTTTGTATGTGGAAGCGCGTCTTCCACATTTGTTGTCTCGGTTAGAAATACTTAATGTTGATACTTTCTTAAAGATATACAATTCGCCTCTAAGACAAGCATCTTACGTTTTGTTTTTCAAGTCCCAAGCACATTGTTCGATTCACACTGGTCAAGATTACACTTCCATCAGATTAGTTTCGTTGAAACGTGGCTATATCCTCTGAATGTAAGTGCCAATCAGAGTGCCTCGAAAAGTACGCTCGATTCAAAACTTCACATAGAACCTAATGACGTTTTTCCTTCTATCGAAAAACAAATACCCCTACGATATTTAAAACATCAGTTCCAAGAGAACTTCACTCATCAGTGCATAAACAAGATTATGACGAATGCATTCGTATTAAAGGAGAATGCTGGAGTAGGCATCCTCTGTCCTTTTCAACACTGGTCCTTTTCACTTCGATTATCTCATTATACTACTGTATATAAATTGCTGAAATATTTGCTATTGTTCTGGCACTTCATGAACTTCTTGCAAACGAATCAGAAGCAATCATACTTACTGAGATGGTACGTCCCGGTTTCGGGACGTACCATATAGGATATTTCATTTTGGTGCATGCCTGCAGAGTGGAACAGACGAAGAACCAGGCCGCACTTCAAAAAGATGTCTAAATTTTAAATGTGAAACATTTCGTAGCGAAACTCGGCGACTTTGAGCATATCTTTCTATCTATCTATCTATCTATCTATCTATCTATCTATCTATCTATCTATCTATCTATCTATCTATCTTATCTAATGTCTGTCTGTCTGTCTGTCTGTCTGTCTGTCTGTCTGTCTGTCTGTCTGTCTGTCTGTCTGTCTGTCTGTCTGTCTGTCTGTGTAGCCGCCTACAATATTTAGTTCTAAATGCAGTTTAGATAGTGGCATCAATACCAAAGTTCGTTGGCATAACATGACTGAATGACGAACATAAGTGACTAGCCATAACATGACAGTCATCATATATATGTCGTGAATGTCGTGATTTTCATGTCATGATCTCGCTGCTGTTGCGGTATTTTTGTTCACATGACATATTGCAAAACGGGTATGCTATGGCATTACTGCATAGCGAACCTAAGTGTCAGACCTTAACGTGGAAATCATGACACGCATGTCATGTATATCATGACTACACGCCACACTCGTGATGCGCTCATGGCCGTTTCGCTAGCTTCACATATACCAATCTCAGTATTACGTGACGTCAATATATGACTGTTGCAAACATAATAATAATGACACGTGTGTCATGTAAGAACATGACAACACACCCCGCTAATGATGCGCTCGTGGCCGTTGCGATTGCTTCGCATATACCAAATTTGTATTACGTGGACGTGAACAGACAACGAAGGTGAATGACACATCTGAAAATAATAAAAATGATATGCATGCCATGAGAAACAAGACTACAAGCAACGCTCATAACGCGCTCGCTCCGTTTCGCTGGCTTCATACATATCAAATTTGGTATCACGTGACGTGAATAGACGATAAAACTAAAGGACACATCTCAACATGATAATCATAACATGAGAGTCTTGCACGACATAACTTACGTCCGCTTCGTAACGTTGTGCTGATTTCAACTGACATATCATGCATCCTCATTCATACTTCGCATATAATCAATTCCCACAATACTTGGAATCTACAATTTTACAGTGAAACCTGTTATGAGATCACAACTCGGGTCACCCGCAGTTGTCCGCCGCTGCCGCCGCCACTCCTGGCACCGCCGCCACTGCTGCCGGTGTCCGTAACCAGATCGTGTTAAATTAGAAAGAGATCCTATAACCATGGACACAGTGGGGCTTGAACCCGGGTTCGCTGGGTGCCGTAGTATTCTACCACTGAGCTACGCTGTTTTTTTTTCATTCCAGTCTCAGACATTGTATACAAACACAAGTTACAAAATATACAAAATATTTTCTATATTACAGGCCATCAGTCCCACTTGCATTAGTGCTGTATTTTTAAAATTCCTTCAAGGCTGTGAGAGCTTTGAAATAATTTCTTCCGAGACGTCACTGATCGCTTTCTGCGTACGGTATGCCCTCTCATTTGAGGCAACGCCTTACCAGATCTGGTTGTATTTTCAAATATAGTCATGCAGGGGACATTGCGAGGCTATCTCATGGAAGTGGTAAATAGGGTACGTTTGATGCTTGTTCCCTTTTCTATTCTTAACTTATCAACTGTGAGGTGAAAAGATTGTGTAAAGATGTGTGTGGCGTGACATTTCCGCTACCATTCTACAGGGTCATATACAGTGGAAGACCGGGACAAAACGCACTGAAGCGAGAAAAAAAGCTACCTACAGGAGTGAAAACATATTTCTTGGAGATACAGACAGGAATACTCTCTGTAAAAACATTCACAAAAGAACGGGGCAGTTACACACCATTGGGATCACTCTGCCTCATATGCCCTGAGCTACCCTAGTGTTTGTGCCTTGATGGCAAACTCGCCTTAAGCAGGCTATGTGTCGGGAAAACCAATCGCAGCAGTTTATAAAGCGTTTTCAAACTGTGAAAGAAAAACCAGTCGTCGCATAATGTGAATACTATAACGAGTGGGCCGTGCAATGCTCCAACTGATTACAAGAACTTGTTCTTGTTCAAATATTAAAATGTGGCGCATACCCAATACAGTCATATTACCTCATCGTCGTCAGCCACTGCATAAACAATTGGCACAGAATTCCTTTCAAGTGTTTAGCGGATACCACAATTTTCAGACAATAGACAAAAAATAGCGTAGCAAATTCCGTCCTACTACCCCATTTTTTTTTCGTTAATACACTAGTGGGTATCAAGCAAGATTTCTTGCTGTAGTTATCCAATGAGTGTTTTGAAAGGGCTCTGAAAGGCTGTTTTTCTATCTTTAGCAGTGACTACGCTGCGCCTAGAAAGCAGGCCTGGTCCTTTTCTTTCTTTATTTTTTACCTTCATCTTTAAGTAGCTATTAGGGCACTCTTTTTCTCACAGGTACAATACTCCTAAATATTTTGAATCATGCGATACTTGTTCTTGCAGTATCTTGGATGATTTGGCTGTAGTTGCTATGTGTTCAAAGTGGGCGCCGTAATCTGTCAAAAACGAATTGCGAATTCCTCCAGAGTGTACTACCCTTTTGTCTGCATATTGAATTTTTCTCGATTCGAATTTCTGAGTAATACGCAAACTTGAAATAGGCATCTCGGGAGTCACTTTATCAATTTTTTTTATTTGCGCGGGATAACTGCGACGAATACTGGTGGCAGCGAACGACATCACCACCAAGAACTGCTGTCGCTGTGCGCTGGTAAAGCATACCTTATAAAAAAAAAAGAACTCATTTATCTTTTAAAAGCGCTCGGGCCACTCGGGCTTTCAAGCAGACGAAAAAGAAGAAGGCGCGTGCCATGCGGGACTCATACACGTGCATGGCCATGGGCGGATCTGAAGAAGAAGGAGACGGCCCGTGTGGACGGCTTCACATCGCAGCGCCCGGATCTGCAGCAAGCTGGCGTGTCTACCAAAAGCGCAGAGGAACGCAGCGGCCTCGTCCGAGACTCGGGGTCTTCGCAGCACCGGTGAGGCGATGGTCACACAAACGACGGCGCTGCCGCTTCCGGCTAGACTCCGGGTTCTCGCCAACACTACGGCAACCATGAACGAGATCGCGCCACCAGCGCCAATGCATCCGTCAACACTGTATACGGTGTTACTTCGTGCTCACCATCATCTTCGGTCACTCCCGCCATCACGACAAAACGATATACTCCATCTCCATCCCGGCCATGTTGGCGCCTACCACCACCAAAATATCTGCGCAAGCTGAACTACACGCCATTCGTGTCCATTTTGGCGATGGTCGTGATGGCCAGTTACATCGCATGTTCATCGTCACCTTGGGTGAAACCGGCTGTCTACCCGCCTTCACCGAGGAGGGTTCAGGCCGCCAGCGTCCACAGCGCCGTCAACACCGAGGCGGCTTCCTCCACATTCACCTGGACGTCGCTGAGGTGCGCGAAGAGCGAAGTGCGCGCACACCCAGCGTGAACGAACCATGTGACGAAAACTTAATCGACGTTATATCGACGTTGTTTTAACCTTTTTAAGAATTATTTGCTTTATTTTCAGCGAAGCTTACAATGATAAAATATTTTATCGTGGCAAACTGTGTGATGGTCTTATTCTTTATCATATACCGTCACATGCCATGTGTTTGTGTGAGCGCGTGCCCTGACACAGCTGTCGAAATCGTGAAGATGCATTCACGGCTGATACACGATGTAATTTCATCAAATGCAAAGGGGTCTCCGATATGAGCAGGGGTCGACACACGTCTAGAACGAGGGAGCGTTGCGCTCGGAACTGCACGAGAGAGCTCTACAGATTGAAGCGGGCCACATTTGAGCATGCGTGGCGCAAATGATGTCCGTGTCTTCCAGTTTGCGAGTCGGCTTATTGTTGTAACCGCGATAACTGCTTTGCCTCTCGGAAGTGCTTTAATTGATAAGTGGGGTTTAACGTCTGAAAACCACCACATGATTATGAGAGACGCCGTAGTGTATGGCTCCTAAATCAAAGCAAACGCGCCTACAGCAATTTTGCCTCAATCGAAAATGCAGCCACAACTTCGGAAGCGTTTTTCACTGTGATGTAGCGCCGAACAAAAAAAAAACGAGTGAAATCGCATGGATAGGTGCCCTTTACGCTGCGAACTTAATCAAGGTTCATATCGTACCGAGAATGGCGCGCTTATTTTTATCTTCCTGCTTCTTCCTGTTGTTTTTTGCTTTTGCACTGAGCCGTTCAGAGTGCTTTCCGACGGCCCAAAGCAGTTGTTCGTTCACTGCGACAAGCAAGGATTATAAATGTAAGGCAAGTGCGTCGTTGCCTCGCGCATGCAATGATGTCTCGTATGGCTCATCTCGGTCATAACAACAAATTTAACGAGAAAGTTATACTTGCCCTCACAGAAGTAGTTTAATCTTTACCATACATTGATATAAAAGAGCCTATACAATATCTGAAGGGTTCAAAACATAAGCATCGGTTAAGGTAAAGGCATCCGCATTGATGCTTCGTAATACACCTTGATCTCGTACACTAACATCCTTAAATAATGACTGATGTATGATTGAACTTGCCCTTGGAGTCGTGCATGTATGCCTGTGGTAGAATCAATAAAAAGTGAGAGTGCTACCAAAGATTGATTAATTGATTCATATCTAGGGTTTAACGTTCCAAAACGACCATGTGATTATGAGAGACACCGTAATAGAGGGCTCTGGAAGTTTCCACCACCTGGGGTTACATAACGAGTACCCACATCTAGGCACACCGGCCTACAGCATTTTCGCCTTCAACGAAAATGCAGCCGCCTCATGCGGGATTAGATCCCGTGACCCCTGCGGATCTCCAGCTGAGCACCTTGGCAACTGGACCACCATGGTGGCACAGTGCAACAAAATAAAGCGGTGGGACAACCAGAAGAGCGTGATGGATTCAACGTCAAACTTCAGCCTAGGTCGCGTACTCGTGGATTGTTAGTTATTGAACGCCGCTGCCCGAATTAGGGTGTTCGCTGTTGGGCTACTCCAAATTTTAGCGGGAAGAGCCCAAGCGGGGTACGCGGAGCTACATCCAGGCAAAGCAGGCGCGTTTTTTTTATCCGTGCTGGGCTATTTTGAAGACGATAGTCTTTCTTGGGGTACTCCAACAATAAAATTTTTGTCTGTCTGTCTGTCTGTCTGTTCTTTTGTCTGTTTGTGCGCCGTAACGACTTCCAAACAGCCCCAAACAATACCCTTAACAACCAACCTCATTCGCAGCATCCACCAATATTGCTCAAGTTTCAGCGTTCATACTTGTGCAATTTTAGCACCAATTAAAAAAAGCTATCATTGCGCATATCTAATCACCTTAACAACACGTCAATACTTTGTATGTGTGTCTTTATACTAGAGAAGGCATACATAGGTGCTTCTAAGGATCATTGCGTTTATCACGCTACAATGACAATGCAACACGATGCTCGAAAAGGCGAGCGTTTCAACGCTTTGCTAAGACGACAGAGTTGAGGCACCTGCCTGTCTCTTGCGTTCTACACCTTATCGCCTTCGAGACAGACGCGCATGACTTCCTTCGTTTTCGAAGATAGCTGCCAGGTAGCACTCGGTCCTAACGTGCCTCGATGGCTCGTTCGCTTTCGCATTACAGATTGAGACTAATGCAGCGCCTCCAGAATACAATTCACCTAATTTGTCGAGTAGAACATAAAAAAAACGTTTTGTTCACTCTCTCCAGAAGCAAGGCTATCGTCTTTCGACGACATTTGCAGTGAAACTTGCAGATACGGGGCCAATTTTTAGTATCGATGGATGCTATAAGCAGCGCCGAAGTTTCAAATGAGGTCCCCATCTGGCGGTGAGTTAAGACGTTGATAAATTTGCAGACGCGTAGAAACCCCAGCTTGAAGGAACTCGTCGAGGTTGTTATGGACATCAGTCATTACTACACTTTATCTAGAGTGCTGGGAGATGGCCGTGGTAGATGAAACAGGAGTGTTTTCGAAGAATACAAAGTTTGAGAATTTAGCTGCAATGCAATGCGTACTCAGCAACTGTTGTCGGTGACGGACAGCTCGTAGGTACCATACATAAAACTTCATAGTCTTCTTTTGGTGTGTATTTTTTCAGCATCATTTCCGTGACGGACGTACGTCACTGAAGCATTCGGGAACCCTGGCTTAAAACACTTTAATGTTGAAAATGTATTCTCCTCACAAACGACTGCAAGTTGTGATTGTACAACAACGGATACATACTCTCTCAAGAACACTTGATCTGCCGTTGTGCGCAAGCTCGAGTGAAGAAGAGAACCATGATTCTCGGCGTAGTATATTGTTCCCAAGAAATTTAGGGAATCCTAAGCATAAGCGTAGAGCCCCTTGTCCGAAAACAAACGAGGGCTTTTCATAGGTCGACTAAATTTACAGAAAACGTATTTATAGCATACTGCCTTTGCACTTCGAAATTCCAGAATTACATACATACGTTAACTAAATCGTAATCAGTGCACCCCTAAAGCACACCTGATCGCCCGTTACTGATTTTATGCAGTATACCTAGGGCTCGCGTATCTTTCATTGCAATGAGTTCTACGGAAGCCCGCGCGACGAGTTTTTCGTTAAACTATTTGATGTCCAGTAGGGGAGGGGGGTGGGGAAGATTAGTGACGCAGCTTGTTGGGTTGCTATGTGAATGTGGGAAGAAAGAGGGGATGCAAGAATTTCACTTTTTCTCTTCATTGATAAGCGATGAACGAGCTTATCTCAGTGCCCCGGGAGTTGTAATAGTGACACTAGGGTTTAATATAGGGGACGATTTGAAAATGTGTTGCACCCCACTCAACCTACACCAAGTGTTTTGATAACGGCTTCAAATGATGGGCATTCTCGAAACTGAACATGTCAACACGCAGCTTAATCTTCCATGCATATATTCACATCTTCCGCCTATGTTAAATATGGTAGTTTACTTGGAACCTTGGCATGCTTACTTCGCGTTTTTAATCTATGGCTTGGCATTTTACGAAGCGTGTTCAAAGCTTTTCCTGAAAAAAATATCCGCGGATCCCACGTACCATTAGATACAGTCATAATTCCTCATCGTCGTCAGCCAATGCATGAACAATTGGCACAAAATTCCTTTCAAGTATTTAGCGGAGACCACAATTTTCAAATAATAAACAAAAAATAGCGTAGCAAATTCCGTCCTACTACCCAATTTTTTTTTCGTTAATGCACTAGTGGGTATAAAGCAAGCGTGCTTGCTGGAGTTACCCAATGAGTGTTTTGAAAAGGCTCTGAAAGGCTGTTTTTCTATCTTTAGCTGTGACTACGCTGCGCCTAGAAAGCAGGCCTGGTCCTTTTCTTTCTTTATTTGTTATACCTTCATCTTTTAGGTAGCTTTTAAGGCGCTCTTTCTCTCACAGGTACAATACTCCTAAATATTTTGAATCATGTGATACTTGTTCTTGCAGTATCTTGGATGATTTGGCTGTAGTTGCTATGTGTTCAAAGTGGGCGCCGTAATCTGTCAAAAACGAATTGCGAATTCCTCCAGAGTGTACTACCCTTTTGTCTGCATATTGAATTTTTCTCGATTTGAATTTCTGAGTAATACGCAAACTTGAAATAGGCATCTCGGGAGTCACTTTATCAATTTTTTTTATTTGCGCGGGATAACTGCGACGAATACTGGTGGCAGCGAACGACATCACCACCAAGAACTGCTGTCGCTGTGCGCTGGTAAAGCATACCTTATAAAAAAAAAGAACTCATTTATCTTTTAAAAGCGCTCGGGCCACTCGGGCTTTCAAGCAGACGAAAAGAAGAAGGCGCGTGCCATGCGGGACTCATACACGTGCATGGCCATGGGCGGATCTGAAGAAGAAGGAGACGGCCCGTGTGGACGGCTTCACATCGCAGCGCCCGGGATCTGCAGCAAGCTGGTGTGTCTACCAAAAGCGCAGAGGAACGCAGCGGCCTCGTCCGAGACTCGGGGTCTTCGCAGCACCGGTGAGGCGATGGTCACACAAACGACGGCGCTGCCACTTCCGGCTAGACTCCGGGTTCTCGCCAACACTACGGCAACCATGAACGAGATCGCGCCACCAGCGCCAATGCATCCGTCGACACTGTATACGGTGTTACTCGTGCTCACCATCATCTTCGGTCACTCCCGCCATCACGACAAAGCGATGTACTCCATCTTCATCCCGGCCCTGTTGGCACCTACCACCACCAAAATATCTGCGCAAGCTGAACTACACGCCATTCGTGCTGATTTTGGCGATGGTCGTGATGGCCAGTTACATCGCATGTTCATCGTCACCTTGGGTGAAACCGGCTGTCTACCCGCCTTCACCGAGGAGGGTTCAGGCCGCCAGCGTCCACAGCGCCGTCAACACCGAGGCGGCTTCCTCCACATTCACCTGGACGTCGCTGAGGTGCGCGAAGAGCGAAGTGCGCGCACACCCAGCGTGAACGAACCATGTGACGAAAACTTAATCGACGTTATATCGACGTTGTTTTGACCTTTTTAAGAATAATTTGGCTTATTTTCAGCGGAGCTTACAGTGATAAAATATTTTATCGTGGCACACTGTGTGATGGTCTTATTCTTTATCATATACCGTCACAAGCCGTGTGTTTGTGTGAGCGCGCGCCCTGACACAGCTGTCGAAATCGTGAAGATGCTTTCAGGGATGAGTAATGAAGTATTTTCATCAAACGCAAAAAGTCCCTGATATGAGAAGGGGTCGACACACGTCTAGAACAAGGGAGCGTCGCGCTCGGAACTGCACGAGGGATCTTTGCTGTTTGAAAAGGGCCACATTTGAGCATGCATGGCGCAAATGATTTCTGTGCCTTCCAGTTTGCGTCTCTGTTTATTGTTGTAACCGCGATAACTGCTTTGCCTCTCGGAAGTGCTTTAATTGATAAGATGGGTTTAACGTTCGAAAACCACCATATGATTATAAGAGACGCCATAGCGGATGGCTCCCAAATCAAAGCAAATGGCCCTACAGCATTTTCGCCTAAATCTAAAATGGAGCCGACGCTTCAGAAGCACTTTAAACTGTGATGTAGCGCCTAAAAAAAGTGCAATCGCATGAATAGGTGCCCTTTAAGCTGAGAACTTAATCTAAGTTCATATGGTACCGAAAATGGTGCGCTTATTTTTATCTTCCTGCTTCTTTTTGTTTTTTTTTGCTTTTGCACTGTACCATTCAGAGTGCTTTCGACGGCCAAAAGGAGTTGTTCGTTCACTGTGACAAACAAAGATTATAAATGCAAGGCAAGTGCGTCGTTGCCTCGTGCATGCACAGATGTCTTGTATTTACGACTTAGATGTCGCGCATGCAGTTCCCAGCACGCACGACGCTCCATTGTTCTAAACATTAGAGCTGGCCACTTTACAATCTAAGTTACCCGATGTGCATATAGGTACGCAGTCTGTAGGATATGTATAATGCGACTGTGTGTATTAAGACAACATGGCTCATCTTGGTCATAACAACAGACTTAACGAGAAAGTTAAATAGCGTTTTATGTATGGTACCTACGCCATGTCGTAGGTACCATACATAAAACTTCATAGTCTTCTTTTGGTGTGTATCTTTTCGGCGTCATTTCCGTGACGGAGGTACGCCATTGAAGTATTCGTGAACCATGCCTTAAAACACTTTCGTGTTAAAAATGAATTCGCCTCACAAACGACTGCAAGTTGTGATTGTACAACAACTGATAGAGAATATTTCAAGAACACTTATCTACCGTTGTGTGCAAGCTCATGTGAAGAGGAGACCCAAGATTTTCGGCATAGCGTATTGTTTCCGAGAAATTTAGGGAATCCTTAGCATAAGCGTAGAGCCCCTTGTCCAAAAACAACGACGGCTTTTCATTTGTCTAATAACTTTCCAGAAAACGTATTTATAGCATACTGCCTTTGCACTTTGCAATTCCAGGATTACATACATACGTAAACTACATCGTAATCTGTGCATCCCTAAGGCACACCTGAGCGCCCGTTACTGATTTTACGCAGTATACCTAGGGCTCGCGTATCTTTCATTGCAATGAGTTCTACGGAAGCCCGCGAGTCGAGGTTTTCGTTAAACTATAAGATGTCCAGTAGGGGAGGAGGGAGAAGGTTAGCGACGGAGCTTGCTGGGTTGCTGTGTGAATGTGTGAACAAAGAGGGGGATTAAGAATTGCACTTTGTTTCTTCATTTTTAAGCGATGAACGAGCTTATTTCAGTGCAGCGGGAGTGTTAATTGTGACACTAAGGTTTAATATGTGTGACGATTTGAAAATGTGTTGGCCCCACTCAACTTACACCCAGTGTTTCATAATGGTTCGTGTGATGGGCATTTTTGAAAGTGAACATGTCAACACGCAGCCTAATCTTCCTTGTGTATATTCACATCTTCCGCCTATGTTAAAATAGGGTAGTTTACTTGGAACCTTGGCGTGCTTACTTCACGTTTTTATTCTATGGCTTGGCATTTTACGAAGCGAGTTCAAAGATTTTCCCGAAAAAAAAAATATCCGCGGATCTCACGTACCATTAGAATCGAGGTTATGCGAAACGTGCGTATGGATGCATGGTTATTGTAGTGCAATTTTTTATTGATCTACAGTAGGTATGGTACGAGGAATTTTATTTAGAGACCCGGAGGAATGCCGCTGCAAGAGCAACACCACAGCCCGCTCCCGCGGGGTTGGGGTGGAGGGTGAGTTAGACGTAGTTTAACTTCCACATGGAAGGCTATCTGGACAGTCCAAAGTTTATGCCTATATTCCGAGCATTTGAGGGTCGAGCTCTATTTGTGGTCTGTGAGGTTCTTATCCCCAGGTAACTAAGGACACCCCCAAAGCAAGTGCTCTATAGTGCAACTTGGCACGCAGTGAGGGCACTGCGAGCGGAAGTCACTTTGGAATAGACAGTGCATGAAAGTGAGATATGGATAAGAATTAGTTAGTAGCATCCTAAGGGTCATCGACTGTGGTCTTGTGAGCTTCTTGTGTGGTGCAGGAAATACTCTTCCTTCCATATAGAAGCGTTTTGTAAATTAATTCATTGCGAACTAAGTGTCTCGAAACTCTTGAACCCTGGACTGGGTCAAGGTCTTTGCTTCCACGCGGACAGTTAGTATGAGCGTTTAGGAGTGTGCGATGTCGTTGAGGTATGTGAGCGAGTCAAGATTTTGACCTAGGTGTGCCGGGAACGAAGTGATCGTGTACATAGGTATTGTCTCGTTTTTAAGAGCCTAATGTCTCTATTTCGCTGGGGATCCCAATGCAAACGCTCTGAACGCTGGTCTAGAATGTAAGTAGATTTGCGTATTCTTGTCATCCAAGAGGGTCAAAGCCAATGTAACCTGCTCCACCAGTCACGGAGGCCGAGGAGTATATTTTACCTCTGTTATCTACTTCGACGACGACATAGAGAGATGAACGTTCGTTTTGTGCGGACACTACGAAGCAGACCGATCGGGGATCATGCTTGATCGTCTTCAAGATCGCAATCACTCTTGGTCTAGGCCTTTCCTCATTGTGCTGCGGATGCATATTGCGAGGAATTAGTGCAAGAAGAATATTTTCCCCTTGTTGCTTGGTTGTTCGATGGCTTCGCTCTTCGGCCAGCACTGCCTGATTGATGCCCGGAATAGCAAAGATTGTGCTCGCTGACAAAGGGGCGATATCCGAGCCAGCTTGGCATATTCATGCGCTTCGTTGATTTCTTCCAGCGTATTGTGCACGACTACTTTGCACAAGCCTTCTGTGCTAGCAGTCATGGGTATACCGAATGTCATTTTGATGCTGTGCCAAATAAGAGTGTCAAGCTTCTTTTTCTCAAAGTTGTGCCAATTGTGGATGGCCGCTACGTGTAGATGACTTGGCTCATGAGGAAGGTATGGAAAATCCAGAGTAAGTTTTTTTCCTTCAAGCCTCTTCTTCTATTAGACGTCCTAGTACTGAGTCTGATCATCATTTACGTTTGCTTGGAAACGCTATCTAAATTAAGCCTATTGCGTTCATTTCATTCGATAATTATGAGTCGTTATAAAAAGTTATGCAACAGGAATTGACTGACGTTGATTATCATTGTCAACGTGAATAGCGTAATCGCAACTGCCAAGTGCCAAGTAACTTAACGGGGTGGCTCGAACGAAGAAATCCGCCACGATCGTGCGGAAGCGTAGGAACGCCAAGCATCCGACCGCGCTTGCTTGCACGCGGGATATATTTAACACCGAAGATGTTTCTACTTGGCGTATCGCCCGTTTGCTTCGTCAAGCAACTATCAACACAAGGAACTGAGGATGCTCTTGTAGTCCTCTTTTTCGTTTACTGCTTCACTCCTATTATAACTTCGCCCGGCGCGCATTCTCTCTCTGGACCAGCTGCGCCGGTTTGTCTGGTGTGGCATGCAAAATCTTGGATGAGCGAGAGAACATGTATAGAAAAAGGAGGAAGTGAAAAAAATACAAAAATTGAGAAAGAAAAAAAAACAATCAGCCTGTACGGAACGCGCAGCACAATCACCGCGAAAGCAGGAAGAGCAGCCTTTCAGAGCATTTTCTCTACACTGTTTGGGTGAA
This sequence comes from Rhipicephalus annulatus, assembly GCA_013436015.1. Taxonomy (NCBI): domain Eukaryota; kingdom Metazoa; phylum Arthropoda; class Arachnida; order Ixodida; family Ixodidae; genus Rhipicephalus; species Rhipicephalus annulatus. Next base: position 374,468 of record WOVY01010442.1, read on the forward strand.
TGCAACAAACACACTCGCTGGGTACCCACTACGCCATTAATTATTATATTTTTGTGTAGTAGCCCCGCATTCAATATTGTCACAGATAATGGGTATGAGCCGTCAACTGTAGGTGGAATCCGTTGGAAGTGAAGAAAGAAGAGCGCTTTTGCGTCCTGGTCTGAGAACAAGCAAGACGTCGTTTCGTCGCTGTCTGTTATTACGTTCGCGGCACTGGTGGAGGTGCTAGGTAAATGCGCCTCGGCTGCAGATTTTCAGCCGACACACCGAGCTACTTGGAGACAGCTACAGCTCCCACGGCAAGAAGCAGTCGCCGCCTGCGAGGACTATCTCCCAAGTACGGTCCCCTCTCTCAAGACGAGATGGCAACTTCAACTAACAACCAGGCGACTCAAACCAACGACGCCTATTCTTTTCTCCCGCATGTTTTTCATGGGCCGCAAACACCACGCTCATTTCATGGAGACATTTATGAAGATGTTGACGACTGGCTTGACCACTTCAATCGAGTTGCTAACATCAACGAATGGGATGAAGCTCGCAAGCTGCGGAGAGTTTACTTTGCGTTAGAAGACTCTGCCAAAACGTGGTACGAGAATTACGAGGGTTCATTTGCGACGTGGCATGAGTTCAGTCGACAGTTTCGTGATGCGTATCCCAGCACTGAAAGGAAAGAGAGAGCAGAGCAGGCTATCTCGTCTCGTAACCAACGACCCAACGAGAGAGTTTCGAAGTTTGTCGAGGACATGCTGCGACTCTTCAAGCGTGCTGACCCTGCAATGTCCGAGGAAAAGAAGGTGCGACATTTAATGCGTGGGGTAAAAGAGCAGCTCTTCGCCGGACTCGTGCGCAATCCACCGACGACTGTGGCAGAGTTCATAAATGAGGCAACCACAATGGAGCGTACTCTTCACTATAGGTCGTAACAGTATGAACGCCACGACGTGACCCCTGCTGCATGCTTTATCGGGGCTGTCAGCGAGAAGCATGCCCTCGCTGAGTTCATATAAAGCGTCGTGTGGGACGAGCTGCGCCAACTTTAAGCAGCGGGACCCCAACCACCCGTGAGTGCTCTCACAGACTTAATCCGAAATGAGATCCGACAGGTGGTCACCCCACTCGCGCCAACAAGGCCTGACTCCCCTGTGCTGACTTATGCGGCGGCTCTGCGATCTCCTGCACCACATGGCCCTGATCCCACCATGAGGAGAATGGATCAGGCTAGCCATCGATTCCAGGGCACCTCTTCGACTCCGCCACCCGCCTGAAGGTTTCCGAGTGCACCAACTTATCGTCCGTCTGGATCGTGGCAGAACGCCACAAAGGCCAGCGTGTGGCGTACGTCCGATAACCGTCTACTCTGCTACCACTGTGGCGAAGCGTGTCACGTCTACCGTAACTGCCGGTACCGCCAACTTGGTCTCCGTGGCTTTCACCCTGATACTCGGTGCCCGCGTTACGGTGAGCGTCCCCGCGACATCGAAGCGTACCTTACGGGCCAGCAAGCTCCTCGCCTTGGTCAACGCCCCATTTCAAGATCACCATCACCTCGCCGCCCCACGTCACCTAGCATTCCCTCGTCATCTTTTGCTCCTTTCAGAGGCTGGTCACCGAGTCCCCACAGGGGAAACTGGAAACCGCGGCTCCTGGGGCTGAAGCCGCGTCCCAACGAACTGTCAAAGAGCCTCCTTCAACGCAAAGACCTGACGAAGACCGTTCTGACTTTCCAGTCGTTTCCGAAAGTCATCAGACTGTTTCCGCCGACATCACCGTACACGTCGATAATTACGTCGTCACTGCCCTCGTCGACACCGGCGCCAATTATTCGGTTATGAACAGCACCCTAGCATCCCAACTGAGGAAGGTAACTACCCCTTGGCAAGGACCGCCGTTGCGCACGGCAGGGGGCCACCTCGTCATGCCGACTGGAATGTGCACAGCCCGTGTTCGAGTCCGTGCTTCGACGTTCACAGGGTCTTTCCTCGTATTACCTGTGTGCTCCCGTCCACTCATTCTGGGGCTGGACTTTCTTCGCGAACACGGCGCAATTATTGACCTAAGAGACTTGCAGGTGTCATTCGAGGACCCGTTTCATCCTGAACCGGAAAACGCCCGCTCATCGAAGGTTTCCCTACGTGTATCCTCCGAATCTGTTACTCTGCCTCCCCGCAGCAGTCTTTTTATCAACGTTGAATGTGACCAAGACGTCCCCGATGCTGTGATTGCAGAAGGAAATTTGTCCCTACTTTTTGCACAACGAATCTGCGTTGCCCGAGGTATTGTTCAGCCCAGTAGAAAGCAGGCTTGCCTATTCGTCACGAATTTCAGCGAGGAGTATCACCATCTTACCAAACACACTGCGATCGCATACCTTGAGGATATTACAAACGTCCCTGGTCCCTCAACATTATCTGCTCTTTCGTCGTGCGACGATTCCGCCATGACATTTGCAAGCACTCTCGACGTAAACCAGGGTCTACCGTCTGCACAACGGGAACGTCTTTGGAAGCTACTCGGCTCATTTAGGAACTGCTTCGCTACGACTTCGAAAGTTAACCAAACACCACTTGCCAAGCATCGTATCATCACCGAGCCTACCGAGAGACCCATTCGACAGCATGCCTACAGAGTCTCGCAAAAAGAACAAGACGTTATACGCCAACAGGTCAAGCAGATGCTCAAGGACGATGTCATCCAGCCATCGACCAGTCCCTGGGCGTCCCCTGTTGTGTTAGTAAAGAAAAAAGATGGTGCTCTGCGATTTTGCGTCGACTACTGAAAGTTGAATAAGATCACGAAGAAAGACGTGTATCCTTTACCACGAATAGACGACTCGCTGGACCGCATTCGCAATGCTCGTTACTTTTTTTCCATGGATCTACGCAGCGGCTATTTGCAAATATCTGTTGATGAGCGCGACCGCAAAAAGACCGCCTTCATTACTCCTGACGGACTCTACGAGTTCAAGGTCCTTCCCTTCGGCTTATGCTCGGCACCAGCTACTTTTCAAAGAATGGTGGACCCGGTTCTTTCTGGGCTAAAATGGCAATCGTGTCTTGTCTACCTTGACGATGTGGTCGTCTTCTCGGACACGGTTTGAGCAGCACGTCCAGCGCTTACAGGCAGTTCCTCAGGTGATTCGAACAGCTGGACTTTCTCAAAAACCTGAGAAATGCCACTTTGCATTCGAGGAACTAAAATTTCTTGGTGACGTCGTCAGCCACACCGGTATACACCCAGACCCTGAGAAAACGAAAGCTGTTGCCGCATTTCCTGTCCCAACGAACAAGCGCGACCTCCGCCAATTTCTGGGACTCTGCGCATATTACAGATGCTTCGTCAAAGGTTTTTTTTTAAAATCGCTGAACTGCTAAATGAACTTGCGAAAGACGGCGTACCGTTTGTTTGGGGTCATGATCAGCATCACGCCTTTGACGCGCTACGAAACCATCTCCTAGCCCCACCTGTACTCGGTCACTTTGACGATAACGCTGCCACAGAGCTACACACGGATGCCAGCAACGTCGGACCTGGAGCTTCACTTGTTCAATGGCAAAATGGCGTAGAGCGCGTGATTGCCTATGCAAGTCGAACACTATCATCTGCAGAGAAAAACTACTCTGCAACAGAAAAAGAATGCTTAGCCGTTGTTTGGGCTATAACAAAGTTTCGCCCTTATTTATACGGTCGACCATTCAGGGTAGTTAGCGACCACCATTCTTTATGCTGGCTCGCCAACCTCAAAGACCCTTCCGGTCGTCTAGCACGCTCGAGCCTTCGGCTGCAAGAATTTGACGTTACAGTCATTCACAAGTCAGGACGCAAACACACTGATGCTGACTGTCTCTCGCGTGCACCAATTCGAAGTACGAACGCGGACGTTGAAGAGGACGATACATTCCTTTCCTCTGTGTCAGCAACCGACTTGGCTCAACAACAACGCGACGACATTGAGCTAAGCCCGCTGATTGACTACCTCGAAGGCCGAAAACGCAGCCTTCCTCGAAACTTTGCACGTTCGCTGGCCTCGTTCTGCATCCGGGATGGAGTCCTCTATAACAAAAATTTCGACCATACCCAGGCTACTTACCTACTGGTTGCACCGACCTCGCTTCGGGACGATATTTTACATGCTTGTCACGACGAACCATCATCCGGACACCTTGGCTACACGCGCACATTGGGAAGAATTTGCCGCTCATACTACTGGCCCCCCCTCGCGAAGACAGTCAAGCAGTACGTCCGCACATGCCGCGACTGCCAACGCCGTAAGACTTCACCTGTCTGACCAGCAGGACTATTACAGCCTATCACCACGCCGAAGACACCATTCCATCAAATTGGCATTGACTTTCTCGGCTCATTTCCCACCTCTTCGTCTGGAAACCGGTGGATTGTGGTTGCCACCGATTATTTAACGCGTTACAGCGAAACAAAGGCCCTGCCCAAAGCTACCGCAGCCAAAATTGCACAGTTTTTTGTCACCAGCATCGTACTTCGTCGCGGAGCGCCAGCTGTGATAATTACTGATCGTGGTACAGCTTTCACCGCAGCGATCCTTCAAGAAGTTTCGAGACTCAGTGGTACAGAACATAGGAAAACCACGGGTTATCACCCCCAAACAAATGGACTCACTGAACGGTCGAACAAGACCATTGCAGATATGCTGTCAATGTATGTGGCCGTTGATCACAAGAATTGGGATGATATACTCCCTTACGTAACTTTTGCTTACAATACAGCAGTCCCAGAAAGCACAGGTTTCACTCCATTTCGCTTAGTTCATGGTCGAGAGGTCACCACAATGCTCGACGCAATGCTCCTTCTCAACAACTTGAGCATGTTCAACACGGACGCTGAATTGTTCGCTCAACGCGCCGAGGAGGCCCGTCAACTCGCCCGATGCCGTATTCAGGCTCGCCAAACTGCCGACGCACAACGCTACAACCTTACACACCGAGAGGTTACCTTCCAACCAGGCGATGAAGTTTGGGTGTGGACTCCCTTTCGACAGCGTGGTCACTCTGAGAAGTTGCTTCGGCGCTACTTCGGCCCTTACAAAGTTCTGCGCCGACTCAGTGACGTTACGTATAAAGTTCTTCTTGAGGGCGCCTCAAGACGTTCCCGTCGGTTTCCACAAAGTAATGTGGTGCAAGTGTCAAGACTCAAGCCATATTTCTCGCGTCATCCATCCAACGTGGACTAACTTACCATGCAATGACTATTTTTTGTCGCTTCGGTTTTCTTATTGTCTTGTGTACTTACACATTTCTTTATTGAGTACTTCTAGCACGCCAGCCCATTTTTTTTCTCCCTTACGACGGAGTTGTTGGGTTCCATGATAGCATCTTTTTTTTCTCATTTGTTTTCTCAACGCTCATTACCAGCATTGAGCCGATGCTTTTCGAGGAGAGGGAGCAATGTCACACGTAATGGGTATGAGCCATCAACTGTAGGTGGAATCCCTTGGAAGTGAAGAAAGAAGAGGGCTTTTGCGTCCTAGTCTGAGGGCAAGCAAGACGTCGTTTCGTCGCTGTCTGTTATTACGTTCGCGGCAATATGCTAGCCTTGGTCATTCTTCGGAGAAGCCTGGTATCCGCTAGACACTTGACAGGAATTTTGTGCAAGTTTTCATGCAGTGGAAATATGGAAAAATTTTCGAAATACAAAAACTGCTTAGAGCTCTCTGTGATGACCAAAGCTAAAAAAAAAGCCGGAGGGTGAAAAATCAAGCTTTTCGCGCTTTATTTTTGGAATTAACACTTTCATTGTACACAGCCTTGTTAAAGCACGACTTAGATAACAGCAATGAGTTATGCGATTGAAGATGACACGGTCGGTGTGAAGCAAGTTAGAGGCGCGTCCGCTGGTCGCTTATGCAGTTTGCAAACGTTTTACATCCAGGAGATCTCGTGAACGGCAAGATATTGCCTGCTGCGCGAGAGATCGATGAGTCAGTAACGAATCTTGGCGATACACACAATCCGGCGAATAAAAACAGATCACTCCGGCCAGTATCGGGGGTCTCAGCCGGTGACTCGGTGCTGTTATCGTCACTAAGCGTACCGCTTCGATACTGCAGTGTATGTTACGTTGATAGCCTACGTTCGTTGCCGCTTTACGATACATTTGCGGTAATATCACACAGTGAAAAGAATAGGTAAATCCCAGCGGCGAAATTGGCTACAATGCTGGTATGGCCGAGTTTTTGCCATACCCTCCATACATGACGCGAGCTGTATATATGTGCACTGCATGCAGTTGCACGCTTGGCTTGTACCTTAGTTCTCATGCACGCAGCCCAATTTGTTGTAGTGATCGCTGTTCAGCCCGAGAAACGCGTCGTATTTAGTCTGTCGCCACTGGTGGTGCTCACCCCGGCAAGAGGATCGAACACACCTAATACGAAATTTCGCTGCCGCTAATTAGTCAATCGATTCCGCAGCGAGCTCGGTATCACGCAATGAAGCACTGCCTAACCACGATACATTATGCAGACGGAATTTACTAGCGCCTTGCAACAGAAAGCACGCGGTAGTTGCCGCTCTGACACCATCGATTTTCGAACACATTCCGGTCGGTGGTTGACATTTTTTGAGAACACGTAAAATGAGTTATTTTGCGTCAGGCTCCTACATCCCAGCACGCAGGACGTGAGCAAGAATACCGTAATTCATCCAAATACTGCTGCTAAAGCTTGTTTCATTACCTCAGCTCATCGATGGACCAGTTGAGCTTAACATGCCGAGTACTTTCGCCGTAAATCTACCTCGCCTTAACACGTGCCATTTCACATCAACCTTCGATCAGGAAAACTTTATCAAGGCAATTCAAGGCTCTGAGTGGTCTTCCATTAGCACCTTAGAAAATCTTGATGAAGCACTAGGCAACTTCTGCTCCCTATTTCTTAAAGCTGTGCATGCAAACACTAAAACTGCTAAATGCAAGAAAATATATAGGTTTCAACGTAATCCCTGGTTAACTCAAGGCTTGTTAACTAGTATGCGGAAAAAAAATAATCTCTACAGGAAAACAAAAAAACAGCCATTTATTGTGAATTTCAGACTTAGGTATAAAAAATATAGTAAGATGTTGAATAAACTGCTGAAACAATTAAAACGACTTTATTATGAAAAAGAATTCTGTAAAGCAAGAAATGACCCAAAGAAAAAAATGGAAACTTTTCAATGACTTTTTTAACAGACCTCAGGTTAGTACTGTAATTGATAAAATAGGTATAAACAGCAAATCTGTACTGAGTCCTCTGACATTGCCGAGTCTTTTAGTGATTACTTTTATGAAATATACAATGATAGGACCAACGTATCCTCGTACACCCTTACCCGCTGAATCCATTTATTTATTTTATTTCCTGTTACACCATTGACGAAGTCTATTCTACAATCCTGAGTGTAAAAAACTGTAGCGCTGGACTAGACAATGTATCGGCGTTTTATTTAAAACTTGCTGCTCCAGACATCTCAGAAGTCTTAAGCAATATAATTAATGTCATTTTTAAACATGGTATATTTCCGAGCTCACTGAATAAAGCCAAGTTAATCCCAGTACACAAAAAAGGTGATACGACAGATGTCCGTAACTACCGCCCTATTTCTATTTTGTCTTCCATCAGCAAACTTATTGAAAAAATTATTTCTGAAACGTATTAACAAGTAGCTCAATAAGTTTAAGCTGCTAAAGCCTTGTCAATTCGGTTTCCGGGCTGGTAGCTCTGCGAATTTAGCATTGATATCATTAACCGATTTCTTGAAAACGTCCATCGACAACGGTACTTTCACAGCGTCTGTATTTCTTGATTTCACGAAAGCTTTTGATACCATCAGTCTTAATATTTTATTTAGCAAATTAGAGTCCTTGGGTATCACTGGCCCATCCTTGAACTTCATAAAAAACTACCTTCTTGATCGTGAACAATGAGTCTGCATTGGGGGCGTTAATTCTAATGTTAAAATAATTAATCAAGGGGTCCCACAGGGTTCTATTCTTGGACGCTTACTGTTTTGTATCTATAATAATTATTTGCCTGGCTGCCTTGAAAATTCTAAAGTTATTCTTTACGCTCATGATACGACCATTTCCATCTCGCATAAATCCTTACCTACTCTGATCAAAATGTTGAACAAAGAACTGACTAATGTCGTTGAATGGTGACGCTTAAACAACTTAATTTTAAACCCGCTCAAAACTCACTTCATGGTTTTTAAAACATCACAAAAAATGCTACCTTTCATTCCACAAGTGTTCATTGAAAATCATTTCATTCCTGCGTCTAACTGTGTGTGTTTTCTGGGCGTAAAATTAGACCCTCATTTAAAGTTCACCAATCATATTCTTTACGTCAAACAAAAAACAGCATTTGGTATCAGATCACTCATCAAATCTCGTCCTTTTTTTCACTTGAAGCCTTATTGTCTTTATACTTTGCCTTCATACATAGTCACATGACCTATGGCATTACATCATGGGGAAATACATATAACACTCATATTTCGTCTGTACAGCACATTCAGAATCAGACAATTTGCATTATTACCAACAGTTCATTTTATTCTAATGCTACCCCACTCCTTCAGGCTAACTGTATTCTTACTGTGTCTGGTTTATTTATTTTCACTTAATCATATTGTTATATAAGCAACTTATCAAACAGCTTGTGTTTGATTTAGTCGATGCTAGTTTACTCACTAACACCAATAGCACTACATTCGTCCACAGTCACAACTTCCTTTTACCTAAATGTAACCCCAATTATGGCAAAATGACGTCCGCCTTCGCGGTCATTAAATTGTGGAATAACCTGCCCTATACACTAAAATCATCATCTTTTCATGCATTCAAACGTGAACTTGAAAACTTCATCTTGCATAACTAGGTGTACAACGATGATTACTTAATGATTCTTTATGTATCCGGGCATGAAATTGGAAAGTCTTTGCAAATTTAGGTTATTGCTTTATGGCGTGATTATGTTTTACTTGTATAACTTATTACTATTGTTCTTGTGTCGCATTCTGACTGCCTTTTTGTTTACTTGATGTTATTTTATGTAAGTTCACTGTTTAGTTTTCACTTGTGTTGCGTATTTTACGTGCTGTTATAATTAATAATTTTATTGTTATTGTTAACCGAGGGTCCCACTGCAGTCGCTTGACTTTGGGACCCTCGTCTGCATACTACATTCTACGAGTTTTGTATTTTGAATGAATGAATAAACTGAACTGAATAAACCACAATTGTCGGCGTGCACTGCAGCGGTAGTGGCGTAGTGCAACTTCGGTGAAATCGGTCTTTTCCATTGTCCTCCAAGAGTGTATCGGGGGTTCGAGGCTCAGGCTAGCCCGAGGACCTCTCAGGGAAGAAGCGCATGCCTACAGAAACCATGTTTACTAATCGGCACCCGGGCCACTTTTCTTGCTCTTGTTCACCTATTGACCATGGTGCATACTCACTACGGGGGACTGGCTGAGAATGGAGTGGTTTTAAAAATTATTGTTCAGATTTAAAATAATGGACATATAATAGAAATATTACCGATAACCTAGGAGAGTGGGTGCTTGATCTAATGCATATAAATATTTGAATAAAGAAACAAATTTATTCTTACAATAGAGCAATAATCTGTTTTTATACGTATATAATTTTATAGACACGTTAGAATATTGAAACAGATTAAGTAATCAGCCTATTAGTTTCATCAATATGCCCACTGCCAGCAGCTGCCGCGTGCCACGAGCGCACCCGCGATCGTCATTGTCCTCCTCTTCTACATCTGATTGGCGCGCTGGTAGACGCCACTCCCATAAGGGAGAAAGGAAACCTCTCAAAATACAAAAAAACAAGCGAATTCTTCTCTCCTGGTGTTTGTCGTCTTTTTTGCGCTTCGTTACTCAGAAGAATGATTCCCTCGAATGTGTAGTGCCTGCTCAATTGTGGTTTATATACGCGAAATATCAGATGTGAATTATCAAATGTGCTGCACTGCTTTGCCATGCAGCCGTGCATCTGTTTTTTTATTGTCTCACACAACTATCGTGCGCAATAAACTGATTTTATTTGATTTTTTGTCTCCATACGACTACGCAGACGGTAATAACAGCGTGTAGCCGAGAAGCGTGAAGTCCTGACCGGCTCGAGTTCATAGTTATGTTATTGTTTAGATGTTTTTAATAAATAAGTGATGAGGAAGAAACATCGCCTGTGTGAAAGGTAGCGAAGGCGACAAGGAAACCACTACTTCGTTTTTGAACGCGAGGTCGCGATGGGCCCTTTAAGCTGAAGAAAAGTTATTTTGAGCACTACGAAAAGCTCGACATAGAGCTGCGTTTGAAAAAGCAGTAGTTGGAAAGTGTGTATTCATTCTGACTACCTGATGCGCATTGATACACTTGGTGTGAGTGTATGACATCGAGAGCTATGAGTGTGCGTAGATTTAGGAGCACGTTACAGAACGCCATGTCATCGAAATTATCAGGCCCTACACTATACGGTGTCTCTCATTATCATATGGTGGTTTTGGAATGTAATACCCCGACATTTATTATTATTACAAAGAAATTCATTTCATGAAGTTTATGTGCTGTCAGCTGTCATCAAGTTTACTAACCCCAAGAATACACGAAAAAACTTCATTTGTCTTTGATTAATTCGATAATACCCATGGAGGGTGAATGGGTGAGCTGTGGCAGTACCTAGACACTATTTGAAGGGTGCAATAATGGTGTACATATATATATATATATATATATATATATATATATACCCCAAGAAGTAGAGGATGAGCAAAATGAAAAAACGATTCTGTTTGTGCCCCATGAAATTCTTAGTAACGCGTCTTGTTCCATTTTTCTGTAATACTTTTTTGTATTTTGTGCGTGTGATTTGCTGTATGGGTTTGATAGCTTTATTTTTTGTTTGTAGATATTACCGTAGTTTTCAAACTGCTATTCATATGATCTACTTCATATAAACACCGTTCATGCATTCTCATAATTCTACTTTGACATTGCTTTGACATTCTCTGCTCACCGTTCATTACTCGCCACATCGCAGTAGATACTGTATGATAGTGATTGTTCATGTGTCAGGGGCCCCTCATATACCACCCAACTTAAGAAAACTGCATTTTTGTATCGTGTTTTCTCTGATGAAGGCCGGTCCACGGCTGAAAGAGAGAGAGAGAGAGAAGTAAATGTTTATTTTGAAACAGTGCCCCGAGCAATGCCCGGTGTCACCCTGAGGTGGGAGGGCTCCTTAGTCCAGGAACCCTCTGGCTTCTACTGCCCTCTTGGCCCTGGCGACGAGTTGTTTTTGGTCTTCCAGGTCCTCGAGAACGAGCTTTGCCTCCCACGTTTCGGTTAGGTCTTCGTTCGTCCGTCCTGCTTCGTTATCACCCGTGTGTTGTTGCAGATTACGTCTGGCAATACACTGGCATGCAAGAAGCAAGTGCGCCAGGGTGTCCGGTACGTTGCAAAGCGGGCACATAGAGCTATATCTCGTTGGGTAGAGACGGTGCATTAGGGCCCCATCCCCGGCTGAAACGTCGGAAAAATTTAAAAAATTGTTTTGCCCATCCTCTACTTCTTGGTATATTTCCACGGGATCCAAGCACACCTTCTTCTTTTTCTTTTTCATATATATATATATATATATATATATATGTGTGTGTGTGTGTGTGTGTGTGTGTGTGTGTGTGTGTGTGTGTGTGTGTGTGTGTGTGTGTGTGAGCAAAAGCTATTGCAGTGAAGAAAATCTGGGAACCAGTGAGTGAGTGTTCCCATACGGCTTTGTATAGCGTTATGTTTGTTCTCTAATTTGTGATCGCAACTATTATTTAAGAGAAGAGGAGTAGGCGATGTCATGTTTTGGTATCACCCTTGTTTTATGAACATGAGTTTAGAAAATAATTTGTAGCGTAGCGCTGACCTACACTTCTGCTTCTGGTAAAACACACAATAGCAAAGCCGTTTTATCGTCTACACTGGCTTGTACATTGTTTTTAAAAAATATATATTAAAATTGCCTTTGCGCACCTTTTGGTGGCAGTGTCCAGGTAGCTCTCTTGCTCCTCTCCCCAGTGTTTTTTTACATGTGCACATATAATTAATGCCCTCCTTTCCATTGTACTTGTGCACAAAAGAACCACATGGACCATACATGTTTTGTTCTAGGTGCGGAGACAGCCAGGCAACACTCTTTCAGAAAGATGACGACTCACTCGTTTGTGTATCGCCTCTGCATATTGTGCAATGCACGTTGTGGTGGGTGAAAGCATAAAGGAAGCTTACATGTTCGTGCGTCGTTTCTCTTGCTGGAAAACCAAGCGCAGGCAGAAGTGCCGCGGCCTTCAGCCAGCGCCAAGGCTCGTGCCAGGAAGCAGGGGTCGTCGAAACGTTAGCGGCTTGCTTCGTTGTTTACCTCTCGGCGCTGAGAACGGAGACCTTCGATTACTAGTTCTACGTCACGCTGGCTGCTCTTCGGTCTGACTCACGGGTGGATAATTTTTTTTGGTTCGACCAGACACAGGGCGTGACAATAAATAACGCCTGCCACCTCTTCCCCACCAGCGTTGTCTGTGCATGAATAATCGAGTGGGTATACAACGAAGTGTTTTCTATAACAAAGTATTCCTTACGTCCTTGCTATATATTTTGGGCGTTACGATGCGGGACATTTACCATGAGGTGACCTAATTAACGTAGTAATTTTAATGCACTGTATTACATCGTTATAATGGCGCTTTGTTATGCCGTGATAAAAACTGCGTGCTTCTGAGCTCATGTAAGCTGATAAATACAGCTATTGGGTCCCCTTCGCTGTTGTGCTTAGTTTTTTTTTTTTTGATCACGAACCTCTGTCCGTCCTTTCGTCTTCTTCCTTGTTACTGTTTCATACAGCGCATAACCAAGACTTGTGATCGTACTGGCCAATGGGCAGTTCGTTACAAAATATTTTCATACAATCATTATTAAAATGTTAGTTAAATCACTTTTTGGTTAGTGGCCTAAAGAAACGGAGAAAGGAGAGATTTATTATGGTAGAAGAGTCAGATGTCAGCCAAAATCAATGTTCTGACCTGCTACTCAAGGTAGGGAGAAGGAAACGCGTGGAAGAAAATATAAAGAGAGACAGTATTGATTATGAGGATGAAAATGACGATGAGATAGATAAGAACGTTATTAATGATTGTCCAGTGAAGTTGATTTGGCGTGGGCTTCAGCCCCGACCAATGCATCGGCCGTAAGGCTCGGGCAGCTTCCTCGACTCGCTGGACGGCGCACAGATGCTCTTGTAATGCGGTGCTGAGCAGAGCCTCCTCCCAGCGCGCCCTGCGGTTCAAAGCTGCTTTCTTCGTGGTTTCTCTATGTTTGGTCATCTAAGCTAGAGCACTCCCAAAATATGTAGCTTAGTGTTGCTCTTGCATCTCCAACCTTGCGTTTGTCTGTCAAGTATTTAACAGGGTAACAGAGATGAGCAAGAACTGGGTTTGGGTGAGTGTGTGTTGGTAGTTGTCACCATGCAACTGGGGCCTTTTTCATTTATTGTGTCGTGTATTGGTGGGTATTTGCGCCTTCGTAGCCTGTTCTGCTATGCACTGTCATTGTAGGTAGTCATACGTTTCTCGCATTCTCACTTTTTTTCGCGTAAAACTTCGGTCGAGGCAGCGTCGGCGTTCGCAAAGACTTGGTTCTTTGCGATCCCCACGAAAATTTTCTGTGCTTTAACTTTTCGGGTGATGCTAATATAATTACTCGCATTCATAGTGGACATATCAATTGGAATTAGTCGTTTTACACATAAACACCCCCCGAAAAAACTTTCTGGATGACCGTACCTAGGATTTTTTTTTGTGTGTGTGCTTGATGCAACCCATATAAACATTTGAATGACATCAGTATAGAAAAAGCTACGTAAAGTGCAACTTCCTCATACGCGGCAGTTTTTTTGTCATATACATACAAATGTGCAAGCGAAATGGGCTTTACTTTATTCAAGACACACCTGTAGACGTTGGATCTCATCGACGTTCTGCGCGCACGAAGACGTGAAGCAGAGTCAGGCAGGACACCAAACTGATAGATTGATTGATTTGTTAAATAATTAATTGATTGACTGGTTGGTTGGTCTATTGATTATATTATTTATTTATTTATTTACTTGAAAAGCAACAACAAACACGGTGGATCAACATTCGACCCTCGTTTTCTCTCTACCATGCGCAGAACTCTGTAAGTCTCCGTATCGAAATGTTGCCGTGGTCGCTGGTAATCAAACCTGCTTCCTAGAGCCCTGCATTGTTGCAAGTTTGCCACTGCACAAGCGCTTTGAAAAACTAGTGAATTGAAAACAAAAACAAAACGGGACTGTTAGACATACGATTCACATTTAGCTACGTTGAAGTGAACACGTCGGTATAACAGAAGAAGTGAAGCCTGCTACAGAAAAGCAAGGAATCTTAGAGTACAGTAGGTCGATTCAATTCGAATTCCATCAACGTTGGTGTTGATTACGAGGTGGGCTCTGCTGCGATTTCAATAAAAAAAATAGAAGGGCTCACACAGCTGCACATAAACTCGTCAGTGCCGACTAGGTTCTTAAAATGCCCCCCCCCCCCTCTTTTTCTTTCAAGATCGTATCAGAATGAATACTCTGTTGCTATACATTAACTTTCTGATTTTGCCCTGAGACAAATATTGGTGTCACACAGGTGAATTAGTAATTGCTGTAACCGATCTTCCTCACATATCGTCCTCTCAATGACGCACCTGTGATTAAGAAGCCTCTTTTTTTCTTTACTTGCCATGGTTTTAGAAAAACCTCTTCTTTTATTATTTACCCGCCATCATTTTAGAAACACATTAAAACAGCACAGCACGTTAAAGTTTCATTCTTGCACTTCTCTGTCAATTCTCTGAATATTCTCTTCGTAAGGTCTTTGCAGTCATCGCGAAACACTACCACAATACTGCGTGGCTCATATATATATATATATATATATATATATATATATATATATATATATAGGACATTAGGCATACGCTTTTAAAACACTGTTTATTGGCGAACTTTCGATAGGAGACCGATCGAGATCGGTCTCCGATCGAAACGTCACTAGTTAAATTTTTTAGAAGCGTATACTAATGTTACCCTCATTTATTTTATGGCAACCAAAGTCAGCCCCTTCATTATATATATATATATATATATATATATATATATATATATATATATATATATATATATATATATATATATATATATATATATATATATATATATATATCGCATAATTCGAAGGTCGTAGGTTCGATTCCTGCTCACAGTTGGTAATTTTTTCATCCACTTTTCTTTCTTCTTATTTACACTCTATTGGTCTTAATAACTTCCCCTGTACATTCCTTGGCATTACTGTCTGTTAGATCTCATTATTATTGTGTTAAAACACGGAAAAACGAGCCCTTAGGTATACACTTCTTTCCCTTATATATATATATATATATATATATATATATATATATATATATATATATATATATATATATATATATATCTTACGTTGCGACGGCGAAGTTTGGGAATCATATCTCAATCTCATCCACAAACTGAGCACCTAAAATCGCGGCACGTTAACGTTCTTGCGGCCGTAATATGTCATGCGCACTGATGACATTGACTCAATCTTATATGCTTGAGATTTGTCCATAACAGTTTAGGCGCTGTTTTTCACGTGTTCATCTTCTTTCATCATTTTTTCAACTTTTTTCCACAGTCCCCCATTCAATATTGTTCTTCACCCTTCTTGCCACATGTGCTGTAAATCGTTGTTCACTTTTTTTATTACGTGATCGTCTTTCTAATGAACACTATGACGACAATTTTTAATTTTATACACATTTTTTCGCGTGTATTGATTGTACGAATCTACAATTCATGGTACCAACTAGCATATAAGTGGTGACCACTGTAGTGTCTCGTTTCATTCTGATTCTGAACCGAAACGTCAATTAAAAGTCTTTTCACCTGTGAGTCAAACACCTTTTATTCTTGTCTCTCTTTATCTTTATATATATATATGGTGGGGGCACTATAATACCCCGTATACCTCATTCCACTTTCTCTGTCGAGTCAGCAGCAGACTGCCTTTTTTCTGCAATCACCTCGAGATAGTTGCAAGGTGGACGTGATGTAAATTCCCGTCTTCATGCTCTGTGTTTTCTGATGCTGTGCTAAATTCGACGCACGTACATCTGCCACCTCTAAAGTGCACTTTTCTGCGTCTCTTCTTGTGTTATAGTGTGGTACTTTATTTCTTTATCGTGCTCTATTGGTACTCTACCACGGAGCTAGCGATGAACACTTTCAAGGTGAAAACTGGGGCATCCACAACCGCAGTCTTTCCTGAGCGGTAAAATCCCCGTGTCGTATAAAGTATTAGACCTGAAAACTGAGCCATTTTGTAATTTGTGTGTTTCCTAAATTTTCTTGGCACTTTTATTTTATTGGTCTCGAGGGTTTTCTTTTTCATATACACATTTACCTTTAATATAGAATATTTCAAATAAGACACCTGGGTGCCGTCACTTTGGGCTGTTGAACGAATGTTTTCCTCTTTTTATATATCGCGAAGAAAATTAGTAAGATCATAAAACGTCGAATGCACCATTGCAGCCGCTTTCACGCGCGTGCGAATGTGTGTGTGCGTGCGTGCGTGCGTGTGTGTGTGTGTGTGTGTGTGGCTGCCTGCCTGCCTGTCTGTCTGTCTGTCTGTCTGCCTGTCTGTTTGTTTGTTTGTTTTTCTGTTCGGCTGCCTGTGAAATATTAATTGCTGCAGTTTTACAACCCTAAATGACCATATGATTATTAGAGTCCATGTGGTGGAGGTCTCCAGAAATTTCGACCATTAAGGTTTTGTAACATGCCCCTAAATATAAGCGCACGGACGTTTACCACTCCATCGAAATGTAGGCGCCGCGGCCCCACCGCGGAGGTCTAGTGGCTGAGGCACTCGGCTGCTGACTTGCTGGTCGCGGGATCAAATCCCGGCTGCGGTGGCTGCCTTTTCGATAGAGGCTGTAATGTTGTAGGCCAGTGTGCTCAGATTTGGGTGCACGTTAAATAACCACAGGTGGTCGAAATTTCCGGAGCCCTTCACTACGGCATCTCTCATAATCACATCGTGTTTTTGGCACGTTAAACCCCACAAATGAATAAATCAATGAAAGTGTCACGGCCTCTGCGTGAGTACCTAAGCGCTATAAAGGCCCAAACGCATGCACGCGATTTTCAAGTGACAGCGACAAACTTGCTCCGTCGCGCAGTCGCAATGCCAGGGCTGCAACCGCATGTCGGCGGCGAAGTGTCATTGTTGCTAGATTGAAAACTACCGCGCGCATGCTCATAAATTGTGAAAAAAAAAGTTTAAATCAGGTCAGTGACAACATGCTCAATTTAATACTGTCTTGTGTGGCATAAGGATAGCCACAAAAGCGTTTTAAGTCGTTATTTTCTCGCTGTCTTAGGTTTAACTGCTACAGGGTGCCCGGAAGCGGTGTATCCTACGACGGCTACGATGAACTTCGCATGACAATTTCGCATTGCAGCAAGCTACCATAATTGTTACAACGTACTACCGAAACACCAAAACAAACCATCAATAACAATATTTACGACAAAATACGGCCGCGGTCTCTGAAGTAGGTATAGTCGATACCAGTATTCATTGAAGTATGCCTATAGATAGCAAGCATCGAGAGCAAACTTCAGCAGAAGCGAGAATGCGGGGTGCAGCCATGTTGCCGGAAATTGTCACGCTGGCTTCTGGGCGAGAAAAGATTTTTTTCTATGTTCCCAGAAACACGCGATGCGACAAGCAATGGCGACGGATGGACCTCCGCGGCAGCAAATTGCGTCGCTCGTCACTGTCACTCAAAAATCGCATGTGCATGTGGTTAGGCCTTAACCACTAGATCACTTGGTCGATGAGTGAGAGAGCGAGACAAAAAGAACGTGGTGACCCGGCTTTTGTTTGCGTTTTATTATGCCTACGCCGCGTCTTAGATCAGTTGCATTTTCTGTTTGTTTTACCTTTTCGCCCAATCACATTCTCTTTCTTATCGGTGACCAGGTCGTCCCGCATCGTCTTTGAGTTTCTTAAAGAACAACTGAAGGGATTTTAGAATTCAATCAAACTTCGTGTTTAGGAAGGACTGGCCTTATTGTTGATGATGTCATAATTGTTTTTGCGGTTGTAGCAGCAGGAGCTTTAAATTTGGTGAAATAAAAGCCGCTTGTCTTGCTCCGCCCCCGCGAGCGCTGAAAGTGTGGGCGTGTAAACGTACGTCATGTTCGTTTCCTCTGGCCCGAACCAAGTGTTTTTTCTTATCTTCAACCACGGCCTCTTTGACTAACCCATGACGTACCGTTGCCGGAACTGATCGAAGAGGCCACATTTCAGCAGTGCTGCTGTTGCAGATGACGCGGCATACCGAGAATGACGTCACCGTGTTCGCTCGGCGTCTCAAGATGCCTGGCGGCCACAGCTACTATTTTTTTTTACCAAAAAGGACTATTGGCGTTCACTTTAGGGAACTCTCACATCACTTTTTTATTCCAGCAGGAATCAAACTGTCCTTACACGCTCCTAAGTCATTTTTTTTTATAAATTGGCTTCAGCTTCCCTTTAACAAGGCTACTTTTTCGCGCCCATCTCCTCACCATCTCTCTCCTCACTCTTCCCACCTCTTCTCGTGCTTGTATGCTTTTCTGATATTTCATTCTCACGCATATTTTTTCCTACCATCTAATCATGCATGGCTGAAACGATAGTAGGAAGCTCCAAAAAAGCTTGTTATGCTCTGTAATTGGAAATGCTGACAAATGGGGTCACATTGCGACCAGTTTAGGTAAAGTCCTCGTGCGGTTGAGAATGGTCTCGCCACTCGCCACTGGAATACTTACGATCGGTTTCTGCTGTCTCGCACGCTGTAGGAAGTGTGGGGAGTTCTGTGATTAGGATTGATTACAAGATGGTTCACACATGCCCTCGTACTCTCTCAGATGTCTGATTTAACGTGCCCTTTTTCGAAAAGGCGCCCCGGCTTAAGACATTTCGTCATGGGGGAAAACGGAGAGTCTTCACCGAGAAAAACTTTCTTGTGCACACGCACACCCATCGGCGAAAGATTACGGGACGTGGGCTTCACGGAAACACAAGCCTCAAAGCGAAATGCCGAAGGTTTCGCCAAAGTTGTCTTACGAAAGATCTTTACGACAAAGGTGTATTAATTTAGCGAGGGACTCTGCGAGTTCGATTGCGGATCAAGTTTCAATGAGAACTGTATGCAAGAGCTGCCGTGTGCTGAAGCGTGATTGCGCTTCAAAAGACTCCAGGCATTCGAAATCAATCCGGAGTCTCCTACTTCGGCGTGCCTCACCACCATGTCCTGGTTTTCTCACGTAAAAGTGTTTTTATTATTATCATTATAATTATATTATTATTATTGTTATTATTATTTATTAATTTCTCGCCTTCAGCAGCTATTAACCATTCAGTGAATAAAACAAAATGAACAGGATGCCACCGGTACCAGGTGTTTCAAGATAGCGTTAACAGAAACTAATTCCTCCAGCATGCACTCTATTCTATTATTCGTTCACGCTTAACATTTTTTTTCTTTCCGCAGTACTTTCTCTCTGTCTTGCTCACTAGGAACATCAGGACTGCAGCTGCGCGAAAGAAAGTGTTGCGTCTCACTGCGTCGTTCAAGAGCAAAAAATAATAATAAAACAAAATGAAAAGCTTGCGCAGTCATCCTGAAAAGTTTGCCCGCAATATAACATTTTAATAAGATCCCGTCATTTGGCTGTTTTATAGAAAAATTGTTTTCGTGATGGCTATCGCAAAGAGTCCACCAATAGAGAGCCTCCTTTCGTTTCTCGGTTTATAGAGCAATATTACCTTTGATATATAGGTACAGGAAATATGTCATTATCAATAAAGCGCAAAATATGCAACCACTGCATACTGCGAGTTTTGGCGCACGGGGCTAAAATGTAGAAAAGGACGACACTAGAGAACGAGCAGAGGACCACGAAGCGTGTAATGGACCGCAGAATATTAGAAATAACATTAAGAGATCGGAGAACACTAGCACGGGTCAAAGAACCGACAGGAGTTGCCGATATTCAATAGCTGACATCAAGCGAAAAACAATGTACGACAGCTGGTCACGCGTAATGCGTAGAACAGACAACTGGTGGACAGTAGGAACAACAGAATCGTTACTAAGACATAAAGTGGAATTAGTTCACACATCCTGCACGATAGGGTAAAATGGAGCTCATTGGAAGACCGAAATTCTTCAGTGGACTAACAAAGATTTAGGATGATGATGGGTATGATGACTTTGATTTGGGCTAGTTGGCTCATAGTCGGACCTGTTAGGAAGCAGCAGTGCAATGACACAGGGACAAAAAATAAAATGAGAGCATATGTTAACCTCAGCCTAACGCACAGCAAGAAATGTTGCTTTTTTTTCACTCAACTTTGACCGGATTTTCGCGCAATGAGTGAGTGAGTACAGCAGCTCAAAAGAATGCTGCCGCCAATGATGTACCTCGTTTCAAACTGCATTGCACATGCAACAATGGAAATCGAATAAGTTTACATCCATGCCACGCAAATGTTTCTCAAAATTCCAGTCACCATGTACATTCAAAACGTTCGCTTTCAAAAAAGGTCAGATTTTTTTTATAGCCGCCATCTACGTGGGTGAAGCCCTCTTCATGCTAGTCGCGCCTCTCGGTACTATAGGTAAAGTTTTTCCATTCATGCATCTACGACGAGCAAATTTCCACAACATGAGCAGTGACCCTTCTGTGAACCCCTCTTTCAAAAGCTGTGCCTATGGAACATAGCAATGTCAAAATTTCTGTCGAAGGAATGCAGACACGCAGCTCTGCTATGCAGAAAAATGGCGCCGGCGAAACTTTCTTTCCAACCAGTATCTGCTCTGAGAGAGGGTATGAGAGGCGGGGTGCCTGCAGTGACGTCACACTGTTTACAAACAGGGAGAGATCTGTTGCACGCCCTACAAGTTATCGCTCAGTTTGGTCGCTGCCCCGCCGTGGTGGTCAAGTGGTTGAGGTACTCGGCTGCTGACCCGCCGGTCGCGGAATCGTATCCCAGCTGCGGCGGCTGTATTTTTGATGGAGGCGAAAGTGTTGTAGTCCCCCCGTGTGCGCAAATATGGGTCCACGGTAAACAACCCCAAGTGTTCAAATTTTCGGAGCCTCGCACTACGGTGTCTCATAATCACATGGTAGTTTCGGGATGTTAAACCCCATATAATACTCAAATCAATCAGATTGATTGATATGTGGGGTTTAACGTCCCAAAACCACCATATGATGATGAGAGACGGCGTAGTGGAGGGCTGCGGAAGTTTCGAACACCTGGGGTTCTTTAACGTGCACCCAAATCTGAGCACACGGGCCTACAACATTTCCGCCTCCATCGGAAATGCAGCTGCCGCAGCCGGGATTCGATCCCGCGACCTGAGGGTCAGCAGCCGAGTAGCTTAGCCACTAGACCACCGCGGCGGGGCAATCAAATCAATCAGCTTGTTCACTTTTAAAATTTAGCAAAACAAGCATAGTCCGAGTATCTTTTCTGCACAAAAAAGTTGTGTGTTTTACAAAAGAGCTGTTAGGCCCTGCCTTGTGTCCGGTTCGTGAGGTTAACGAGAAATTACTATCATTATCATACTGGCGCAGCTCGGTTAGCATGTGAAGCATAGCTGTGCCTATGTAAGCAAGACAGCGCCGTTTGCGGAAGGGCGCGCACTGCCAGTGCAAGGACGAGTCAAATGAAGGGGCGCAAGAAAAACTGCTGGTGGCCAATTTCAGAGAGGGAATGTGCCATATTTTGTGAGGCTCAAACAAACAAAGAACAGCCGGCTCAGCGTACGGGCGTTGTTTCTTATTTCTCTGCATTACACTAGTTAAACAAAGGTAACTATAGCCAAGCTTAATTAGGGCTAGTTGATCATGGTGATACGTAATTAGCTAAGCATCACTAACCTAAACAAGCCGAAACCTAATAGGTGCAAATTAAACTGAGTTGAAATTCTACTGCGTCCAGTGATGCCTAGCTTGGCCCTATGAGCCAATTTACCGCTAATTTGGCTTAATTAGGCTTGATTAGACGTAATTAGGGATGAGTAGGCAGGGGTTTGGCAAGTATAGGCCAACTGACCTCCCACGTCATCCTCTCCGATGCCCACGCTATGCATAGAAGCGGTCAGCGCCGTAGCACTCGATTTCATGTGATGCTGCGCCGATCAGTATAACCCGGTTTGTCGCGACTTCCGCGTAAGCGGCAATGGTCTGACTTCGGAGGTGAAGTTCCGTGTCCGTCATTTCCATGTTTGTGTCCCCCTTCTTTTCGGGCAGAGTGACAGCTCTGGCATGTCGCTGTTTCGCGTGGTAGTGTGGTTTTATATACACGATGTGTGATGGGGTCTACACGCACACTTACTCGCAAATTATGTGGTGCAAGTGGTCTCGTCTCCGTGACACGGAGTTCACGTCTCGTTACACGGTTAGTCTTTCATGCTCGGTCATGAGTGTGGCCATGGTGAGTTTGTCAGATGCGTACATCGCGCCCAGCTTGCAGACGTGTTCTGTTGTCCTGTTTTGAGAAGACCGTGTCTCGCCTTGCAGACAGTCCTGATTATCAGGTTTGCTTGGTCAATTTTGATTGGTCGAGCGGATTGGAAACGAATAGCGTATAGTGATTCTACTTTATGAAGAAAATCTGCACCAGTTTCATGGTGTAATCTTTTTCTGTCAGTTATGTGCGATTCTCCTAATGAAGTTACCAGCACTATGCACCGTGCGTTTTATGGTTTGTAATCGATACTGCCCGTTCCTTGTATAAGCATTCTGTGCATTCGCACGCGCTCAACTTTTTGGATGATTCCTTCGCCGAATCGTAGTTGTAGTGGTGAAGCTCTATTGTTTCGATTTCCTCGTAGTCGAATGCGTATGTATTCAGATTTGCTCGGACTGCATTTCATGCCCGCTTTTTTCGTTTATGTTTCGACCGTGTCGAGAACCTGTTGAAATCGGTCGCGTCTGAGCCTGCCCCGTATGAGCGTGTGTTCACTAGGATCCTATAATCGTCTTTGAGTATGTTACTTTGGTGAGGTCTTTGGCTTCCTGCAACTGTACGGTGAGTTTGCGGTTTTGAATGTTGAGCAGGAGTGAAACGGCACCCTGAGTGAATGTTCAACATGAATGGAATTGCGCACTGAGGCGTGCCGTGGCCGAATAGTTCACAGGCTAGTGGCCTTGACGCTCTGAGCGATATTGTCGCAGTACAACAACGCATGAAGTGCTGAATGCATTTAAATAATTATTTCACCACATCCGACGTCTTAAAGGTGTTCTAGCCCAGCGTACCTATTCAAGAGACCGCTGTTCATTTGCGTACACACGTGCTAAAAGGACAGCTACCACTTAAATGGTAGCACCAGCCGTGAGCTCCGTATTCATCCGATCATATTCCTTGATCCTTGATCGTATTCATCCGATCAAGGGCGCTAACCCAACCGAGTTCCAAGCCGAGATAGTATAGTTTATTTCTCGCCTTCACTACCTCTCCTACGAGCGCTATCTACTCCTCGCCGCTTATTTCTTCAGAAGACACGTCAAATGTCAGCACTAAGCGTTGAGACAGTCGGGATTTGGCGCTTTCCGGTTACACACTGCCGTCGTCGCTTGCGCAGTCGTAAACATAGAAAACGAATTCAAATAAGTTTATCGCGCATGCGAGACAAGGCAGAACGGGAATGAGACTGCTTGGCAAAACAGGGTAGGCGACAGTTCACTAAAGATATCTCTCGTATATCGACCAATCGAGAGCTTATTTCTTCCTGACGTCCCGTTAAAAACGGCTGACGTCACGAATTGTGCCGCAATAACGTGAAATTTTGGGAGAGAATAAAGCGCTCGTTCTTCGTATTTTCAGAGGTTGTTTAGAATACGCTGATAGCCTCTAGTTTGGCAGCATTTGTCGCGGTGTAATTCTCACGGAATATTGTGGGCCGATTCCGAAGACAGTACAGCGCTCAATGATGACGTCATCACATAGCGCCGTCTTCGTGTGATGTCATCACATTGGGCGTCAGGCCATCAATGCTCAGGCTGGTTTTGGTAGACATCGGATGTGAACGCCACATTTTTTTTTGCTTAATGGAACATAGAATGATTTGACAATAATTAAGAATGACCGCATCAGGAGCTGCAGTGGTGGTTTTCAACAGTTTCGCTGGACACCCAATTTAAGAGTAAAAGAATGGCAAGGCAACTTTATTTCTTCCTTTTTTTTTACTGACGCGCTCAATTTTAATACTGAAATATTCCCCAAAGAATAGTTTTCTTTTGAGCACCTTTGCCACCGTGGCTTCGGAGAATCTCCATTTGTCAGGAAAGTGCGGAGAGGAAAATAGAAGGACCACCACAACTTGTTGAAATGACACATACAGACTTGCATTACAAGAAAGACATCACCACGAAAAAAAAAAAACTCTTGAAGGAGCGAAAGCTAATTTGACGCCTACTAGGGACCTCGCGGTTTGGTACGCAGGTACATAATTGCGGCGCGAGTCGGGCCTCACTTTTCTTTGCTCTTTCATTTTATTCAGTTCCGTTGAAACGTTGAATGCGTCACCCAGAGTGTTTATATGTCTGCGGCGATTTCAGTGTGAGACAGCGCGTGCACACAAGGTCACCGCCGCCCTCTCGCCCTTTTCTTTTTGTTTTCTCAAATCGGCGCTTTGAGTCGGCTCCCGAGAAGTGCGCAGCGGCTGAACCCGCTGAGCCGCGAGGCATCGGAGCATCAGGTGCCGGATATGAGTCATCCATAGCTTCCGTTGATCCCCGCTAGATATATGTCAGCAAGATTCGGCCACGATGTAACCAGCAGCATGATTGAAGGTCTGGCGGTATAACGTAAGCTTGTCATGCCTTGATTGATATGTGGGGTTTAACGTCCCAAAACCACCATATGATTAAGAGAGACGCCGTAGTGGAGGGCTTCGGGAATTTCGACCACCTGGGGTTCTTTAACGTGCACCCAAATCTGAGCAAACGGGCCTACAACATTTTCGCCTCCATCGGAAATGCAGCCGTCGCAGCCAGGATTCGAACCCGCGACCTGCGGGTCAGCAGCCGAGTACCTTAGCCACTAGAATGCCATTCCTTCGGGATTTCCACGAAAAAAAAGTGAACGTGCAAGCATCTAAATTATATTGCTTTTTTAATGAAGTTTCCTTTCGGGTGGAAATGCTTCCCAGAAAAGTGTTTCGAAGGCACCCGCGGCGGTGGTCTAGTGGCTAAAGCGCTCGGCTGCTGACCCGCAAGTCGCGAGATAGAATCCGAGCCGTGGCAGCCGCATTTTTATTGGAGGGGAAATGCTTGAGGCGTGTGTGCTTAGATTTATTGCATGTTAAAGAATCCCAGGTGGTCAAATTTCTGAAGCCCTCCACCTCGGCTTCTCTCATTATCATATGTGATGATTTTGGGACGTCCAAGCACAATTATTATTATGTCTTTAATGGCCAGTTTGTGCAGGATACTGCGAACGAACCAACAACACAATCGCTGACGAACGTTTGCGTTACTGCAACGAAAAATGTAAATGTACAAGCACTCGCACGAAAGTTTGTGTAAATATGCTATCTGGATGATAAACACTATATAGGCAAATAGGGAAGGTAATGTAGTATAGGTTTCACGTCCCGAAACCACGATATGATTATGAGTAAAGCCGTAGTAGAGAGCTGCGAAAATTTCGACCACCTGAGTTCTTGAACGTGCCCTTAAATCTAAAATAAAGAAGGTACAATGCGAAAACCAGATAATGCTATTTTTATTACCGCGGAACTTTCTTTAAGAACACGCGTTCTCCGGAAGACTTCCTGCTTGAACGTGCGTCATTCTGCGTCGTTCCTAGGACGAGAACTTCTCCGCTAGATAATCACAAAATTTAAGTTACCTGATGTAGTAGTGATATCGGCACAACATTTGACATTCAAAAGGTATTACGTCAACTTTTGCATAAACTGTACATGCCCATCAACGAGAGCATGTCAACAGGCATAGTATTGCTTTTGGGTGGTACAAGATAACGTATGCTATGAGACTTTAAATTAAGTTGCTCTTTAATAGCCCTCTGCAAGATGTCCCAAAAGAGGGTGGCGTGCTTATACAACTAATAAAACAATGTTCTATGTTTCTGGAACTTCACAGAGGCGGCAATTATTTAGGGGTGATTCCACGCACTGTGGATACTTGCGCACATGTATACACAGTGCGAATGCAAAACTGAAGTATAGTACGTTAAAAGAAATTTCACAATGTTTTTGTCGATAAAATTACGGGAGGCGTAATCTTTGTCCCTACTTTGAACCATATGATCTAAAGCATTGCCTCCGAGATGCGGTGTACAGCAATTCATCTGTAGAGCAGACGGCGGATTACAACTTGCCCTAAAGCGTGATCTTCAGTCTAATGCGGCAGTCTTCGTGCCCCAAATGATAAAAATTTTTTATGAATCATTTATGAACTGATTCGACATTCAATTCTCTTACCCAACGTGTTGCAAACACATGGCCGTCACCGCAGCTCTATCTGTTTGTCAGTAACGGAGATAGATAGATAGATTTGTGGGGTTTAACGTCCCAAAACCACCATTTGATTATGAGAGACGCCGTAGTGGAGGGCTCCGGAAATTTTGACCACCTGGGGTTCTTTTACGTGCACCCAAATCTGAGTACACGGGCCTACAACATTTCCGCCTCCATCGGAAATGCAGCCGCCGCAGCCGGGAATCGAACCCGCGACCTACGGGTCAGCAGCCGAGTACCTTAGCCACTAGACCACCGCGGCGGGGCTCAGTAACGGAGAGGCACCACTTATTAGAAGTCTCAGTGCTCTACGTATAAGAGCGAATTCGGATACTGTAGAATACCGTGTTCAAAATAGTTACTCCTATCTGCTAAAACAGCCTTTCTTCACCAAATACGGTCCCGTTTACTCGCGTTTGAAGCTTATTGCCGCTTTTCCTTTCCGATTTCTAAATTTCTCAACTTATCAGCACATTCTCGAAAAGCTCTGATTTGTGCCACGAATATTGTCGCTAAAAACAAAATAATGAAACATGTTTTTTTATATTACTGTATGATGGCCTTCGGTTGTCTACGAAATTTTAAGAAAAATCGAAGATGGGGTTTTTTTTTATTATTCAAGTTTCAGTGGAGTACGCTTTTGCCAATATGAGAACTTGGAGGCAATATATAAAGTTTTACACTTGCCCTACGGCAGCAATAATTTATGTACCTAATGAACACACTATATCCTTAGAACGTGTCAAGTTTGAAAATGCTGGTTGCATTAATTTCGGAGAAAAAAATGGGGAATACGTAACTTATTTTAAACTGTCGCAAAATAAGACATTTTTAAAAGCTATTTTCTTAAGGTCTACGAACTTGAAACCGTATGAATTCATTTTTCATTAGACATGCATTTCAGGTAAAAAATATCTTCTTTCAAACAAAAATATTTGTCTTTTTATAGCACGTGCAATTTTCGAAAATGACAGGTGACGAAATCGGTGCCTCCGTGTTGGTGAAGTTTGATTTTTTTTCTCGTAAGTTATGCCGTTAATCATAAAACGAAGTTGACTTTCGGGCTACCTGGTGAGAGGTGCACGAAATATAAAATACTCAATTAAATCTAAAATGTCAACTTTTGGACCCGTGTTGATCTCTTGTGGAATCACCCTTAGAATACACAGGTACTCTCGGTGCTGAACAAGTCTGTTACACGTAGTGGCACTGCTTATTGTATCGGTAATTGGCTAAATTGGCATTTTTTTCACACGTACAATCATGTCCAGCCCAGATAATAATATATAGTGAGTGGTAGAGCGGTGCCGGAAGTAAAATATATATATGTGTGTGTGTGTGTGTGTGTGTGTGTGTGTGTGTGTGTGTGTGTGTGTGTGTGTGTGTGTGTGTGTGTGTGTGTGTGTGTGTGTGTGTGTGTGTGTGTGTGTGTGTGTGTGTGTGTGTGTGTGTGTGTGTGTGTGTGTGTGTGTGTGTGTGTGTGTGTGTGTGTGTGTGTGTGTGTTTGTGTGTGTGTGTGTGTGTGTGTGTGTTGTGTGTGTGTGTTGTGTGTGTGTGTGTGTGTGTGTGTGTGTGTGTGTGTGTGTGTGTTGTGTGTGTGTGTGTGTGTGTGGTGTGTGTGTGGTGTGTGTGTGTGTGTGTGTGTGTGTGTGTGTGTGTGTGTGTGTGTGTGTGTTGTGGTGTGTGTGTGTGTGGTGTGTGTGTGTGTGTGTGTCTTGTGCTAGCAAACAAATAATCATTGGAGTATCTGGCGGTCGGAAAGGCACTGATTTATATACTTCCAGCATAAATCCTTGCAAATATGGAGGCGATGCAAAAATGGTAGATATCACTAAACTTGACAAAACATCCTTAAAATTCTCTTGTAAGAATGTTCGAAGCGGACAATAGGCACAGTCCCGGAAATTCGAAAGTAAAAAAGCAAGGAAAAAGAAAACGTGCTACTTATTTTGCTATAAAGAGATTTAGCAACCCAAGACCACCTGCACAAACTGGTGTAAAAACGTTATCACGCTTCATTGGTTGATGGGTTGATGACCAAGTAAAAGTAGCGAATATTCTGTGAAAGTTCTGAATGTAAACTCTGGAATAGCGAAGCACTTGCAGCACGTATAATATTTTGTTGCCAGAAACAGATTTCATGCTTTAGCTCCGTCGAAGATGGAGTGGTTGTGCGGAATAATCACCTAGGCATAATGTTTTAGGCAGGGTACATGTTCTTTCCAGTTATGTGCGCTTTAGCTATACGCATCCAATGAAACGCTAATGTATTTCGGGGCACAGAACACCATTAAAGGACATATATGTAGCGTTTTTTTTTATTTATGGAGCTCTCCAATCAACCTATTTTGATTGTCACGGTCGCGTGAAACTTCTTCGGGAAAAAAACACTAATGTCATGTAGTGGAAAGAGTCTCTTAAACGCATGTAATATTGTGTTTCAGAAACGTAGAATAACGCCAGGCGTCAAAATATGCGAATTGTGCAACGGGTGGGTGTTTTTAAAGGCCAACTCATTACAAAGTGCTCAGGCATATTTGATCATCAACAGCAACAGCATCGACAAAGTGAAGAGCTGCGTTCTACTCATGAAGGTAAAGGTCAAGCGTCCTTCAAATTTCTAAACAGCATTATGGAAATAACGTGTCGCAATGGATAAATCGAAGGGCCACGTGTTTTCGTCATTTCCTTTTGTTTATCAGTACTCGTGTGTGCACGTCTGTTTTTTTCTGCGGTCATCCTTTGAATAGGCTTTGTAAATAGCGGTGCGCACTTATTCAAAAGGGCAAGGCCGTGGCATTTCCCAAAAACTTTCTGCCGAGTATGCTGCGAAAATTGCGCGTCTCGGTCGTTATTATGCCACCTGTGGCCAACTTCTTTGACGCCGCACGTTGAATGTCGAGATGTTTACCATCTATTAGGCTATTTCTCGATCGTGCACCATGTGGACAACATGGCATTTCTACTTTCCACCAGGCGCGCATTTCTTCTTCTTTTTCTTCTTCTGAATTTATTGATAATATAATCATTCTTAGAATATATTTAATTATTTCTTTATTGATTTCTGAATAGCGCAACACCAATTCACCTGTTTTTGAATACTCCTGAGACCAAATATAGCGTGTCACTTTGGTATTCTGTTAAATCTGTATCGTAATGGAAGGTTAGTGATATCAAGGATCCCGGTGTTGCCTTTGATGCAACCTTAAACTTTTCTATCTTATTGAGCACGTTGCTATGTGGGGTTTTCGTTCTTTCCACTCACTGTGCAGAGCATACAGTGAATTTATTTCTTGTATATTCCTTCCACAAATTATGCACTGCAGGATGTCTTCCCAACTTGAATGCGTATCTGTGATCGCAAATGACATTTGTAAATGCAGCAGTAACATCACTGAATGAGCCCAGAAAAAAATACCGAGCATATATAACCATCGCTCGCCAGAAATGACCCAGGATATAATACTAGCACTACTGCATTGTTGTCACTGTCATCACTTCACTGCAAAAAAAATACCGCAGTTTTTTTTTTCATTTAAGTTAAACCTTGTTTGCAGTATCATAAGCTGCCCGGAACTGTTTAGCTGTATTACCTTTCGGATTCCGTAGAGGACAACCTTAGAGCCTCCCTTTGGCAACGCTCAACTGTACACAGGATACAAAGTCCTTAGTGTGTACGGGGTCTTCTTTATGTCGGTGTTTGTCGTAGCTTGCACTCATTGTTTTACTCAAAACATTGGTGGTGTTTTAAGACTGTGGTGTGCGTTGTACGTACATGTGCTTGTCATCTTTGATCTTAATTAAACTTGTCGTTAAGCTAGTTGGTTATTCGTCATATTGTAAGAATTGAGCGCCACCTTCACTCTCGCAAAACTCCCACAAACACTCACACATCTACCCGAGTAACTCACACGACATTTTGCGCAATGTTGCCATGCGATTGTATTTGTCACTGTCCTATATCTCCCGTGTTGTCTAATTGCATTTCATAACTTGTTCTGTATGGTGTTCAAGTTTTTGCTCTGTTTTGTTTGCTTTCAAAAGTTCTGTAGACTGCCTCAAAAGTTCTTCAAAAGTTGCTTTCAAAAGTTCTGTAGAGAGCAGTGTTTATTAGTAAACTTGTTTTTCGTGTGACAGCACGAGGATTTTACGGGTGTTCATATAGGCATGTTAGACAAATGATTATAACATCGTTCTAACAAAGATATTAAGCCATGTGGAAAATAAAGCCTGCTGATGAGGAACATTTTTAGCGCTGTATTTCAACGGCGGTGCTTGTTAATCCCTGCGGGGCTTAATGCAGCTCCCACTGGAGATCTGCCTCAAATTTGGGCAAGCTTCACAACTCGCCTATAGTGCACTAAAAATGAAGAAGCCGTCTACAACAAGCCTAGCGGATACGTGCGAAGCAGCTGATAGCACGCAGAGAGTTGTAGGAAACTCTATAGCTGGTACGTGACTCAGGAGCGGGGCACCACTCACCAGCAGTCCAGTAAATGCGTAATGAGATATGAAATTGATGCCACCAGGTCCGCTATTTAACCAGTCTTCGCAGCATTAAGCAAGTGAAGCTGATTCGATTGTTTTTTTTCTTATTCTAATGCGTTTAATGCTTAAATACCGCCGTTGTACAGAGCTCCCAGTGCAGTAGTGCCGACTTTAGTGCAACGGGAAGTTACTACCCCCTGAGAGGGAATAAACTCTACTAGGGAAGCGTTGTGTATAGGTACAACACTCGTGGTGCGCATCGTGAACAATATCACCTCTGAGGTGCCGCACACGACGAATCGTGTTTTCCCGTAGTTGAAAACGCGATGCCTCGAGCAGGTAGCTTCAAATTTCAGAGTGCTAAGAAAAAAAGTGACAAAAAAAGAAGTATATATCTCATTCCTGTAGTTACCATCCATATTATGCCGTGCATACCTCGCAGTTTTTCTTCTCTTTTTTCATTCTTTGTTGTCTTTAAGGGGGCCATATGACTCGGTCACCCAACATTTTGTGGTGTTCGGTAAACACAAAAAGTACAGAGAGTGTGTATTATGCCCATACAGATATCAAAAGAGACGTGTAAAAAAATATATCAGTACAAATTAGGCCTTAGAAGTCGCCGGCTGTAAATCCACCCACCTCCGGCCACCGCCATTTTGCCACGGCACCTGTGACGTCACATCCAGCAAGGAGCGGTGCCATCGTTTTCTACAACAGTCACAGCCGCTGCAAATTGTTCAATTTCAGTGCTAAGTGAAAGAAAGCTCAAATGTTTTGATTTCACGCGCACTTGATCACGGAACAATACCCCTCATCGGAACGCAGACGTTGCCACAGTCAGCTTCTTGTTACGTCATAGCCCGCGAGTGCGCCAGTGTTGCCTGACTCTCAGGCCACTCGCGTATTAGTAAACTATAAGTTAAGTTCTTGACGAGCTGTGCGAAAGAATTGCCAGATGATTTGGGAATACGCCAAGAATAAACCCAAAACAACACAGGTTATGATCGAAAATAAGGTGTGATGACCACTTTGTTTTTATTATGGGCAACAACTGCGTTCTTTGACCCCTCAAAGGCGCGGACTTTGCGTTTTGTCGTAGGAGGGTCTTCGTTTTTATTCGTTTTCTTCATTATTAAATATTGTGAGAGATATGGGTGTGAAGTGCATGCATATATATATATTTATATATATATATATATATATATATATATATATATTATATATATATATATATATATATATATATATATATATATATATATATATATATATATATATATATATATATATATATATATATATATATATATATAGAAAATGCGAACGCCACGGCCGGGGTCCCATCCCGTGACCTGTCAGCACCCGAGTGCCTTAGCCAATAGACCGCCATGGCGAGTTATAAAGGAAAAGGAAGCGACTTTGTTACTGACACGTCTATCTGCTTGTACGAAAAATGAAATCAGTTTTTTTTTTATATCACACGCCCCGCATCGTCATCAGTGGTATAGCCGTGATGTGTGCTCGCTGCGTCTGCGCACCATTCTGCTTAAATTTCATTGCTACCTTTGCAATAAATCAGTTGTCAACAGCGCCTGTCTCTCCTCTGTCTCTCACACGGGCGCGCTTTTTGTAGCGATAAAATCACCATGTTATATAATTAGTCACGAACTCGCCCAACAACCAGTTCTTATAAGCATACCCCCTTAACACAAAGCAATTCCAGAATGTTAATTCGTTTTTTAATATAGAACGTATTTGTGACCAATTTCAAATATCATTTATTTAGTAAGTGCTTTTGTCACTGGTCAGCCGGCTTCACTAATGATAAGCCCGGCACCAGGATTAGCTGAAACATTCTGTTAAGTACAACTCTAGCGCAAGCTGTTCTTCTGAATATGGGCCGAAGGGTTTGAAGGGCCTTCATGACGAAACATTTTTCGCCGTATTCAGATGCATTATAATCGCCTATTATGATAACCTTGGCATTGTATTTGCTATAGCGTCCAGTCAAAATCACTGGCGATTGCAGCATTCATATAAAATGTCTCTAAGATCCCAGCATGTGAAAGGATATGTGCCACAAGTAATAGATGTTTTACTACCCGAGACCATCATATAAGCCGCAGCGGAGGGCTTTGGAAATTTCGACCATCATGTGTTCTTTAATAGGCACTGACATCGCATAGTACACGGGCCCCTAGGATTTGCCTTCATTGAAATCACCTCCGTGGCCGATATCGAAGCCGTGACTTTCAGGTCAGCAGCCCGAGCACCGTGACCACTACGTTTACGCGGTGAACACGCACATTATGCACAGCACAACATGCTGGCGGAATGCACACCGCAGACACAAACGGCACGCCCGCGTGCTCTGTGTACGCGTCACCTCACCAAATCGAGTTGTGCTATTGTGCGCTTATCAGGTTACATACAATGCCGCCAACGGCATTCTGAGGTTGCTACACCAAAGCCTGAGTGCTTGTAAGACGGCACCACTCAAGTAGGGTCTTTACCGGTTCAATCTGTCAAAAAAATATATGAAGAGAGAGAGAGAGAGAATAAAGTGAGAGGAAAGCAGGGAGGTCAACAATAAAATGTAGCATCTGGCTTGCTACCCTGCAATACAGGGAGGGGCAGTAGGGAAGAGAGATCAGAAAGAAAGCGAAAAGTAGACGCCAGAAAAAAAAGGACGGGTGCTACAGCCTATTCAATAGGCTCTAGCACTACGCAAAAAGTTGAATGGGCCTTGATTGATTTTCTGGACGAAGACAGATCGAGTCGGGTTTCGAGCACTGACTGTTCTAACAAGGGTTTGTCGTCAAGGCGGGCTAACGCAGCAGCTAGCGGCTGTCTCTACACACTGTAGCGAGGGCAGTGAAAGAGAACGTGCTCTATCGTTTGATCGCTGCCACAATTATCGCAAGCAGCACCGTCTTCTATGCCGATTTGGAAGGTGAGAACTTTGGTGAAAGCAACACCGAGCCACGGTCGGCAAAGCACCGCAGTCTCAATTCTAGAGAGTCCGGACAGAGGTCGAAGTCGACAAGACGGGTCCAGCCTATGCAGTCGCGTGTGGCGTAAAACCTCTGTGTTCTACAGGGATTTTGCATCTTCATTAGCCATTTTTTGCATTATCATGGCAGCATCAGTCCTGCAGAATGGAATAGATTCTTCTACACCGTCATCATGTGCTGATCGAGCAGCTGCATGGGCATGTTCGTCGTCTAATATGCCGCCGGGACTTGTCAGCCACAGAAGCGTGACTTCATGTCATTCGTCGAAGTGGTGGTAGAGCAGCTTCCTAATTTCCAGCACTAGTTGTTCATGAGGTCCCCGGCGTAAGAGGAATACAAAGCACTGTGGTGCTGTCTTAAAGTCCATGAACACACTCCATTTCTTGGCTTGTTGATGTTGAATGACTTTAACTGCGCTACGCAGGGCAGCAAGTTGCGAAGCTATATATGTCACCTAGTGAGATAGCCGTATCTTCTTCGTAGACACCGTTGCAGGAAAGATCACCGACGCTGCAGACCGATTCACTGTAGTTGAAGCGTCAGTATATAGATGGTTATGTTCACTCTATTTCACGTACAAGAGAAGATAAAGCTGCTTTAGCACTGTAGACGATAGCCGAGCTTTTGACCGTATGCCTGAAACCCTGAGTTGAACCTGCGGATGAGTCATACACCACGGGGTTGTAGTATTATGGATGGAGTTGTATATCTAGCAGGTATGCGTGTACAATATGACAAGACTGTCTGGAAAAATGAGCACGAGGTTGGTATTCTGGCGGTGAGGCTAGATGATGGCCATGGGCGCGAGTAAGATGCCTCAGGTGTGCTCTGAGCGCTTCCATTACGACATGCATATTGAGTGGGTAGACATTTACAATCGGGATTGTCTCAGCTATTAACGAACATTGCGGTAGCCCCAGACAAACTCGCAGCGCCATAGCCTGGACGCTTTCGAGAATGCGAATGCTGGTTCTGCTGGTATTGGTCAGAACAGGCAAGCTGTACCGCAAATAGCCGAGAGAAAGCGTCGTGTACCATTGCATCATTGTATGTACTGAGGACACCAATGTTTTTCCTCCAAGATACTTGAATAAGTTCCCAATTTTTGTCAGCCCCTATTTCAAGGAGACCACATGTGGGCCCCAGCAGAGGTCTCTATCAATGAATGCGCCTAGAAATCGGTGCGTCATGACTTGTGGTATCACTTGCCTGTTGATATATATAGCATATTTTCTCATTGGCTTTCGACTAAAAGCAACCGATGTGCATTTCGCTGTCGAGATCTTCAGACTTTGTTCATTAAGTACACCGATACCAACTTCGCAGCTTTTTGATGCCTTGCGCGTACCTTAGGTCTTGTCACGCCAGACGCCCAGACGCAAATGTCGTCAGCATACATAGATAGCTTCACCACACTCGGTAGTCTTTTCACAAGACCAATAAGAACAACATTGAAGAGGGCTGCACTAAAAACGTCAACTTGGGGAACTCCACGATGCGTATATAGGATGTTGGGAGGTTGCATCATCTGCAGCGTTCACAAATAAGGTCCGCCCTTGCAAACAATTGCGTGTCCAACAATACAGTTGACCACCTAGGCCCACTGTCTCAATGACTTCGAGGATAGCATTATAAAGAACATTGTCGTACGCTCTTTTCGCATCAAGAATCATGGCAACAAATAATCGTTCACATACCTTTTGATGTGAAAGAACTGTCAACATATAGATTACATGTCCTCTTTTGGTCGCGACATTAAAAAACCAATCCCAGATCTCACTGATGTTTGAGCGAAAAGACAGTACACATATATCTTTCTCGGTCATTTTTTCTTGCGGTGACGTATAAACGCTCTCGCCTTGCGTGTGTGTGCCGCATGATGGGCCCTTAAAGAAAAACAGCTACGTCATAATCCGCACATTGCCGGGTCATCAACTGTACATACGGTGAGCGTGTAAGAGGTATGCAATCGTAAATGAGCGTCACTGTGAAGGGTAATAAAATGAATAAAAGGTTAGCGACAGACAGCTTAGAGACGTTTACATGTATATATAACTTGCTCGCGTACGTCGGCCGGACGCCGCTTTTGGGTGTCGGTTTTGCGAGCTTTTTTCTAGCCGATCTGACTCGCGAGGGGCGTGACACTGCGGCCGCTGTACATTGCGCGTGTTCTTGAAGTGAGACCGATCACACGCACGCCTATGTATCCGTCGCTAGACAACAACGCCTGCGACCCGTGAGAGACATTTGTTGGCAGTGGCCCAGCCTGCGCGACCCATTCACGCGGACCTTGGCTCGGAAATAATCAGCTGTGGGACGAAACAAAACATGCGCTACGCCTCAATGCACAAAGTGTGGGTACTTAAAAAAACACCATGTAATTGAAAAAAAAAACACCTCTCGTTTGTTTGATGCCCCTGTATATAGAGTAAACCTAACTAACATTCGAAAAGAAAACGGCACGTCTGTATATGGGCCACAATGGAAAGCGGAGACACCTGTGTCGCGCCAAAAACAATTGTATTGAATTGTCTAAAGTGTTAGTGTATCTTAAGGTTATTGATCGGTATTTCGCATCCTTTGCGACTTCACTGTGCCTGTTGAAGGCAACACGAACGCATATATATATATATATATATATATATATATATATATATATATATATATATATATATATATATATATATATATATATGTATGTATATACAGGGGAAGTTATATATACATATATATATATATATATATATATATATATATATATATATATATATCTATATATATATATATATGTATATATAACTTCCCCTGTACATTCCTTGGCATTACTGTCTGTTAGATCTCGTTATTATTGTGTTAAAACACGGAAAAACGAGCCCTTAGGTATGCACTCTTTCCCTTATTTCATTGAACGAGGGTCTCGTACTGGCAGACTTGGTGTGTTTAGGTTGTATACAAGGGACCATTAATCAGCTGCCCGCTCATAATAAGTTCACGTGCTACGTGACACCAAACATGCGCATAAGAGAGTGTTTTCACACTCGTCGTTTGGCTTATAGATGGCGCTGACTGTCACTCCTACTTCTAAATTCACATATAAGCCCAAAAAAAAGTGGATGGAGGGAAGGCCGCTGTGGTAGCTCAGTGGTTAGAGCATCGAACGCGTTATTCAAAGGTCGTAGGCTTGATTCCTGCTCACGGCTGGTTATTTTATCATCCACTTTTCTTTCTTCTTATTTACATTCCATTGGTTCTAATACCTTCCCCTGTACTATCCTTGACATTACTGTCTGTTAGATCTCATTGAAATTGTGTTAAAGCACGGAAAAACGAGCCCTTAGGTATACACTTCTTTCCCTTATATATATATATATATATATATATATATATATATATATATATATATATATATATATATATATATATATACATATATATTGTTGTTATATTTGTATATATATGTATATATACTTTTTTCACGCACTTTCGTGCGTCGGTGTTTGTTTTTTACTGTGGGTCTACTAGGTCGCTTCTCGTCGTGGAAATCGCCTTTGAGGATATTGTATGAGGCAGGGCCTTTGCCGCCTTCCAGGAGATCGTAATTTGTACAACATTTGTAATGCGTCTGATGTTCGAAAGTACTGATGATTTTTTCTCTTTGTTAGCGTGTCACATTGAATTGACATTATCACCAGGATCAAGATTTGGAGATAGATTTTTGTTTGACATTACCACGTCGCATATATGCGTGACGTAATGTTCATGTTGCAAAATGTTGCACCTTGAAAATAAATTGTGGAGGACTAAAGCTTCAGACAGGGACAAGCGCTTTATACTGTCAACTAAATTGATACATTATGCAGGAGGGTGTCAACTAAATTCACTTATTACTAAGAGTTGTTCCTCCCGTATTCTTACATTGTAACCCCTTATTCTGGTATTAGGCGGCAGGGCATGGTAATATTTAGAAAAAACGAATCTCCATCCTGTATGAAACTGTTATGCTGTTATTTATGTAACCGTATAAAATCACTACAAATAGACAGAAAGAAACGGGATAGCGACACCATGCTTAAAAGAGACACCATACCCACTAGCTTGATGGTCATAGACAAAATAAATAGAGAGGAGACAAGAAAAAAAAACAGAGTGGGGCAGACAAGAAAAAATAAAGAAAGAGAGTGGGGCACACCGCAACAAGCGCAAAATACCAGCATTGCAGACAAGTAACTTTACTGCAGTGATTAATGAGAATTCAGCTGAACCTTGAGAGACCACCGCCTGCAATTAGTTCACGGCCATTGGGAAGCCAAAATTTGTCGTGTGCTGTTTGAGAAGCCGCTGGAATTCGCTTATCAGCACCTACCGGCAAGTGTGAGAAGTTGGGCATCCTATTAGTGAGCGTCAACGCATTTCACTGCAGTCTTTTCAAGGTAGTGTTCAAAAACCGGTTGCAAAGACCTTGTCTGAAGTCCGTGTAGGCGAATGTGATGTGCAACGCTAACACATCTGATGCGTACTTCCACGCACTGATTGATTGATTGATAAGTGGGGTTTAACGTCCCAAAACCACCATATGATTATGAGAGACTGCGTAGTGGAGGACTCCGGAAATTTCGACCACCTGGGGTTCTTTAACATGCACCCAAATCTGAGTACACGGGCCTACAACATTTCCGCCTCCATCGGAAAGGCAGCCGCCGCAGCCGGGATTCGATCCCGCGACCTACGGGTCAGAAGCCGAGTACCTTAGCCACTAGACCACAGCGGCGGGGCGTACTTCCACGCAATATATACTTGTTATAACGTGCGCGGTTTATTCGAATGACACAAACGCGTCAAAGAAAGATTTGAATATATCTGAACAGCGGCTAACAAGAACGGCCTGAACCCGCGAATCCTATCTTTCGACAAGATCAATAATACAAAATGGCTTGTCTGAGCCAGGCTTCTAACGAAGTCAAGTCAACGTCGTCGAAACGTCTGGCTCGACAAGTTGATTTTTTTATTGCTAGGCCGCTTAGTTGATAAATACACACTTGATATGTGTTCTTAAAAATTGACAACCAAAATTTTTCAGTTTAACACTTACCTTTGTACCATTGCCGAAGTACAATTTTCATGCAGAGGCGTCTCAGGTCGTCGTCTAATTTCATGACGTAATTGTTATACAGCTCATAGAAGCCGCAGAAACCTCGATAGACGATTCACGCGGCGTCGCACCACTGTTGATATATAATAGAATCTATATCTTTGACAATGCTGTATCATGACTTCCGGTGAGAAGACAAAGTCTGTATGTTAACGCTTCTGAATGCTTCAATCACATAACCCGCGCCCTCATATAAGCTTTCCCGTTGTGACCACGTTTTCTCTTCATTTATTTTGTGTTTCATTTTTTTTCTTTTACCATCCGCTTCTCAGCCCTTCATAAAACTAAGTGAAACACATCCGCAAACGGTTCGTCTGATATATGGTATGTTATTCGTTTTTCCCCCATTTGTAGAAAAAATTGACCTGTCCACTACCGCGATGGCGAAGAAATGTAAGTTACAAACACCATTTATTATTAATTTTTTGCTTTTTCAAAACAACCTCCGCTATCGATCTCTCTGCACAGCTTAAAACGACCACCGTTCTCTGATAATTTTTAAATAAATGGTGTAATATTACCTTTTTATGATGAATTGAAGCTTAATATTCTTCACTTGCACACCTACTTTTGTGTTAAATTTCGTGCCGCTAGTGAACAAACTGGCCACCACGGCCGCAGCTCAGCGAGGGAAAACACACAGAAACACCCGTGTAATCAGCTCTCATGCCCTTTAAAGAACCTAATTTGTTTCGGTACTGATTGGAGTCTTTTAATACTCAAGCGTGCTTTGTAATCAGAATGCAATAAACACCTCCGGTATTATGTTAATTAAGCGGTAAGCAAGCTCTTATGCAATAAATCGCAAGATCAGATAAGGCTGCAGCGGCACCTGAACCGTTTGAAACAAGCATTGTTTGTAAATTATTATCGTTCAGGGTTGCGTAGAAAAATCATTGTAACGTATGAGATAATGCTTGGACCGCAACATGATTGTGTCTGCTCGATCAGCGTGTGGGCAGTACGCGTATTTGACAGTATGCCTTTATTGACAAACTATATCACAGACGAAATAAAGCTGCAACAAAAAAACGCTACATATGCCTCGTTGGCTATTGCATAATGGTGATGTAATTCAAAATATGTTGCGTAATAATTACCATATATGCATAAATAGTTAGTACGCAGCCTCTAAGGCTGTATTTTGTGTTTAAAGGGTTGCATATATACATCTTACTAACGTAGTCTGCATTGTGCGTCTGTTTGTGTAGAATCTGTACGAGTTATATTTGTAAAAATATAAGGAGGGTAACGGAAGCCTATATTATACAATTACTTACCAATCATTACTGCTTTGCATGTAGTTTAATAGGGCTGCACGATTCGATAACGTCCGTCACAACAACAACAACAACTATAAAAATATGATTTGTGGGGTTTAACGTCCCAAAACCACCATTTTATTATGAGAGACGCTGTAGTGGAGGGCTCCGGAAATTTTGACCACCTGGGGTTCTTTAACGTGAACCCAAATCTGAGTACACGGGCCAACAGCATTTCCGCCTCCATCGAAAATGCAGCCGCTGCCGCCGGGAATCGAACCCGCGACAGGCGGGACAGCAGCCGAGTACCTTAGCCACTAGACCACCGCGACGGGGCGATAATAATAATAATAATAATAATAATAATATAATAATAATAATAATAATAATAATATAATAATATATAATAATAATAATATTAATAATAGCTGTGTGATTATTAGGTTAGAAACTCGGTAAAACTGCTAATGATCAGCAGAAGAGCTGCTAAAAAGATTTTTGAATGGCCGTGGTTAGTAAATACTAAAAAGGCAAAAAATATATAAATCGTTTATCTAGAAAAAAAGGACGGATAAGGTATATTCGTAAACTTGGTTTGGTACTGCACCTAAGCAAAAACATTGCCATCTGCTTTTTTCATTTCACTTTAAGTATCGCATCAAGTTGTTGGCTATGTTTCACCTTCTGTGATACGAAACAGTTTTCACTGTTACCATCTGTTTCAGTGACGAACGTTTCTGTTTAAGGCGCCGCGGTTACCTCGCGATCTCGTTTCTCCCAACAACGTCCCCTGAAAATCTGCGACGTATTTGCGCAGCTACCGTCGCAGAATTTAACGGACGTGCTCCTATAGCCTCGTTCTTTGAAATCCCGTCAACATTTTCTGAAAATTCTCTAAAAGGCGTTGGGAAAGAAACAGAAAGAAAAGCAGAGTGATTTACCAGGTTGTATCTTGTTTGCTATCCTGCGTGCACTTGAATAAATAAATAAATAAAGAAAAAAAGAAAAGAAAGGAAGAAAGAAAGAAAGAAGGAAGGAAAGAAAGAAAGAACGTACAACTACAGAAAAGTGGTTATGAGGAGATCACACACAGAAAGGCTGGCGTGCGAAACGCTCGGTTCATTTTGTGGTTCAGTTTTTTGCGTTTGTGTACTGTGCGTGATTCTTTGTCTTACCACGGAGTCGTGGATTGTAGTTGACGCGCGCATACATACACACAACAGAGTTCATAGCGTATGCAAAATCTATCTCAAAGGCCACTCTTCCCGGCAAAGTACAATGGTCAGCTGTGACTTCTTTTCTGCGCTAATGAAGTGGTCGGCTTCATCTTGGCTTCTTTGAACGCTCGATCCCCCGCTGTATAGCCTGCTTAAAGCTGCACATTGAGTGTTTTTCATCTTCATTGACGAGATAGTAAGTCAAAATGTGTAACCGATACTTCTTACACCATGTAATTGACGCTGGGGCCTAAGCCATACTATAGGAACAGACGTGCAGACACGAGAGACCACTGGATGCTGCGCCACCTGTAGCGTCTTATAATCAGGTGTCGGTTCATTGCTAGAACAGCCGTTAGGGGACGCAGCCCAATGTTGACGGACATATACGTAATGTCCGCTACGAAGTTGCAGCTTTAACACTTGCTTGCACTATGATCTTGGCAGGAAGCTGTTCCGAATGTTTCCTCTCGAATTTGGACATGTAGTGCACAGTTCTTTCCGGAAACGATGAATGTCTGTCCAATGGTTTCTCGCCAGCGTCGCTTTCATAATGAGTTGCAATGCGCTCAGTCGCTGTTGGGCGAACCTCCGTCTCACTCCGAGAGGTTGTAATTGCACCGGATCTCTCAGTTCAACACGTGTCTGAAGCACTCTCAGTCGGGACGTATACGCACGTGACGCTTTCGTCCGACATGGCGAAAGCGGGCAAACTAACAATGACACGCGGACGATGGAGCGGACCTCGCTATGTGTAATTGCACACCTCTGTATGAAAGTCGGGGCCTGGCCGCGCGCTTACGGTCACAGCCACCTGATCTCGCTGGAAGTAAATAGATGCATGGCTGACCTTGGACGGACTAGGAGC
This sequence comes from Rhipicephalus annulatus, assembly GCA_013436015.1. NCBI lineage: Eukaryota > Metazoa > Arthropoda > Arachnida > Ixodida > Ixodidae > Rhipicephalus > Rhipicephalus annulatus. Next base: position 417,174 of record WOVY01010442.1, read on the forward strand.
GCCCTTGCACAAGGAAGCTCTTGTCTCCTTTCGTGCACGCCACACTAGCGGCGAAATACAGAAGAGAAAAGGGTGGCCGGGATAAAACACGCACTAGAAAAAGTTGCAGTACAAAAAAGAGCCACAGACAAAAAAAAAGAGAACGCCAGCGAAGGCGGAAGGCTCTCTTGCAAAGCTGTCTTGCCATAAGCGGAGTACACATGCCCGACTTCTGTACGCTGTGTTTCCTGCTTCGGTTCATTTGAATGCGGCTTGGCACGCACGTGACACGACCCGCTGCGTCCGTACGTGGCTCGCATGACCGAAGCCGTGGATCGGCCAGCTGTGCACCGTGACGCCGGCATATTTCGAATGATCGGGACGTCGATGTTGGTATTAGGCACGTCACGTATTAAGTGTGGCTGCCAGTTTCCGTTGATTTGCCTTTCTCTTTCTCGCGCAGCATCTGCGTAACCTATCTGTCATTTTGCCGCCGGCTATAGCATGGTGCCAGACTTACGCAGTCAAGCGCAATAAGGTGATTAGATTATACCCGTGAGGATCCTCAGGAATGCTACTAGGCGTCTAGCTTTACCTTCGATTACCACTCGCATTCACAATATGCTGATTTCTCTTTGACGTAGTGCACTAAAGAACTTCTAATCAGACATTTTTGTTCGCCCATATATTCTCGCACTCTGCGTGGCATGTGATTATTTTATGATACCTTTGAAGTGACGTTTCAAGCATTAGAAGCTTGGATATCGCTTAAGCTTCGCTTTCAAGAGGAGCACAACGCGTTAGCGTAATTGGACCCTGTTCTCGTCATGTTCTCAAATACTAGCCCAGTTACGCCTCTCGGTAGACACCCAAACCTTGTTACAAGAGAAAGAAAGTCTGTGCGCGTGCAAACTGGCTGTTTCAAACTGTCCCAGTGTGCCTTCTCAAGTAAGTACCTATATTCGTGAAGTTCTACCAAGACATCATTCTTTCTTTTGATATGTGAGGTTTAACGTCCCAAAACCACCATATGAATATGAGAGACGCCGTAGTGGAGGGCTTCGGAAATTTCGACCACCTGGGGTTCTTTAACGTGCACCCAAATGTGAGCACACGGGCCTACAACATTTCCGCCTCCATCAGAAACGCAGCCGCCACAGCCGGGCTTTGATCCCGCGACCTGCGGGCCAGCAGCCGAGTGCCTTAGCCACTAGACCACCGCGGCGAGGCATTCTTTCTTTTGGGAGTTTGCGAGACACCCACGATTCGTACGTGAAGGCAACACATGCACCTGCGCAGACGAACACGTTGTTGATGGTCTCTTTGGTAACTATAATTAATTACGCTTGGGTGCTTTGTAATAGGCGGGCCTTTAAACGCACCAGTCGTTGCGTAATTCGAATGCTTTCACACCTAGGGTGATTCTATGGCTCTACCACATGACGTTGCGTGTTTTAATGGCACTCTTAGCCTTAACTACGTAACATCCGCATGGTGTTTTTTTTTTCGACCTTGCCTTGATGGGAGCACACGCACACTTGCCCCACCGAAAACCTTGGTTCGATTCCCACACGAGCCAAAAATAATAATACTGATTTTTTATCCTCTTCTTTGAACTTTCGTTCAGAACGATCGACGCAGCTGGTGAAATTAGTGAAAAATGAGCTTTTTCTAGCGTTTTCATCTCGTAAATATAAGACAAAATCAGAATGGGTCAGGGAACAAACAAATACCCAACATTCTGTTGAAATTAAACGAAAGAAATAAACCTCGATTGGCCACCGCACAGCAATCAGTGCAAAACTGTAGCGATGGAATGGTTACCAACGAACATGAGGAACGCATGCGAGGACGGCAACGAAATAGATGGAGGGAGTATGAGGTTTAATGAAACAGAGCAGTGGGTGTATTTCTGCGGAGTGAGGCCCCTATTCAAGAATCCCGCTGGCCACAGCGGCCTGCCGGGCTTGACCTGGGTTCGCCGGCTGTCTTCTCAAGCACCATATTGACAAATTTCGTCTCCCACAACTACTTCGTTCGCATTTGTCGTGTATTGCCATAGCCGATCGAGATTGGTCTCTCAGAACGATATCCAATTTTCCAGTCACGTGGGAGCCGTTTCCACTTTGTGTCTGCGAACATCTCAGTGCTGTTCGTACAGCTCATTCGGGGCCAGGAACACAACTTTGCCTGGATCAGGATTGCGCATTTCCGGATAAATAGTCGCTACAGCCGTTCAAGCGGCCATAATGGCGGTAACTTATTTGAAGATTTCAGTTTGAGGCAGTGACGCTATCATAGGCACAATGCCTTTCGGAGTGTTCCTCTTTTCTTTTCCTCCATGAGAACACGTAAAAAACACAAAAAACATGTCTGTCGGGCATTATGTTGTGGGCGAAGCGTCCCAACACGTCGCTAGCAGCGTCCAACAACCGGGTGTTACAAAAAAAATATTGTGTATATCAAAGAATATGCAAACACGCAATGCTTTCTGGTTAAATTGGACCTTGTATCTCTAATGCAGTCTTTACCAGACGACATGAACTCACAGAACCACAGCATATTGCCAATTGTCTGTCGACGAATGCACTGAGTGTATAACTCATACACGCGCCTGAATTTTTACGTATGTATTACGACTACACACATGCACCTCTCTCCCGCCACCATATGTGTGTAAATGTCCGGTATGTGCCACATATCGGCTTATGAGCTGGGCACCACTGTGATAAGACGACACATTGAGGTCGAGAACACTTTGATTGGCTGACACTGTGTCGTCCAATCAAAGATCGCACCAACTGGTCCGGCATTGTTTGACAGCAAACGTCATCGAAGAGTGGTGAGAAAAGTTGTGCGCTCCAGTTCCGAGTTCATACTTTGTGTCTTTTCTATTTCTATTGTGAAAAGGCTGTAGGCCCGTGGGCTCATATTTGGGTGTACGTTCAAGAACCCCACGTGGTCAAAAATTTCCAGAGCCCTCGACTACGGCATCTCTCATAATCATATGGTGGTTTCGGGACGTTAAAAACCACAAATCTATCAATTATATTTCTATTCTGTCACCGCTACTAGCACTCCATTATTTCTCGAACGTATGCTGAAGCCGCGAGGACGCCTCATCTCGCACTGAAATTCACAGATTTCTCACTACTCGGGAGAACGTTATCTTTTATTAAATCTCTCCATTTCGAAGAATTGTAGTCATCAGCTCACTACTATAATATTTACAATCGTCTGTCTGCAAGCAATGTCTGTCATGGAGGACCTAACAAAAACGAAACAATTTCCCACTGCAACAAGACGCGTGCGCATTGACCATGGATAATGTTATACCGAAAAATTGTGTGTTTTTTCTTGTTAATAGCCTGAACATGCTCCATTCCAAAACGAATATCTAACGGCTTCGCATCAATCACTGCAGCACTACGTGGTTAATGATAGCATCTATCCGCAAGAACAATTTTGTTTTGCACAATCGGCTTGACAGCGCTCGTTGTCAATACCTTTCTGTAAGCACACGACATCGCTACGCCAACCTTAGTTCACTGTGGAGCCATTATTTTCAACGCCCAGTTTCACGTTGCCGCTATTGTTGACCAACGAGCGATCCTGCGATGAAAAACGGGCTGACATGTAATGGGACCTGCTGGCCTTCTGACCAGTCTTCGCTCCGCAAGTTACGCTGAAATAAACCCTTGTGCACTTCTGCGCATTAAACATCGACAAATCTCATCCCAGAACGCCCCTCTCATCGGGGGCTTCATAAACAGACTGGTGTGGTGACTGGCGGCATAGCTGACGAGAGAGCGGTGCTCTTTGGATCCTAAAACAAGTAGCCGACCGGCGGGCTGCCTATGACCGCCAGGCATTGTCTTCCTAGCTGGAGGGTGAGACGTCGTGTCGCCACGACGCCGTAAGCCGTTCGAGAGAGGACAACAAATACAGCATCTTCCTTGGAAGAGACCCCGACGGCAGCCACGAATCGCCCCGCTAATTAAGCGAGCAGTTGGGCGGACCATTTGAAGTATGCTGTCATGAGCTTCGGACCCCTCGACCAGCAGCACACACACGACGAAAAAGAGCCCCACTGGCACCACCTTGGACTGCAGAGTCACGCCTCAATACTGGACGTTCACGTGGGCCGTGCATGCTCGTCCCCCTCGCCAGTTAAGTGTGATCTGTGATTGGACAGTACCATCTGCACGTATTCCCTGATCTAGGGATCTGCGAAGCACATACCCTTTATAATGAGCCATCCGGCTCATTCGAAGGAGCGCCATGTAGAGGAACGCGAGATTCGGGAGCCCTCCATGTAAGAAAAAGCTCGTCATGTACGAGATCTCACCATGTACATAATGTAAATAAACCCTCTTCAAGTCTCTCTTCCTCCTGCCCCGACCACTTCATCCCGGACCTCCAGTGCCTGCAAGCCCCAGGTCGTAACACTTGGCGTACTAGCCAGATAAAATGCTGTGACGTGATGCTACAACCATATGGGGTAGAAACGTGGACGAGTTGAAAGCATCGCACACGTAATCTTTTCGTCCAATTTTCTTTTTTCACAATAACATTACAACTACTACCAATAACATAACCTGCACTTTCCTTGGCATCATTTTCTGTTGTATGTCTATTGGGCGCGAGGACATACAGTGGCACCACCATGCAGAGGCGTTCCTGTGAGGTACGTGGTTAGATTGTTCCGCCGCCTCATGCGCGCAGGCCGCAGGCGCTTTCGCGTCTTCCTTTTTTATTGTTATTCTCGTACTTCAATCAACGAAATCAATAAAACGATGTTGCAGCTTCTTCCCTGACTGTGCGAAGTGCTAAATAACTGCCCCAGAAAAGTGTTGCGCTTCTCACAATGCCTGACTGCCGGTGTCATGTGCTAAGACTGCAAAATGATAAAACCACGGTAGCCGAGCGCGCTGCCTCTGTAAAAGGTGACGACTCCTTCCATGTTGAGTTGATTGATTTGTTTGATTGATAGGTATGTGGGGTTTAACGTCCAAAAACCACCACAGGATTCTGAGAGACACCGTAGTGGAGGGCTCCAGAAATTTTGACCATCTGGGGTTCTTTAACGTGCACCCATGAGCACACGGCCTACAACATCTTCCCCTCCAACGGAAATGCAGCCACCGCAGCCGGGATTCGATCCCGCGACCTGCGCGTCAGCAGCTGAGTACCTTAGCCACTAGACCACCTAGGCGGGGACTGCTTATACCGTCAATAAACGTTTTAGCTCTTCTATGTCCTTTCTTCATGTTTAAAGCATAGTGCCTGAAATAACGTGTTTAGAAAACTTATAGGCACCAGCTCACCAAAAAACAAGTTATTTTACAGATACCGTCATGGATTTTAACGCGCTTAGAACGAAATGGGCTAACCGTGCTTTTACACTTGTCTTTCGGCATGTATGAGCAGCCCATGCGTAGTTTCTTTAATAAATCTTTTTCGTGGCTTAACATTGGTTTCTGAAGTAATAGAGTACTGGATGATTAACTATAGGAGTAAATAAAGAATGCGCCTACAGATTCGTGGTAAGGTTTCGAGGAGAAAATAAATTTTCTTTGTCATAACTACAGTTTTAGCAAGGTTAAGAATTAACGGCAGTCCCGTTCACAAGTGTATTTTGTGTAGATGTACTTTAGTTATTTTATATTTCTTAGGGTAAATGCTGCTGAGAATAAATAGGCACATTTTGCTGCAAGGATAGCGCAATGGGCTTGAGGACGCTGCGCGGCGTACCAAAAGCATGTCGCTCGTAAGTCTCAAAAAGGACAAATACACCTATGAATATGTAGACAATCAGCGGTGGCATTCTTGGCCATAATTAAGGTGTTTAATGTTTCTGTTATTTTAATGTCATTTATTACATGCAATACGTGCGATACACGCAACGTCACTTAATACATTTATGTAGTTGTGTTGTTTGTTCAGCCGCCTATACGTGAGGATTATTCCACGTGACGTATAATTTATCTGTTCGCTAGAGACATTATTAGGGACATAATTTTTGCATTTTGATATTTTATTGGGCCACGTATAAGAGATGTTGTTAAGTTACTGCGAGAGCTTGTTGTTGGACGTGTTTTTTTAATCGTCCTCATATTACTGTGAAAACGTTGTTAGGCATACGTTGTTAAACTCTGTGTGCTGTGCGCTCTACGAAATCAGCGCAAAAAAAAACGGATCACGAGAATTGGACACAGTATATACACTGTCCTATTTGCGCTGATTTTGTACAAGATACAGCAAATCCAACTCGCCCGCCTCTCTACCTAGCTGTACGCTCGAACCCTTCAAGATGTAAGTGGTAACCGGAGCCTTATTTGTGCGCCAACATCTTGTTATATCATATCATTTTATGAATAGTCTGATTTGTTTCTTTTTTTTGTTATGCTTCTTTTTTCTGAGATCACTAAACTATGGTATTATAAAGTCGCTTCAATTCCAGTTCAGTTTGTAGCTGTGATCTCCATATTATACATTGATGAGTTATTCATTTATTTTTGCTCTTTTTTATATTTACTTATGTATCCAATCAATATTGCGGATGAAATTTTGTCAGGTGCTTTACAACGTCTGTGCTGCTTTTTTCATTCCCAAACTCCTTTTTCTTCTCGTGTCTGCCCGTCCCCCTGCTCACGGGACGTCTGTTTTCCAATTAACCTTCCCTCAGTCCTTCCTCTCATTCAAGCTCTCTGTTCTATCTATAGTGGGTTGCTCCGAATGAATGGTCGTAGAAAAGTTATCAACATTCACATAAATGCAACCCTAGACGATACAACGTTGAAGCGGTCCCGAGGTCACATTTCACAGACGGAACCTTCAATGCTGAAAAAAAACGTTATAGGCAACATTCAAAGGTAGAAAAAATCCGCATGTCAGCAGTCGACAAAGTTTTGCCAGGCATTTTGGTAGTTGGCTTAAGTACCATCATAAGAGATATATAAATAGATATGGTAACGAGATGATACATGGGGAAATTTTGAATAAAAATAATTTTAACAATCTACTAAAAACGTGAATAAGCATTTCGTTAAGTTCATTCGTGAAAAGTACGTAGTGGTAAAATTGAAAAAGTGCGTTTTTTTGCATAATTGCTAGGTATGCACTGTTTAAAACATAATTGCAAAAAAACTTCGGCTACTTTGCTTCCGTCTCTATCTGCTGGTTTGTTCCGAGTCAGACAAATGAAAGTTTGTTTCCCGTTGTGTTTGCGCACCCAGTGCTGGACTCCATCGGGCGTCCCCCGTCTGGCATCCTGGACGTGACCATGTCGGACTATGGCGACTACGACCAGTGCCTCGAGGTGGTGTCGCTGACGCGCTCCGGTGACGAGGACTTCCGCGGACAGCACTGCAACATCCAGGTCGAGCACCCGCACATACCCGCCCTCACGAAGCACGCCATCGCACGCCTGCCGCAGATACTCAAGGAGGACTCGGTGAGTGCTGCCCCAATATCGTGAACGTGTAATCTTACACTTAGTTGTCCTTTAAGAAGGACATTAAAGAGGGACACTGACTTGGATTACATTGACACACTGTACTCCAAGAACTCTATTGTCGTACGTTTCCCTATCACCCGTTAATTATTAGCGGAGAAAATGAAGATTTCATTTTAAAAGTTCACGCCTAAATTTCCGTGCGTGACGTAAGAAATTTCAAAATGTATTTTCGGCATTTTCGTGGCATAGACTCGATGAAGTTGTCTAAAATTTCGTATGCTGACTATTGCACCACCAGATTACAATGCACTTCGTTTTTATCGATTGGAAGCTACTTAGGACCCTGTAGATACCTTCGAAATTCTTACCTCGTGGTTTTTGGGGCGGGAAATTCAAGTTGGCGTCACAACCCGCACTTTATTTTCGCGCGTTTTCTCGCTTCAAGGGCCACTCGCCAGGCCCCATATCGAATTTTAGTTAGACAGTGGAAGTTGTTGGGTGTCCGATGAGGAACATTCGCCGCAAAAATTTTTCGAATTGGTTCATTGCAAGCGGAGAAAACAGGTTTTTTGAAGCGGCGCGAAACAAGGATGAGAAGAGGCGGGCTCGAAACCTTTGCCGCTCCTCCGCGTAACCTTTGCAAGCCAAATCTCTTTCCCACTCTGTCAGGAACCCAACTAAGAGGTTACGTGCGCATGACGTGCCCAAACAAGCCTAACCCCGAACGTGCGATGGTGTTCCTGTGTTGACCAGTGTTATTTTGTGGTTTTCTGCCTGTTTTCTGCGGGACGGTTTTGGAAACGTTGGCTTAGACGCGGTAGAATAAATGGGCACAATGAGTGCGCAAACGCGTAGGAGCGTTCAATTTCCTTCCACGGCTGTCGTCTGCTCGATGCACTGACCGTGGGAAAACGAACGCTTGCGAAACGCTCCCACATTATCCCCGCATCGCGTTGCATTTCACGGGGAAAGAATGAAAGGAAAACGCGCACAATTTTTCATTGCGTCTCATTACTTATTTCAAGTTTTAATAATCTCTTAAAGCAGCAAATGCATAAACTACGCATGTTGTGTAAAACCATTTTTGCCATGTCACGTGGTATACTGCTCACAACGTCAGAGCAGAGTCGTCTACGTAGAGGACCAACTTCACTGCACTGCCGTGTACGTAGGCCCATCCATACGCCCACATCATGCCCTCATTCTCGGGCGCGTGCTGGCAGAGGGGAGGGGGAGCAGTGTTCATCTTGAAGCTTGACCCATTTCCGCGGCGCGTAGCGTTGGGAATTTCGGCAGACGTGATCATGAACGCCTCCTCTACGCATTGCGCTTGTCAGCTCAAAATTGTCAAACCTGGTGAGTGGCCCTTTAAGCGAGAGTGCTGTTTTTGGGATAGTGAAATTGTACTTTATTAATGCATGAAAAATGTTTTTCCTCTTTAGTCTCCCTTCAAAGCGAGGCTGTATATATCCAGATCCCGGCGGACCACGTCCGTGGGCAGCAGACGCATAGAGCAATACTTTTCGGCAAACCGATTCACTCGGCTAATCCGACAATGCAGTGTCGAAAATAATGTACGTGGCCTAAACGTGGCCTAAACGTTAACACAATGGTTTGTGATCTCGACGACATGGCACATTGACGTGATGTATGCCTCAAAGATAAGACCACTTGCATAACAAGCGAACGATGTACAAATTTGTACTTTCAAAACAACCAAGTTTCTTCTCCACTGCAGCATGCTTTCTCAAAGTGGTTTCCTCAAGCCCCTCCCTGGTTTCGCGAGACACTGATAAATTTTCCCTGGTTCCACGCTTGTCAAGTCACCCAAATGGTGAACCCGAGTGTGATCGGCCTGAAGAACCTCCGTTTTTTCACGTCTGATTGCCAATACGTATGTCTCGGTGCATAGGAGAAACGCGTGAGCTGCACAATAAATCCCACCAGCAGCTTGAAAACGAACACTCTTAAAACGGGTGGCGTGGTTAAGCTATTGCGCTTGCCTTATATTATCACCATGCGCCCATCTCCTGCTTGAAAGTAGGTGCCCAGGATAAAGTAGTGGACATTCTGCAGCCTTTTCAACAAAGTCTGCTTGTGAGCAGGTTTTTTGACGCAAGCATATCTAAAAAATAGGCACAGGCATCGGCTGAATCCAGCAGCCGACATGCGGCTGGCCCCTGAGTCTCGCATAAATTTTTTGGTCAACGAAAGTAGTTCCGTTGCATGTCAGTGAAAAAAAAGTTTTGTTATACCCTTGCTTTGGAGTTGAATTGCATGAGAGTGTAGCGTGAACCGATATAAAATGCTTCCATGAAAGCGATGGGGTTGGAAGGGGGGGTCTTGGTCTTTAATGGAGCTGAGCGGGGTTTTTCGGGAGCAACAAGCTTCATATACCCTGCATTGCAGGAGTTTATTTTGAGAACTCTGTTGAGATGATAAGCGTCATGCACACGAAAAAAGCCGGAATCTTTGTCGATAGCTTGTTATTCGCTCGACGTAGTCAATAATCACTATAAATAAATTCGCTATACCAATATCCACTACACTAAATCTTCTTATCAGCTTCGCTGCCTTACAACTTCGCAACGGTGAAAAGGCTATGGCGTGTTTCTTTTTCTTGTTTTTTATGCCTCTTACTACGACTTACAAAGCACTGCCACACGTCAAGTCGGACGAAGATGCGCAGCCGCACGCAGTGCTGGGTTTTTTTCAACGCCACGAGACAGCAGTCGCCTTCGCGCATTTGTAGTCGATGGAGCAGACTACTGACTTTACGCAATCGAACAGCAGCGAGGCAGGCCTCGCTGAGGTAAGAAAGTTAAAAGAAAAAGCAGACAGCTTGCCTTCGAACATCCGCGGCTGCACCGTAATTAGAGAGCCAACGTTTTTTCGCTAATGGAAATTTTGGGGCAGAAGAAAAATAACGTGACGCTTTACTCATGCTATAATAATTTCTGCTATCAATTAATGCGAGGAGGACAACTTCAGAGCTTTCTTCTTTCTTTTTTGGCTCGACGCAACCTTAATGAGAACCAGCCGACAAACAAGTTACGGGAAGTATAAGGGATATTATTTGTACAGTTGTTACGACATAACTGTGCAGAAAGTGGCGTGGACGAAAAAAAAACAACCTTCCGCCAGCAGGCATCTGACCTGGAACATTAAAATGGCGCTTCCGGTGATATACCAGATCAGCTACGGGGTCGGTCGAAATTCCGTTCACTTGTTCGGGCATATCTGTGAGCGGCGCTACCTAACACTCTTAGGTTTGCGAGTGCAAGGCGTTAGCCACTCAGCCACGAAGGAGCACCAACACTCTTAGGTTTATTAGCAGAGCTATTCTCAGTAAAGCAGACGAGAAGATGTTCGTCACCATGGCTCATTTGGTAGAGTATCGATCCAACGAGTTATTAGTTGAATGAATGAAGGAATGAACGACTAAATCGAGCTGTCTTTCCTCCACAACGCCCTTGCATAAAACTAGAGAAGACGTCAGGTGATGTTAACAGCGTGCATGCGTCAGGGAAGACAATCTGCACTCACTGGAATGCTGAAGTCATTCCTTGTTTACATTCTGTTGCTGATAAGCTGAATAAAATGTACGTTGAATTTGCGGCTTAATTTCTTTTACTGCTTGACATGACCTGCAATAATATAATCGATCACTCAGAGAAGCTCTGAAATGAGTTACTGCTTCTCGTTACCTCCGGCATAAAACCCAGTTCGAAACAGATATTCGCGAAAGCATGTGCGCTCATCTAATCAGTTCACCAGGCAAAAATTTCTTCATTATGGTATTCAGCGGGGGCTGGGGCGTCGCCGTATGCTATTGACCGGAAATCGCAACACAATAAGTTGTGCAACAATCTCGCAGTCACAACTTCTACGGGTGATTCGCCGATCGGCCGCATTTCTTGGCAGTTGTTATTTTACGTAAGTAATCCGACGAGCTGACGGGTATAACATCATTATTACTAGCTAAAGCGAGATAAAAACCAATGCAGGCCTAAGAAAAGACCTGACAGATAATGCCGAGCGCTCCTGTCTACTGTTTATTTCCATTCACACCCGTCCGAGATATTATGCGAATCGACTCACATATGCCATACCCCCTTCGCATTACTTCTAACCGAAACCCTAAGCTAGAAGGCTGGGAGGCGGCCCTGCTCGGCTGCTCAGACTTTCAGGTCAAGCAGGCCTTAGTCCAGAGAGCCAGGATGGTGGCTTTAACCTATGGAGTCCGAGAATAGAGATTTTACCTAGTCTGTAGGAACCTCTAAAGGAGCCCTACACCTCTTTTTTGTAAATAAATGATTTTCACCACCCCAACCACCACCATGCAAGCGTAAAAAATATAGAATTACAAAGACGGCTTAAACTGAAACAAAACTTATATGTTAATCTTCAGTGTTCATTTCAGTACTTTACAAAAAAAATAGACTTCGCTGATGCAGTTATGTGAATTCTTGTGTATCAAGGCCATCTAAAGGAAGCGCACACTAAAGGTTTAGAAAAAAACCGATGAAAAACATGCACAATTTGTTGCCCACACCACAGCGTGTGGCTGGGTGGTACGCTTTCGTAAGACCATAATTTGAGGCCAGTCATCAAAAACACGGCTCAGGTGGCCACGGAACTTTTATTCGCCGGAAAGAATTCGCAATATTTCCTTGCTTCATTCAAAGCTATAGCCTCGCCGTCCTCCACTCCATTTTTGTTGGCGCTCTGAATGTTGAGTCAGCCTCAAAAGGTCACAGACCGCGAAACAAAAGAAAAAGATAATTTTCACTCTTTCGGCAGGCAGCCTTAAATTTGGATTTCCTCGCTGCTCTAATGAGCGCTCACATCGTGTACTGCACAGCTGCTACCGAATACACTCGTAAACTTCCAACTTCCAGGAAGCTCAAAATACTCTCAGAGCCAGTGGTCTCTAAAATTCTGACGTCGACTATGTACAAGTTACGCCAACTTAACATTGTGTCATTGTCCTTCAATACTTTTGAAGATATTAAGGGAGTATCACAACAGTAATTGCTCGAGTTGCTTGCACTACGTCGCAATAATATTGATCGGGAGACCTACAATTATCTCCGCAAACCTGCAGCATTCTCTTTACAAAAAGGAGGCCGAAATGACCCTGTTTTACCCACTTACAGTGTTATTTTTTATTAAACAATTTACCCCACCCATATTACCGTTAAAAGGGCCCCTGAAACAGCCGAGGCTCACGATGCTTTTTGTTTGTTGTCGTTTTTTTTTATTCTGCACACATAAGATCAGACTGAATGCAACGCATGAAACATCCTGATACCCGATCAGTCGTGCGAAACAATGCTGCGCTATTTTTCCCCGCTTTCGTCTTCGCCAAATCTGTGGACATGTCTGCTCAACCACTGATACTAAACACTTTTAATGGCTATTTCCATATTTAATGAAGCGACAATGCGGGCACTGACGCAACAATGACGATCAAAGATCACGAAGGGACTGATACACGCTTTTCTCGGAGAGTCTCCCTGCGACTGTTGGGAATAGAAATGACATTATACACTCCTAAATGTATTAAACAACATTGTGAATTACCTTTATGGAATGTCCGAAGTTTGTAATAATATTGTATTGCACATTGTAGATGACAAAAACTAGCGACATTACTTACTGTACATTTTGACAAGTAATGAAAGTGCTCTGAAATTGTTTTGGAAAAGTAATGAACTTAATGCAAGAAATGTTATTCAAGCAACGTTATTAAAGTCATCAGAGTTCGAATGCTAAGTGGACTTTTATGCGTGCCTACCTCTAGCCCATGCTTGGAGTTTGGTACATTTAACTAACCTGTTTACATTTGGCTTTTTTTTGCCATTTTTGATGTCATATAATAAAATCAGGCGCGTTACATTTAGTCCAAAATAATTGCGAAAGTAGTATATTCTGGCGTGTAATAACTTGCTGAATTACAAAACTGTCAGTCCAGAAAATTATTTCACGTTATTTTACTTATTACAGCAAAAATAATTTAATTGCCGTAGTTTCAACACTGCCAAGTTTGGCTGTTACAAAAACACTTCTGTTGTGGCAGTGCTCATGAGGATTTTAGGGTGATTTAATTGAATTGAATGCATCACCGTTTTTATCATTGTTTACGAGTCCTTCCGCAATATATTTAATGGGAGCTTGACGCTTGCACCAGCTCATATTACATAATCGTTTTTGTTTTCAGGGTGAAAGAGTGCCTCTCAGGCCGAGTGAAGTATGAAGTTTCGCATCTAGGGCGGTAATGATTATTAACAATTAAGCGTCTATTCTAAAGGCATATTTGGAATGATACGTATGGCACGCACTGCACGACCAATGAGTAATATGTCTTATGTCGCATGTGAATGGCTAACCCCCTTCCTCTGCCACGTCGATTGTTGCTTTTTTTTAAATTTTTATACGTATGAAGCTGAACTAACCTGTCCCCTTTTTGTCTTTAACGAGTGGATTCCGTTTTTTTAGACCATCACAACGCATTGTTTTCTGCATATTTCGGCTTATTGCAGTGCTATGATTCTCATGAATATTTTTATTAGCCCCGGACTGTCATGACCCGTCCTAATAGTTATGTTATAAAAAAGGTGGACGGGCAGTGATGCAACTGTCCATATTTCTTGATGTGCTTTCTAAACACATAACTAGTTTAAACTGCCTTTAGACTCATAACGTTGTTGCCATAATTTCGAAGTTTTACTTCACGAATTCAAACCTTCTTCAGTTACACTTGTTCATTCAACACCAACGTTTCAATCACGGGTAAATGGGCATTTCTGTCAGTAACAAACACTAGCGAGTAGTTACAATGCTATCAATAGAATCATCAATTATCATTGTAAACTAGCTTTAAATTGCATGTAGTAGTTTGCAGAATGATTCAATAATGCATTGATGGTATTCGTTGGCTGTTTCTCGATAGCGTCCTCGTTTCTACCTTAGTTTTCGTTAGATTTCCACTCGTCAACTAATGTCTACCTCACTAAAAGTTAGCGTTCTTTCGGTGTGTGTGTTTTTCTTCTGCAATTTAGTTTTACCAATAAATGTGCAATAACAAAACAATGAGAGAAGCTAGTGCTAAATCTTAAAAATGTTTTTTCCCTAAATACAGTCATCGATGTCCATTTATTCATTTCTTTTTGCTTTTATGTCTTCCAAATACTTCCTTTTATTTCCGGGTATTTTTCTTTTGCCAATGCCACGATGTGATCATAAGACCCACCGTAAAGGGGAGGACCCCCGGGTAATATAAACCACCTGGAATTCTTTAACGTGCACTTGAATCTAAGTACACGGGCGTACTTTGGCTATCCCCATCACTGCCTGGAGTTTTTTTAAGGTGCTCCTAGTACACGCTTATTCTTGCATTTCGCTCCCTTCGAAATGCGGGCGCCGTGTCCGGTAATCAAACCCGCGTCTTCAAGCCTATGACACGTTGCAGAATGCTGTATTCTCAGTGGTGATGCAGAACTAATGATAGCACGATCGATACTATCGATGGTTGAGCCACTATCGAACTATCGATGGTATGGAAAATGATCAATTGCATTATCGACGGTAATATTGATAGTATACTATCGGCTGTAACTTCAAAAGCATTGTAATTTCTGTAGCAGTTGGTATGAAAACAACTGCGTGAACTCATCTCCCCGTAAACTTGGTTCCCCATGGACGTCGTCTATGGTTGTGAGGATAACCATGGCAGGATTGGCAAGCAAACTATTTACAACAACAAAGCGGGCAGCGCCAGTAGTATTTCTTTGTTTACTTCTGATGAAACTTCGGACCTACCAGATACTTTCGCGTACAGATTGGCAAAACAAGACAAAGCAAGGAAATATAGCAGAAACCGTGAACGGGAAAGGTATATCCGTCCGAGAATTTGAAACAAAATCATCTGCCCGGGGCGCACAAAAGCGAGCAAAAAAATCATCATCGGTTGCTCATATCACGTCGCTTTGTGATTCTTCGTTTGTTGAAGCGAGGGTGCTGACGCAGAAACGACACTTTCAAGTGACCTCGCTCGCAAGCATGTGCTCGTACAGGAAAGGTGGCGATGTCCATATGGCCCGGCCCTACTGTCCTCGGTGATGAACTACTTCTTACGCAAGCAAGTTTCAAGACAAAATTTGGGCACAACCTCGAAGCAAAAGGCCAGTTGGTGCTACAGCTGAACCAACTCGACAGCAGTTATGACGGGAAGCCAAATTCTGTGGTTCCTTGAGAGGCAACAACTGGAACTACCACAAACGCAGAACTAATGTTTTGCCAGTACTTGAAGTTTACTGCATAGGTAAGGAAGAACAATCCTTTCAAAATCTGGCACTCTTGGGAATGCGCAATACGCCGTTCTCAGAAGTGACGAGGAACTACATGTCACTTCTGCATCCCAGCAACGTCAGTACATGCACAACGCGTGTTCTCCTTTGCTGTGCAGATCATTTCAGAAAGAACTAGCAGGCGAAATGGAGCAAAGGTTGACATGATTGTGTTCTTTCACAAAGATGCATGGCTTAAAAATGATAAATAAATTGAACGTTTCAGTGGTAGGGGCGAGAAAGCTGGTCATGCCGCGAAACATGCAAGACCTCAAATTCATGTTGTATTTCGTGATACAAACTGATAAAAAATCACGAACATGATTTTGTTCGCAAAGAGTCAATGCTTAGTTTTCAGCATTATTTCTCAATTGTCATATTCCGGCATTTTCACCTAAGTAACTTCATTCACAAAAGTATTGCTCATAAATGAAAGGAGCCTAGTGCTGTTAATAGTAGCCTGTTAGGACCGTTGTCCGCAGTGCTCTCGGCAAATGGAATGTCGATAGAATCAATAGTTTTTATTTAAACTATCAATGCTATCGAGAGTCCATTTAATGATAGTTCCGCACCACTAATTCCCAGGCAGTTCTGGTGACGACTGTAATTGTATACAGCGTGCTGTAATAATTCACAAACACGCAGAGTGCTGTCGCCACGTCACGTATATTTCAAGAACTGCACATCAGGTGATGCACTTGTTAGAAACGAATGAAGGGGGGGGGGGGGCAGAATCGAGGCAACTGCTGTGGCGTCCCTGAGCAGGTGCAGAATCATTAAGAAGCGCACGAAAATGAGAGCTGCTTTTGACACGCTGTGACCTTGAGAGCGGGGGAAAATACGAGACGAATCGTCAGTGTTTTCCGAGAAAGCACAATCAACCTACGTGGGGTGTCAGACGAAGGTGACGCTAGATGTCGAGTGCTAGACTTCTTGAAATTAAGCAGAGTTCAGTGGGGGAAAAAGAAATAAGCGAGAAAAAGAGTATCATGACTTACAAACACGTTCATTACTCCCTGGAACACTAACACAAAAAATGTCGATGGTCACTCGAGTTGAGACAACGATTTCGGTGGGTTAAGTTTGTGGCACCAGTATAGTACACATATATAATAACCTGCCGTGTACGGGTGTTTTAGCGGTTATAGTGCTCGACTGCTGACCCGCAGGTCGCGAGATCAAATCCTGGTCGTGGCGGCTGCATTTTTGATCCATTGAAACCATCATGCTAATAACGTGTACTTAGATCTTGGCACACGTTAAAGAACACTAGGTGGCGAAATTTCCTGAGCCCTCCATTACGGCCTCTCTATCATATCATGGTTTTGAAACGTTAAACCCAAACAATTATTGTTTTGTAACCTCTATGATGATTACCGAGTAAATTCTGTTAGTCAAAGGCTATAGTTGCGGTTCTTGGTGTGTGTGTGTGTGTGTGCGTGCGTGTGTGTGTGTGTGTGTGTGTGGTGTGCGCGTGTGCGTGTGCGCGTGTGCGTGTGCGTGTGTGTGTGTGTGTGTGTGTGTGTGTGTGTGTGTGTGTGTGTGTGTGTGTGTGTGTGTGTGTGTGTGTGTGTGTGTTTTGGTCCTTTTGTTGCTCCTAGCAATTGTTTGCAATGTCGAATCCCGCCACTACATACGATCTATCCTCGTGAGCATACTTAGCGAGAAAATTCTAATTGTTAGTGCGAATAATTACCTACCTTCTAAAGCAACGAAGTTGAACGAAAATTAAATTATGCAAGTTCTTCATATCTTTGCAAAATATCTGATTAAAAAGTTTCTATCGATGAAGTATTAGTGTCTTTCTGCTGACAAGCGCCGGTGAAAGAGAAGTACCGCGTGGCAGGTGCGCCCCATTGCGCAACGTAATTGTAGCGCTCCCCAACGTTCCGCGTGTGATACGATATAGTTTCCTCGTGGCTCTTTATGACAGTGATTATAGCCACGCCGTGGTGGTCGAGTAGCTAAGGCACTCGGCTGCTGACCTGCAGGTCGCGGGTTGTTATCCCGGCTGCGGCGGCTGCATTTCCGATGAAGGCGGAAACGTTGTAGGCCCATGTGCTGATATTTGGGTGCACATTAAAGAACCCCAGGTGGTCGAAATTCCCGGAGCCCTCCACTACAGCGTCTCTCATAATCATATGGTGGTTTTGGGACGTTAAACCCTACATATCAATCAATGACAGTGATTATCTGGGGCAGCGGTTATCGTTTGCGCTGTCGCAAGCAAAGCCATTACCATGGTCGCTGTCTCGTCGCCTTCTAAGCCGCAGTACACAGGGACCAATGTCTTTGATTGGCGTAACGCTATAGGGAGCACTGGAATCACGGCGACCAAGCCGGAATATCGCACAGTGATGCTGAAACCTCTAATGGTTGAAAAAAAGCATCAATAAGAAAAGTCAAACGCGGCAAAATGATTGTCAATCAAAAACGACAATATCAGCTTCATCAGGAGTACACCTTACGGCGAGGTTGTCCACTATATATTATAAATCGGCGTATTTCTCGGTTGTCAAATGGTTTGTATGGCCTGAACGTTTGAGCAAAGAAGTTCGACCCTTTCCATAATCTCGGCAAAGGAGGAAGTGACGACTGGACAGAAGGGAACTTTCTTTCATGCCGGCAAATAACTGCATTACTTGTGTTGTATATTCTTTTTAGTTCCTATATATAATTTGTTCTCATCAGCCTTCGTTCCGCCCATTCTGCAGTCAGTGCTCAGTATTCCAAGCCTTAAGTCCAGGACGATGAAGTTATCTTTTGGTTGAGCACATGGCCAAATAATCGTTACTTTTCCGTGAGCAGGCCTCCGTAAAGTTCGCTTGAACTGCTCTGTATGTATCCAGGCGCACTTTCGGCAACCAGCATTGTTGACACAGAAAGGAAAACTCTGCTCTCTGGCCATTACATCTTTTGTAGATGATGTATTGAGGTTCGTCAGATGAAATGTCAACCAAGTGACATCGGTAAGGGCTGGTGGTCATAGAACCTAATGGCTGCCTGTCATTCTCCATAGACGTATACAGTGGTGAACGTTCGCTCTCCACCAGCATCGACCACCTTGTCAACTTCAAAAGCGTGGTTTAAGTTGAAGCGCCCGTACGAACATACTTATCGGAGATGACCAGCTATTGCAAAGAAAGAATTCCCCATCGATGCCTTCGTGCGACCACCCACATATGTACGTCGCTTCGATGTCACCTGACCGTGTGTATCTATGTGACCTTTGTTTTTATTATTTTTTGTCTCATTCACTTCATCCCATGAAGCTCATGGTTCTTAAGTGAATGCGCCTTCTTTCACAGCAGCCCCCGCTACAATTCGCAAGAAGACAGTTCGAATGTTTACCTGTTTTGTAGGCGTGTATAACCATCATATTCATTCCCATCTGACTGCTCACCACTGCATTACTTAGCCATGAATGCATAGCGCTGGCCATTGAAACGCCGAGTCTCGACACGCGAACTGAACAGTGTCATCAATAATTTCGCTCAGCTGGTCCTCACTGGCGGTCGTTGCGTGCAGAGAACATGAGAACCATGGCGTCCGTGCGCCCGGACAAGCTCGCGCCGACGGGTGATTCTTCTTGCATGATAAACACATAGTACTCTCGGGTAGTTTATCAAGTTCCCCGCTGCGGTGGTGTAGTGGAAGGCTCGGCTGCTGACCCGCAGGTCGTGGGATCGAATCCCGGCGGCGACGGCTGCATTTTCTATGGAGGCGGAAATTTCCGTGTGCTCAGATTTGGCTGCACGTTAACGAAATCCAGGTGGCCGAAATTTCCGGAGTCCTCTACTACGGCGTCTCTCATAATCATATGGTGTTTTGGGGAATGTTAAACCCCACATATCAATCAGTCAGTTTATCAAGTTCTCGTCAGTGTGCGTCACTTGGGCATTGACAATACATGACACTCAAATTCAAAGCCACTATTTCTCTTCGAGCACTCTTCCTTGTCGCTTACGCCGAGGGTGGCGTCCGGGGCAAAGAAAGAACAATGACCTGACGCAACAAACAAACAATGCGCAAGCATACAACGCAAAATAACAACACGTTTGACTCGTCAATCTGCTGTGCATGCGTGCTTGGTCGAACGTGTATAGACAAGTGACTACGCATTCACGCGACCTACGCTGTCAAGGACAGCGGAATGTCATCACGGGGCGATATACTGCAGATTTACTTTCTCTTTTTTTTTTCTTAGCATTTTCATGTTCGCTTCATAGGAGCCTTTGGCGACGTGCTGCGTGCTCTCTCACGCCTTCGCAAAGTAATTCGCGCAATTTGGTGGCATAATGGGCATTGTCTGAACAACTCAGGTGAGAGCGTTCAAGGAGCAATTCTTTTCAGGAGAATGAAGTCAATATACGCGGTGTGACGCGGCAAGCAAGTGGAAGCGAAGAATGGACGAAAAACAAAAAAATGCCCATTTCGCGCGTGGGTTCTCATTCATCTCTTATTGCGCTAATCGAGAAACGGAATTTTCCCCGCGTTTATAAACATCATGATTATTACAGGAAAACAGTCAAACGTATAGAAGCGTATGGAGGCGCGCGCGTGCTCGCAAACAAAAAAAAACGTGTGAGCAGACGCGGATAAACATACTTTTTGTTTACTTCTTTTTTTATATATAGAGACAGTCATTCTAAGCGCGTGTTTATATATTGACGTTTACAAACAGCGCATGTGGTGCCTATACGCTGAGTGGTATCTCGTTGTTTGAAGCATTAACAGAAAGAAGTCAATAATATGAGCTTTTGGTGAACAATACAGATATGCAGATATAAAAAAAGTGCACCAATATGACGTTAAGTGGACGTCGTGGCTTCAGGTCTCTTCATTAGAGTCGTTAAGAAATAATTCCTTTGTCTTACTCATACACAAATCATTCTGTTTGTTTTAGTTCACTACAACATTAAAGCGCCTACGAAGTGGTCATTTGCGTGGCCTGGCACCGTGTAGTTCGTTGTCACAAACGAAACAGTCACTGTTTAGCAGACGCTATAAGCACTTATGTAGATGAGTATCTAACAGACGCGTCGCTGCTCCGCCTTTCCTCGACTACAAGGCCTGCTCAACGCCTGCCAGCTAGTTCTTCCTTCTACTTGTTTACTAATCGTATTTTATTTTCTTGTTGAACGGAATAATTTCCTGGCAATGAGCACATGTGACGTGGCCGTCGCTAACTGGAAGTTCATTTCACTCCGTCGAGTGTCTCGTCACCTCCCGCTGCATGGCCGTCGGGATGCTTCTCCTACTGGGCAGTGTGACACAAAGGAAAAAGATAATTCCGCTGCAAACCAAGCAGAGTGGACGCACTCACGCTCATTTCATATATGAGCCATTTTGCTCGACAGATGGCTCACACGAAAAAAGCCATCGACACAATAGACACCTTATACATATGTATGAATTCATGAAGTGCGTTTGTGTTTTTCTTCTTAGTCCCAATGAAATGTAGCGGTCTCGGACTGTAAACGAGCCCGTTGGCTCATAGTCATGTAGCGAAACATCATGTAGCAACAGCGACTGGTATAGTAGATTACGTGTCTGGGATAGAAGGCAGCTGTCCTCATACAGAGAAAAAAACAAAAAGAAACGTTATGGTGATTGATATGATTGATTGATATGTGGGGCTTAACATCCCAAAACCGCCATATGATTATGAGAGACGCCGTAGTGGAGGACTGCGGAAATTTAGACTACCCGGGGTTCTTTAACGTGCGCACAAATCTGAGCATGCACACGGGCCTACAACATTTCCGCCTCCATCGGAAATGCCGCCGCCGCCGGGATTCGATCCCGCAACCTGCGGGTCAGCAGCCGAGTACCTTAGCCACTAGACCACCGCGGTGGGGCAAACATTATGGTAACGACTGACGAATGCACTGTGTACAATAATAAAACACACAAACTGTGTACTTTCAAATATCTCCCGCGTGCATAAAATATTTAGGAAGGGCAATAAATTATTATTCAGATGCTTTGAGTTTTGTGTAGGCCTGTATGCAGCTATGAATCTTGTGGGTAGCAAAGTTTTATATGCTAAGCTGTATATGAATAGGCAAACAAATATTCGTCCATCGTATGTGCGCTAAAGCTCCTATATGGGTGCACGTAAAACCTCCAGGTAGTCGAAATTTCCGGAGACGTCCACTACGACGTCTCTCATAATCATATGGTGGTTTTGGCACGTTAAAGCCCACATAACAATCAAAGCTCCTATATATATATAGCGTGTATGTGCCACAAAAACAGGGCATGTCCCACCACACACCACTGCTACACTAAAAGGAAAGGAGGAACCACACGGGCGACCACGACACAATTATTAAGATTTCCGGACAGACGTAAGCAATACTTGAGAAAGACTTTATAGAAATGGTGGAGAGCAACCCAGCGAAGAACACCTGGGCGTAACATTTGAGCTTCGCGGGTTAATCATCAGTACAAAGAGTTTGGCCTGTGATTTTTTCGTCTTGTGTTTTTTTTAACGTATTATCGCTGCCATTGGCTCCAAATGACGTTTATAGTTTAATTGTTGGTTGGCATATACTCTTACGGTAAGCTCTCTAGAGTGCATACAAGAACGGTGATTACCGGTGATTAATGGGCGATATAATTACTTGTGTAAGCTGCCAAACTTTTATACACATAAGCCATAGTAGCACAATGAAGAAAACAATAATGCTTACAGTGAGCAGAAGGCAGCAAACAGAATGAGCGCCGAGTTGAAACAAATTAATAAGAAAACATAGCAAGAAAATAACTAAACGAGCATGCCTGCCGTGGCCATGTCTTAAAGACAACGTCAGGTAAAAGCCAGTAATTGTTTTACATGTGTGCATGAACTTTTCGGAATGGTTGACATGATTCAACTACTAGCCTCAAGTTCTCGAGGGATGCCGTAATTTAATATTTCCTTCACGTTTAACTATCTCCAGCATTTTTTTTGTGTGTGTGTGCGTGTGCGTGTGTGTGTGTGTGTGTGCGTGCGTGCGTGCGTGCGTGCGTGTGTGTGTGTGTGTGTGCGTGCGTGCGTGCGTGCGTGCGCGCCAACGTTCCTTTTTTTTCTTTAATCTGGGCCCTTGATCACTCACTAGTGATCAATGCGGTTACTGCAACCTAATTTTTACACTGCTTACGCTTGCGGGCTCCTCGTTAGAACCTTTGAATTTTCACATTACTTTGCTCATAGAATAGAGCCATTGCAACCACACAATTATACTAGCTACTGTTTGGTATTCATTATTTAGAATGAGGTATTCAACCCAGCTATTCATTTGATATATTACTGCTGTGTGTTGAAGTGTACACTAGGAGGTCTTTCCAAGCATACTACGTCTTGAATCAATGTCATAAGATGTCTCGCAATACTCACCTTAGATGGTTAAATAGACAGCTAAATGTATGGCGGCCATCTTAGGTCTCATTCCAATACTTACGTAGCCAAACAAGCAGCTTCGCGAAGGCAGCATCGGAGAAAAATATGATGCAGGCTACTTGGCTGTCCAAATAAGATGGCGGCTCAGTGAATTGCTCGAACAGCTCGGATCTCGATAGCTGCCAGCACACAAGCAGACGCTTCTCCAGACACTCAATATGGGTAACGTTCAATTTTTCTTGAATTTTAGCACAAAATAACATAAAAAATAAGTTACGTTTTTTTTAGCGTTCTCCTCTTGACACGAGATGGTGTCTCGTCGCGTAGAAGCCTTCCAGGCGTGTTTAATTTCTCGGACTACATGGGTGTGATGCTGTAATCTAAGCTGTGAGCGTATGCTGTCTACTATGCGGTCTGAAAATTGGAACACGGCCATAATTTATTCATTTCTTCTCAACTTCACAGAAGAGTGTTGAGAAGATGAAATTCTGATGTATTGATGATAACGATGAGAGAGAGCGCATGATGAGAATATATAAAGAGATTGAAGTCGAGAACTCGGTTTGCTTCTTTACACATGGGGTAAGTAAAAGGGATCGCTGATGATGAAGTGCATTGAGGCGAAGCACAAACACTCTAGTAGGGCTTCGCCGTGAAGGTGTGCTCTCGAGTGCACGAATGTTCTTGCGTATGTTTTACACGAATGAAAAACTGTATAAATGAGGTTTCCCAAGAAGTGTTTCACACAGGTTCAGCGTAGATTGTACAGATGAAGCCCAAACAGTTTTTTTTTTTTCGTCAAGGAATTTCAACACCCCAGCAACAGGAAATGTCTTACACGCGTTTTTAATCTTTTTAATTACCACCCCTTCCTTGGGGTTTTAAGGAAATAGTATTCAAAAGAATCTTCTCCTCCACATCAGCAAAAAGGAGAAGCCAACAAGCGTGTAGTGTGTTAAATATGGGACCGTCCTTTTGGTTCATGTGTGGTGCGGTGAAAAAAGGAGCCAAAGACTGGGTCTAGTACACATCATATATTAACAAAGAAAACTAACTCCTGCTACAATAGACACATCTGCAGTACTGAGTGAGCTCACAGATTTCACAGCAGGCAAGCGGTCGACCCTCAGTCACTGGTCGTAGACGACGCGGTGCGGCTTGCGATGCAGCAGGGCGCGTGGTGGTGGAATCGACGTGCAGGTCGCTAGGCACGGGACCGCTCAGGAACCATCCATGTACTGGACAGCAGTCGTACGCCCGGGGCATCAGCGGTCGCAGTAGCGCGGCCAGTTAGGAGGCTACCCAGCGGTAGTCCCGGGTAGCCCTCACGAACATGGGTCGCCTCTCGAACGCTGCGGCCTGCGTGGCCACGCTCCCATCTTCTATCTTTTTCCTAATTTTTTTTTACGTCGCCACCACGCCCTCTCTTTTTAACCAACGCGTGCTGCATTCGGTGCTGTTCTCGTTGTCTTCGTTCTCTACATAACGTAACTAGTTAGTATTCCTGCTTTCACATTAACTGTTCTTCCTTCTCATTCTTTCAAACGACGCTCCACGAGAGCTTGCGGTCGATGATGGCGACGCCGTGGAAGCAATGTGTCTCAACATAAAACACAGCTTGGGTGTTGGAACAATGTACGAAGACATGTACAACGAGCGAAGGCGATATCAGTACTTTTCAATAGCTATACTGAGACCTTCTGCTCAGAGACTGAACACCGTCATGCATGATTCACCCTCCAGAGCCTATAGCCCGCACCACAGGTGAAGTGAAATGTACAAACGCAGATGTCATCGATGAGTGGTATGATTTCACACGTTTATGTTTACACCCTGGCATAAAACAAGCAGCCCAATAATGGACTGCATTTAGCGGCTATGTACACATTCGGTCTTCGGTATATTCCCGTGCCTTCCCTGTTTTGAAGAATGATACTAACAACGATGGTGGCGACGAACACGATGATGCCGTTATGCCGGAAAACGTACTCAAAAGGACTTCATGAAATCAGTAAACACTATTCCGCGCAGCGAAAGCTCTTCTGAAAGAGCAGGGCAAACGTTGGCTGCATACAGCAGCTGAACCTTAGAAAAAGAGGAAGGCTACGAGGGTCTGTAAGTGGAAACTTCCTGCTCAGTCTTTCGCGTGGTAGGTTTTTTTAATGCGTGCGTCAGGCGAGAAATTCTTCGTCGGGGTTACTTCTACGAAACCGTGAAACATGTGTGTAAAGCGGGAACTGCCTTTTTTTTATTTGCAGAGTAAGCAGATAAACCTCGACATATTTTTCGACTTAACACCTAAACGCATATTTTCCTCAGAGCCGTCAAGAGGAGTAATAAAACCGAGTGTTGTCAATTCATTTTGTTTATCTTCGTTTTCCTGAAACAGCTACGGTGCGTCACGTAGTAGCTACAGGAATTGTTCGAGTAGAACTAGTCTCATGTCATGACGCAGACATCCGTCATGAGTCTGTCCTGCTCTCACGTTTTATGCTCTAAGGCTTTGTTGTGAATTCAACGAAAATTCGGTCACACCCTTTTTCTTGTAGCGATGTGGGGAGGGGCTGCAGCAAAGTGACCACGATGCTTCTTCTGCAAGAAACTAAAACGATTTCAAAAGAAGTAATTATATTGAGCCAGCGTGCTTAAACTTGTGTGAAGCAAAGCTTTTGCGAAGCGCGAATAAAACCGACTTACTGCTTTTTATACACTTTGTGTCGTCCTTTCGAGTTGTACGCGTTGTTACAAGTTTTAAAATGAACCAACTATATAATATAGCCCAGCAAGCAACCATTCTTGCCAGTAAATGTTTTGAACGCTTGATTTCTCGTAACGTGCTTTGCAGCATAACGATTGATTGATATGTGGTGTTTAACGTCCCAAAACCACTCTATGATTATGAGAGACGCCGTAGTGGAGGGCTCCGGAAATTTAGACCACCTGGGGTTCTTTAACGTGCACCCAAATCTGAGCACACGGGCCTACAACATTTCCGCCTCCATCGGAAATGCAGCCGCCGCAGCCGGGATTCGAACCCGCGCCCTGCGGGTCAGCAGCCGAGTGCCTTAGCCACTAGACCACCGCGGCGGGGCATTTGCAGCATAACGATTACGAACATGTCCGGTAAATCCTTATCATATAGACCCCAACACAGGATCCACATGACCATATATTTACGTGTCTCCAACAATAGAAACAGTACTATCTGCAGCACCAGTGCACCTTATATTGCGAGAAACATATCAAGTAGAGGCCGTGAAAGCCAGCAAAAAAAATCGCACTAATCAGAGGGATTAAAAACTAGAAAAATATAATTCCGGCTCTGAGCCATTAGGCAACGTCTGCTCTCTACCGTCAACGTAGCCAACAGCAACGTCACCCGGTAAACACGCGTCAACGTTACAGCGTATACGAAGACACATTTGCATAGCTCTACGAATCTGGTTACCTTTTCCCTTTTTTTTTTGTTCGACATAATAGTGATACCTTCAATCATCGTGAAGTGACTACATCTAACTAAGACCTGAATGTGATAGCTTATCAACAGCTCTTCGCTGCTGAATTGATATACCTGTTGTAGTAATAATAATATAATATTATTATTATTATTATTATTATTATTATTATTATTATTATTATTATTATTATTATTATTATTATTATTATTATTATTATTATTATTATTATTATTATTATTATTATTATTGGGTTTTAATCTCACAAAGCCACAATATAATTATGACAGACGCCGTAGTGGAAGGCTCCGGAAATTTCGTCTACCAGGGGTTCTTTAACGTGCCACCCAAATCTGAGCACACGGGCCTAAGCAATCTCGCCTCAATCGAAAATTTCGCCGCCACAGCTGAGATTCGATCCCGCGACTTGTAGGAATTCAGAAACTTCACTTCTTGATTACAGAGTGAAGTGATATCGAAGGGGTATTCACATGCATCGCTTTTTTTGTTGTTGTTTTCTTCTCCTATTAGAAGAGTAGTGCTTTTTATTTCAATCCTTATAATGAGTGCTTTAGTACAGATTGGCCGTCAATTAACATCGTCGACGTTGCAATGATGTTTTAAAGCTGTACGTAGTTGTGTACAGTTTCTCACGATACGTTCTCTTTTAGAAATGCCGTGTTCGAAGCGCTGCATTAAAAAGTGATTCTGCCGGTGATATGAAGGCACTGGCACAATTGTATTCGACTGCACAAAAAAAACTGATATAGAAAGGAAATGACCGGCACATGAGTTTTTTTCTTTTAATAATTAATTTATTAGCTTGGCACGTAAGAATTGCTCTACTTCACACGCAAATTTTTCATACGCATCGCAGTAACGCGCCCTTGTAGTAACTGTGGCACACGATTCCCGCAAACGACAAATGCAACGGGGTCGATGAATGGTCAATCTACTGCAGCAAATAAATGGCCCAAATGATGCTGTATTTATTTTCTCATCGTATAGCCTAAAAAGTGTCCTATAGAAGGTGTCATATGAGTTTGGACACGCTGTTGGTGTCATCGCTATGTACAACGTCAATACAGACACAACCACTTCAGCCTCTGTTCTAAATCCCCACTACCTTTAAAGGTAAATTTCACAGCTTGTTCACTTACATAGAGTCTATGTTCATAACATTTGCATTGTTCAACTGAAAATACATTATGTGCAGGAACTGTATAGAGTCTCAAAGCACCTTACACAGGGCGTGCTCACACAATATATTCAGGATAAAGACGAGGCTAATTTTCTTGGACAACCTAATGAGAGCACCTAATGTTTTTAGCATGGGGTCAGAGATTTCGAATGCAGTAAGCGGTTCACTGCATGAACGCTTCACCACATACATTAGGTGTAGGACAAATTCGCCGCGTAGCGGTGTGTTTGAGACATAAGACTCATAGCACGATGTCTATTTTGTTTTCCTTCGTAGCGCGCATCCACCATTATCCCAGAAAACTTGCGTGCAGCACGCGTCACCTCCTGCTCGATTTCCATGCGCGTGCTAGAATGAAGCAGACAACGCTCTGTTGCTCACTATTCTGGAAGAAGGCCCGTGTATTGATGACCAATACAATTAAAAGCAGGTGGTATCTGGTCTTGTGTAGCCTGTGGTAGCTGAAATATTGTAGCCCGTACTAACGAAAAAATCACAGCATATTCATGGAGTGAATAATAATTAGTGGGGTGAAGCTTCGGGGAATTCCCCCGAAGCTTCGCCCCACTAATTATCAGAAGGTGGACGGACGGACGGAGGGCGAAGCTTACGGTTCCCCCGAAGCTTCGCCCTCCGTCCGTCCGTCCGTCCACCTTCTGTCTGTCTGTCTGCCTGTCCGTCCGTCCATCCGTCCGCACATCTGTCTGTCTGTCTGTCTGTCTGTCTGTCTGTTTGTCTGTCTGTCTGTCTGTCTGTTCATATGTCCATCCGTCCGCACCTGTTGAGTGAGTCATAGAACTAGCCGGTCACGTACCAAGAGAGACAAGCATGTTCAGACCCATGGCTTTAGGAGCTTTGCCCCTAAGAACTTCGACCCTGCGCGGAACTGTCCCAGTCAAGACTGCAGGAGGAGCTACCTCGCTACAGCTCCTTGTAAACTCTCTTGCAAATATGACTCTCTTGGGAGTTTATTTGCAGAATACGTACACGCCATAACACATTGCGAAGTACGGTAGTACCCACTGGGCCATTATTTAACATTCTACGGAGAAGCGAGGTGCCCATGCACGACCTCGTAAAGCGTTATGTGATCTTATTTGATGTTCTTCAAGTTTTTCGCTGGAAAGACTTGGGGAATGCAGCCCAGTACTATACTACGACTGTACAGGCTTTATACAACTGTTCCTTGGCTATATACGATACAGTTTGCCCGCATTATCTAAGGCAAGCAAAACAAGTCGCCGCATGATACAAAGTGTTGAGACACAGGCACTCCGCATCTGTCTAGGCCTGCCTCAGGGCTCCTCAACAGTGGCGATTAGAGCCTTTGCCAAAGACCACCTCTTGCAGACCCATACAGAAATTGAAGCTCTGAGGACACACATATGGCATGTTGCCCGGACTCCCCGCCACCGCCTAGCCTCTGTACCGGCGGCGGACTGGCCTGATACTTCCTTTTGTAGAACAGGAACTGCATATGGAGACTCCCTACCAATTGGCTTTACGCCCACAACGAGACCTTCCATTCCTTCATGGTGCTTCAAACCAGTCATCCACCTGACAATACCATACATCCAGAAAAAAAAACATTTGTAAATACCAGCAGTTCGCCTTACTTCTACTGTACGAGAAGTACCGAAGGCTGTACCCACTTCTACACCGACAGCTTTGTCCTGCCAAAGAGATCAACAGCGGCCGTCGTTGTTCCAACGTACGCCACAACCATATAACTCAGGACAGCACATGTATCAACATCAACGGCAGCAAAGCTTCCAGCGCTTCGCACTGCACTGCGTTTCATTAATGACCAAATCATGCAATAGTGGACAATATTCTGCAATAGTAGGCAGCACTGCAGTCACTTCTGTCAAGTCTATGCCATGGCCTGCAGCACGAACAGTTGGTTTTTGAGGCGGCAGAAATGCTACATCACATAGCATTGAAAGGGCACCACATTATATTTCAGTGGTTGCGAAGTCACTGTGGAATCATCAGTAATTAACGGGCCGATCAAGCGGCACGTGTTTAGCCCATACAAAAGACCACGGCCGGTCAATACCCTTCTCCAGGACCGATGCTGCTAAGAAGCTCCGCATGCTTGCCTGTCAATGCTTGACGTACGCGTCACATTTAAATTAGCCTCTTTTTACGCATGCAAGATTACGCGCCCTTGATCCTACGTTAAGCTTACGGTTTCCAACAAGACACCGACGACGTGGCTCTATATATACTATTCTGCGTATACTATGGTTGGGCGTTCCGCTTACCCGTGCGTGCGTGTACCGCATAGGGATGGCCGACACTGCCTCCTACGTACACTGCGGAGATGAAGAAACAATTCGACACGTCCTGTGTGACTGTCAGGAACATAAAATACACAGACAATATTTCTCTAGTACACTCAACAAGTTGGATTACCAGCCGTGGTCAAAGGAAAGTATATTGCGCTATCGACTAGACTCATCATCACAGAAGGGCGTGCAAGTGCTACTGTGCTTTTTGCGAACTACTGGCCGGTGTGAGCTACTCACACCGGCCAGTGAATTGATTTTGTGTGTGCGTGCAAGCCTGCGTTTTTTTTGTTCTTATTCATTTTGTTATCTCTATCTCTTTTTCAAGCACCCTCTTTGCCAACTTCAGTACAGGGTAGCATACCGTATCCTATCATCTGCTTAACCTCCTTGCCTCTCTTTTTCCCGTTTCTATCTCACTCCCGCTCTATAGTTTATGCTGCGTGATAACTACGAAGAATTATTACTGAGCTCTTTCTAATGGCTGGAAAGGTGAAACCGCTTGCTCGTTACGCAATCTCGGCTATTACACTCTTTTTGCGTGCATGCATCTATTATTGCGATTCAATCGCGTGAATAACGCGATTCGTCACCGGACATGGCGCCTGTATGGGGTATTTTTGCGAAGTAAGTAATAATTTTCTAATAATATTGCTCGGGGCTTTTACATTACAAAACCACGACATGATTATGAAAGACGCCGTAGTGGATGGCTTCAGCAATTCAGACCATCTGGCGTTATTTAACGACCGCCAGCATCGCGCAGTGCACAGGCCTCTATAGTATTTCGCCCCCATCGATATGCGGCCGCCGCGGCCGAGATCGCGAACCCGCGAACTTTGAGTCAGCAGCCGAGTGCCATAACTACTGCTCCACCACAATTGACTTGCGAAGTAATTTCAAGCACGGCATGGCTATGGTATTGTTTTCTCGTTGTGTGCGATAGCTATTACAGACGGCGTCAGTGGCAGTAGGGGAGAAGTACGCCACCAAACTCGGCTGTTGTGATCTTGCACTAGCATTTGTTGTAAAATTACGTATATGGTTCATTTTTCTTAGGAGGACATTCCAACCAATTCTGAAGCAGAATAACTTTTATTGAAGGTATGAATTTAGGAGACAGATGATTGGGGCCCCATGTCTACTGGCGTGTCCCGCCAGCCAGATGTGGTGCAGAAGTGCTAGTTGCACCACTGGCCGAGTCTAAGATAGTGAGGAGTGCCTCCCATTGTTCCACGTAGTTTCCTATTCTCTACTTGTGCTGTATGCAATGAACCCTTCAGTGTCTAATGTCGCAAATTTGTGACATACCGAAATTCTTCAAGCAAGCAAGTCACGAAATGCGTGCCGCCTTTCATTGCGGCTGTGAAGCACCCACGATGAATGTAGCTTTCAGCATAAAACATCTTGTGCTAACTTGTAAAATGCATTTTATGCTGGAACCAATCGTTTTCTAGCTGATGACGGAAAGCGCGAAGCGCATGGAAGACTGCTCACTTTTTCGTTCTTTCTCGCTTGGATTGCGCAAGTTCTATATACAATAATTTTGTTTATTTTGTGTGCATAAACTCTAGACATGGCACAGGACATGGTGCATACTTCTGACATAAGTTTTTCATTGCAAAGTCCTCGCTTTTATTGCATGCGGGGAATTCGCGACACACATATAAGTAGGCTTTAAAGATGCATTTTAGATCGTTTAACTGTGAAATCATATACCGGTTGCTAATGAAATCTAGAAAATTAAAACACCTTTTTTCAGCAGTTTTATAATTCAGTCATTGAAGAGTTAAGGTTAGTCGCCATTTTATTGCAACACCATAAGATGTGGTATAAGGTCGGTGACGAAAATCGCACCTATGCAAAGTTGGAAAAATTTTGTGTAGTTGTAAGAAATTTGGGTAGGCACCCATTTGAGTTTACAGAGGTTCATGGCGTCTTACCTTTTAAGAGGCTTGTGGAGTGGCGCCATATTTCTGCAGCGCGTTCGCTGATGAGCAAAAAACTGGTATGGTCACCAGCAGCCATCCGAGCAGAAATATTTAAATGCAAATAACATTTTTTTAGCTCGAACGACGCGCTCTAGATGGGATAACTATCCAGCTTATAACGTGACTTAACCAACACACACCAGAGTGACGTCAGCGCAGTGCGTATGTGTACTGACAATTAAAATACTTGTCATAGCGTTTCTATTTTTTTAAATCTGCATCTTTGAAAAAAAAGACACACCATCTAAAACACTCTCTCCGCCTAGAATACTTGCAGTATATGCGCTGAAGGCAAATAGTTTTGCTATAATTTTGATTATAAGCACCCACATTACGAAGAAATAAGGGCTCTCCTTGAAAACTGCGCCCAGTAAAGTTGTATTTCTTACTTTCTGTCCGTGAAACAACTTCGTTGCAAATTTACTTCTTTTCCAAGGCAGTCATATATACTCATTCTTGTCGATAATTTTGATTATTAAGCCCCTCGACTTTTTAACAAATCACGCAGAAAAACGGTTCCGTCCCTATACAAATAAAGCTAAAATTCTATAGCAATCGGTAGTTCAGGTCTCCCCACCGTCTCATCATTTGCTATTAGGGCGGGATGCATGGCATAGTCCAGTCCGCTCAGGTAAACAGGGGCTAAAATACTGAGCTGACCTGAGGTTTGCAGGTTCAGTCCTGGACATGGCGGTCGCATTTTGATGGAGGCAAAATGGTAGAGATCCGTGTACTGTGCGATGTCAGCGCAGGTTAGAGAACACCAGGTGGTAAAATTACCGCAACACTCCACTACGACGTCTCTCATAGGCATAACTTGGTTTTGGCATGTAAAACCTGAGATGGATTGCAATTATCTCAATAGCACCGCGTCGCCCACATAAGGGAGAAGGGTGTCCCGCAAGACGGAGCGGGTAAAACCGGTGCAGTTAAATCTTCAAGCAATAAATGCGTATACAGCCTGATTCCCTTAAACAATTTGATGCATTTAGAATCCGGTACCAGTGATAGGCATGCTTTTCGGTGCTCGCAATCGTTTCTTTGTCTGAATTCATATGAAGACAAGCACATGAGTTCTGAGGGACAAACTGCGACAGAGCAAGACAATCGCTCTTTCTTGCGGAATAACACAAAAGCAAGCCCAAAACCGAGCATGCTCTCGGGGTGCATGATAAAAGAACGCATTGTGTCCTCGTGATAAAGCGCATCGTGATGATCTGGCATGTGAATGGTTCGGCATGCGATTTGTACGCATCTAGACTGTATCCATGGTTCTTGTTAGCATGGAGGTTACTATTTCTATGACTTACGAGTCTTGATTCGTGCCTCCGCAATCTAACGCAGGTCTACAAAGACGTGCTGCTTACGTACACCAGGTTGCAGACATCCATCGCAGTACGCGTGGGCATCTGCGTTCCATCTACGTGCAGCAAGGACGACGTCTTCAAAATGCTTAATCCAGGTAGGTTTCGGCGCTGTCGCGCACTCTTCAGTAATGACCTTTTTTGAACAGGCACACGCCAACTCTGATACGTCATGCACACAATAGCATGCCATGTCTGTCATGAAAGATTTACAGTAGAATACGCTAACAATGGGGCCTTACATTTCCGATGGAGGCGGAATTGTTGTAGGCCCGTGAGCTCAGATTTGGGTGCACGTTAAGGAACCCCAGGTGGTCGAAATTTCCGGAGCCCTCCACTACGGCGTCTCTCATATTCATATGGTGGTTTTGAGACGTTAAACCCCACAAATCAATCAAATCAATCAATAAAGGGGCCTTACGAAGCAAGCAAGACAACAGCATATTTAATAAGTTTGTATTTGACGTTTGCTAACGAAGGTATAAGGAACGGTAGATCGTATACTGTGCAAGTAATTATGGACGCTAATGTTACTGGGAAAGTCAGAAGTGTAACCACATGTTTGTTTTGTGCAAGACTGCGCATGCATCGTACTTCGATACGAGAATGCTTTCAGCGTAACGGGCAAACTCCAAACCTCGAGCTTTCAAAGTAAATTGCATCAATGTAGCGAAATTCATCCGACAGAAGTTACGCAAAATTACAGATATGGGTTAGTTGTCATTAACACAATTACAATGACACGTTTGCACACTTGCTTAGTTAACACATGCACGAGGCGTCCACGAGTAGTGCCCTACCACCCACCCCAAACTATGCTTTTATCTAAATAGGCGCAACATCAACTGAAACTGATTGAAAGCTTTTTTTACAAAACACGACTGTTCCCGAGGGCAAGCACTCTTGAACGATTCGAAACATGAGTGGTTATTCTGAAAGCGGTAATACTTTCTTTGGTTACTCAAATATGAAGGAGCCTCCGTTTGTACATACGTTTCATGAATTCTTCCATTGGGGTTGTGGTTGGGGTTGGGTTGGGGTTGGCATGAAGAGCTGATTAGACATTGTCTTGTTGGAGCGTTAATATTCCATGATAATGCTTCTGGCAACGAAGTGAATCGACACCTGTTTGACTGCAACTAATGTGCCCTTCAAGATTTATCATTACCGGCTACCATACGATGGTTTATAATTGCTTCTCTATAGCACAGTGAACCACAAATATTGTGTAGACATCCATGATATGTCTCTCGTTGACATTGTAAATGTCTTAGATATCTATAAAAATCCAAATTACGAAGATTATATGTACCGGCAACTATAATAAGCTCGACCAAGTAAGGTTGCAGGTACGTTGCACATGAATACTAAATGGACATTGAATAGATACCGTATTTACTCGCATAATATGCGCACGTTCTTTCAGAAAATTTGACTCGATGTTAAGGGTGCGCCTATTACGTGAAGGAAAATTTTAGAATTTTTTTTTTTACTCGGTTCTCGCGCTTTGTGTCTGCACATTTGTCAAGTATATAAAAGGCGACTTTATCGATTACCAATTATTTGAGCATAAAACAAACATACCTATGTACATTTTAATGAACAAGCGAGAGCCGTGAACTCCACACACACACACACAAGTAAAATTTATTTACACAAAAGTCGTAGGTGTTCCTCCTTTTCCCTATTCAGAGTCTGAGCCAGAGAGCACACTATCATCCTCATCATCATCATCATCATCATCAGCCTGTCTACGTCCACTGCAGGACAAAGGCCTCTCCCATGTTCCGCCAGTTAACCCGGTCATGTGCTTGCTGTTGCCAATTTATACCCGCAAACTTCTTATACTCATCTGCCCACCTAACCTTCTGTCTCCCCCTACCCTGCTTCCCTTCTCTGGGAATTCAGTTGGTGACCCTTAATGACCAGCGGTTATCCTGTCTACGTGCTACATGCCCGGCCCATGTCCATTTCCTCTTCTTTATTGCAGCTATGATATCCTTAACTCCCGTTTGTCCCCTAATCCACTCTGCTCTTCTTGTCTCTTAAGGTTACACCT
The DNA here is from genome assembly GCA_013436015.1 of Rhipicephalus annulatus. NCBI lineage: Eukaryota > Metazoa > Arthropoda > Arachnida > Ixodida > Ixodidae > Rhipicephalus > Rhipicephalus annulatus. The sequence goes on from WOVY01010442.1 coordinate 452,711, forward strand.
ACCATTTTTCTTTCCATTGCTCGCTGCGTCGTCCTCAATTTAAGTTGAACCCTCTTTGTGAGTCTCCAGGTTTCTGCTCCGTAGCTAAGTACCGGCAAGATACAGCTGTTATATACCTTCCTCTTGAGGGACAGTGGCAATCTACCTGTCATAATTTGAGAGTGCCTGCCGAATGTGCTCCACCCCATTCTTATTCTTCTAGTTACTTCAATCTCGTGGTTAGGCTCTGCGGTTATTACCTGCCCTAAGTAGACATAGTCTTTTACAACTTCAAGTGCACTATTACCTATCGCAAAGCGCTGCTCCTTTCCGAGGTTGTTGTACATTACTTTCGTTTTCTGCAGATTAATTTTAAGACCCACCTTTCTGCTCTCCTTGTCTAACTCCGTAATGATGAGTTGCAATTCGTCCCCTGAGTTACTCAGCAATGCAATGTCATCGGCGAAGCGCAGGTTACTGAGGTACTCTCCATTAACTCTTATTCCTAACTGTTCCCATTCTAGGCTTCTGAAAACGTCCTGTAAGCACGCAGTGAATAGCATCGGGGAGATTGTGTCCCCCTGCCTTACACCCTTCTTTATTGGTATTCTGTTGCTTTCTTTATGAAGCACTATGGTAGCAGTTGATCCCCTGTAGATTTCTTCCAGAATGTTTATATATATTTCATCTACGCCCTGATTCCGCAGTGTCTGCATGACGGCTGATATTTCTACTGAATCAAACGCCTTCTCGTAATCTATGAAAGCTATGTATAGTGGTTGGTTATACTCTGAGCATTTCTCTATTACCTGATTGATAGTATGAATGTGGTCAATTGTTGAGTAGCCTGTTCGAAATCCTGCTTGTTCCTTTGGTTGATTGAATTCTAATGTTTTCTTTACTCTGTTAGCAATTACCTTTGTAAATATCTTGTATACTACAGAGAGCAAGCTGATCGGCCTGTAATTCTTGAAGTCCTTGTCATCTCCTTTCTTATGTATTAAGATGATGTTAGCGTTCTTCCAAGGCTCTGGTACTTTTCCCGTCAGGAGACACCTCGTAAATAGAGTGGCTAGTTCTTCTAACACAATCTGTCCTCCATCTTTCAGCAGATCTAATGTTACCCGATCCTCACCAGCAGCTTTGCCTCTTTGCATGCTCTCCAAAGCTTTTCTGACTTCTTCTATCATTACCGGTAAGGTGTCGTCTGGGTTACTGCTAGTTCTTATAGTATTAAGGTCATGGTTGTCTCGGCTACTGTACAGATCTCTGTAAAACTCCTCCTCTATTTTAACTATCCTATCCATATTGGTAGTTATTTTGCCTTCTTTGTCCCTTAGTGCATACATCCGCCTTTTGCCTATCCCAAGTTTCCTCTTCACTGCTTTGACGCTTCCTCCGTTTTTCAGAGCGCGCTCAATTCTCTCCATGTTATACCTTCTTACATCGCATACTTTACGTCTATTAATCAACTTCGAAAGCTCTGCCAGTTCTATTTTGTCTGTTGTACTTGACACTTTCATGATTTTACGCTTCTTAATTAGCTTCTTCGTTTCCTGGGAAAGCTTGCCGGTGTCCTGTCTAGCTACCCTGCCTCCGACTTCCACTGCACACTCCGTGATGATACTCGTCAGATTATCATTCATTGTATCTACGCTAAGGTTGGTTTCCTCGCTAAGAGCAGAGTACCTGTTCTGCAGTGACACTCTGAATTCCTGTACTTTCCCTCTCAGTGCTAGCTCATTTATTGGCTTCTTGCGTATCAGTTTCTGTCGTTCCTTCTTCAACTCTAGGCGGATTCGAGCCCGTACCATTTTATGGTCACTGCATCTTACGTTGCCAACCACTTCCACATCCTGCACGACTCCTGGGTGTGCAGTCATTATAAAGTCTATTTCGTTCTTATTTACGCCATTAGGGCTCCTCCATGTCCACTTGCGGTTTTCTCGTTTTCGGTAGAAGGTATTCAAAATACGCAGATTATTGCGTTCTGCGAATTCTACTAGTAGCTCTCCTCTGGCGTTTCTAGTGCCGATGCCATAATCTCCTACTACCTGGTCTCCAGCCTGCTTCTTCCCTACCTTTGCATTAAAGTCGCCCATTACTATAGTATACTGTGTTTTCACCTTACTCATTGCCGATTCCACGTCTTCATAGAAGCTTTCAACTGAAGCGTCATCATGGCTGGATGTAGGCGCGTAAGCCTGTACTACCTTCATTTTGTATCTTTTATTCAGTTTAATTACAATGCCTACCACCCTTTCATTAATGCTATAGTAATCCTCTATGTTGCCAGCTATGTTCCTGTGAATTAGGAACCCTACTCCCAGTTCTCTTCTGTCTACCAAGTCCCGATGGCAAATGACGTGCCCATTCTGTAGCACAGTATAGGCCTCATCTGTCCTCCTAACCTCACTCAGCCCTATTATATCCCATTTAATGCCTTCTAGCTCCTCGAATAATACAGCTAGACTTCCCTCACTAGATAACGTTCTAACGTTAAACGTTGCTAAGTTCAAGTTCCAATGGTGGCCTGTCCGTATCCAGAGATTCCTAGCACCCTCTGCTGCTTTGCAGATCTGACCGCCGCCGTGGTCAATTGCTCCGCAGCTGGTGGGGACTGAGGGCCGTGGGTTAATTGACGAATGCCTACGGGAGGGGGTGGCCAGATACTGCACCAGGGTGGCCAATCCTTCTCTGGTGAGATCATCGGTGCGTACCGGCTTTAAGCCGGTACGCACCGATGATCTTACCAGAGAAGGTGAGATCTTCATCCTCACTGAGCGGGGATTCGTTTTCGGTGTCCGAATCATCCGCACCCCACAACCTGTCATCCTCACTCGCATTCAGTACGGTCGAGATACCTGTCTTCTTGAAACTTTTCCTGACGACTTCGTCGGATATCACCTGCCACGCTTCCACAATCTAAGCTCACAGCATTTCCACAGGCGGCCTCTTAATCTTACCACCTGGAGTCAGCTGATGTTGTTCTCCAGCCATCCAGGTGGTGTACAGCCTTCGTACATTGTCCTTTAAACGCTTATTGAAGGACACGTCCTAAGGCTGCAGAATCGATGTGAGGCCGCCCGAAATCACAGCCAGATCTGTGCGCAGGCCCTTTAGCTCATTTCGTACAAGGTCTACTAGGCGCCCACAAAAACTGTCCAAGACAGGCATGGAAGGCAACAACAGACCATCCCGCCGCCGACCCCAGAATATTTTCACGCAATCCACCATGAGTTCGGCGCTTATCCAGCCTTTTTTCTGGACTCTGACATAGATGCGTTGAAGTAAATTTGCCTTTGGGAGCGTCTTACGTTTAAAAATTACGTAAGGCGGTTCTGCTTGCGCCCATCCGCTATCATCGCCAGCATTACGGTGCATCGTTGTTTATCAGCGCCAGACGTTCTGACGATGACTTTCCTTGCACCTTTCTCCTCCACTGTCGTGTTCCGCGGCATATTAAAGCAAAGAGGGGGTCTGATCAGTGTTGATGATCTGGGACAAAATGAAATCTTTCTTCTGTCGGAGCTTTATAACGAAACGGTTGAAGTACACCACTTTGTCCTCATATGCTGTGGACAAGCGCTGGCACATGGCCTCACACTGCCTTCACAGTGTGAAGCCATGGTGTCGCATGAAACGAGTTGTCCATTCGAAGCTGGCTTTGAACTCGTTTGCTTCAATGCGTGGCATTTGGGCTCTTCTGTGCGCCTTAGCACAATATCCAATGACACAGCACAGCCGTCTTGTCGTAGCTCCCGTATATACCGGACGAGTTCCTCTTTGACGTTCAGAGGTACCTGCCGGTCTTGACACTGCGGAAAGCCCGTTGTGTCTTCTTTGTCGCCTCAGTTTTTTGTTGATCCCTCGAATACTAGTTTCTCTTACACCGAAGTGCTTGCTTGAAGCCAGGTTGCCATGCTCTAGCGCGTACTGCACTGCCTTCAATTGAAATTCAGCAGTGTAGCTTGCGTACTTCCCCATGTTGGAACCAAAGTCGAATACATGACCACAACATACTCATATCGCTTGTAAAATGGCGTTTCGTTCATTTTATCTTATGGTGATGATGGCGATGGCAGTCGATCTCCCGGTGTTGTACACGTGACCTCCAAAGAGCGCGGCGATTTGGAGGGTACAGTAATTGATGGAACAGCCGTTTTTTTCGCTCATGGACTCCTTTTTTTCAAGTTTTATTTCAACAAACACGTTTGTTAGGTCGTTGCACTTCGATATTTTTTATTTGCTCATTGATTTGCCTTCTTTTTTTCTTCAGGGTACGGGGACCACGTGCAAACTGTACAGCTGAGGGCTACAATTGTTTCTGATCACGGCCAAGTTCGGTGTGCGCCTATTATGCGTGGAAGTAAAAAAAACGAATTTTTCACGACCAAACCAGGGGTGTGCCTATTATGCGAGTGCGCCGATTATGCGAGTGAATACGGTATACATAGACAATGTTATTTAGTAAACTAAAGCTTTTTTCAAGCACTTCCCACACAGCATGTAGCTTGTGTGTTAGACCTGAGGTCTCATGGTAGTCTTGCTCATTTCCACTCGGCTGTGTTTTTAGAAAGCATTTTGATGCTTTCTAAAGCCTTGGCGGATTGATATGTGGGGGTTTAATGTCCCAAAAGTAACACATGGTAATGAGAGACGCCGTAGTGAAGGGCTCCAGTAATTTCGACCACCTGGGGTTCTTTAACGTGCAGCGAAATTTGAGCACACGGGCCTACAGCATTTTTGCCTCCATCGAAGATGCATCTGCCGCAGCCGGGATTTGATCTTGCAACCTGCGGGTCAGCAGCCGAGTGGATTGCTGTCAGAAGACAAATTTAAGGCTAGCCTCACGGTGTTGATGCTTTCCATAAGTAGCACAACAGCTAAGAGCCACACTGTAGTCAGATCTCTAGCACACAAAGCTATACATGCAGCAAGCCTGCAGGAAGTGCGGGGCTGGGAAGTCTGCTTTGTTTCTCTTGAACTTCCTTTCCTCCTCTCTGGTTTATTCTTTTTCAGTTTTTCTGTATTATTTCTCCTCTATATTACCTATTTCCTTAGCTCTTTCTAGTTTTCTTCCCATTTGTTTCTTTTCTATGTTTTTTGATTTCTTTCTTGCTTTCTCTTTTCAATTCTTTATGTGGTTTTTTTTGCATTACGCCAAGCGACGACTGCCCAGGCCCCTAACGTGCTTCACGCTCAAAAGCACCTTCAGGCGTATGATCTCGCACTATCATGTACGGCAGCACTAATGCCATGCATGTTCACTTTACGGTCGTTCGCTCGCATTATCTCCTCGCCAGTGTAAGTGTATGCATTACATATGCTCGAACATGTCCATTTATTTTCTAGCACTTTCTACATTTTACGTGCCCGAATATATTGATCCTTTTAAAAGTCAACTAAAGCTGTTTTAGAAAACAGAAAGTTTTGCGATGCATTTGATGTTGTACAAACTTATATGCGACATCATTTGCGATGTCTAGTTTTTGTCTAAGATGGAAGAGCCCACAATGTTAACAATACGTAGGCTCTCTATACAGTAAGGATGGCACGTTATAGTGATGTTGATTAGATGTAATTGATAGACGTAGATATATGAAATGTATTTCTGTGTTGGCAGGATATCAGCGGTTCATTGGCAGACACGGTCACACATTTGTCATATATAGTGTACAATAGCCCCTTTACATCTTACTAGGTGGAACTATGAATTATATCAAGCATAGTTTTTTTCGTCTCAAAGCTGCAAGTTGAGTGCGTTCCTGTCAAATGGCTGAGTTACAGGAAAGCTTTAAAAGAAAAGGAGATATAGAGAGAGATCAGCGTCACTATTTTCCGTTACATATCTGATAACTATACATAGTACCTCGTTTGTTCTAATGTGGATGCAAAGCTTATTACTCTACCACACCACGATGCCAGCATGGAGTAGGTAGTCCAAAAGTGCGGCAAAGATGGCAACTGCGTGTTGCCGCCATAAACCTGCCAGGAGTCCAGTTCCCTCAAGGTCAGCTTCGAGGGTCTTTGTTTTTTTTAAAGACGGTGTTCTTTCCTGGGGACCTTCGACGCCAAAATTTTAGTCTGTCTGTCTGTACATTTGTCTGTTTGTCCGCCCTTAACGGTACCCCAAAAGGCACCAAAGTGGCCAAACGATACTCCAAACGGCCGACTCCATCTGCAGCGCCCACCAATATTGCTCAAGGTTGAGCGTTCATACTTGTGCGATTGTCAAATAAAAAGCAATTATTGGGCATATCTGAGGCTCCATAACAACACATGAATAGTACGTATATGTACTTTTTACTAGAAAAGGCATACATAAGTAATTCTAAGGAACGTAGGGTTCATTACGCTACGCTGACCATGCAACACTTGCACAAAAAGACAAGTGTTTCCAACGCTACCTACCCGTCGCCTTGCATTCTACACCTTATCACCTCAGAGACGGGCGCGTACACCGCGTGCTTCATTTTCAAGGATAAAGTCAGATAACGCTCATGTTTCATGTGTGAAGCGACTTGACGCGCTCGTTCACCTCCGTTGCACGCTCAAAGCACTCTAACGCAGCGCCTCCAGAATACTATTCACCGGTTTTTTTTTTTTGCGCAGAACATCAAATGAACATTTTGTTCACTCTCTCTAGACGCTACACTATTGTCTTTCGACCACATTTGCAGTGTAACATTCGGATACGGGGCCAATGTTTTACCCTTTTCTTGGCTATAGGGATGCCCCTGGGAAAACCTAAGATGTTCTTACAGGGTTGCTCTTCATTATATAGTAAGGCTGCGGATTGGCCTTCCCATGCATGTTTAAGCAGAAAAAAAATCAGTCGTGATAGTCAACAAACGCGCACAGCTGCAAAAATTATTGCCAAAACTCATATATATCCACCTGAAAGAGATTGTTTGATGGATGCATGCCTGGGCAGACACATGCTGAAAAGTAAATTTTCGGTAATTTGTTGAGTTAATATAGTGCGATCTTGTAATTATAGCTGCAGTTTTCGTATTGAACAAAGGTGCACTTTAGTAGAACCAGCTCTCGAGAGAGAGACAGTGAACTTGCACTTGAAGAAATAGATGGTGAACTTGCACTTGAAGAACTACCAGTATAACTAAAGTGACGTTCATACCGTCACCTTTATTGTGTCAGATGCACAAATGCTGCATATTACTAAATGTATTACGCGCTGATGTCAAACGATTCGTGTAGTAATGTGACTTTGGAAGAAAAGGGTTGGCATCCTACAGGCTGTGTTTTTACGCTGACTTCGTTTCACCAATTATTGCTAGATTACTGTAACGTTCAAAAACATGCGTTATCACCCAGACAAACAATTAAGGTTGCCATTCACAGCTTGTCGTCCCATAAACTGACATCAGCGTGCATGAAACGGCCTCTAATGCAATGCCAAAGTCCGTGTTTGATAAATATAGCAGCGCCACAGTTAAGCTTCGCCGTACACTTTTGCAGCCAAACAACCGGTAATTTAATATGTGAGCCTACCCTGCAGCAATGGTGGCCGACCTTTCTTTGATTTCAAGAACAGCTTCGTTTCGCGTTCTGTGATTGTGCATTCTCCCATAACATCCGGGCAGAGAACAGGCTTGTTGGAAAAGTGTCATCAGCTAGGGATGAAGCTGGAGTGCCCATTACACTTTGTTGTTCATTTTTGTTGCTTTTTTTTTCATGGAAACGAGCAGCGGTGGCCAACCTCAAGCTTGGCGTCAGTGTCGCAGAGTGTGAAACAAAGGGTATCATCAATCTCACAGAGGAACAGTTGGTAGCCATGTAAGTGCACCATCCAACAGATATTCTCTATTATCTTGTTTTTGAGCATCTCTTGTTGTTGTTGTTGTTATTGTTGTTGTTATTGTTGTTGTTGTCATCTTCGTCATCGTTGTCACTTTTCTTCTTTTCTTCCTAGCGCTGGTTTAACTCCCTAGCACTGGTTTAAAAAAGCATGACTTGTAATATCATCGAGAATTGAACACGTGATCTGTATCTAAATTTTATTCCCTATAAACTTGTTGCAAAAGTCATCGAAGCCCTTTTCCGAAAACTGTATACGAGTGCAAACCCTGTAGTAGCTTCTTTTGGTAAATAATATTGTTGAAGTAGCTCATCAGATGAGGAGAATGTACCTTGCAATGTTTCACGCAACGTGGATATGACATTTGCCGTTCATCGGTGCGCAACCACAGCCAACATTTATAGAACCTGTTCTGTAAACAGGTTCATAAGTGTTGACTACGGCTGCCCAAGCACAACTCAGTGAAAAGAATCACGAAGTTGTGGATGCCGCATATGCACGGTGCTAAATAAATTATTGCTATTTCCGTCATAAAAAAATGTGAAAGCGAGGGGGGAGGATTGAAGCATTGAGCTTTCATCATTGAACAGGCTAATAAAAGCTTTCATGCAGCTTTTCCGGCTGCATTTTACGTGGAATACTCAGACAGTAAACCTTCAGAGCTATAGTGGCTTAGTCGTTACGTTTCTGTTACTGAATCTAAAATATCAATAAGCGCGCCATGTTCTACGCTCGAAGCAGCAAGACGTATGGTCCAGAGAAAGAGCCGGGTGATGCGGAATGTTGCCTTTATGGTGCCGCCTGATTTGAAATAGAACGTTGCCCTTGACATTCTTTCACTGTGCGAACATTATTGCTATTTCTCTTATATTCAGTCGCATCATCTCGCTTTCCTCCTTTTCAGATGCATGCTCGGCCTCTTGGGGACCATTCTTCTCCTCGGGACGTTGCTCGAGATTGTTCTCAACATCATTGGGAGCCCAAGTTTCTGCGAATCATTCAGAAAAAGTACGACATTTTTCGCATGAACAGACACATTAGCTGAGAATAGTTTAGAAATGCCGCAACCTACACTGACTTCTCAGGAAGGAGTACTAAAAGCGGACATTCTTACGAAAGAACCTCCGCTTCTAGGCTGCTTTGTGAATCTTCGCTTATTCCCCACTGCAGTATGTTGCGGACCTTGTTGTGTTGCGCCCACAAAATATGATCATTGACTGTCTGCTTGTAGTGTAGTGGCATGCTCGCCTCACTCTACTGACAGGCACGCCCGGTCATAACGAGTTTTCGGAGTTCTTTTCATCTGTATGCCGTATTCACGGAACTTTCTAACGCCTAAAGAGTTCTTACTTCAACCCATCCTATTTCTGGACGCATCATTGCTGAAACCCGCCGGTTACAAAGAGCAAATATGAACGAGATGTGAATTTCGCCGCTGCACTGATATTCGAAAAGGTATATATGTATTTGTGACTGGCACAGCAACTCAAGATAAGGATCACCGTGATGACGCAATAACGGCCAAGCCGATAAATCATAGATATCACTTACGAAACGTGCGCACAGACATACACAAAAAGTTTATGTTGAGCAGTATTGGCTATCACCCTACCTCAACAAGAAATTCAAGCTGTTAACCCACCCCCTCGCAATTTAAACATCTTCAAGCACCTCATGAGAGTTACAATGTGCTTTACTGCATACTGTTTTGGTACTGCAGTAAAGCTAACTTTTGGAATCTGTTATGGTGCAGGAAACTCTGAAAAGTTTTGGTGTCCAAACCATATGAGGTTGTCATGCATTGGCTCTATGGAGCTTGTAGCAGCCCCATGAAAATGTCTGAGTTTTAAAGCATGTTTGAAAAATCGGCGATAACATAGTTTTGCCACGACAGCCTTTTATCCAACTATTGGGCTTTTCTTTTCTAATTAGCCCGTTTATAGCAATTATCAGTTATAACAATGAAATTTTATGGCACTTGAGTAATCATTATGAGTGGGTTCTACTGTATATATACTTGTTATGAATGAAAAGTCTAGACGGAATTTTTTTCTCACATTTCCACCCAAATTTACACGCCTAGCTACGATTACGTCAATAGCAGCTGGTAGACATTCGCTAATGCTGAACAACTGTTCTCTATTACTAGCGTTTTCTAATGTGGCCAGCAATGACTGCACCTTGTATTTTTTGTGTATAGTGCTGCACTTCTTTAGTTCTGCATATTAAGCTTTAAGTTTTTCATACTTTGCCTTGTTAGCTTTTCGTCAAAATAGTGTGTCTGATGCATTGTTATTCCTAATTCTATAAATGCATTACTGTTTTTGTTAACCTGTACACCACATGTTTCCTTCTTGAAAGTATGAATCTGATGTGTATGATTTGTAGCACCTTCTTTTATGCTTTGCATTTACAACGTTGCATGTTGATTGTATGCTTGCAGGTACGATGCTCAGATGAGTTTTATGTGGAATCTCCTGCTTCTTACTGTATAGTTGTGCAAAAAACTAACTTAAAAATAATACTTTGTTTTATTAAAATATCACTGGTAGGAAGCATGCCTCTTTTTTTACACACTACTCACGTGCTTTTCAAGCAGTAAGGCTTTATTTTGAGACGGTTGGCACATAGTTCTTCAAAATTGCAACGCTTATGAAAGAGGATAGTGAGAAGAAACACATAACTAGATCCTAATTGCTGACTAACAAACTGTATTATTTGCAACAAACGGTGTCTATTCAGCATGGCATAATTTATTTTGAGTGTAATTATTATACAAGAGGTGAACCTGTCCTTCAATTGTAAAAAGCATGCGTTATAAGAAGCACATTGATAGATGCAGGTCATCTTTAAGTCCTACCATCTGTAGTTGTATGTAATTCAGCCGAATAGAAGTTTTTCAAGCCCACATACAAGCCCCGTCAATGAGCGCGCAAGTGCTCGTGGGAGAAGTGTGTATCTAGCTGCCACGATGAGCGCGTGGGCCTCAAACTTCGGGCGCGTTGAGAACTAAAGAGAAAACGAAAACGCCAGAGTGACCGGAAAGCCCCGACGGCACGTAAAAGATGTCCACATTCTGTCTGCCCCAACCCGCTGCCGCTGCCGTGGCTACCTTGAAAATTCGATTTTGCCTGCTTCTTGATAACTAAGGTTCGTACCTAATCCTATTTATTCACACAAAGTAGTGAAAAGAAACAGCTCGCACCATTTCAAATGTTGTTTTGGGAATCTCCCAACAGAAACGACAGGAGCGAACGCACCGGCAGCGGCGGATTCAGCTGGCTGTACACGAACGCGACACACGTCGGGTCATGCTGACTCGCTGCTGCTGCACCGCCTAATTACAGAGTTCTCGGCGATTATAATCAAAATTAGACTCTCGATGAATGCATCCACGTTGAATTTGTCAACCTTCGTGGTGTTACACAGGTATAGTTCGCGATTTGATCTGATGCGCATCATTGCCGCCGCATTTGCTGCCATGATAAATCTGTGGTCAGCTGATTGAGTCAGGTTACGTCACATGGTTTGATAAAGCATAGCCAAAGCTGTGAAGCGGAAGCTGGATCAGGTTGCGCGTGGCAGAAAAATCGATATCGGACTGAATTTTCATTCCGGCCGCGCGGCGTGGTTTTCCGGCCACTTAGGGGGCGAAACGGGTGAATGTCCGGTGAGTTTTGCTGCTTTCGGTTCCTTTGAGACCAAGTGCGAACACACCCTTCGAGTTTCCGTTTGCTCCGTGCCAATGCTTCACAGATCAAGTGAACTTGGCAAGGACTGAGTGATTCACTCACTACCTTTTATGTGTTTAGCTGCAATGGCCTCTCTATGATTGCTACCTGTCACGCTCTTCAACTATAAATGAGTGGCTAAGAATCTTCTGTTTTATTGTTATATTTTAACGCCAGTACACCTTTGGCAGAAATGAAAAAAGAAGAAAAAATTTAAAATGCACAACTTGATCGCCTAAAAGGTGCAGGAGTGGTCCCATAATTCACAGATGTATTAGGGAGCAATGTCCATCGACACTGTTGGTGAGTAAACTATAAACGGTTGTGGTATTTAAAATTCCTCTGAAAATAACCAGAATTTCTTAAGATAAGGCACATTCACTAGACCGCGTTTGTGTCATTTGCACCATATTTACATAACAAATGATATGCACTTACCAATTAACGTTCCTTGACACTAACTACAGGTTAGAATAAAACTTACGGGTGGAAAAAAACGAAATAGGGGACAAAAATAAACATACACACTGTAAACGCTCGCTCAGAACTAAAAGGTTATTGCACTTGTTTAAAAACATAAATATATAAAGGAGGGTACATCTCGCATGTCACAGAGACACAAAAAAGCAAAGAACAAAGGTGCGTGCCTGTTCCTAATCAAAATCTAATGTTTCTCGCTCGTAATGATAAAGAAGTTTGACTTATACAAAGTATGGTGTTCTTTATGCTATGCCTTCGATATTTCAGGCATGGTCTGGTTAGGGTGACTGCATATTTACGGTGCTTTTGAAGATGAAATTACGTGTGCATAACTGGCTATTCGAGGTGTGATGAGATGGCTCCTTTCAATAAATTTCGATGCTATCTGAGGTGCGTGTTGATACATCAACTAGGCTGGCCGACGTATGTATGTTAACGCAAGTAAGAGGCATTTGGTTAGCAACTTCTATGCAACAACTAAAACAACAACTGGCATGCCTGACAATGACTAATCGTGTATTGGACACTTATGAACGACAACGTAATACATAAAAAAAGTTATCTTAAATACTACATATTTTGGCCAGGGATTCTTTGCTATTAATAAAAAAGATTAGTACACCATAAAATCACCTGCTTGTTATGCGACATTACAATTTTGCAAAGACTCGCTGCATGAAAGTTGTGTGGGCACACCTAGGAGCGCATTACACATATATTGAAGCTTTATCCAAAGTGGCTGGACAGTGCATCTTACTGAGCGTGATTTAAGAAGACTGCCCTTCGATCACTTTGGTAGTAACCACTTACATCAGTTCGTGAGGTGGATTTATGCATGTGCAATAAATATCTAGATTGGTAGCATAATGATGTTGAGCCATTTGTGCACATATCTGCAGCTCTCTGTGAACTATTTGCGGAAAGAAAGAGGGAAAAAAACACTTTAAAGAGTAGGGAAGAAGCTTTGCAGGTGGACAGTACTGTTAGTCCATAAAACTGTAGACTCTGATCATCTCTCTGGTCAGGTTGACGAAGTTCCCAAGCAAACAAGTAAGTTTGAGAGCTGTCATTCTAAAAAGACAAGGTGTGCACCAAACACAGCACACAAAAAAGGAGTCAGGACACCCGAAATGCCTACTATCAATAGAAAGAACGCACGGAGGCGTAGAAGACCTAGAAAACTTATCTGCACAGGCCCTTGCAATATGCGAGCCTATCAATCTGGCACACATGAGGGTCTATGTAAAAAGCAACTGTTCTGATCAAATGAAATCAATCTATTTCGTCCACAAGTTTATGTGTTGTGGAACACGAGGGCTCGATAAAAAGCGAATCTATTCACTTGAGAAGCCTTGAGCCCTCATTTTACAGGGCATACAGAGAGAGCATATAAAAGTACTTTTACAAAATTTATGCAATACCTGTACTAATGCCATAACACAATATACCAGTTACAAGAAATATTATACAATATATTTATATATTGTCTGATGAAAAATTCCCTTATCATAAAAACAAATGAAGTGTTTCATTACAGAGTTTTCAAGTGAAAAAACAAGAAAAAAAACAATAAAACTTCGAAGTCAGTTGAAAATAATATGTGTACCATTTGAAAAAAAGAATATCATCAATCCTTTGCGACAAAAACGCTTTGATTGCACAGTTTTCAGTTTTTTCTAAATGATTACAGCATTGATGGAGTTTATGTACAGTTTTGGAGGCATGTGACGAAGCATATATTTCGTTAGCATAATGCATGAAAGTAGCATTTTCCTGGTATCATAACCACGTGCATCATAAGGCATTGTAAGCGGTGTAAATTCAGATAATGTATGAAGTAGTCCATCTGTATTGGGCTTATACTTTCTGAGTAGATTTGCTAGGTGCGAGTTGTGAGTTGTTATGATATTGTATTTGATATACAGGGGTTTTGTGTGAGCAGTTTTTTCAACCCACAAATTATGTTAAGGTATTTGATTTCATCTTTGTGCATATAATCGACGATTGGCTCACGGATGCTCTACCGCTGTTATTGATAGGCTATGCCTCCATCAACAGATGCGTTTCTTCATTCCTATACCGGTATAAAACTGCACATGCGTCAAGCATTGGCATGCACTTATATTCACAATAATGTAAAGAAATGCACAAAAGTTCATAGGTGGGCTAGCTGCTATATATTCATTATGGCACCTCTGTTTTGTACGCCCATCATGACACGAGAATAAGGAGATGGCCGAAGCTTTTTTATAATGAAGAATACTGATATTTGTGTCAGTTTAACCTCCATTCAGATTGTGAGATTGCATTTCTTGACTACATTTGATGACCAATGCGTTTCTTCACTTCATTTGATGACTACACCCCCTTCCCAAGTAACTAATTTCTTTCCCCTCATTTTTTTACATATTTCTGCTACGACTAAACCCAAATTTCAATTTGTGCTTGTTTATGTACCTTTCTAATTGCCCCGTTTGTTCATGCTGCTAAGTTGTCATAATGAATGCAAAGAAAGGTTAGTAGTGAGCCTCCGGTAACCAATCTTTTATGTTTCAACAGTCTTTGGTTAATGCAATGACTCGTTTTTTCAATGTAAAAGAGGCAGCAGCTAAAAGACACCTTATAAACTACACTACTATGGCAATCAGTTAATTTGTTAATGTGTTATACGGAACGAATATCGGTCCACTTTTTGTCTTTTTCTCACTTACTCTTTCTCTACACTGCAGTACAAATCCTACCTAAAGCTAATTGACAGTCGTAAAAGCAACACTACCGTCGTATATACTTCCTATACTTTCTTGAGCGTGTGAGATATACGGCATATCATCTTATGTGCTTAAAAAATGTCACGTAATTTTTGCACAATATTTATGCTTAATGTACAAGTTGTCTCTAGACAGCGGCCTGGTTCCAGGGAATTGGAAAACAGCAAATGTGGTTCCTGTGCAAAAGGCAGGAAGCGAAAAACAAGTACAAAATTATCGTCCCTTATCCTTGATTTCAATCTATTTCAAATTGCTAGAACAAATTATTTCTAGTACATTGTTCAAATATCTCGAATCTACTAATTTCTTCATTCACATCCAGCATGAATTTCACCAGGTTGCGTGACCGAGCTAACTGAACTCCAGTGTGAAATATTGATTTTCGCTTGATCCAAACAATGTTATCGATGCATTGTTTCTTGATTTTCGTTAAGCATTTGATACGGTCTGGCATAATCTGCAAGATATAAAGTTGCTTCATTGAAAATTATTTCCAAACTGTAAACCTGGCTCTGGAATTACCTAAGTGGTCGTAAACAGTGTGTTGTCTTAAATGCTAAAATGTCTCCATACGTAAACATGACTTCAGGCATGCCACAAGGTAGCATTCTGGATCCGCTGTTATTTCTGGTTTATATAAATGATATAGCAGGTAACATGAAATGCAGCATGAAATTATTTGCAGATGATTGCATCATCTACCGTCACATCACTTCAATCGCAGACACTGAAATATTACAACATGACCTAGACACAGTAACACGATGGTGCTCCACATGGAATATGTGCTTAAATGTCTCAAAGTGCAACCACGTCAGGTTTGCAAAAATTATTTCAGAAATCCAGCATACATACAGTATTGATGAAAAAGCAGTTAAAAAAACATGAGTGTAAATATTGTAAGGCAACGTTTTGGCTGCTAGACACCTCTTTTACTTGCCGAGCATCTGTCCCAACACACAAGTCAGACTGATGATGATGAGTATGTACATATAAGATGACGCGTATGAATAATGCTCACACTTATTTTCTCCCCACGCGTGAGCGGCCAGCCCGGACGCATCTTAGACGAAAATGAAACGTCAAACGAATGACTTAAGACGCGATATGTGGACAATCTCCGAACCACAACAACGAAGATCCGAAGAAAGGTCGGCGGGAGTGACACAATAATTCACTGGTGACATTTGTTCATTGAATGTATGGGGTTCAACGAAGTGTGACTGAAACTTGTCGCACAATCCTGGAGTACGATTGGGTGTCCAAAGCAACACTTCATTCCCCGGACTGAAGGAGACGTCGCGATGAGAGCTATCATAGCGTTTCTTGCGACCTTGCTGATTGGCTTCTGTATTAAGGCGAGCACGTTGCTGACATTCCTCGAGCCTTGTGATGAACTGCTCTGATACAGTTGCCGAGGCATCAGTTGGAACAATTAGAAAAGAGACGCCGATGGTGAATGTCGGTGAATGGCCATACACGAGGTAGAAAGGCGAGTAGCCAGTAGTTTTTTGAACAGCGGTGTTATGAGCAAACGTCACAAAAGGCAAAATCATATCTCATTTGTCGTGGTTTGGTGCGATGTACATTGATAACATATCTGTTAGTGTCCGATAAAATCTCTCTGTCAGCCAATTAGTTTGGGGGTGATAAACTGACGTTGTCTTATGAACTGTGCCACAGGTTGTGCGCAGAGTTTCAATTATGGTGGACAATAACGTCTTTCCATGATCACTCAGGAGGACCCAAGGTGCATCGTGGCGCAATAAAATTGCGTTAAGAAAGAAGTCTGTGACGTCTGAAGCAGAACTTGTGCATAGCACAGCAGTCTTTGCGTATCGTATCAGGTGATCGGCAGCAGTCACAATCCAATAATTACCTCCTGGCGTGATGGGGAGAGGTCCGAGTAGATCTATGCCAACGATGGCGAAAGGAGTCGCGGGACAGGAGATGGGTTTCAGAAGGCCAGCAGGAAACAAAGTTGGTCGCTTCTGCCGTTGACACAGATGGCAAGATGCAATGTACTTGGCCACAACGGTAGAGATGCTAGGCCAGAAGAAATGTTTCCTGATGCGGCTTTGTGTTTTGTGAAATCCCAAGTGACCTGCACATGGGTCATCGTGAAAGGCTTCGAGGACTTGGTGACGTAGAGAATGCGTAAGTACTAGAACCCAGCGGTGTCCATCAGTAGTGTAAAGTAACGACGGAGCACATTGTTATCAACTCTAAATTGCCATAGTGGTCGGTGCAATCTAGCATTAGGAGTAGTTTATATACCATTTAGGCGTTAGATAATGCTATTGCAATATGGATCATCACGCTGGTGTGTGGCAAACTTGGTGTGGCGATTTGAAGCCGGCGTGTCGATAACCGGAAGATGTGATAATGTGAGGGGTGACGCATTGTCTTGCCTACCAGACAAGCAATCAGCTGATGTACTCGATGATGACAGTGAAATGGGGCAGCGATAGAGAGCATCTGCATCTTGGTGCTTTTTGCCAGACTTATAGATGATGTCAAAATCGTACTCTTGTAGGCGGAGCACCCAAGGACCGAGGCGACCAGACAAGTTTCTTAGTGACGATAGCCAGCACAAGGTGGTATGGTCTGTAATAACTGTGAAATTACGTCCATAAAGATATGGTCGACATTTTTGTACGGCCCAAACGACAGTGAGGCACTCTTGCTCAGTTATGGAATAGTTCTGTTCAGCAGCCATAAGAGCACGACTAGCATACGCAATAACTCTTTCCCATGAAGTGGCATCCCACTGTAGAAGAACTGCACCAATACCATGACCACTCACGTCAGTGTGCAGACATGTAAGTGCATTCTCGTCGAAATGGCACATAACAGGGTCGGATGTTAAAGCATGCTTGAGGGCTTAAAAGGCATGCTCGCAGTCGTCATTTCAAGTGAAATTTGATCCGGATGTCAGCAGCTTGTGCAGTGGCAAGGCGATAGCAGAAAATGACTGACTTATGTAGTGGCCAAAGTAGAACGCCAGGCACAGGTAGGTGTTTCTGTTTTTCTGGCCAAGGGAAGCGTATCACGGCAGCAAGCTTGTCAAGATCCGGCCGAACGCCACCTTTGCTGACAAGGTGGCCCAACTCCTTGATGTTCTTGTTGGCGAAATGGCATTTCTTTGTGTGTAGCTGAAGTCCAGCATTGAAAATACACGTCACAACTTCGTCCAAGCAATGAAGATGCTGACAAAAAGAAGAGAAAAAAATGACGATGTCTTTTAGATAACAGAGACATGTTTTTCACATTAGGCTGCGTAGAACTGTGTCGATGATGCGTTCAAACGTGGCAGGAGCATTACATAAACCAAGCGGCATGATGTCGAATTCATACAGCCTGTCTGGTATTGCAAAGGCAGTTTTTTCTTTGTCCGCTTCATGCATACGTATATGCCAATTTTGTGGAGCAGGGGCGAACTCATTCCTCTCCAAATCACCATAGCCGCACCTTTCGTCTTGTTGACGTCGACGACAGAACCATGTGATGTGGCCGCGTATTCCGCAATAATAGCAAATTGGTCGGGATGGATGCCAGGCATAGAAAGAAGGAGGTGTTGGCCTTGGGGTGAGGACATTCAGTGAAGGCTGTGCAGTTGACCCATTCTGCGGTGGTTGCTGAGAAGGTGACGCTGCAACCACCTGAGCGTGCGTGGGCTTTGGAGTGGTATGCGAGCTCGGGACATGCTCACACGTCATGGACGCTAGTTCCTCCCTCACGATGTTGAGGAGGCTGCCTGCAGAAGGCGTCATGGGGAGCTCGTAAGATGACGAGGTGGCCTGGAGTTGCAGCTTTTTGCGGCCAGAAGGCCAGAAGAAACGTTTCCTGATGCGGCTTTGTGTTTTGTGAAATCCCAAGTGACCTGCCCATGGGTCATCATGAAAGGCTTCGAGGACTTGGTGACGTAGAGAATGCGGAAGTACTAGAACCCAGCGGTGTCCATCAGTAGTGTAAAGTAACGACGGAGTACATTGTTATCAACCCTAAGTTGCCATAGTGGTCGGTGCAATCTAGCATTAGGAGTAGTTGATATACCATTTAGGCGTTAGATAATGCTATTGCAATATGGATCATCACGCTGGTGTGTGGCAAACTTGGTGTAGCGATTTGAAGCCGGCGTGTCGATAACCGCAAGATGTGATAATCTGAGGGGTGACGCATTGTCTTGCCTACCAGACAAGCAATCAGCTGATGTACTCGATGATGACAGTAAAATGGGGCAGCGATAGAGAGCATCTGCATCTTGGTGCTTTTTGCCAGACTTATAGATGATGTCAAAATCGTACTCTTGTAGGCGGAGCACCCAACGACCGAGGCGACCAGACAAGTTTGTTAGTGACGATAGCTAGCACAAGGTGGTATGGTCTGTAATAACTGTGAAATGGCGTCCGTAAAGATACGGTCGACATTTTTGTATGGCCCAAACGACAGTGAGGCACTCCTGCTCAGTTATGAAATAGTTCTGTTCAGCAGCCATAAGAGCACGACTAGCATACTCAATAACTCTTTCCCATGAAGTGGCACCCCGCTGTAGAAGAACTGCACCAATACCATGACCACTCGCGTCAGTGTGCAGACATGTAAGTGCGTTCTCGTCGAAATGGCACATAACAGGGTCGGATGTTAAAGCATGCTTGAGGGCTTAAAAGGCATGCTCGCAGTCGTCATTTCAAGTGAAATTTGATCCGGATGTCAGCAGCTTGTGCAGTGGCGACGCGATAGCAGAAAATGACTTATGTAGTGGCCAAAGTAGAACGCCAGGCACAGGTAGGTGTTTCTGTTTTTCTGGCCAAGGGAAGCGTATCACGGCAGCAAGCTTGTCAAGATCCGGCCGAACGCCACCTTTGCTGACAAGGTGGCCCAACACCTTGATGTTCTTGTTGGCGAAATCTGCTGTGTCTGCTGTGTCTGCTGAGATCTGCTGTGTCAGGTTGTGGACATATAAGTTGAAGGTCATCGAGTCGCTGGCACATACTGATTATATCCGTGACTGTGGTGGGGTTCTTTGCCACCAAGGTGTTAAATGCGACGGCGCCTACGCCTTTGAGCAGGTAGCGAACGCGGTCATGCTCGGCCATCGAGCTGTCGACGCGACGGCATAGGGCGAGGACATCACTGTACAAGGTATAAAACTCCCCGAAGTGCTGAACACGTTCAGCAAGCTTCAGTTTGGCTATGTCTACATGGACAGAACAGTTGGCAAATATCTGACGGAGCTGCTGCTTAAAGGTAGGCCAGTCTGGGAAATCCAGCTGATGGTTGAGAAACCATGTCTTAGTGACCCCCGTCAGATAGAACGGTACGTGCGACAGTTTCACAGAATTATGCCAATAGTTAGGCGCACTCACACAGTTGTACTCATCCAACTAGTCTTCAACGTCTTCACCGCGAAGACTGGCGAACATCGGGGGATCTTTATGAGGGGCGGTGACAGTCCAAGAAGGCATGTCCAGGGAAACAGGTGGGGTGGATGGAGCCGTGTTGTTGTGCTCGTCTTGCGACATGACCGTGGGCTTTTTAGCAGAATCATTTTATTAGAAAAGACACATAGAACAAATAATCTTAAAGGCTAGTAAAATATTGTTTTTTATTTGCAGAAACTTTCATTGTGCAACAAAAGAGGTAAAAGAAACTCTCTACTTCCTGAATGTAAGGTCTATACTTGAATATGCTTGTGTTATCTGGGACCCAGCTCACAAGTGTCTTGCAGAAACCATAGAAAAAATTCAAAACCAGGCAGCCCGTTTCGTCCTCAAAAAAATGACCCATTTGCTAGTATATCAGGTATCAGGCCACATTAGGCTGGGAAACTCTACAATATAGAAGAGGGAAACTTTGACTAAAACTTCTACATAGTATATACTATCATCTAACAGGAATTCAGAAGTCAGAATACCTACTAGCACCAACTTATCGTTCCACAAGATGTCAACACACACATAAAATACGAGAATAAACATTCAAAACCACATCTTTTGCTAACTTCTTCTTTTTAAAAACAATTAGAGACTGGAACGAACTTCCCGAAGATATCGTAAACTTGAGTGACAACAGCGCTTCTTTTTTTTTCATTGTTAAGGCATAGTGACATGCCTATTCAGTTTTAGTACCTGTGTACCACCTGTCATATTTTACTAAAATATTTTTTGATTGCTGGCTGTAATTACTATAAGTGGTTTTATTTTCCAGAATGTTGAAAGCGTCATTATCACAGAGATGTTAGTAACCATATTGAACTTTGTGTGTAAACCCCCCTGCAGTATTGCCACTATGGCATTGCCGGAACTCTCTAAACAAATAAAAATAATTGTACGGTATACCTACGATATGCTCATTTTTATCGCTTTCGCCCTGTATTTTAGGGGCAAAGCTTCTTAGGGTGTGGTTCGTCTTCCTTGTAGCAGTACGTTGTAGTAGTAGCCACTTCTAGTTGATTGATGATTGATATGTGGGATTTAACGTCCCAAAACCACCGTATGATTATGAGAGATGCCAGCTACTTCTAGTTAGTTTTAAGAATTGCTCATAGATGGCCTTGTGTGTATACGTTTTTGGAAATAGTAATAATATATGGATTCACTGGTTTTCATATAGTTGATGATTTCGTATAGTTGACAGACAGACAGACAAATGGACGGACGGGCAGACGGATGGGTAGACGGATGGGCAGACGGACACTTCGCCCCACTCATCATCATTCCTTCGGTGGATATGCTTTGAATTTTGTAGAATGAATACATACAAACAAGCTCAGGTCTCTGTTATTAAATGCTGTGCTTCCCACAGTGCTCGAGTCGACTGCCTATCTTACCGGATTCTGAAAGCTGCTGCGGGCGCTGGTGGCCACCATTATGGAGAGTGACTCTATCATTATGCAAGCTACAGGCGATGCTGATAAATTTGAGACTGATGGTGGAAAGCATTTACAGCTTTCTTCACTAAGCCACTTCTGCACACTCATTGCCTTAGGCATTTGGTATATAGAGAAGCAGCGATTCTGTTCATTTTTAGGAGAAAAAATGTACTTTTTGAAGCAGGAAGAGCATGTCATTGGTTCGTAAAACATTTGTTCGTTCCCGTCTGCAGATACGTCAACCGTGATGTCAATTTCAGGTCATGCAGAACGGAAGCATTGATTGATTGATAAGTGGGGTTTAACGTCCCAAAACCACCATATGATTATGAGAGACGCTGTAGTGGAGGGCTCCGGAAATTTCGACCACCTGGGGTTCTTTAACGTGCACCCAAATCTGAGCATACAGAACGGAAGCATGGCATTGTGATTCAATGTTCTGGATCGCCTTCTCAGTGGTAGCTTTCTGTTAGATGCTCACGTTCAAGGCGTGAAAGCGTCCAATAGGTGACCCGCTATGCAGAAAGCCTACAGTGCGTGGTCGTAAGACAGGGAAAGCAATTTCCGCAGCAGAACTCTAGGACAGATGTGTTTCATTAAATAATTAAGTGATTTCTGTGATCAATGAAAAGTTACCCACAGTCATTGGTTTCCCAGAGTGCAACTAACAATTGTTGAAAAGGGTGGGGCTCCACCTTCTTTACTTTTCTTGGATGGATGAATGGATGGATGTATCCGGCTGTGCCCTTTAGATCGGGTGGTTTCTCACGCCACCTAGCCATAAAGTTAAGTACTCTCTCTGCGTTTTTAAGGACTAAATTTCACTCGTGCCTCGATTGTAGCCACCAATCAGTTAGCCTCTTCCTGGTTATTTCTCCTCGTTTAACGTCTATTTTGCTTTCACTGTCACTAAACCCCAACGCTTTAAAAAATTCGGTGCCATTATCTTTGACTATGGGCGGAGCCCTTTACAGAACATTATCAAATGTTCAGCCGTTTTCTCCTCCTCTCCACACACTACATACCGTGTCTGTGCCTTCGTATTTTTGCTCGGTACGTCTTGGTCCGCAATACTCCTGTTCTGGCCTCGAAGAGCAGAGAACTGATGATTATTGATTGATATGTGGTGTCTAACGTCCCAAAACCACCATATGGACAGACGCCTTAGTGGAGGGCTCCGGAAATTTGGACCATATGGGGTTCTTTACACTGCACCCAAATCTGAGCACACAGGCCTACAACATTTCCGCCTCCATCTGAAATGCAGCCGCCACAGCCAGGATTCAATCCCACGACCTGCAGATCGCCAGCAGAGTACCTTGGCCACTAGACCACCGCGGCGGGGAAAAGAAAGAGCACAGAACTACCCCGAAAATTATCGATCTTCTTCCTTGCAATTTCCTGCTTAAAAGTTCGGTAGGTCTTCAGTGATGATTTCGTAAGCATTCTCACCTTCCACATGTTCCTCTCTGTTTCTTTCACCTTCTTCTTAACCAATGTTTCCTTTTGGCTTCGTATTCTGCTGTTGTCTAAATACTTGCTTGACAGTTTTCGAGTTAGCTTCCTCCATGTAGTATCAACATTCTTTATGTACAAGTAGCTGAAAACTTTCTTAGCCCAATGCTCCTCTCCCGTTTTTCTCAATCGCTCCTCAAATTCTATCTTGCTGCTAGCTTCCCTGCACTCAAACGATGTCCATCCCATGTAACCCTGTACCCTTTGATTTGGGGTGTTCCCGTGTACTCCAAAAGCAAGTCTACCTATGCCACATTATTTAATTTCCAAGCTTGCTTGAACTTCTGATTTCATGCACAAGATCGCATTGCCAAATGTTAAACCCGGGACCATGACACCTTTCCAAATCCCTCTCACAATGTCATACCTAATGTACTTCCACAGTGTCCTATTCAGCGAAGAGCAGCAGTGCTTCCTTGCCCCCTTCCCTTTAGAGGTCAATATGCTTCTTTTTTTTTTGGATGTTCAAGAGCATAGAAAAATTTCTGTACTTACTACGTGCTATTGTCATGGTGGATCAAAGTATCTAACTGCTATTTTTTTAGCTGTGAATATTGAGAATAGAAATATAATACTGAACATTCTGTTTCTGTATTGCACCTCAGCTCTCTCAGGCTCATTTACGTTGTACGGGCCCCGCCGTAGTGTTCAAATGGCTGCAGTGCTCGGCTGCTGAACTGCACGTCACGGGATCGAATCCTCGCTTCGGCTGCTGCACTTTTGATGGAAGCTGAAATTCCATAGGCCTGTATGCTCATATTTGGGTGCACATTAAAGAACGCCATGGGGTTGAGATTTCCGGAGCACTCCACTACGGCGTCTCTCGTAATCATTTGATGGCTTTGGGACGTTTAACCACACATATAAATTTATGTTGTACGTGGGAAAGGACGAACGTTGTTAGACAAGCCTCGGTGTGCATGTGGACTCAACAGACAATTAATACTGCGGCATTAGTCTACTTTGTTTAATTAGTTATGAGATATTCTTAACATCCATTACCGCTAAGTAATTCGCTCTGATCGCGAGTGGTCGTCGTTGAATAGAGAAAACCACCTGCGTTGTTCTAATAGAACTTTTTTAAGCAATCTCAGAAGACCCCGCGAGTGCGTGGAGCACTGTGGGAAAAGTCTGTATGCTGAGCGAAGCTGCTGTTCCGGTGCGCACCGTGCGAGCAAGAAATGAAAAGAACATGGCGCTTCTTGTTGGATAATATTAATATCTTGTATACTAGATATGACCGAATGAACCTGCTTGTATCTCTACGCACGAAATGTAAAAAAAATAATGGAGACAAGTGTAGGTATCACCAAGCCCCAGAAACTCATCGCTAGTTTTAGTTTCAAGGAACATGCACGCTCGTAGCGGTTGCCAGACATCCTAATATCTGGCTGAATGGAGTGAGGTTAATGGGAATATTCGCATTTATTGGCTTTGAAAAGTTTTTACAAATGAAAAAATTTGATACCCCTGAAAATAACTTCTCTTTTGTTTATATGTCTATTCTTATTCCTTATTTTGTGAACTTTAAGTTGGGCGAGGTGCGGAAGGGATTGACTTGGGTTCACAGCGCTTGCCTGCGCTTCTTCTTGCCCCTTGCTCAGTGATATCAGAATATGGATCGCACTACGTTCTCTTCCTCGGTTGGCGTATCAACTACGAGAAAGATAAAAACAACAAGTTGTCGCTGGCATAAAGCGGAAGCTGCAGTGAGATAGACAAAACAAGTCAATCATACATTTGTTGAAGATAGCCTAATGGGACAACACATGTTTCCCGTTGCTCTGTGGTGTAATAACCCGCTGATTTCTAGTTTCGCAGAGGCTTTTCAGCAGTTTCTAAAGGCAACAGGTGAGCACAAGAATTTGGACCGGTTATTTGAGTAAATATTGATTTTGCATGAGTACATATGAGTAAACCCAGTGCTCTGCTAGGCTGACTGGACGAACAGAAGTGCACTGCTACTTGACTGATTGATGAAGGCAGTAGCTGAGCTCCTGTCGGAAAAATCTGTTTATTGAAAGGCTTGAATTCGAGTTGGCTCGGCTACAGTTTTTTTTACTTTCGCCGTGTAGTTCAAAAGATGTCAAGTACTTATAGGCTGCTTCCTGCTCATGAAATTCTTGTAGCCGCAGTTTGAAAATTTGTGAGTCTTTGCATATATTAGTGTCACTAAAATACATGTGATGAAATAAATGCTTCTAAAGGTCATTACAGAGAATGTCGATGAAACCAACGTTATGACAAGTGTACTCTTTCTCGTCAAGGCAACACTGTTACCCTGACGAAGACAAGTCAACTTACGGAAATGTTTTTTTCAGCGCCATTTTTTCTCGAAAAACTTTTGATTGCTTTAAGCCTCTCCGTGCCTCAGAACTTCAGTCTCGCTTGGTACTCAACTTCTGTAAAAAAAAACTATGCGCGCTGTCATAACAAACCTGACTCAGTCAAATATGACGTCTCCTTCTCATGATTATTGATAATTTTTGCATTGATTCAGATATTTTGGGTTCAAAGTTTGCTGATTATGTTTGTATGGCAGCTGCAAATTAAAGCTGCTTTTAGAGCTTGACACTTTCTCACTACCTATACGTCTCTTTTTTCAATACAAAACGTGCAATAAATAGGTTCATTTTATTTGTGCTGATCGAGTTTCGTTTTATCGAGAAATCAGTCATCTTAACTTTTGCCTCTTCAGAATTGCAAACAACATTAAAAAATAATTAACAAAATTTTTCCAATAGCCACATCGCCCAAGCGGCCGGCGAACCTGAAAAAAGGCACGAGTGCATTCCGCTTGCATGTGAAGTGGGAAAAGAGGGCTTCCGTTGCAACCCTCCTCCACTCCATTTGTCATCCTTTCTCTCTAATCGGCCCATCACCAGTGAAGTCATGAAATAAATTTTTCGTTTGTGATTTATTTTTAGTAGGATGCCCCGCAATCGCCAGTGGTAAATGCGGCGCTGCCACTGCCGAGAGCAAATACATGGGAAGGGTAGAAAGTTCCCACCCCGTGGTATCACCAGGCGGATGAGCTGAGTGGTACGTGAGATGTTGCGTACCACAGTATTGTGTACTAATATATGTAGTCAATACGGGCTATTTTGAGTAATATCAGGAGGAAGATTGAATTCACATTTATTCAACGATTAACTCTTCACAAGGCGCTATGGACAATAATACCTTGGCAGTGTGATTGGGTCCGTCGACACCAAACTACGAAGAAGAGTTTCAATATATTAAAATTTTTGTTGACAATTCATGCAATATAAAAAGAAAAAAACTGAGCACATGCTAAACGTGTTTAAAAATGAAGGAATGAAACTAGAATTAACTTACGAGGTACCTTACTCGGATATTCAGCGGTTTCTCAATAAAAGCTTTGTCACTTTAGAGCATGTTTTCTGGCAGTAGATTCCGCATTTAGCAAAAGCAGTGTTGTTTTGTTCGGCACATTAGAAATGGTTTATTAAGAAATTATGATGCCATGCTAATGCTAGGAATTCAAAAAAAAGAAAAACAATAAAAATTGCATACATTATCTATTCTGTATTTAACCTGCCAGAAACTAGAGCAAGTACAGAAGAAGCCTTAAGAATTCGTTTTACTGTTCCAATGCAAACACTTGAAATAGCTAGGGAGGGGGTATTTGAGCAGCTACTCGCATTAGGTACGAAAACATCGAGTGGTCCTGATGATATACCAACTGTATTCCTCAAGCGATACGCGGAATGAATGTCATATTATCTAACTATTATCTTTAGGAAATCTTATACAACGCTCTCACTGCCACATGATTGGCACACTGCATTCGTCATTCTTGTATTTAAAAGCGGCAATAGCAAACTGGCGACATATTACCGCCCAGCATTACTCACTTCTGTTGCTTGCAAAGTGTTTGAACACATAATTGCAAAACACATACTTGCATTTCTGGATCAGAACGCTTTGCTGTACCTTTACCAAAATGGCTTCAGGACAGGGCTATCAACTATGACCCGCTTAATACAATGAATTCATTACTTTGCAAGTGCTATAGGTATAAGACAACAGGTTGATGTAATATGTGTGGATTTCGCAAGAGCGTTTGATAAAGTATCCCATGTCCAATTAATCTTCAAATTACGTCATGCAGGAATAAATGAACTAGTAATAAAATGAATTGAAGCTTATTTAACTCATCGTACGCAAGTAGTAAAACTGGGTGGTCACTTATCACAACCCTTGGCGGTACTTTCGGGAGTGACCCAAGGCTCTGTGTTGGGACCACTATTGTTTCTCCAGTACATCAATGATATCAGTAGTGTGGCAGAAGAGAGTGTTCGTGTTAAACTTTTCGCAGATGACTGCTCAATCTATGCCGCAATCACCAAACTAGACAACCTAATCGAAATTCAGAACTCTTTGCAAATTTCAGATAACTGATGTAGGAACTGGAAAATGGCAGTAAATTATTCTAAATCTGCATATACACACATCACCAAAAAGAAAACAATTCATTCCTTTATGTAAAGCATTAGTGAACACTTGTTTGTAAATACGACCCAGTACAAGTACCTCGGGGTAACAATTACGCAAAAATTGACATGGAATGAGCATATAAATAGCGTTTGCACAAAATGCTATCAAAAGTTATATCTATTGAGGTAGAAGCTGCAGGATGCATCGTGCGACGTAAAACATATTGCATACACCACAGTCATTAGGACAGTACTAGAATATTTATCCGTTGTTTGGAGTCTCCATCAAGTTACTCTTAAGAATAAGCTAGAAAGAATACAGAGACTAGCGGCGTGCTTTATTTGTTCATAGTGCCAAAGGTAGAAATCAATCACACTGATGTTACGCAGGCGCAACCTAGATCCCCTCTAGCCGCGTAGAAATAAATATAGGCTGAAAGTGTTGTTCCAAACAATGCACGATCAACCGAAGATAGATAAGCTCAAATATTTGCATTCTCCAGGCAAAAGAAATTCCGGAACTAACCACGATTGCATCATAAAACCATATCAAACAAATACTGACACATTTCGATATTTTTTTTCCAGATGTCATAGAAATGTGGAACAGACTTCGGAATGAAATTATTGTTTTAAAATATGTCACTGACTTTCAAAAAGCTGTAGAAGTGCATTTACGTGATTGCTAAATTGAATTTTTTTTCAGTGCCAAGTGATGTAAGTGACTTCATGTTCATAGTAAATATTTTGAAAAATGACTGTGAATTCTGAATTGTTCCTAAATTGTTATTTTGAATGTTGAGTTGTTAATTAAGAGAATACCAGTTTTCATTGTGAGTCGTCAAGGTATTCAGAAACTTTATGAATATTGTACATTCTTTATGTATGTCCTCTTTGTTATGACCCTCTATGAGGGTTGGCAGTATTAGCAAATAAATAAATAAATAAATAGTTTCCAGCTG
Organism: Rhipicephalus annulatus; assembly: GCA_013436015.1. NCBI lineage: Eukaryota > Metazoa > Arthropoda > Arachnida > Ixodida > Ixodidae > Rhipicephalus > Rhipicephalus annulatus. The sequence continues at coordinate 481,302 of WOVY01010442.1, forward strand.
CAAATTGATAATCTCAAGGAGGCACGGTATTCAGCGTATCATATTGTATAGGCGGCTGTATCATCTATTTAGGAACAGCTCATTTACATTGGAAAAAAATTATTATGGATGGCTTCCACCCATGAAGAAACAAAGAATACTGCAGTTATTTCATGTATATACGTAACTCGCACACTCTCAGAGAACGTTGGGAAGCGATACGGGATGAGTGTTGTGTTAACCGCACCTTACTTACATTTGTTCTGCAGTGTCTAAAGGTCATTGTTGTCTAAAAGGCATTGGTTTGTAGTGGGCAGATAAAAATACTATCAGAGACATGCCAATGTTCTTTCATTTGTTGTGAAGGGGCTGCTAACCGAATTCCTCTTTCGGCTGTTCACACACATACAAGCACAAAAAACACACACACGTGTGTGTGCGTGTGAGTGTGTTTGTGTGTGTGTGTGCATGCGTGCATGTGTGTGTGTGTGTGTGTGTGTGTGTTGGCTCATCAACCAGACTCCAGACTGGTTGATGAGTCAACACGTGCTTCAGAGACCATTGAAAATTATAGAATTCAGCTGTCTCATCGCACCTCGTATTCTCAGCCATGCAAATGTAATTTCATCTTCGGAGATGCAGAAACTCTGCCCAGTCACCCTATCCAGACAGACTACGCAAGTAATCTTGGAGGCGTATGGTAAAGACTACCAAACTTAGCTTATTCATTATTCGACTGTAAACGCGTCTTAGTTACTTACCTTCCTTTGCCTCTTTGTAACATGCATGATGAACCCCATTTTCATACATACCTTTTTAGTAGGTGCAATAACCTTTCAGTTGTGAGTGAGCCTTTGCACTGTGTATAATTATTTTCTTGTCCTACTTCTTTCTTTTCACCCTGGGAGTTTTTTATTCCACCCTGTAATTACAATGCCAAGAAAAGTTGGTATGTGCATATCGTGCTAGCGACGTGCACACAGTCTATTGAATTTACTTTACAGAATATCGGCTATTTCTAGTACACTCTTTAAATACCAGAACATTACAATTTACTCGTCAACTGTTCTGATGACCATTAATTTTTGATATTCTTAATGCATTCATGAATATTAGGCTTCTCCTGTATCTTATAGGCAATCATATTGTGTGTTTTGTTTTTTGTTTATGCCGAAAGCGTATTGGCTTTCAAGGATAACAATAAAACTGAAGCCTCTGAGTCACTTGGCTGGTTTAACAGTGGGCAGGTGGAAATAGTAGGCAGGCCGTCGCAGCTAAATGCTGAAGTTAGTGAGGGAATCACGCTGTAATATTTTGCAATTTACCAAGTTCACTTGATGACAGAAGCACTTGCACAGCAACAGCACAAACGGAAAGCTAAAGTCTGCAGAAAGCTAGAGGGCCGTGCGCTCGTTGCGGTGGCTGCTTCGGCGAATCAACTTTTCCCATGAGCGCTTGAATATCAGTTTGGCGGTGATCGTGTGCTTGAAAAAAGTCTATTATGTACGCCTCATGCGACAATATTGGTTAATTATTACATGAGTATACACAAAAAAACTGTAAGTTACATGTGCAGTATAGCCGATTCATTTGATTACTTAATATGGATATTTTCAGAAGTCACAATGCATATATATTTGAAGAAAATAGGTCTGAACTAAAGGAGTAATTTATCTCTGTTTGACACGATATTAATGAGAACTAGCAGACAATGATGCCAAGTATAGGGGAAGTTATTAGAAGTATTTGTAATGTAAATGTTCGTACCATGCAGTATTAGTGCAAGGTACAAGCATACATTGCCATTGGGCATCAAAACGTGATTATTATAATGTCTTCATGGTTTAAGGACAACCACCTACTGAAAAAGGTACACACACTACTGTGCCTATTATTTTAAGGCATTGTAGAGGGTGCACAACAAGTTTGGAAAGATTTCACGTGCATATTTACCCGTGGTTTAAACAATGGGCAAATATGCGCGTATATGGCTGAATATGGCACGTATGGCTGCATTTTGTGTAATCTTTAGCCCAGTCATACGCAAAAGCTTCACCGACGCATGGCACATTGAACTTTATTGATTACGTTGTAGTAATCCACAGTATAAACAACTCGAGTAACATCATGCAACAAAAAGTATGCGCTAAGTGTTTGAAGTACGCACAAAGGACAGTATATTGCCATCAGGTTCAATTCTTAAAGACAGTCTGAGGGGTTTCTTGTTTTGAGAAGTACTTATAACATAAATGTGAAGAAAAAGAAGTGGATGAAAAGATAACTTGCCACAGGCAGGATCCGAACCTGCGACCTTCAAAAAGCACATCCGATACTCTACCACTGAGCTACGGTGGCGATCATCCCTGCGTCCACTTTATGGGGTATATATGTGCGTTGAAACGTTACAATATGTGGCGCTGAATGGCCTTCCCACATTTAAATGCACACATATACCCTAGATATAACAAGAACAGAGGAATGACCACCACTGTAGCTGAGTGGAAGAGCATCGGACATGGCAATTTACCTTCTCATCCAATTTTATTTTTTAATAATTACATTCATAGAATGATATGTGGGATTTAACATTCCAAAACCACGATTTGATTATGAGAGACATTGTAGTGGAGGGCTCCGGAAGTTTTGACCTTCTGGAGTTCGTTAATGTGCACCAAAATTTGAGCACATAGGCTTACAGCATTTCCGGCTTCATTGAAAATGCTGGCGAAGCCAGGATTCGATCGCGCGACCTGCTAGTCTGCAGCCGAGTACCTTAGCCACTAGACCACTGCACGGGAGGTTCTTAACATTCACATCACAATTACTTCTTATAATATCCACTATACTCTTCTTGCAATTGTTGTTGTTAAGTATTATTATTTATATGTCCAATGTGGCCAATAAGAGCAAAAAGTTGCATAAAGTAATCACGCTTTACGTCACGGGACCTCTATATAATGCACGTCTTCCTGCAGGGCATTTGGTATAAATGAATAATGGGCTCTCAACTACCTCTCTGTGTGTTCTGCAAAACATTTACTATGTTTATTATTATATTTGTTTCAAACTGAATGTTTCACTTTGAGCGTGCTGTGTACATTACGTTAACGGGCAATATTTCAGCACTATATACGACTTTATCTTTGTAGTAAATAAAATCTTGTTCCAGTAACCAAACTTGTTTTTTTTTACTCTCTCTGCTGCCAAACTCAGAAGCGGACAAAAGTGTGCTGGCTACATTTGGCGTCTTCCGCAACCTGAAGCAACTCCTGACGACAGAGGATGTGCCCTCAGCCATGCAGTGCCTACACGGCATCCGTGTCATCACCATGTTCTGGGTTGTGCTGTCGCAGACTTACCTCAACGTTGAATTCCAAGCAGTGCGTAGGTATAATCGAACCTAGGAAGCAGAATTAGCCTCCTTTGTTTCGTGACTATACTAGGCGTCCAGGAAGTGCAAACTGATATCACCCTACATACTGTTGCCAAACTACAGATTCAATAGCTTTGGAACATAATAACGCATTAGGACTGCTTTCACTATCAGAATGAGCCTGTTTTTAGGGGCGAAGCTCCTTATGGCGTGGCTTGGGCGTCTCTCGTATGTAACCACCAGTGGCACATACCCGAAATAGGTATAACACTTGACCTCCAAGGTGGTGCCAGTGAGAGATTTCTTCTGTGCGTTGTTTAACAATAAAAAATAGTGCTCAATGTACATGCCAATGGCTGCTAATGGGGAATGAGAGACATGAGCATTCGGCTTTTAGTCAATGCGCACGCTGCGATCCCCATTAGCAGTCATTGGCATGTACATTGAGCACTATCGGACAAGAAAGGGATGCTACATTATACTCGCTGGGTGTAACCTCCTTAGCTTTAGAAAGGTTTAGCGAGCGTTGAGCCGCAGTGCCATGAATACAATGAACTTGTATATACCATGAATGAACTCAAGGTGGTTAAATATGAGAAGTAGATACGAAGCGCAAGCCGTAAGAAAGTAAAAGCCGAATTCTCCTGTCTCTCATTTCTCATTAGCAGCCATTGGAATGTAAATTGAGCCCTATCTGACAGGGAAAGGTTGCTACGTTATACTCGCTGGGCGTAACCTCCTTGGTTTTCGAAAGGTTTAGCGAGCGTTTGGTCGCAGTGTCATGAATACAGTGAACTAGAATATACCATGAACTCGAGGTGGTTAAAGGTGGGAAGTGGACCTAAAGCGCAGGCCGTAAGAAAGTGTGCGTGTACCACCTCTCGTTTAGTCCTTGGAATGTCCGCTGGATGGCGGTGCTTCTATATGGGGAATATATGATAAAAAGATGCGAGATGGTGCGACTTGGAGTGTTGAATAGATGAACGAACGGACACACAAACAGATGCATGGATGGACGCATGAACGGACGCAGGGGCGGATGCACGAAAGAACGCAGGGACGGGCGCACAAACAGACGCATAGACGGTCACACAGATGGACGCATGGACGGACGAATGCTTTGCCCCACTCTCCGTCATTCACTCCGTGGATATGCTGCCATTTTTTCTATAACATAAACATGCAGAAATAAGCTAGAGGCTGGCCTCTTTTGAGCGAGACAGAGTATATGGGTCGACGCAGTGCAAACGAAACAGCTAAGCACAATTTCGTCGCAAGGACGAAGCATTGAATGTGAAAGCAATAAAGTAATGTTATACAAAGTAAGCCAAGCATATCTCATTATTTTTGCATCCTACACCTGGAAGGACTGGACAAAATACAGGCGTACTTAAACGTGGCCACTGCAGGAAATGAGGCGACCTTCGTGCTGCCTATTGCTTTTCTTTGTAGCACACTATGTTGCTGTTATATTCCTGCCATGCTATCTTCTAACATTGGCTGATTGGTAATGCTTTCGTGTAATCACGTTAGAACACTGTTGCCCATAGGCATTGCTAAAATGTCAAAACAACATTCTGCCATGTGTTTTCATCAATTGGACTATATTGACCACATTTGTCAATGCTAATAACGTGCATACAGGAATCATAAGACGTCTGTCACTTGTGCAGCCAAGCGGCGGGATTGGAGGTCAAGCTCACCCATCCATATCCCTCCGAAAAAAAAGTTCAATTTGGCATCTTTATATACGTCAACACATACGACTGCACGCACACACCTAAATAAAGTATGGTTACAATAGCCCCCCCCCCCCCTAAAACGAATAAAAAAGACTTTTGCTCTGCCACAGACAACTGCGAGATGATTTAGACTGCAACCAAAAGTTTTGCAGAAACCCGACGTTTCGAAACCGACTTAGTTCCTTCCTCAGGGGTGACTGCAGGACTACGTAGCAGCAGTGTCTTCAAAGCACTCGCTGGGTGGATAATAACCCCCCTCTCTCTCTCTCGTTTTGCCGTGGAGACCAGTCCGTGTGTATACACTGGGGGAGGGGTTCCGAAAGAGGGGTTGATGTTATGGGCTGTCCTCTGTATGTGCCACGACTCGCGTAATAACCTTCTCCTCCAGTTCGGCTCGCTTTCAAGGACTCAGCATGTTCGGCGATTGCCCTGCGCTCTTTGTAGAGCTTCCGCACATCGTTGGCGTGTTGCTTCAGTCGTTACTGTAGGTTTTTCGTCTCGCCAATATACGAAGAGGGGCACTCGGCGCAGGGAATTTCGTAAGCGACACCAGGGGTCCTGTTCATTGTTGGCCGGTCTTTCGGGCGGGGGAGAAGGAGGCCCAGCGTACAGGAAGACACGTGCAGGATGCGAACCTCTTCCTTCTTGAAGAACTGCGCCAATATCCCGCTGGTTCCCTGAACGTATGGAACCGGTAGGCATTTCGAGGGGCTGCCAATTAGTGTTAATTTGGGTTTTTGTATCCTCTGTTACTCTGCGGGGCGGGTGGAGGCTCAAATGAAGTTTTTGTGTATTTGTTTTTTCTGAGGTCCGCGTAATTTTTTTCGCTCTGTGTCACTGGAGCATAAGTTCTTAGCTCTCTAAAGTAGCATGGTCACAACCGAGGCCTTGTAGTAGGTGGGGTGGGAAGAATCAAACTGAAGGTAGTGAAGAGCGTGCGTTGGATTCCTGTGAACGGAGAACCCCAAGCTGTTGCGCTTTCTTGCCACCTGGACGTCGAAAAAGGGCAGGCAGTGGTAGTTTTCACACTCGGTCATAAATGGTATGGCTGGGTGCACAGAATTTAAAGGCTGTCTGAAGTTTTCAATTTCATGATGCAAAAGCACTCGTCTATGTAACGGAAAAAAAGCTTGGGTCATGGCGATAAGGAACTGAGTGCTTTTTCTTTTATGTACTCTATGATCAGGTCTGCCATCGTGACGGAGATTGAAGCTCCTATCGGGGTTCTACTATTCAGCCTGAAAATAGTTCTTTTGTATACGAGAAGTACGTACTGGACAGGCAGAACTCCAGTAGACGGCAGAGCTCGTCAACCGCCAAAGGAATCCTTTCACTCAGGCTTAATTGCGTTCCCCTCAAGAGCAGAACGGGCAGAGGAGACAGCTAAGGGCATTGGCACATTGGTGAATAATGAAACCACGTCAAGTGAGACCAGGCTCTCGTCATCGTCGACGCTCACATCTGACGCTAACTGCATGAAGTAAAGTCACGGACATGAGTTGGTGTCTTCCGGGTAAGGGGGGCGAAGATTTGATGTAGAAATTTTGAAAGGGCTCGGCATGGAGAGAAAGTAAAATCTACAATTGGTCAGAAGGGGATGTCAGGCTTGTGAATTTTCGGTAGTCCACAGAAACTTGGTGCGAATCTGTTACGACAAATTAGTCACAGGTAAAAAGTTCTGAGACCCGGGTAATGCTTGAAAATTTCAGCGAGTAGCTGTTTAACTGTGAGTGGGTTTGCTTCCTTGGGTTCTTTACTAGCTGCGTGTCTGTGTCCCCTTATAAAAAAGCTGAAACTTTCTGATCGTAGTCCTCGCTGTCCAACATCACCATCGAATCACCCTTGTCGGCGGGCAAGATGACGATGCTTCGATCCCGTTGGAGTTTCCTAAGTGCCTGGTTCTCCTCTGTGTTCAAGTTCTTTTTTCTTTGTAATGGTAATTTCAAAAGGATTCCAATTCATTTCAGCCTAATTTCTTCTCTGGCACCCGGCCTCACGCTCTGGATGGCTTCCTCCACAGCCGTGACAAGTTTCGATAGACGGGGCGTCATTGACATGTTATAGCCGTGTCCCTTTGCCAGAACAGAGGTTTCCCGATCAGTGTGTGCACGAGATGAAAGATCGGTGACAAACCTTGAATTTTGGATGCTTTGGGTGAAACACCAGCCCAACAGGTAGGAGAGTTTCTTATCCTGAGTGGTCCGGTGCTTTTTTGCTGTCGATGCCACAACAAAGTCCGTGAACGCGACTACTCTAGACATGAACTCAGGGATGCAGTGCTCACGGTGACGCTTGGCAAAGAAGAGTTCAAATTCTTTTTTCATAGAGAGGCGTAAACTTCATGAAGGCGGGCATTGATCAGTTGTTTTGCGGCTCTTGTGACAACCTGCGATGATAAATGATCCGTCTGCATTTCAATCGGTGCTGCGTACATTTCTTGATGTGTAATATGTCTACTCCTACTATATCTTACCCTGTTGTTATATCTCGTGTACCAGCGAAACGATGAAGAACTAGTGCCATGCAGATTCCTGGAATTGAAATGTACTGGAGATGTGAAATGAGCCATGTGTTACATTCTTGTCTTAAAATGTACCTTTTACCTAGTTATGTCTGATCGCTGTGTGCGTTCCTTTTATATGAATTGATGTATACCTTGTTTTTAACAGTATCCCCCCCCCCCTATGTAATGCCTTCTGGCGCCGAGACAGGTCGTTTTAGGCACAGGCTTTGAGGAATGACTTTCCTGTTTTTGCAGCTGCGGCTGAAGTCAAGATGAATCCTGAAGACTGAGATGCCTTCCTTAATGCGTATGTAGCGCTTGACGAGCTGCATGGTATCATGTCTGAAGTCTTGACTGATTGACTTGAATGTAAACGTCCGACAGAAGTCTGTCTGGTTGGGTATGAAACTAGGAGATGATTAGGCTCCAACCAAAAGTTTTGATAAAACCCGACGTTTCGAAACCGTCTTGGTTCCTTCCTCAGGGGTGACTGCAAAGCTACGTAGCAGCAGCGTCTTCAAAGCACTCGCAGAGTGAATAATTGACCCACTCTCTCTCTCTTGTTTTGCCATGAAGAGCAGTGTATGTGTATACACTGGGGGAAGGGTTCCAAGAGAGTTGTTGATATTATTGGCTGTCCTCTGTTTGTGCCATGACTCAAGTAACAAAGTTCTCCATTTCGGCTCGCTTTCAAGAATGGCCGTCGCTTCGAAATTTATCTGGTGATTCAACGTCTCAGCATGTTCGGCGACTGCAATGCAGCAGGGCTCTACTGTGAGCATACCTAATAAAAAAAAATATGCACTGCCGTAAAGCCCCACTTTAAAGTTAAACGAAAATACTACTCTCACATTGGTTTATCATTCTTTTAAGTTTAAGAGCCTGTTATACCGGCTTATAGGCTCCAAGTATAATAAACTTTTAAGTTATGTTTGTTACATGTTATCAATTAAATTCTATCGAAAGTGAACTCTGATAGTATTCAAAGCTTTTTTTCCAATTTTTTTGATTGATTGATTGATTGATATGTGTGGTTTAACATCGCAAAACCATTTCTTTAAACCAAGAAGAATGACATTTCCAGAAAATTTATATCAATTAAATTATATTGCATAGGTTACTGTAGTCACAACAAATATGCGCATTTTTCTATAATATATTATATGTGACACTTACTATTCGAGTTTGATTTGAAGTTATTCGAACCAAATCACTATTCACTTCGAACTCACTTAGAGCCTAAAGTTTACTATTCGCACAAGCCTAGTTTTTACACGTTTCATTCCCAGAAAAAAATATGTCATGATCACCTGGTGACTAATATTTGACCACAGTGAATGTCTCACCTGTTGATGTTAAAGTAGCACAGGACGTTATTTTATGAACACATGCAGTCTCATTTTTGTTTGCTCTCTGAATGTTGGCCTTAGCAGCAAGAATATATGCTCTAAATTTTAGACATATGGTTGTATTGCTCCTAGAGATCCTAAATCTGAGTTTTCTAGCTTTATACTTACTCCAAAACAGTTTTTTCAGCTCTAAAACAGTTTCTTCTGCTACAAATTTGCCCCGGAAGTGCCTCAAGATATCCTTTTTTTCATGCTCAGAATAGTGAACTTGCTAGACCACCCATGATTATCCAGTCATTTGTCTGTTTGTGTAATTCATATGTGCAATCTTGAATGCTGGGTCTAGTAGCTAACTCATCTGGCTTAACTCTATAAATAGCTGCTTTAGTGAGAGAGCAATTTTTAGTGTTTTTGTTGCTTGAGAGGGAAAGAACCAGCGAGAGCACAGCACTTACTAGGATATGAGTCGTGTACTGATTTCAGTGAAGATAGCACTTGTACCAGCGGGTAAATTGCATCTTTGTTATCAAGTTTCACGATACCTTTCTAAGCATTGCAGCAAGAACCTTCCCTCCCCCCCTCCAATCGGCACTCCTTCTTTTAACCAACAGAGCCAGTTGGCACATTTTATTTTTGGTTGAACTTTAACCACTTACAACCTGCACAAGCTTCTTATCGCACATGGAAAATGGACGCACTGGGCGGTGTGGTCAAATGTGACTTCATACAGAGCATCCCTGTGTCGGAAACCTTGCATGCAAAAATGTGCTCAAGTGTTCAAATAATTGCTAACATCTATAAAAAAAAGAAGACTAGGCACACTTTATTTATTCTTACATAACTTTCGTTTACTTGAAAAATGTCAACGGCAGTGACTTTTTTGGTGTAAGACTTAAAAAAAACAAGACATCATTACACAGATGCATGTTATAAATTTTAAAATATTACTTGGTCAAAGTATATTTTTATGAATGGGGCTTAACAATAGCAAGGGATAAATATTTTCTGACAAAAACTATTTCAACTCTAACCAAAGTAAGGCATGTGAAAACAGGAAAAAACCTGAGGTTTGTTTGCGAGCAGTCTCTATAAATATTCACATGCATTTTCATCTACATTTTCTATAAATTAATTGCGACATTTTAAATTAAAATTTTTCCCCTTATTATAATTATTGACCGACATTAAAACAATATTCATAATCACATGTAAGATAGATATCTATTAATGTTATTAGGGCATCAACATACTTATCAAGTTTAGGTTGGGTCTTATTACTGCATTTCAAATGCTCTCTCAGCAACATGGGGGGACCGCATGACAGTAGAGCATCTTTCTCATCACTTCACTTCTAACCAGATTGGCTTCCTTGCCGGTGCAAAAATCCCACAACGATAAAATATTAATGATAATATATAAAGCATGCTGGGCAACGTGTCTCTCTAACTGAATATATAGCACGATATCTCTGCAAGGAGGTCTCTCTGATGTAGATAATCACAAATGAAAAAAGCAAAAATATGGCTTATCAGTGTGAGAAATTATTTCTGGAAAAGCTGAAGCATACTGGTTAACAATGTTTTGAAAAATAAAAATAATAATCAAGTAAAATCAAGGTTCTATCACCCAATATCACCTCAGAAAGCATGTGTATAATTTCCTAAAAGTCAGAAACATTCAAAAACAAGTTCTGATAGTGAAAGCAATGCTTTACCAGCATTCAAAATGTCTATTTAAAGCAGGTATTTGCAGCAATGACACTCTACAATGTTTGTAGGTCAAAGGGCACTTCTTTTAACAACTGTGTCCTCCCCTTGTGGAACAGACCAAAAAAGAGGCATATGCTGTAACCCTTTTCTTTCACCTAGGCAGGGTCAGCGTATCTCGCTTCCTCCGTACGCATGATGGTGCACATTCTTAAGCACGGTTTCCTCAGATTCCAAAGTGCACTTCATGTGAAATGAACTGAACTTATACTAAAGAATTGAAGGACACTGTGCTCGCAGTGCTTTATTTAGACTTAGCAGTTTGATATTTATCTAATTGTATGAGTAAGCTGCACTGAAATGCATCTAGCAGTTGAACCATGTATCTGAACTATTATGCCACAGCTGTGCTGCCCAGCATGTAGCAACCAGTTGCAGTTGTTTCATACATGCATATGCAAGCATACCTAAATATTTGATTTTACAATGTTACAAATGTGAAGTATTAAATATATTGTTGTGAGTCTTTTCATGATAGAATGTCACTGTTGGGAGTGAAAAGTTTTCAGAAATTGTTGCCACTTTTGTCTGTCTCTTTTATAGGAGGCCTCAAATTTCTCATACCTGCTGTGGAGTCACTTTTCTTCCAAGTCATCGTCAATGGCCTTCTAGCCGTGGACACTTTTTTCTTTCTTAGGTACCTGAAAAACTAAGTTGCTCATGTGTCCATATTATCCCACTCCACTCTTGGCCGACATCCCGGTGTTTTTGTGCTGTGCAGTGGCCTCCTCTTAGCAATGAATGTGATAAGGAGTCTTGACAAGAAAAATGTGAAGAAGCAGACTTTGGGCATTTTCCTCTACAGGTACTTGAGGTGAGCACAACTTTGTCATGCCTAATCACATAAGCGCTGCATGGTTTGTGTGTGTATAAACAGACAGCGGAAAACTGAAGCAGCCAAACTATAATGGGCTAATAAAGTGCTTTCCACTTGCTAAACATAGTGGAAGCACAAACATTGACACTAGTACAAAGTACCATTCACAGTACATTCTTTTGAGTGTTTGGCCTAGCCACTTAGATTGGGGATTGTGGCCCTTGCAACTGGCGTGGTCTTGACTATAGCGACCTCTCCAGCAGGTGGCATGGTTCCAATTGAAAAACACAAAATCAATAATGGCAATATTGCTCTAATTTCTTAAATTTTGAAGCATTTTAAATGAGAACCTCTATCCCAGTCATAATTCGCAGCCATAACACCTGAGTTCTGGTTCATTCGTAAACAAATCCGTTCGAGTCATTGAAGTGCATCATGAGGTCGGTAATGCCTAACTACTATCAGGACCCTTTCATTATAGAAAGTTTGCTTACCGGATGTCTTTCTGGTTAACCTCCCTGCCTTCTCCTTTTTTGTTGCTTCCTCCTCCTCCTTGCTTGACCTGTAACGACTCAGCACAGCTACCTTCTCTTATATACTCGAATGCAATCTTCCTCATTGAAAGCAATATGATGCTACTATTATATCGACATGTAGCCATGTATTTTATGATTATGATATTGACATATACCTGTGCATTTATTCACAGGAAGTTATGCAATATACTTAATACAATCAAAGAAAACCTGAAAAATTTCAGTAGAGCTGATTTCCTGATAATTCATCAATGTTAATATGTTCATAAGCTTCCCTTGCCATCGCCGCTCCATTTCTCCCCCTAGGTGTGGCCAGCGGAATGCTCCTCTCTGCTTGTGAAAGTGGTAGTTTCCTTTCTACTCGCTGTGTCAGCTATGGCACTCGGCTATCAGAGATGCTGGTGTTTCTTCCAAAGCTCCCTTCAGCCACCGTTAGCTATCTGCTCGGGCAGTTTCATGTAGTTCTGATCAATGCTTTGTCATGCTTCACCATGAGATGCTCACATGAAACAGGCTGCTATCACTTTGTATTGTAGCAAAACAGCTATTTGGGCTAGTTGGTAAAGGTTCATTATGAAAGAAGTGGGACACGGTACGTAACACGGACTGTGCGCATGTGTTGTGGTTCTCTCCTCCAGTCCGTGTTACATACCACGCCCCACTTCTCCCATAATTACCTGCTATCACTTTAGCTAGATCAGAAGCCATTGACTGGGTGAGACATATGGGCACAAGGAATAAATTGACAAATACAAGAAAGAACCTAGTCACAAGTGTCTGATTTCAGTGTAGTGCACAGGGCACTTAAGGCTTGTGTACTATGTGCACTAAAGGCCTGCGTACAATACGATGTCACTGCATGTTAAAAAACACCAGATGGTTGAAAATTTTCAAAGCCCTCCACTTTTGCATAGCTCGTGATCATAATGTGGTTTTGGCACAAGAACTGCTAGATATTATTATTATTATTATTATTATTATTATTATTATTATTACTAAAGATGAAGATGAGCCTTATGCAGAACTGTTTATTAGCAACAAAGGGTTCCTCATATATATCTTTCCCTCATGAATGAGCATACAGAGATCACTTGATACTTGTACATCAGAGGTGCCTGCACATAAATTCAAACTAGGGGTCTATGCAAAGCAATAGACATCTAGACGACTCACTTGAAACCCAGCTCGCTTTGCTGGATTACTAATTTGGATTTATATGCAGCTACCTCTAATGTAGACATGTTGCTTAATTCCTGTGTAAACATACGTGACAAAAGAATAAATACATGAGAAACTCATTCTTGTTAATAGTTATGAGTACTGCTTCCCTTTGCCCACTCTACTTTTTTCAGTTGTGAAATAGACTTAGGGTATATTTTGCATGGGCAAATGTTTATGGTGTTTTTTTTTCTAAAAGAGCCAATTCTTGAAATAGAAGCTGGGCTAAACTGCAAGAGAGTGTAAAGCGAGCCTAAGTTTCTTTCACTTTTAACACTACTGTAATGAAAGATTGGGCTATTTTGAAGAGTTATGTGTACTCAAAAAGGTGACTAGATGTGATAAATCAGCCTAATTCTGCAGCTTTTTTAATCAAAGTGAGCCAGATCTATTAAATTAGCACTGTCAAAATAACCAACATGGCTGCATACAACCTGTTTTCTCTGTGTCCTAGTTTTTTGCTATTGTGCATTTGTTCCACAGTTAGTTGCGCTACTCACAACTCAAGCAACATTAACATATATTTGCGGATAGCGCACATTCTTTACGTTGGTTTCTGTGTTTTCATCAAAGGCATGAACACAAGGGGGGCTGAAGGCTATAGTTACCTATAAAGGCGGTATGAAGGGGGTTGGGCACAAACTAGGGGAGGCAGCACTACAATGAACTTTCACCCCCTTTAAGGGAAATCTTGCACATGCTTGTAGTTTTCTATGCTATGGCTTCATTGAATATAACATGCCAGCTAACTCAGCAGTCTGTTCTGAATTATATCGCTATATCATTCCTTCAAGACGAAAAAGTGGACTTGGCCCAGCACGTACTGCGTAGACAGGATAACTCTTGGTCATTAAGGGTAACTAACTATATTCCCAAGAAGGCAAGTGGGGGAGAAGAGACAGAAAGTTAGGGGGCAGTTGAGATTAGGAAGCTTCTGGGTACAAAGCAGCAGCAGCAAGCACAGGACCGAGTGGACTGGCAGAACATCGAAGAGGCCTTTATCCTGCAGTGGGCATAGACAGGATAATTATAATGATGACATTGATGATCATCATTAAATCACTGTATTTAAACTTTTTAACATGCTCATTCAAGCCGAAATTATATTTTACGATCTCTGAGTGAAACCCAGATTTTCTTCTAAATACCTACAGTAGCGGGTGATATACTACATATATTTTAGCCGCAATAAAAACTTTAAGGTATTTTGGTACAGTGAGCACACTGGCAAAAACATTGTTGGCAAAGGCCTAGCGATATTACCAGTATCAAAAAATGATTTTTTTCTCAGTTTGAGTGAAACTGCACTTTATGCATTAAAGAATGCAACATGTTGATTAATATATGTGTGTCAATAGACGGGTGTTGTGTATGAAGTGAATCTGTACATGTCTAATATGCATGCTTGCAGTTATATGTCTACACTAGTCATGCATGACCGACTAGTCCAACAATAAAGTTTTTAGATGTACTAGATGGTTCATCATACGTGTACTCCATTAAATAGACACGGTGATTTCAGCTCTCCATTGGAAGCAATGAGAAAATACATGATTTTTATCTTGCTCTTGCTAGTATGGCAACTCAACGTTGTATTAATGTTATTGTGAATAATTAAAACACAATGACTCTAACTTCAGTGTCAAATAAATAGCCAAATTTAAATGTGTATAGTATTTTATAAAGGTATACCCAGCACACTTATTTGCATGTCGTGATGTACTTATTTCTGCAACATACGTTTAGGTATATTATGATTCACACAATTATCAGTAATGATTCTTTGTGAATAGCCGTCCATACACATGATTTATTACACAAATCTTGCAAGATTTAGGAAGTGGAGAGCTTTCTAGAAAAATATTTCCGGAAAAGACTGGAGTATGTTTTTGAGCGAACTCCTAAGATCTCCACCCAGGTAGCTTGAGATGGGCTCGGCAACTTCTTGATACAGAGTGCAGACTTTAAAACCTAATGGTAGTCTAGGAGAACAAAATGGCATTGATCACACAACGGCAGGATACAACTGTTGCAAAATAAGGAGGATGAGTGGGATTACACCTTCGTAAGACTCGGTGCAATAGAGAGGCCAAAAAGTACAAAAGCGATCAGCAAGCTAATGTGCAGTACCATCAGCTGCTCTCATGGCCAGTCAGTCAATCTTTGCTTTCACGTGCGCTGCTTCATTTGGAAGCTAACTTGGGGGGGCTGTACCAAAGAATAGAGATGGAGCGGCCATGTCCTAGTTTTCCGTGGTTGCATTTTTTGGCCGTACTTAATGGCCTAAATGACTCCTAAAATCTACCCAACACTCACACATACATCTACACACAAAAAGATTAGTTAGGGGTCACATGCAATCATTTCATTTAATCTCATAGATCATCATTGTTTAATCAATAGAGTTCTTGATATTTTTAAAGTGAGGTGACATGATACTTGCCATTTTATTAAAATACCAGTAAATGTTGTGATATTTTGAACGTGGTCTATAAATTAGCATTTTCATTGCTGCTACTGTACCTATAGCAGGTTTACATTGCACTGGTCCTATAACTTGTGTGATGCTCTGCAAAATACTACAATCGTGTTTGTAATATCTGATGCTTCATTTTGTCTTCATCAGCACAAAGAGTGCACGTAATGGTTCATACACCAACTCCACCTTTAATTTTTCTAGTTCATATGCATGTGCAAGATTTCCCCTCTAATGTCCACGCTCATTGATTTCTTAACAGTGTCAATATGATCAATATCTTTTGTAGATCTCTTGGTAAACTAGTGCACATACTATCGGCAACCACAAGATTTACACTTTAGACTTAATTTTTGATCATGACTAACTCGAAAGTTTATCCTTAAGAATGCTTGGCTGAAAAAATTTGGTGCAGACAGAGAAAAACAGCACAGGCAGTTACGCAAAGATGTAGAGGCTTATGGTTCAGTGGCTCATACCAACTACAGAGGGTTGATTATCAAAATATCTAAACTGGAAAATAAATCAACCACTACATTTTTTGGCTGTTGCACACATTTTGTCAGACTGACCCCTGGCTGCATGATGCTGTTGTGCTTCTTCACTCTGGTGCCTCTGCTTGGTTCTGGTCCAATCTGGAAGGAGAAGATCTTGCCTGAAGTAGATGCCTGTCGCCGCAACTGGTGGGCTGTGCTGCTCAACGTGAACAACTTTGTCCACTCTGAGCGCATGGTGAGCATAAAAAGTTACCAATCATGTACTCAAGTATTGAAAGCAAATGCACTGAAAGGTATGACGGGTACAATACTTTCCACTGCAATGCAGACTTCCTCGGGCTGTCTGAACAGGAGCTCCTAAAGCTTGGAAAGAACACAATGTCACTCATGCCAAAGGAATAATCATCAGATGCGACGGCAAGGAAATACCTACCAAGCACATCATTTTAACATTTGCATCTAGTGTACTACCTACAGACGTTGAAACAGTCGCATCAAACTTGCGATCCGCCCTAGCATTACTAACACTAGATGGTGCGACAAGTGTCAGCGATATGCCAATGGCTTGCAGAGCTGCCAAGGTCAAGAAACTTGCGCAAGATGTGGAGACCAAGGACACCCCTCTGATATTTGTACAAACACACTTCACTGCATCAACTGTGATGATGATCATGCAGGATACACATGTTTCTGTTGAAACTGGAAGAACGAAAAAGACATTATCACTCCAAAAGTAAAAGAAAACATTTCATTGAAGGAACCGCATAACAGGTGCACCGCACCATTCTACACAACTTCTATGCTGGTCCGGTGCGCTGGGGGTCAACGTCGCAATTGCCTCAGCCTCTCCTTTGGCCTGCACAGAGTGAGCTGTTGGCTGTGACACCTGAACTCTTGGCGGTAGCAACCCAGTTTGCTGGGCCAGCCCGCGAACAGGTACTAGCGACTCCAGGGTCATCAGGTACCAAGGCTTCATTTCGCTAGGTGAGGCCTGAAACTCGAACCATCAGCTCGTGCGTGCAAGCATTTCAGCCCCAGGGGTACCATGGTACCCCTGTGGCTGAAATATCAGCATATTTTTTTGTATCATGCCTAGAAAACCAAAAAGCTGATAATGGGGCCCAGTGAAGGCTCTGTTACTTGAGTTCCAACTTCTCGCCTAAACAGCCACTCGCTTTTTTTGTACACACATTACTACTTTATTTTTATCATGTTTTCACAAATTATACACAGGAACATAGGGGGGCGGGGCTTCCTCAGGAAGCTTGACGATGTCAAAGAACTTTTGCACAAGCATTCACCAAATAAGGGCTACATATACAAGAAACACACTTAAAATCCCAACACACCAACTTTCTTCATAGCTACATTGTTTTCAGAAGGACCATGATGATGCCACAGCAACATCTTGAGGGGTAGACATTATTGGTAAACGAGGGATTGTATGTACACACTTACCGCTTCGTTCATCGTTTAAAGCAGTGGCCGTTCAAGTTGTTCTTTTTAATAAACTCGTCACATTTGCTCTCTGTACATACGTGCACACCACTAATTGCCATAACATTATTTGTAGTTCTTGAAAGATTAACTTCCCCAATTTTATCTTGTTCTAGGGGACTTTAATGTGCATAGTATTCTATGCGGTCACTCTCGCTGCAACATGCGAGGTCGCCTAATCGAACAGTTGCTTTTCTCTTCTGGTGCGTGTCTCCTGAATTTAAAAGAGCCTACATATTACAGCCTCACTAACAATACCTACTACTCCATAAACCTAAGCACTGTATCTACATCGGTTCAACTCCTACTTCAATATAAACCTTAAATAATCTTTACGGAAGAGACCATTTTCCTGTAGTTTTGAGTTAACTGACATATGAACGTTCTTCACAGGTTCCTAAATGACTCACTGAAAAAGCTGATTGGGAACAGTTTTGAAAAGATACCCTGTTAGCATGAACTGACAAGTGTGAGTTAAGCATAGAGGCTGCTGTGCACTGCTTCACATCTTTTTTTTAATTAACATTGCAATCAAATGTACTTCACAAACAAGTGGACTGTCTGGCGAACGATGCAAAGGCTGCTGTCACCTTGGTAAAATAATGAGAAATGAAATGCGCAAAAAAGAAGCATGGAAGTTGCATCGAGAATCACCGACGACTGAGAATTTCACAAATTTTAAGAGCATAAAGTTCCAGGGCAGAAAAATACACAGCAGGTGAAAAGAGAAAGTTGGCACAATTTTTTATTATGCGTTACTTCCTATACACACGAGGGTAAGATCTGGAACAGGGTGAGAAGGGTAGAAGGAAAAGCATATTCACTCCCCCTAGTGGACACACAAAGCTACAGCTTAGAAGACCGGCAAACACCTAGGAACACACTATGAGCAGGTTTCTATCTGGTTACACTACTCTCAAAAGTTCCAATGTTACAAGGCAAGACTGGAGAAACAGAACCAAGATACTGAATGTACAAAATATGAGGCACTTCCAACCAGTCTTTCTCTTTAGCTGAGCTACTGGCATCTCTAAACTGCTACAGCAATTCCATCCCAAGATCTAACCATCTGATCAATGAAATGTTGAAGAACCTCCTTTTCAAAACACAAAGAATATCGGAGATGGCAAAGTGCGAAAAAGGAGTAGTGATTGTGGGCTTCTGTCTCCTCAGCAACCGCCAAAAAGTGTGTGCAGCACTATCATCATCATGTACAGTTCAGCATTCCTTTGTCACCATAAAGGCATGATGTTGCTTGTCTCGCAGCTTCATCTTTCCGGCGGTGCCTCACTTATCGAAGGCTGGCATTCCGCAAAATACACGGTGCCGACACCCCAGAGACGACGAGTGGCTCCCAACGATGCGGACAATGAGTGATGGCTACAAGAAGTTCCTGCTAGGAACCACGGCATGAGCAACCACAATCTAATCAGAACCCCACTCAGGAAAGCAACGAGCAGAACAGGCTACCTTACAGCCAAGTAAGCTGTGATATAAACGACATGGACTGCCTAGAAGCTAAACGTGCTGCTAGACGAATGAAGCTAATGAAGGTAAAGAATGAGGCGACAACGCTATTTGGAAGCAACAACAATGACCAAACCACATTCAGCAAAGTCATAGACAAGCTTATCGCAAGCCGTTTCAAGCTTCAAAATCAATAATAAAATCGAGGATGCGATTCTGGTCGATGAACTAGAAAATGAGTACCAGTCTGTGAAACATTACGATGATCAGGTGCTTGAGACTCTGACATGACTAGGGTGCCATCTTGAAAAGCTCAGCCTCAAGAACGCACGGCAGACCTCTACGTCGACGTCAATTGATACGTTGCTGGCCCCAACCACAACTATGTCTCAGAAAAATGGGCCGCGTCTCCCAACGCTGATGGTCAAGCTATTTAATGGGGATGTGTGTCAATGTACATCATTTTGGGAGCAGTTCAATGCAGCTAGCCGCACGAAGCCATGCTGAGCACGACGTACAAATTTCACTATCTTCGCAACTACCTGGTAGATAAAGCTACAGCTGCAGTTGCCCGGCTACCAATGACAGAAGCGTGCTATGAGAGTGCCATCCAACTGTTGAAACAAAGGTTCGGGGACAAGAGCAGGACTATACAGCAGCACTTAGGAGCTTTTCATGAACTGCCATCGGCAACATTTTCATCGGATACGACAGTCTTCTCGCAGTCCACTTGAATTTCCGCTGCCTCAATGTTTTAGACGTCCCAACGAGCAGTTTTTCGGCGATGTTCTTTGACATCATGCTTCAATCCTTGCCTCAGCATATTGGTGGCACGTTCCACCGCCTTAGATTCCTCCAAGATGAATTACAATACTTGGAAACATCTGATTCATGGAAGGCAACCACAGCATGACAGTGACAATGACAATGACTTTATTTTTGCAATAATACAATGAATGATACGAAATATATTGCAAGAAACTCGAACAGCTACCATGGTACACACCGATACAGCTCCAAACAAAAGTGCAGTGAGCTCAATCGAGGCCCTCTATTAAACCCCATGAGAACCAAGGGGAACATGCTTTCGGCATCGGTCCTACATGCATCGGCAGAATCAAAGCAAGTACGCCACAAATGCTTTTTTGCAAGTCTACAGAGCACCAAACTGAGGCATGCTGGGCCACCTTGACCGTACTTGAAAAAAAGAACCATCTGGCTAAATCGATGTGGTGCTATAAATGCACTAAGAAGGGTCACCATGCGAACGACTGCCGGTGGAGGTTTGTGTGCACAGCATGCAAAGGCAGCCATGCTTCAACGATATGTGACCCTAATTATAGCTCCAAAGTCGACATGTCACCCAATGACGTGTCTGATGTCACCAATTCTCAGGAAGCAGAGGGTACGCAGTTGACTGCCATAACAAGTTGTCACCTAGACGAAGCAGTCAGTTTACAAATTTTTCATTCTTCGATCGTGGATTTCAGTGAGATGTCTTATGTCACAGGCATCTTCATTCCAGGCAGTCATCACATTTTCATCAAAGAACACCTGTTGGCGTGGTTGAGCCTAAAAATCATTAGAGAAACATGCCTATTGGTGAAAACGTTTGCTTCTGACATTCGTTCTTATGTGATAACTTGCAAGGTTGTCGAGGTTCACCTGCAAAGACAGTTTGACAACACCCAGCATGCCACTAAGGCTATAGCCATGCCGGTATTTTGCCACAGCTTCCCAGGAATGGCTATTGAATGTTTGTTTGCTGCCAAACTACGTGAGAAAAATTACTTGCTGGCAGATGAGCAAACTGTGCCTCGACAGTGCGGTGAGAAAGGCACCTGCTGATCAAATCTGATCAACTGTGGAAGCTTGTGCACGGTGACATTATACACAGCACGGAAGTGCGAAAATTGGTCATGATCAAGACCACCCTTGGTCGGACGCTTCAAGGTCTTGTCATAAAAACGACCATCATGGGCGAGACATCTGGAGAGATGACGTACATCCTGCAAGTGTAAGCTCAAGAAGGCAAAGACTTGGAGAAAAGCATACTAGATTTCCTTCCGATGTTCAATGCTACCGGAATTAAAGCAATGTTGGATGCAACAAGATGCTACCAGAAATAAAGCAACTCACAAGCACACTGACACCTTGTCTGTTGTCAAGAGTAAAGTCGCTAAGATTGAAAAACGGTACCAAGTAGCCATGCCAGAGAAACGCAAGGACACCGAGTTGCTTCAAAACAGCTACAGCATCACTATTTATTCCTTGCAAGAGCTGAATAAACGTATCTCTAAACCCAAAGAACTGACCAAAAACTACGATACCGTGTTTCGTCAGTACATTTTTTCTGCCCACTCTGAAGATTTGTTTGACAAGAAATCAATGGTTGACCCTCGATACTACTGCTCACACAGGGAAGTTAATCGAGAGGACCCACTTATCATCATGCTCCGTGTCTCCAATGCTAAGTTCAAGATTAGGAAAGATGGGTTTGTCTATGCTGAACAAATATTAGCAGCCAAGAAATAACGGATTGGGCAAGTTCAAACAAAATAGTTTCCTTGTGAGAAAAGTTGGCTACTGAACAAATGTTCGCATGGTGAACCGTGGGTAGCGCAACTACACCCATTTAGGGCCGAAAATTGGCCCCTATGTGCTAGTGGAAGGCTGCAGATCCTTAAAGACAGCTTGGACGTGAAGCATCAGTTGCTACTTCCAAGTTGACATCCTTTCACTGCGCTGCTATTTAGCGATGCTCATTGGCAAGTTATGCACGGGGGAGTAACGGCAACAGCAGACAAAGTGCGTGAGTGCTTATTGGTCCCAAGAGCCCGACAGGTGGTGAAGAAAGCCATCAGTTAATGCCTGCAGTGCACTCGGCCTCGCATGACACTCTTTGTGCCATCATACCTGCTGCTTACAATTACAATATCTTTCGACACTATGAGACACGGTTTCATCGAAATATTGATTGGAACTGGAGGTGACCACAAAGAATCTTACTTTCCCTGTACAATGCCATCTGGTTTTCCAGCAACATTCCTTCCTCATTGAAAGAGGCTATTGTCATTATTATTTTCAAATGGGGCATCCATTCTCTATTACGAGTCACAGGCCCATTGCACTCACAAGCTGTCTATGTACACGTTGCAAAAAGATGATAAATCATCGACTTATACTCTTTCTTGAAACTAACAGTCTACTTGACTGGAATCATTGTGATTTTTGAGAAGGTAGACCCTCTGTCAACCATTTGGTATGCATCAAAGCACATATCCGAGACGTTTTTATCCACGAACAATTCTCCCTTTCTTTGTTCCCCGATATGAAAAATGTGTACGACACTAAATGGTGCTTTGGCATTCTAAGAGACTTGTCACACTTAAGTGTCCAAAGTAACATGCTAAACATAATTTAATGTTATTTGTCCAATCGCACTTTCTGTGTCCAAGTGGGGAATGTTTTGTCTCGAACACTTGTTCAGGGGACTGGAGTGCTGCAAGGAGGTGTCCTAATGTGCCCTTTTTATTATAAGTATAAATACCTTGCATTCCCGCATTCCACGCGATATGTTTTATTGCACATATATTGACAACATGCAGAGAGGTTACAAATCATGCAACCTCTCAATATGCGAGTGCCAGGTCCAGCTTGGTTTAAATATTGTAACCAAGTGGGCATACAAGAATGGATTAACGACTAAGGGTGAATCCATTCTTGTCTGCCCACAAAAAAGCACATGCACTTTACTTAGAAGAAACAGAGGTCTCCACTCCGGTCAGGACATTGACTTGCATAGTCAGCGGCTACCAGTGAAATCTGAACAAAAATTTTAGCCAGAATTTTGGACAAAAAACTCACATTAGTATTTCACTATGAAAATCTCGAAAACAAGTGCCTGAAAGCAATGAATGAGTTCAAATTTTTGTCACGAACACGATCAGGCAGTGAGAAAAAATGCCTGATAAATGTTTATAAAAGCCTTATATGCACGGGTCTAGATTATGGGGTGATAATCTATCAGCCTGCAGCACCAAGTGCCTTGCAAATGCTTGGCCCTGACCACCATTCGGGCATTTATCTTTCTACTGGTGCTTGTCGCGCCAGCTCCATAGAAAGCCTCTCCATCAAATTGAATGAGTAGTCGTTTTGTCTGCAGAGAACTTACATATCTTTTGCATAATACCTTAAAGTTAATGCAGACAAGAAACACCACTTATACAGCACAATCAATGATTTGCCCTGCTCTGCTCTATTTGAAAATCAGGCTTCATTAAGACAGCCCTACTCGGTTTGCGTGGGGGGTCTAGCTGAGGAAGCTGGTGTGCCACTCGAATATAGTTTGACGGCTCCTGCAGCATACTCGCCACCATGGCAGCCTTTAGATTGAGTTGTGTTTTTCTTAGAGGTTATGAAACATTTGCCTATTGGGCATATTCACACATCTTTCAGGAACTGCAACACAAATACAAATGTCCAAGCTGAGTTATTCACAGATGCTTCCTAGTCTAATTCTTCTGTGTCCTACGCTGTCGTGGGCCTATCCTTTTTAGAAGCTCGCATCCTGCATCCTTATACAAGGACCTTCACAGCGAGAGATTATGCTATACTTATGGCCGCTAAACACATCAAACAATTAAAACTAGAATAGGCAATTTTTTGCAAAGATTCTTCCAGTGTGATAAAAGCTCTGCAAACTCCTAATAAACATGCCCCATTATTGTCTCACTTTACTCACTATTATGCACAGTGTACCTACTCAAACAACATGTCGTAGTATGCTGGGTGATAGGACACCCTGAGAAGTATGGAAACGTGATAATGGACCAGATAGTAGCACTGCTAATACATCCATATCTATCCCAGTGCTTGATCAAAAACTTTCTTTGAAACAAAACTTCAAAGCTTACTGGCACAGTTCATAGAATAAAGACACGTAAAACAAACTACACATTATTAAGCCATACCTTGTTATTTTGCCGCCAGTATCAAAATCACGTCACACAGAAGTAACACTTACCAAACTAAGAACAGGACATACACACACTACACATTCACACATCTTGTCTAGTAACAATGAGTTGAGGCACTAACAGTGTTTCACATTTTAATTCAGTGCAGTCAATTCAACACGCTAAGAAGACGACACTTTCTATTTACTATCAAAAGATACCACTTCACTCTAAAATGTTCGTCGGTAGGGAACCACTTTCCACACATTAATCATTGTTAGCTTTTTAAGAGACATCCATACTTTTCATGTCATACACTCGTGCATTTCATATAGCACTACCTCTCTAAAGAGATTGCTGCTGCAGTGGCTACATTGAACAAAGCATATTTCTTGCACCCCTTGGATGCAAGAGCACCAGCGAGACACTTGTGGATATGTCAAATATCTCCACCATGATTTATTATTATGTGCTCTCACCCCCATTCTCATTACACGTTTTATATCACTGTAATAATTTCATTACTTCTTTATTTTTACCCCCCTTAGCTTAAGGAGTTTTAAGGCCCTTATACAGCCACTTAAAATAATCATTGTTCACATCATTCTCCTATGACCTAGCACCCTTTGGCCATCAAATGGCTCTTGGACCACAAAACACAACACACAAATCATCATCATTGAATTGGATTGGGGCTTCGTGCGTTATTAGTAAGCATAATGCTTAAAAGATGGCATCAGGCTGTCATGCGCTATCATCATCAGTAGTTAGAAAGAGCAGACGACATTATGGCTGCAATACTTAGGGTTGCAATAATTACTCATGGCGAAAAATTTCTATTTTTGTTAGACAATGTTTAGGGTGCAAGAATTATAGAAAAGTGACGATTTATTTTTTTATTTATTTATGAACACAGCAATACTCAGAGAACATTTTAGCAGAGTGGGTATACATTTGGTAAGTTTACAAATTGGCAAACGAAATAAAAATAAAACAAATTATGTGCAGACTTTCAGGAGATAAAAAAAAGACAAAAAGATTACAATTTGCGATAAACAAGCACAAGGGCATCCAGTAATATTAAATAAACCTTGTATTCAAGATGACCACTAGTACAGAATAAATACTGCAGTGATTGAAATAAACAACACTACTATGTGTAATAAAGTACACACAGTTATCACTGAAGCTGCATAGCAAAAAGATTCAAAGATTACTGCAAACCAACATCGTTATTAAGAATATTTCATTCGGTAATTGTCCTGGGGAAAAACAAATATCTGAATGTGCTTTTATAGGTGGTGAATGAAGTCGTTGTGAACGCATCCAGTAGAAAAATGAAGTATGAGTGATAAGTTTAGCTTAAAGTTGAATAATGAAGTATGTGTGAAAAGTTTAGCTTAAAGTAACCTTTAAGTAATTGAAAAAAAAATCAATTTCAATACAGTGTTTCTCTGTGTTGGATTTGGGAGGTTGGCTTTTGCTAATAAACATGTTATTGAAGTATGGCCGAAATTGTTATAAGTATATCTCACAGCTCTCTTAATTTTTCCATTTCGCTAATATCGGCTTTAATGTGATGAGACCGAATTATTGATGCAGAACAATTACCTTGAATGCAATAAGCCAAATGGCAGGAGTGGAAAGCTTGAGAGCGTGTTTAAAATGAAAAAATTTTTAATTGCATATGCTTATTACAGTTTTTATATGTATCGTCCAGTTTAGGTCATGCGAAATCTAAAGACATAGGTACTTGTAGTGTTTTACCTCCTTCTAGAAAACATTATCCCCATAATATGTGCAATGAAGAGGGTTACATTTGTGAGAAACTTTCGTAAAGACAGTCTTTTTAAAATGAACTGACATCTGCCATTTATCACACCAACGAATAAGCTTATGAGATGTATGTATTGTTCAAAGAAATTCAGTCTGTCGTCTGGTGTTCTATCTTTGTGTACATGTGAGTATTTATGGTGTGTTCTTGTATATATATATATATATATATATATATATATATATATATATATATATATATATATATATATATATATTTATTTATTTATTTATTTATTTATTTGTCAACTGAGCCATTGTGAGGAATCAGACAAGAGGACATTGTCTCTTGTCTCATTCCTCACAATGGTGCAGTTCGACAACTGAACCTTGCGGCTGAAGCCACCTGTACCTCGCGGGTCGTCGGCAGCGGGGGTCTCTCAATCCAGGAACGCAGTCCATGCTTCCTGAGTCTTGCACATCATGACCCCACGGCTGCAGCAGCTACACAATGAATCATCCGCGTACGGTGTCAATGCCTCTTTGGTGGTTCCAGGACACTACCAGACAGGAACCTTGCTACCACATCGTCAGAGAAGGCGCACGGGCTCCTGTCGTTCGGAAACGTCCCGTACACTTCCCGTGCTATGAATCCTGTGCCAAAGGCTCTTCCAACGGGGGATCATCCAAGAGTCATCAGTCAGGCTTTCTTGGCGCACCCGGTGCCAAGACAGCGCAATGTCTCCCGTTGCCCAAAAACACTGTTCGTGCTTCTTGTCATGACACCCTCTTGTTCAATGCTATGGAATCCTCAGCAGCTTTCGAATATTGTACAAGCTTGCTCGGACAAGCAACCTACTACCGTGACCACAACCATCACCTCCCACTTCCCAAACATTGCCACTGGCTCCGTATGTGGGTCATTGATAGCGCCCCGCAGCTGAAGCATACCCTCGTGCAACTCTGCTTTGAGCCTAAGGTATCGATAGCGTAGAGTTCCATAATATTTCCTGATGCTGTACTGACATTCTGTGCAATGAATGCCTTGCTGTGTACGGCCACCTCGCGAGACATTGAATTCATTTCAGCCGAGAACTGCAGAGAGCTCAAACATGTCCTTGCACAATTCTCACAACAACTTAGAAGTTTGGTGTCGGCATACTGAATTTTCACTTTCTGTCCAGCCTACGCTGGCACTCTGCAAACTACTGGAATTTCACGGGTTACAGAACACCGAGTTAGACTGGGTGGCCGACGACTAGGTGGTGACTGTGCAAGCTCTCGCTACTCACAATGCATAGACCGAGCGACAGAAGTGGAGTGTAGCTGTAAACTGCTTTCGGTTAGGTGCCACAACATGGCACAGGTACGAAGGGGTCAGGCAGCAGTCCTGGTCAGAATATAGTGAAGCCCTGATTGCTACTTTTGGTCAAATTCCCTGCGACTCTAGCAAGTCCAGCTTGGTCTTCTTGAAGGACAGAGCTCAGATAGCACCCCACCTTGAAGCTGCAACTGTGTGCTGCAGCTCACCTGCAGAGAGCTTGACAGCTGGGCATGGTAACAACACAGGACTAAAGAGATGCTCTGGCTCTACCTCAGTATCTGGTGCCAGAGCAACCATGCCAATGATCGAGAGCTTTTCGCCTCTATATCGATCGAGAAATCTGTACCCATGCTCACTATCGCTTGAGCACTTAGATGCACAAGTTCACATCGCAGTCGATGTTCTATCACCTAGTATGTGCATCTCGACGGATTCCATCAGCATATTTCTCTGACCAGACGGATGTGGATCTGTGTGTGATGCATTCATTGGCCGAACGTAAGAAGACACGAAGGTCTGCGAGAAGTCTGACATCAACTTGTGTGATGCATTCATTGGCCGAACGCAAGAAGACATGAAGGTCTGCGAGAAGTCTGACGACAACTTCATCAAACACCTTCATGTGCAGCCCAAGTCTTTTATTGCAACGACAACCGACCATGATCTCCCACCCTTGCGCAGCGATACTTCAAGGATTGCTGACTTGAAAACGTGAGAGAGACCAACAGCAAAAACTCTGCAAAAGCACCAGCCACAGCGCAAGAACTTCACTCTTCGCTGACGCAGAAGTCGAGTAGGACACCCAGGCGATTCTCGACCCACTGGAAAATGTGCAGACAGCTGCATATGATACTACATGTTGTGTTGACGAATCCATGAGTTCCTGCCCTGTCTCTTAAAATGGGGGAGACAAAGGCAAGTGTTTCGCGATCAACGTGCAATCACGTCGATCCAGTGAAAACCACCTGACACAACCATCACCAAGGAAATTGGTCTCCAATCCATATCACTGCAAGGAACTTCGAGTACCACAAGACTACCTATTCGGTCCACCAGAAAAAAAAGAATCTAACTCACACTGCTTTCTCTGAAAAGTCATAGTGTGGCCGAGGTTGTAGACCACGATGAGACAGTCAATGTTGTTCGTGGAGCATCATCAACAAAGGGACCAACCAGGACCCAGTCTCCACCACCACATGGCGAACGACCCAGGCAACATAGCCAGTGTTGGCCGCCAGAGCCAATTTTGACAAACTTTCACCGTGGACGGGGCCGACCACACTGATGCAGCCAACCCTGCCCACATGAAGTACTGTCAACTGCTGCAGCTAGACTCACCCACCAGAACATTGTCTTGTGGCATATCGACAATGCTTGCAATCATGACCAAGTGTGATGACAAAGACGGAAACTGGCACAGACGCGCCTGTTAGGAGAGCGAGGTAGAGGAGGAAAAAAACGGTCAGATTAGAATGACCTGCCCAAAGCAAGGGCATTGTCTCTTGTCTGATTTTTACAGTATATATATATATATATATATATATATATATATATATATATATAAGGCAAAGAAGTGTAAAATTAGGACTCGTTTTTCCATGTTTTGACACAATATCAAGGAGATCTAACAGACAGACAGTAATGCCAAGGAATGTATAGAGGAAGTTGTTAGATCAAATAGAATGTAAATAAGAAGAAAGAAAAGTGGGTGAAAAAATAACCAGCCGTGAGCAGGAATTGAACCTACGACCTTCGAATAACGTGTTCGATTTACATTTCATTTGAACTAATAACTTCCCCTATACATTCCTTGGCATTACTGTCTGTTATATATCATTATTATATATATATATATATATATATATATATATATATATATATATATATATATATATACATATATCAATGCAAGCTACGAGCTAAGATGTATTCGTGTTTATGCATGACAATGAAGGTGATGCACATAGAACATAATTAGAGCCATTTCTGGGCATGCTTCTTATTCAAAGAGGGATAATTAATTTCTGAACAAACTAATATTCCGCTGCACTTTAGTTTCAGGAGAAAGTGCAGCAAATTTGATAATGTTAAGTAATAGCATATTCATGTCTTCGTCGAATTATAGTAAGAACAGCATAGAACATCAAATCAGCCCTAAAACTAGCAAAACTCATTCTTTCACTGGCTTTGTTTTCAGTGTCTGCCAAGTTTGTGGTACATCAGTGCAGACTGGCAGCTCCATTGTGCTCTCTTCTTGATCGTCTTTCTTTTGATGAGGTAAGCTATAGCAATATGAAACTAAACTTTCAGCCTTCGTTATTGTAGCTTCATTATCATTTTAGTAGTTTGTTTTGCTAATTTAGTGGCTCTCTTTATAGTTGTTTTGTTCATTTACATATGAAGTTCAGGATACGATAGTTGTTAAGGGGGGCAATCATGACAAAACCTTCCCTATTTCTGTTTTGATTAGTAGAGCTTCTCATTTATGGTATATCACTTTGTTATCTTATTTGCGCCATCTTAGTGGCCTACTTCTCCTAAGCAAGGATCTTGACACCAGTAGCTTTGGTAACTTCAAGTATAATGTACAATGATATATTGGACACTTTCGTTATCACAAGCTTGCCTACCAAGCTTGCCTAGAGTGAAAGTGGTGTTCTATGTCTATGTATGGCAATCAGTTATAGCTTTGAATACTATTTCCTTGGTGATATGAAGTGGACATACACAAACACCAAAAAAAGTGAAGGGGAGAACAGTGCCACAATAGGTGAGATGTAATGAAAAATTGTGGGTTGGATTCCCTCCTGTAACAGGCTTTTGTCCACTTTGCTTACAATTTCTGGATTCAACACTTCAATTAGGAAAAGCAAGTACGTAATTTCTTTTGCGCCTTCTTTGGCCTCGATGTTATTAGAAATAAAATTTTTGTGAGTTGCTTGAATGCTGTAAGTCTATGTCACTTATATAGCACTGTGTGTGGTCTTTGAACATCACTGCAACAATGCCCCACTACAAGTGCCAAGCTCTCTTTCAAGGTCATAAATGAAGTAATATAGCAGAGGATTTTTGATCGAGGGTAGCTGGTGAACATTTTTCCTGCACAAACTGCCTAATGCTCGAACATCAAAAGGTTCTCATGTGGAGCTGCTTTACATCGAAGAGTTACTTGCCGCTTTCCCCTTGTAGCTTCCTCCTTGCAGTGCGCAGACATTCCTCACTACCTCAACCTAAGAAAAATTACATGCATATAAGGCTATATGCGCGACCACACATGGCTATATGCATGAAATATACAAGGCTCTTGGCAACATACCTTAGGGAAATAGCCTGACATGTACAGTTAAACCTGGATATAACAAAATAAAAAAATTCCTGGAAAAACTGGTTATAAAAAAGATTTCGTTATAATGCAACATTCTCTCCTCATGTTTTGTTGTCACCCCATTTTACTGTCAGTAATTCTCAGTGCAAACCATGCTGACACTGTTCGAGGAGCTCAGGTTCGGTACGAAAATTCAGAAAATAAACGTGCAAATTAAACAAAAAGAAGACTGAAGGCAGAGCTTCCCAAGAATACATGATTTATAGTAAAAACCTGCTTATGATTTCAATAGCAATAATATGGACACTCTTGGTAAATTTGTGCCATCGCAGCCATGTTCCATAACAAGTCCAAATAGATGATATGCCCCCTGCGCATCAAAACTTTCATGAACGGGTAAAAGCGCACGAGAGCTGCTGAAGCAGAAATCATAGGAGTAGGCCCATCTCTATCGCCTGTAAAGTGCACAAGATAACATCTCTAGCATGTTAGAACTGTGGTCGAATGCTCAAACAGAAAGTAAACCATCCCTTTTAAATGAGCATGAAACAACGTGGCGAGGGGGGGGGGGGGCTCGAGTAGCAATAATAAACTTGGATATTAGAGGCGATCACGATCGCTGGCACGCTTGCTATCTCGGTGAGTATCAGTGCGGTTTCATCACGAAGGGAGTGTGTGAAAAGAGCACTTCTTTCTGGAGCGGCCGTATTTGCTCACTTTACCGTTTAGTAGAAGTTCCGCAATGTTGGATACAAAAGAGTTACCTGCCAGCTCTACTTCTTATAACATTACAACTTCTTGCTATCACTTTATTGCATGTTGCCAGAACTAATAGGCTAATCCCGAAAGCTACCAGCTTGCGAACTTGTAGCACAATGCAAGACAGAAGCGTGTGATGAGTCAACCTCTGAAGATTCTTTGTAACCGTGGTCTCGGAGAGTTTCCATCAACGCCTGATCAAACATACCCTCGGTGGTGACAACAGGATTGTCTGAAATTAAGAAAATACAGTTTTGCCGTAAGGGCGACGCATTAATTGCAATAGCAACAACTTGGAATCTAACGCAGAGAACGGCAAGCAGATCGAAATATGCAGCCTGCTGCTCACGCACAAATGATGCACGAAAACAACATACACAGGGCGAGAGTGAACTAACAATGTTTACCGCTCGACACTTAACGTGCTGTTTGCACAAAAACGAGGCACGAAAAGTAATCACTGGCACAGATATGAGTGCGAACTAACAAGTGCTCCAGTTGTTACTTCGCTGTGTTTGAAAAGCACACTTTTTTCGCAAATGGCACCAGTCCATTGAGCAAAGTGTTTTTTGTGCACCCATCAACTAAATTCAATCGTTCTGGTTCAAGTCGAAAGCGCGGGATTCTTCCCACTGAAAGATATATAAGAGCACGTGCACAAGCATCTAACCTCCCTCATTCGCAGGGCAATGTACGCGTGGGAGACAAGCAGCGTCAGCGCATCATGACGTCCTGGGCGCCGAGCGCGGGTTTTTTTTTTTTTGAGTTTTCATGTATATAGGTACGTATACATATACAGTGAATGATGGTGGCAGCAGCAGCGACAGCAAAAAACCAGCCGAGACTGTCCATATAATTGCTATCACAATAAAAAAAAGGAAGAGCTGAACGTCATCGGGGGCAACACCATTCGTGAAATGTGCGTAGTTCCATGCGTGTGCAATGAAGCTACGCACATTTAGCTTGCTATGCACGAATGCTCAGCATCGAAAACAAAGAGCGAAGAACACAGACACAGACACGGGTACCGCGGAAAACTATTTGGTAAAATGTCCTCAATATGCAGGGTAGCCTCACATATATGACACTAAATAAAACGTGTCACTGCCAACTTTTAACAATAGGTTTGAATTGGAGTGGTGGGGGAGGGGGAGCACTCGCGCATGCACCCACGGCGAGAATGACGGCAACGCCGGGTCGTGGGATGCAAGCCTGCCTGCCGCCTCATGCTCAACTGCACGCAATAACAAGCGCTCACTCTCACCTGGTGCACCATGCACTCCACCATTCGCGCTTCATCGGTGCCGGGCAGCTGCGAAAGATGTATGCTCCCACAAAAATGCAAAAATGCGAATCGAAATTTCTAGATAGTCTGTGGGGAAAATTCGTTATATCAAGGTTGTCTCCCACTGTTACTTTGTTTCTAGACATCGCAAATACATGTGCTTCTACAGAGCAATGATGGGGAATAAATAAATTTTGTTATAAGCAAGTTTAACTGTACTTTTAGACCTTAATACAAACTCATAGTTCACTGATTCAAGCAGCATGAAATCCAGCCGCCTCATATAGTCACTAAAACTGGGCAAATCACTGCTTGACGTAACTTTTTATCATCTCACTGCTTGGGCAATTTGTCTAGGGCAAGGGATTGGAAGGCCGATGCTGAAAAGCCTGGATTGTTATCTAGAGCATTATGGCATATGCCTCAACACTATTGCCGGCTTCTGACACAGATGCTTGTTTACGGACATCACTGACCTCATTTGATTTGTTTAGCATGAAAAATAGATTGTCTGCAGTCTTGTTCCTGAACGTCAATTAAAGGTACCTAACCATGACAACTTTACCTTTCAAGCCATTCTTAAGGTATTTGGCAATGTCAGAGTATAGAGTTGTATCTTTCAATTGAATAAAAACTGCTTAGCTCAGCAAGGCATCTCTGAGGTCTTGGCGATATCTGGCTACGTGGCCATACCTTTCAGGAATATCAAACTGCCTGAAGGACAAATCATTTAACAGGGCAAGCTGTTATGAGATCAAAACATGGGTTACGAATAGCACCATAGTTGTCTGCCACCACCGTCGATGATGTTTGTAACCAGTATCCAAGGAAAAAAACACGGTAAATAAAAATGACTAATGACACAATGTGACTCGAACCCTGATCCGCTGTGTGCCTGCTCAGTATTCTAACACTGAGCCATGCCCGTACTTAGAACATGTTTCTAAACTAGTCTTAGTCAGACTTGATGTCAGAAAAGGAATCCCAATAATATGAGTAATAAAGCGTTTCAGAACATCAAAGCAACAGCTAGGCATCACTTAATAAAAATTTTGTAATGAGACAAAGGATATTACGACATTTTAAGATAATGCCTACTAATGAGTACCTAAATACAGTGTCTTGAGTTTGACACAGTTTACCTCCCACCTATTGTCATGGCTGGTTCACTTCCAATATCTGAATATTTGTCAAATTATGCAGCTGACATCTGCATTTGTACCTCGCCAGTGACATGTCTTCAAGTGCATGTCAGACTCTCAAGAAAAGCTACACTGACATCAAAATATTTGAGACAGAGAAAGCAGAGATGTTCTCTGAGAAGTGCTCCACGGCATCTTCATAAAGTAACGCTGATAAACAGGTGCACTGGTCAGAGTCCATGAATATGAAATGCTGCTCTGAAGGGACAAGAAACACTGACGATATAGAGACCTTTCACATAATGAAGAAGTTCTGTCTCAAGCTGTGGGTATTTTCTAGTTTTAGACCCATGGAAGATCTGACACGTCTTATGTTGGTGGCTTTCAGCTTTTCGTGCTGCCGTTGGCAGTGGCGAACACAAAACTCATCGACTTGGAAGTGCCTGCCGGCAGCCCCGTTGGTCATTGTTTTGTGCATGATCAATGCCTTTCAGCTTTTGAAAGCAGCGGTGTAGCTTCCATATCGAACCATCGTGTAAATACAGGATGGGCACAACAAAGTACGCTGCACGGACTAGCACTAACACACCGCAATGCTTACTTGCCACTTTGGCTTAGCTTGGATTAGATTGGGGCTTTGTGTGTTGAATTCCATTGATAGTATGCATGATGCCTAAAAGATAAGACTAGGCTGTCATGCGTTATCATCATCAATGGTAGGAAGAAGCAGAATACATTACTGCTGCAAGTTTGGGGGGCACACAAATTACTCACAGAAAAAAAATCATATTTTGTTTGGCGATTCAGGGGATACGAAAATCATCCGAATGCTAGGATTACGAAAGTAAATGTGGTATGATATCCTTAACCTTTGCTTGTTCCCTGACTCACTCTGCTCTGTTCCTGTCTCTTAAGGTTGTCTCTTAAGATTTACCTGGTCTAGTGAGGGAGTACATTGCTCATTGTGGTCACCAGTGGGGTCACAAAGGGGGCCTTTTAGGGGTCAAGCTCATCTTAGTATAACTGTGGTGTTTTGGTTTTGGTTTCATGCAAAGCTACTTTCAGTTTCATCGGCCAGCACTTCTGCACCGTGCCCTGTGTCCTCCGCGCGGAGCGTCCTCCGCACGATACTGCACTAACCTTGTCCTGCGTCAAGTATAAATGAGAAAAAAAGTGATGAGAAAAAAGAAGGCAGTATCTCCTAAACACTATAATAGATGGCTCTGTTTTATAGAAGTACATACAAGCCACAGTTGAGTGAGGATATTCTAGATGGTGCTGTATCGCTACTTTCTGATTGGATATTGCGCATGTTGTGCCTGGGTGTGCGAGGAAGAAGTGCCTCTTTCAATCTTGTAGATTGTCGCCGTACATGGCCGATTGTTGGTAGGGCATGGACGAAGCAGAGCAGCAGGCGTGAAATGCCGTGGCGGCTCGTGCTCATCACCTCATTGGCGGGGCATGGACTAAGCTGAGTGGAGGGCCTCAGCGGCTCGTGTTCGTCGCCAGACAGACAAAAAGACAGACACACGGATGGGCGCATGCACAGGTGAACCAACACACGGATGAATGAATTGATGCAAGCACGCACAGACAAACAAACGCACGCATTAACGGGTGGACGCATGGACGCGTGCACGGATAAAATTATGCACAGACGGATAAACAGATGCTTCACCTCACTCATAATTATTCACTCCGTACATATGCTGGGATTTTTTGGGGGATATTTCATCATCACGCAGATCCAATGTTAGTTACTGCACATTTATAGAAGATATTCAGGGCCCTAGTTGGGATTAGTTAAATTAGGAGTTAATGAAAAGTATTTTAGTAACCTGCCATTCACTGATGACACTGCATTAATGAGTAACTCAGGGGATGAATTACACCTCATGATTACTGAATTGGACAATCAAAGCAGAAGAAGTTCGAAACTTTATATACATTAAAGTAACATAATGTAGATAGTTGGAAAGAAATAACTAGAAGAATAACTAGAAGAATTAAAGGATGGGGTGGAGTACTCTCAGCACGCATTCTCAAATTGCGAATGGTAGTATATCACTATCCCTCAAGATCAAGATATAACAGCTGCATTTTATAAGTACTTACATATAGAGCAGAAACCTGGAGGCTTACAAAGAAGGTTCAAAGTGAGCAATAAAAATCAAAGGTGTAACTTTAAGGGACAGGAAGAGAGCAGAGTGGGTCAGAGAATAAACTAGGGTTGAGGATATTATAGTTGAAATCAAGAAGAAATGGACATCGGCTGGGAACGTAGCGCATAGGCAGAATAACAGTTGGTCCTTAAGTGTAAGTGGCTACATTTTAAGAAAAGACAAATGCATGAGAGGGAGACAGAAAATTAGGTGGGCAGATGAGATAATTTTGCAGGTATAACTGGTAGCAGAAAGCACAGGACAGGATTGATTAACAGAACATGGGAGAGCCCTTTGCCCACCAGCAAGCATAGTTAGGTAGATTATGGTGATTATAGGTATAACCAAAACCTAATTGCCTATAAACTCTCTATTCTTGTGGTCATTAGCTAGAACCACTACAAGCTTTTTTTCAGCAGACTTTCGATTCGACTTTTTTGTTGACAAGAGGTCAACCTTGTGTGTCTAAGAGCTAGTACCACAAGAAACCCTACAAGAGAATATAATGTTGAATGTTCTAAGTATTCTTGCCCAATACCAATGCTGCGGTACTGAGAACTATACAACGAGAGTGCGATATATGTCAATATCCTTCATATAAAAAAATATCGCAATGAATAATTTCTTTATCCCTATGGCTATATGAGCCTGTGAGATGTTTGATTTTCAGACAACATGAAGACTTTATTTCTGCAGACACTTAGCTTACTGGTAAATAGTAATAAATTTTCTTCATATGTAATTGCTTTTCTTTATTCATTGTCACATTCATTGTGCTTGGAATAGCTACTGTTTGACATTCTAATCAAGCATATCAATTTGTATACCAAACAAGAGATTCTTTTTAAGCTAATATTATGTTACATATTTTACTTTGAATATTTGTTCATGCTATTAGACTGTTATAATCATTTTATAAGTATTCATATGCATTTATTTCACTATTTATGAGAGAATACTTTCTCTTGTAGTTAGAAATTTAGTCTCACAGAGGACGTAATGCAATCCGACTTCAGGCACCCCTTCAGTATAAAATAAACATGGGAGTATTGTTGTGACAAAATTATGACTCTGAAACAATTGATAAAAAAAATCTGAGCTAACGATGAGGAGAAATTTATCCTATGAATTTAAAATATGCAAGAAGTCACACATACGGCAGTTTGCTTTTCATTGGGACTATGGAAAAAAGAAAAAAAGTTTGGTAAAAAAAGACTCAAGATGGCAAACAATGAGCTAATTAAAGACATAATAAACGAGAAAAGGAACAACTAATTGTACACATTCATGAAGCCATAAAAATAAAACGAGCAAAGCAATAGTATTTTCTGAAATTGTAAAGAAAAAAATCTTTAAATGGATCTTTACGGCAGATGTCATCTTGAACGGACCAATATAGCATGCATTCAAAAGCTTATTATGGGCAGATAGGGTACATCTTAAGTTCACAAGCAATCTGCATAAAGTACCATATGTACACTTTAATTCAAATAATTAAAAGCCTTACATGTGACAAACACCACCAGATTATGATGCACACCAATTATAAAACACCTTTTTAAAATATTTTCTTATCGTAAAAAAAGCTAATTAAAATAAGCAAGAAAAAACTGCAACATGCAACAATGAAATTTCACTTGCCAGTGTCTCATCATTATCTACCAATCTATATTCCTATGTCCGACAAACAAAGCTAGGTGCTTTTGTACTGGGATGAAATTCATGTTTTTAGTAAAAACGGCAAATCACAATAATTTCATGCAAAATTCTAATCAAGGAACTATCATCAGTACTATATGTTATTTTTTAGTTATGAAATCACACACGCAAATACAATACCTTTATGATTTTATGAGTTAGTATGGACATTGCAATATCTTGAGAGAGGCACTGTTTATTTTAAATCTCTGTAAAGGTGGGTGCGCTTTATAGAATGTGCATCTGATAAACAAAAGGCAATTACATTCAAGTAAAAGTACTGCTTTCAAACTGGGTGGAGCAGACTTAAAGAGCCATTCAAATGCCCCTAAAATGCTGCAATCATCAATATAGGTATGCAGGAAGAACATGTCAAGTCAATTTTTGTATATTATCAGGTGCGCATTGATATCTCAGATGCACAGGACAGGATCATAGAAAAAACAGTGCTTCGTTGGTAGGTGCAGGAAGCAAGAAATAAGGTATGGTGCAGTGCCACTTCAGAACTATATACTTCATATGTGCACACACAAGATATGAATGAGAAACGACCATGCATGACAATATGTGCCCGTGATCACGTCAGCAACAAAATGAACTGGGGCCCCGTAAGTATGTTCAATTTCTATTGTAATATCAATAAATCTTCATTGTAAAAATAATAGCTATTTATTTTTTAAAGAAGGGAAATTGTAAATTGCCTTCAATGCATTCACTGGGGACTACAAGCCTGCACCAATCCAATTTTCAATTGATCAAGTATATTCATTTTTAAATAATATTAATATCCAGCTCATAGTAATTTACTATGCACTAAATTCAATTGAAATGTGCCTTTATATTCTACTGATTATAGAATGACGATCCGCTAAGGAAAAAGACACCTTATTTTTGTATCAAGCTTTAGTCTTTGCAAATATCGCCACTTCGTGACAGTCCTAGAATGTGTGCTGGTTAGCAGGGTCAAAAATTATAAGTCACCTTGATTTGGGACATGTTTTAAATATTCGTAGATAGGTTTTATTTCCAAGAGCTAAATATAAAGCTATTTTCGTTGCATGATACAACTCGGATGTGCTCCGAAACCTCTTCAAGGATTGATTAATATTGAATAAATGCATTTCGTGGACGTGTTTGAGAAACACCGAATATACATCATGAACAACATTAGCGTCTAGCTCAGTGGCCAAACTGACCAATTCTGTGGTACAGGTGCTTCTAACTGACAATAAAGTTATAAGTATATGTTTAAATCTGCGTCAAAGACTTATTCTAGAAGGCTAGCATCAGCATTGCAGATGGAATGTCATGCAAAAGGTGTTTCGGTTTTCGATGTTTCGGTAATAAATACTAAGCTTCGAGCTAATTTGAGTTCATACTTTGTCCTTTCTCATATTCGCACGTATCATATCAACGATAGATGAACAGCCAGAGTGGTGAGTCTTGCGATGCCAAAGAAGAAAGCTTACCAAAATGTCTTCTACCCACTCCCACGACAGACTGATGTTGCTGTTTCGAACAACCACACGTGGGCATCATGGCACATGGCTAGAACCGCGGCTCGAGCTACTCGAGCCGTGACTCGTGCCTGTGAAATCAAACAAGGGAGGGGAACAGCCATTCTCATTGGCCAATATGTTTTGCACATACCTTCTGTAGTTTCTATTTCCAAAGCAAAAGGGCTCAGCCTTTGTAGTGGCATGGCATTTTTTCGAATTTGCAGTCACAACTGTAAAGAGAGTTACGTATATCTTAGGCTTGTTTAGTCGATATCGGCTCCTACGTACCAAGCATTCGGCCAACAAACAGCTCAGAGTCGAAAACATGACACGATTTTATAGTGTGTGTGACCGTGTCATTGTATACACCTAAATGTTTAGAAAAAGCAGTCTAAAATATGATCGAATGAAAGTCAAGAGTGTTTTGATTTGATTGATATGTGGATTTTAACGTCCTAAAACCACCATATGATTATGAGAGACGCCGTAGTGGAGGGCTCCGGAAATTTCGACCACCTGGGGTTCTTTAACGTGCACCCAAATCTGAGCACACGGGCCTACAACATTTCCGCCTCCATCGGAAATGCAGCCGCCGCAGCCGGGATTTGAACCCGCGACCTGCGGGTCAGCAGCCGAGTACCTTAGCCACTAGACCACCGTGGCGGGGCAAAGTTAAGAGTGTGTTTTGTCCCACAATGATGTGCATACGAGTGTCATGCGTTCATGTGTCATATCATGTGTTCCTGTGTTCCGAGTGTCATGCAAGACTGGAAATTGATACACATGCGGTGCGTGAGCATAAGTTGGAGCCAAATTTTAGCGTTACATTGAAACCGGTTTAGAGCACAAATTCTGCCTCGTCACAGCCAAGGCGCACCGCAGTTAACGCAGTTTGCGTTTTTTTCAGTCGAATAATACGTACCTGATGAAGTTGCTTTTGCAGTCTGCAATGCACGTGCTGCAGTCATTCTGGACTGTTGAGAAAGGTCTCCTCGACATTTCACATGAAATCGGCATATCATTCCAGCACAGGAACAGCATGAAACATGAGTACAGCAGCACTCAGGTTGTGAAGTTTTGCGTTTGATTTGCAGAGCGTCTGCTCGCGTGGCAGTTGAGGGTGTTGCTTCATTGCGCTTGTAACAGATGATGCCACGCCCTTTTCTCACTGTGTTCGGGTGTATAGTAGCAATTACGGATAGCTCCTGTAAGCAGAAACTATGGTTCTTAATGCATGCCTCTTGATACATGACTCGACTGATCAATATACCATTGTGAGATATTTTTATTAAGTAGTCATAAGTGAAGTCCTTCTCTATTGTGCCCTTCAAGATAAAATTGCAGTTTTCTACAAATCCTTCTTCTATACAGTCAACATCATTGGTGAATAAATAGGCACACATTTATTTTAAATGTAGGTAAAAGGTACAGACGTACTGCAGTATAAATTACAGCCTTGCACTGCAAATAACACAATTAGCTCGTGTCACATACAATTTAAAATTCTAATTCCTTTGAGAATTCTCATAAAAGTCACAGTACATTATTTTAACACTTTCTGTAGAGGTCACGTTCTGGTCTATCAGATTTTTAAATCCTCGAGCTTATCTCTGCAGCAAAACAAAACATTGAAGAGTAGAGCCGAAGCTCACACACAGATGAGATGTTTGTGGATATTTGATTGCTGAGCAAGCATGTGCCATTTTCTAGTACTTAAGATTGAGCTACAAGCCTGCACAAAAATACTCAGGTTATTCCCAGCTGTAACCAGCTGGCCTGTAACTAGGACCAATTCATCCCAGTTAATGCCAGTTAAAACCATTTGGACTCCAAGTTACACATGTTTACCTGGGATCAAATCATACTATAGTAAAACTACATTTTATGTTGCTAATTCTTGAAGAGTGGGGAGGTAGTCATTGACTACCTACAAAAATTGTCAACTTGGCATGCATATAAATGCATGCACGAATACACATATAGG
The DNA here is from genome assembly GCA_013436015.1 of Rhipicephalus annulatus. Taxonomy (NCBI): domain Eukaryota; kingdom Metazoa; phylum Arthropoda; class Arachnida; order Ixodida; family Ixodidae; genus Rhipicephalus; species Rhipicephalus annulatus. The sequence goes on from WOVY01010442.1 coordinate 522,431, forward strand.
GATAGGGATTGAAGGTTGAACCTCCCCTCTCCTCTTCCCCCCCCCCAAAAAAAACGTTTTGTCTATGCCCATAGTGCTGATCATACATGAGACGCTTTACACTAATAGGTGTCTATAAAACAGTGAAGCTTTGGTGTTGAACGGCCTGCCCCTTCAATATATCTTGTGCAAATAGTAAATAATAGATTAAAAAAGAATACTAATTTTGGTTTTTTGAGAAATTTCAAATTGAATTCAAATAGTTTATATCACATATTACACAGAAAAACAAGCATATTTGTCATGACCGGAGTGACCTCCACAATGTTTTCTTTAATTTGAAAGAAGCCATGTGTAAGTGTCATTCTTTTTGGTATGTGGTGAACATAAATGCCCCATGGCACCGCCATGGCACTGCCGAAATCTCACTGAACCCGCGAAACGAAATTTCATTTCTCCCCTCTGCTTCACAAATGAAGGCACGGAGAGGGAAAGAAAATAGAAAACTGGTCCTTAGTTCACCGAGGGGGTCGAGCTATAAAACTTGCTGGTTATAAATAGACAATTTACCGACAATCATCTCTGCATCACAAACGCAAATGAACCTTTTTCTCTCCATGCCTTTGTTGGTGCATCAGAACATAAAGTGTGGCAAAGTTTTTACAGAATGAAAAAAATACCTGTCTATACTTCCTCGAACAGTGTGCACCATTCTGTGGATGGGTCCAGCTTCTAGAAAGCCACGTATGTTTCACTTGACAAGTCTAGAGCTTTGTGACCTGAGATGTGCAGGCACCATTGTACACAGTGCTTGAACTCACATTGTATGTACTTATTTGGGCTCTTTTTTTGATTGCACAGCTACGTAACCTAAGTGCATGGATAGCATGAAACAGCATCAATCTTTTGAGTTTGAATAAATTTTACATTACTTTTGCAGGTTTTTTTCCATTATTCTTGTATGCTTTTAGCTTCCACATTTATTTGTGCTTGGCCATGCCCTGTAACTGCTGTTGTACATTTTTGTCTGGCTCAATTTTTATCATTCTTATTGTTTCATCTATTTACTACCAATGCTTTCTTATGCTTCATTTTTGTCAGTGCTTGTTAAGTTAAACTTTGCAACTTTATTTATCACCCAGTGGGTCCCTGTTTTATGATTATGTGCTATAGCTGGGCAGAATTTTAAAAAAAGATGCACTTTCTTCTAAATGGCAGATTGATATAAGCCTTCATCGATTTGCACACATTTTAAACTAAAGTGACAAGTGGCTGCAATTCTGAAGATGTATAAATAATTTTCATCTGCATCAAGCCTCTCCCACCTTCATAAATTGTGTCAGCCTGCAGAGTTGGCAATTTATTATTGTTCCCCTAATGTGCACACAATTTATTTGCAAGCATTGCTGCAGGTAACTCGGACTATATCTTTCTTTTGTTTTGGGTATATTTTTGTGAAGCAGTGACATATTTTTAATAGATGTGCCTTATGGTTAATTATTATTTTATGGTCATTCGGCGAATAGATTTATGCTCATTGGAAAGAATTATTTTATATTTTCGAAAGTGTAAATGTGGGGCCGGAAACTTTCCATCATTGTGCGTTATTGCTTGAGTCAGCCTATGTATTTTTATGGCAGTAAAAAAAGTTCACCACATACAATGCCCTGAGTGATTACTTGCAAGTTTTTTGTTGCACCACTTCCTCTGAAGAAATAAAGTTATAAATATAACAATGCCTTATGCTGAATTCTTGCTTGCTGCACTTAGCTCGAACAGAACTACATTGCAATGTACATAAGCCCAACCATTACTTTGACATCACCAACATTTTGTTCATGCATGTGTTGGTTTTTTTTGCATTGTTTTTTTTCTTTCATTAAACTTCAGTTGTTAGACAATGCTCATACTATGTCTTTTTATTCTTGTGCTCTCGCTTGTTCACACCGACTTTTTTAGCATGGCATCAAAGTGTGTCAGTTGTGATTTGAGGGGATTCTTCAACATCAGTGATTATGTGCAAACACAGAACCACTGAAGTTGTTGCTGGTGTAACTAAGAATGAGGTGTAGAAAAAGACAAGAAACCAGAGAGCTAATTTGCACTGTGTAAAGCAAAAGTCACATTGGTTAGTAATTTGTAAAGATTAACATCCAAGAGAAATACTGTGTTAATGTTAAGTGCAGCGCACCAGAATAATTTGTGACCATCTTGTGCTTTTTTGTTTTCTGTTCTTGGACATGCACCTATATATCCGAGAACACTGGAGCGTTTGTTAGTGTTTTACCCACACTACATGCAGGAAAAGATATGAAGTAATTTGTGTCTGGGTAATCTTTTTTGTTACTTTTATGTCTCAAATCTACATGTAAAATTTATATGCCTTAGCTTAAGGTAATTGCTTATTCATTAATATGGTCTTCACAGAATGCAGTGCACCGAATATACACATCACTGCCTGTATGAAGCAAAAAAAAAAAAAAACACTTGGCTGCACATAACAATAAAGCAGTCATACAAAACTCACATTTCACTGGCAGAAAGTGGAAATGTTTGATGCTCTAAACACATACCTTAAGCTCTATCATGTTATGACCTGCTGTCCTATCATTAGGAATGTAACGGGACCCATCGTGAATGATGTATATAGGGCCCTCCAACCCCACACTGTCTGAACAAGTTCGCCTGCATGAATATCTGAGAAGTAGTAGGTCCTGTACTACTGGGTGGTGTGTTGTTGAGGTTTCAATAACTGGGACAGATCTGCCTTGTATAACAAAATTCATCATCATCATCCTGGTCATCATCCATCTCACTACGCTAACTGCAGGGCTATGGCCTCTCTCATTTACCACTAATCAACCTGGTCCTGTGCTTTTTGTTGTCTTGCTATACCTGCAAACTTCTTCATCTCATCTGCCTACCTAATTTTTTGTCATACTCTCACGCACTTGCCTTCCCTTGAAATTCCGTCAGTTACCCTTAATGACCAGCAGTTATCCTGCCTATCTGCTATGTAGCCTGCCCATGTTCATTTCTTTTTTTTATTTCAAGTGAATATTTTACCCCCGTTTGTTCTCTGTCCAACTCTGATCTCTTCCTGTCTCCTTAAGCAAACCATACATTTATTCCAACTTAAGAAGATTGAACACCTCCATGTTTAGATGTATGGCTCAAATAAAAGGTTCGATAGTATAGTTGGAGTCTCCATAAAATCTATAGTTAATAAATACATCACATATAGTGTCATCATAGGTTCCAGAAATCCAGCTATCTGTACTGTGCTGGAGTTCATTGATCTGGCATCACTACAGACATGGTGAATATTGTGCAACTAGAAGGCAGCTTTCTCATGTCATTTGTTTCCGTAACATCACGACCTCAAAGAACAAATAATCAGATACATGAACTACTTCCTTTCCATGCAGTTTAAAGGGGCACACCACCTATCAATGAGTACCAGGTCAGTGTTGTATTTCTCGTAATGACAAAGCTGACAGAGCTGCCTGACCTCCCCACTATGTGTATATACCAGTACGGAGAACAAGTTCATAGCCACAAGGCTTTATTCACTTGCATGCCAGCTTATACTGGCGGTATCAAATTTAAGTGAATTGACCAATTATTAGCCTAACAAAATTAACGATCCTCATATTAGCGTCTTATTCATTACTCCAAACAGAAAACCAGCATTCGGTGGCATGGCTGCATTTGCTGCCATAATCATCTTCGGTGTCATCATAGGAGTGCAAACAACCTTGTCTGGTTACCCACCAACAATGCTGCCTTTGTATGCTGAGCGAAGGTGAGGGCTCACTCTGTGTGATCAATGCAAGTACATGTCTGTGCGGGAAAGTGCGTGCCTGCATGTACATGTACACAAGTCTTGAGTCAAAATGTCTGGTTATGAAGTGCATTCGGATTGGCATTTTGGTTATTTTTTGCAATTGCATGCATCAAGCACTCCTTAAACTTTTCAACTAAAATACCAATACATTTAGTAGCAATTTTTTGGGATAGATATTTCAATATGGTACAACATTATTAACTCTGCAATGCAAACATTGCTTCAGTACTTTTAAATTTTAATACATTTGAAAACTCATGCATATATATGCTGGGATAAATTAACAAATCTATTGTTTCACACAAAAACAGAATGCAACAAGGACCAGAAAAAGAAAAAAATAGACAGCAGCGCTGCTGTCTGTGTTTCTTTTTTTGGTCCTCCACCTTTTTCTACATTTTTGTTGTACAAACTCACCCAAGCAACCACTTTAGCTAAATTTATTCGTATATACTTGATTCACACTACCTGGACAGTGTAATTTCTTATACCAGTATTGTCCATAGCTTCAGGTTCTTCGTATGAATACATAAAATTGTGTTGTATGCTTCGTGAAGTATAAATGCAGGTATTTGTTTACAGTAATGCAAAAACATTTATAAAAAGCATGCGAATTGACACTGCGGATTGGTGCTGTGTTTATTTTTTTCGTGAAAGACGTAAAATGAAATGCTACGTACAGTGCTCACTGCAGAATATTAACATATGCAACCTGAAGCTATATACATGGTCATTCTCTGCAGAATCTGCAGTTCAATGTTATTTTGAGCAACTAGGTTAATTTAATATTTTGAAGTACTTTTTAACTCCCTATTTTATGGTGTATGATAGCAGAAAATAAAAGAAAATTATTTTTTCTAAAATGTTGCACTTTTCTCGCAGCCAGTAATATTTTTTTTATGTCCTGATTCTACCAGAAGCAGCTTGTAAAAGCTCACCAAGATGAGCCTTTGGCACTTTCCAAAGCATTTCTTCTTTAACAACTAGCCTTGAAGATATACTACAGTCCCAAAAAGATGCTGTGCCACTAAGGAAGAAAACTCCTTGCACTATTCAAACTTTGTCATCAGCAACAAACACGTGAAATTTAAGCATCCGGGTTTTTCTTCCCTCTTGTCAAAACTTTGCTTCAGATAAAGATTGACGATGCTAGTATTCAGGAGTGGTTACTAATGCAGCATAAATTAAAGAGGTCATGAATCAGTTCTATAAGTAATCATCTAATGATTTCAGTATCAGAATTTACAGCCTCACAAACTGGTTCCTGCAAATATTTATCAAGTCTCTCAAAAGCTAGCAGAAATGAAGCAATATGTAGCACGCTTTAAGTGCTTTTTCTATTATTTTGACCTGGCAAAAGCACTGGACGCTTTGCAATGAGGTAAGGCACGAGAGTGAGATGTTACATGAATGTGCATTATGACATGAAGCACACTTGATAAAACATGATTGCTGCCTCCCACCTAGGTTTTTGTGCGTAAGTGTGGTTCACTGAGCAATTTTAACAGACTGTAGAGTGTAGCACCAACTTGTGGCAGCACCCCGCGGCAAGAAGCACATCTGACAAATTGCCGCTCATAATTTATGATGGCGATTGGCCAATAGTATGCTATATGCTGTTGAATGACTAACAGCAGGCAGCAGCAACTTGGAAGAGAGTTAGTGCAGACACTGCATGACAGGAGGGCACCTGAGAAATTTATGACTTGGTGCTCTGCTTGTATAAAGATTCCTTGCCACGGACGAACGCAAGTCTTAACTGAGGTGTACAGAATGTGTTTTCTTACCAAGCCCAAGGAGTGATTCATGATAGCTTTAAGGTTGCTTTCACAAAGAGCTTTTGGTCTATGTCAACCCTGTAGGGTTTTTTTAAGGAAGCCAGAAAATACAGTTGAGCTGTGAAAAGGCTTTTGTGAACTTGTGAACCAAACAACATGGCACTGCACACAATAGAAAATTTACATCTTCCAGTCAAAGGCAACTAAACATTGCCATCTCTCTTCTTGGCAAACATTTTAAAACCAAGAATAAGTGTGTGCTACAAATAGCATTGGCTGATTTCATGAAGTATGTGCCAGCATACAAATTTGGAAGCTTCATAGCACATTGTGTGGCCACCCTTAGTAGCCGCCCATAGAGTGCTGCCCCATTCATGCACCATGCACTTTTGAACCAACAGTATGGTCCTCTATGGTCAAAGAAAAAAAATAGAGAAACTGTACCAGGTCATGACGTACAGCAACATAGCTTTTCTACCATGCATCGACCCCTTGCCATTTCCCCCTTCATGGCATCCCGCATGCTCATGCTTACTAAATTGGAAAGGAAGCACTTTAAATGTGCAATAACTATCTGTATTTTTTTACAATAAAAAACTGTAAAAATGCATTTACAAGGAAGGCGCATGCACCTGCACTTGTGTGTGTGCTCTTGCTCATGCATCAATGACGGAGTTGAAAAATTTTGCAGCAGAAGCTTTGTGAGGCAAAAGAAACCAACAGTAAAGCTATTTTATAACTTGAAAAAGTATTGTAGAGCCCCCTTTGTTAACTGGCATTGCATATTTGTTTGTTTTACCCAGTCTTGCAATAAAGTGCATTTCGTGTGCACACCACACTAATAAGGATCATGATCATGTTAACCCTTTATTGCTTGAATTATGAAACTGCCAAATAAAATAGATATACTTTTCACTTTCCAGCTATAAATAGTGACCTTTAAAGGATTACTGTTACTTAATCTGAAATGCAACTTGAATGCATACTTTTATGTATGTCGAGAATTTTCCATATGCGACAGAAGTCAGGACCTTGCAGTAAAAAACGTACTTCAGAACTACATAACATCTGGTGTAGCCCTCTTGGGTGCATACATATTAAAGACTCAAAATTACCGATCACAGAACATAGATTGGCAAGAAATAACAAAGAAGTAAGTGAGAGCTTTTGCGTGCACTTCACGTTCTACGCCATCACCTGCAAAACAACTGGTTTCAGCTCAAATACCTTAGGCAAGATGGCGCTAGATCTCTTATACTGAAAGCTGAATTCCCTGTGCATACTTTACAGCTGGCATTAGAGGATGGTTCGTGACTTGTTTGCTTGAAGTTTTTTAGTATGCCACAAATTCTTGACACTCGGCAGTAAAGGGTTAATTATAAATCATGCTATCACACTGGTTGTACAACTTTGTATACAAACATGCTAAATACTGAACGTCAGCCATCGTGTTCCCTATCACAGGGTCATGTTTTCAAGAAATCTTATGCCTCCATTTTTGTTTTGTTTGTTTGGGCAGGACCAGCATGAACATGTACTTGGTTGTCAAGCTCAATAGCATTTTTCTAAGTGTTTCATCAGAATATATGTAGACAATCCTTCACTTTAACACAATTTGTCTGTTGTTCTCTAGCCGTGTAATGGCCATGGTGCAGGACGTGGTAATGCGACCCTACACTCACGCAGGACCCTTCACAGTTGGAATGTGCACAGCCTTCTTGATCTTCAAATATCCTACGACCAGGATCACAAAGGTCAGCCATAACATATCTATAGCATTAGCCGCAAAGTCTTGCTCATCCGCAGTAATCTATACAATCAAGTTGCCAGTACAATATTGTACTCACTAATTGTGGTAGTGTGTGAATGTGGCCTAACGAGAAAGCACGTGACTCGACTTGACTCAGTCACAAAAAATGAAATGCAAACAATGCTCTTTGAGCTTTGCCTAATAGCTCAAATTGCTTCTGATAGAGCCTTCATGAAATTGCGTCTTACACAGAGCAATATACAGTGAATTATTATTGATATGGTTTCCACGACAACCAGAAAATAAAACATACTATGCAAAAATTGTATTAACCATTGAGGTTGAAAAAAGCAGAAAAACGTAGATACTCCATCAGAAGTTTACAACATTGCAATAGCTGGATGATTGCACGCCACTTTCTTCTTTTCATCAATAAACACAGCAGCTATGCCTGCAAGTGATCTTTTCAATGGAAAACTGACAATGTTGTGTCACCAGCAGATCTTAAATGGGCAGATCGTGGCTTGTTCAAAGAGCAAAGAATGAATGTAAGATTTTCATATATGTCAGTCAAGTACCATTCTTACGGTTCTGTTATCCAATTTTCGGGAAACATTTGATCGTATTAAATGCAGGAAATTGCACTTTTTATAAGGAATGTTGGCTGGGAATAAAAATAAAAACGTGATATGCAAAAAATGTATTATGCAGAATTGTGTCAACCACATTCCACTATAGACAGCAAAGGAGAATGGTCATTTCTATCGCAAGTGAACATCAGTTTCTTAAGCTTTATATGTGTACCTATGCATTGTATATTGTGTAATTATTGTCACATTGTCATTAACTCAAGCATAATGGAACCAAGTATAGATAAAAGAACAAAGGTACTACACTATACGTACTTATATTTTTATTTGCGCCAAAACTGTGAGGAGACATCCTCATTTGTCAGTGCAAGTGAAATCACAAAGTGTGCTGGTAGGTCTGTGCATGCAGTTTTCAGCGATCAACAACCAAGAATAATTTTATGCGGACCAAACCACCAAATATACAAATGGTCATGTTTGTCTTGAGAAGTTATAAACAAGGACGACATTTGCAGGTAGTGCAAGTGGCACTGTGGCTCTCGTCGACACTGTGCATGGTTCTCTCACTATTCACCACGTGGAAGTGGAACCGTAATGTAGAGGCCACAGACCTGGAGACCCTCATCTACTCATCATTGCATCGCACCGGCTGGGCACTGGGCCTGGCCTGGACCGTGTATGCCTGCCTCACCGACAGATGCAGTAAGTGCAAACTATTATATCCTACATTGATATAAAAGTCCGGTAAGCTTGCAAATCTATACGAGAATTTGCGATGTGCAGATTCTGATGCTCAGGAAAATGGCCTACCTTCAAGAGTCGGTTGGAAAGAAACTTTTGAGCAGACACTGGAAACATATGAGGAGCATTTTCACATAGCAAAAAGTATGTTTACATCATAGCAACATCGAAGTGAAGTGAGCTAGTGGCTAAGGTACTCGGCTGCTGACCAGCAGGTCACGGGATTGAATCCTAGCTGCAGGGACTGCAATTTCGATGGAGGCGAAATTGCTGAAGGCCTGTTTGCTCAGATTTGGGTGCACGTTTAAGATCCCCAGGTGGTCAAAATTTCCGGAGCCCTCGACTATGGTGTCTCCATAATCATATGGTGGTTTTGGGAAGTCAAATCTCACATATGAATCAATCAAAGTGGAGTGATGAACTGCATAAATTTTGTACATGCACAGGCTTCACAATATGGAAGGTGCAAAATATTGAATGTTTTGAATGTAGAACCTACAATTGTATGAGGACATTTAAAAAGAGATTTTAAATAGTTCCACGGCTGGCATACAAAATAGTGCATTGATCGAATTTTCGTCAGAATTACTAAATGTGATAAATATATGGCTCTGTGCAATGTAATAGACAATTTATTAGAAAGTAGAACAAAAATTTTGTGTTACTTGAACTGAAGTTTTGGGATCATTCACAACAACGTTTTGTATATATATATATATATATATATATATACATATACATATAACTGCGGTAGTGTAAGGCCAATTTCAATGAAGACCATCTAGCGGCTGTCTACCATAATGAACTGCTCACAGACAAGCAAATAGGGGGCAAATGATTTGCTTTCAGCTTTTATATAGGTATTGATTCTAAGTTTGTTACTTATTCCCATTTGAGATTGCATATTGAAAGAAGGCTGCTCACATTGTTGAGTTTCTACAGCATTCTAAAGCAACACAAGGGCCTTCAATCAGTCTTGACGACATGTGGTTTCTTGAATGCTCACTCAAATTTTTCACATGAGTGCCTTTGCAAGAATGTGTGCTTAGGAAGATGGTACTTCATGTTCACTCACTTTTGTGTCCACTAAGTGAACAAGAATGGTAAAGAATACTAGCCCTGTGTATGTGCCATTCTTTTCCGCCCTTGTAAGATAAAGTGCATTAACATTCCAACTACGTCGGGATGTGGTCACTATTACCAGGAACTGAGTGAGTGACCTGGAGCTTGATAAATCTTATCCTCTGTGAGCCACTACTGCGTTGGTGAAGGACAAAAGTCACCTAATTTGCTAGAATGGAACCAATGTTGACACAAGTTACAGCACCATAAATGTGATGGCTGAAAAACACAATAAAGTAACACAGTCAAATGAAAACTGTGATGAATAATTGGTGCATATTCTCTGCAGAAGCCTACAATAACATTACTCTAAAGCTCATAAAAACCCTACATCAAACAATATTATTTTGCCATAAATGCTAATTTATTGAGATTATTTTGCACACACATGCCAGACCTTAGGAATAATATAGTGGCCTAAAGATGCTTGCGGTGAATTTAACTCTGCAGGTGGCACATTGACAAGCCATTTTTCTCCATGTGACATTAAACACATGGTGACATTGCACCATCAACACTCTGCCCAAAGTAAACATAGCTGAACTTTCAACAAATTTACTGTAATTCTGATGGCAAACTTCTACTAAAAATATAGGTTTGCAAGTCTTGTAGCAGTGAATAAAAGTCTAAATTGCACAGTTTCACAAAAAGGGTATACATTAGAGCTGCGCGAATAGCAAAATTTAGGGTGCAAAGTGATTTTGATAAGTGAAGTGCGAGTGTGAATCGAATTGAATATTTTTCAAATATTTCCAGAATACGATACGAATACACCGAATCAATAACAGAAAAAAATGTTGGAGAGAATTCCTAAACATATTCTTAGAAGATGACAAAATAAAAGTGTTTTTTTTTTAATAGGTTGATGAAGCGCTGGTGTGGTAGTGTTTCATAGTTGTCTTATTGAGACTGAAGCAATGCAGAGGCCTACTTATATTTAGCACAATATTTGTGCATGAAAAATATCACCAACAACATTTTACAATGAAAGACAAACTTGCTATTTTCTCAGCCTATCCTCCTCTTTCAACTTCTCTGGAAGCCCAAGTGATATGGCGGATGATGTGTTCCCTTCAATTCTGGAGTTCTGAATCTGCCTTGTTGACTTCTACATGAGCACATCTGAAATTTTGGGTGCAGAAAAATCGCCGGCTTCTGATTTTTTGGGCTTTCTTCCCAAGTGTCCAGTCCAAAACAGCAATAATTAGGTTTCCAACTCGGCCACATTCATCATTTCACTGCTAGAACAAGCGTTTTCTTGAGTCAATACCTTCGCGTATTTAACAAAACTTGAAAGGCCACTTTGCCAGAATACATAATTGTGGTGAGGTAAAGTGTATTATAGTTCAGACGGAGTCGTTTCCAATCTCACGACTTTTTTGAAAGACCTCACCTTAGCATAGTCTCGAAAACTGCTTTTTCACAGCAAGATATTGTAACAAGATGAACCACAGTGAAAACCTGAAGGGGTCACATTTATTTGAAGATTTATTGTACATTTCTGTGGCAAGTTTGAATAGTGTGAGTAGTACAGATTCCAGGGTAAATTGAATTGTATAGCGAACACTATTCGAGATATATTCGAAATTTCAAACATTTGCAGAGCCCAAGTATATGTATTTGCACACATAATGAAATTCTTGTCACTTCAACTTGTACAACCTGTGCAATTACAGCAAAAAGTGTGAGTGTTCCCATGAGGGTGTTCAAGGTCAGCTTTGTTCACTCAAGTGTTCAATACCAAGAAATGCAGCTGCATTTGCTTACCGGAAACATAACAACTTAGTTTGTGAACCAATTTGATAAACACTATTAGTGTATTCTAGAGACAAACTTCTAATAACTATAACACATTGCAAAATATCTAGTAACATGTTGAAAACATGTGTAACTAGTAACTTATTGAAAGCATATTGAAATATAACTAGTAACAAGTGAAGCTGTACTTCAAAGCTGTCATCAGACAACTTGCTGCACTTCTTAGTGCACCTCTGCTAAATAGGCCCCAGATAGAAGCACTAGATAAGGGCTCTTAAATTCACCTCAAATAGTTGGCCACATCTGTGACACTTAGTCCCGCAAGGGTCGGTGAAAAAAGGCTGAAGTGGGGGTGAGGTGAATGGAGCTTTACACATCTCATGTTCTTTCAAATAACAGTACTGTCATTTGAAAGAATGCATTTCTCATACCTTATACAGTGAACTCTCAATTGAACGAACTTTTGTTTAAGAAACATTTCAGAATAATGGGTTGTTACGAAATTTCCCGTGCTTTTTCTATGCAATCCATGGAAATATCTTTTTACTAAACACACTTCTGATTATTAAATATTTTGCCCCCCTCCCCCCGCAGTGGTCTTGTGGCTAAGGTACTCAGCTGTTGACCCGAAGGTCGTGAGATTGAATCCTTGCTGTGGCGGCTGCATTTTCGATGGAGGCGAATGTGTTGTAAGCCCGTGTGCTCAGGTTTGGGTGCACGTTAAAGAACATAATCATATGGTGGTTTTGGGACTTTAAACCTCACATATCAATCAATCAATATTGAGTATTTTAGTCGAATTACCTTGGTTAAACTTCCTCTGTGGACCTGAGCTCATTATTCTAGACGAATACAATGAAGTTTTGTGCTCTGCGGCACTGATGTAGCCGATGCTAGCCACTCTTAAATCGCCCATTTATCGGGACCAGTGTGACAACGCTTGTGCATGCACAAGCCGCATGCGCTTCAGTTGCTGCCCATAGCTATCAAATTAAGAAATTATTTCTAATGTCCCTTCGAAGCCAAGGAGCGTGACAAATTTGTTGTAATAGCTGAGATAGGCTCAAATTCAATATCTGAAGCCGAGGCTCTGCTGAATATATTAGAAAGTTGCCAGACAGGAAGAAGCTGTACCAGAAGCACTGCACAATAACTCTCTGGACCGCTTGTCTCTTCTTACGCTTTAAAGTACCCAGTCCCAGTAAAAATTACAGAATTTTTTTCAGAAACAATTGCATGTTGGACTTGAATTACACTATGTCCAATTCAGTTTAGTAAACCTTCAATTAAATGAACCATTGCCAGAGGGTCCCTTGAAGGTCACTCAAGTGAAAGTTCACTGCATATGAATCATTTCTGAAGGGGATTCGGCATCAAGATTCTTGAAACACATTCATAATGATCTTTAAAATGGCTCAGATCTAGACGTCGATAATGAACTATGAGATTCTGTCGCATGGTTTAGGTTGATCATGTTGATGCCTTATAAAAAAATGCTTCAGACGTGTCACATCTGTGTAGCGCACCTGAACAAAATATCATTCATTGCAACAAGTAAACAAAGAATGCCAGTACCATTTTTCAAAGATATTTACATTTTAAGGCTGCTACAGAAACATATGTAGCCCATGGACTACGTGCTTGAAACCCCAGCACTATATGGTACTCCTGTAGTCACTGTCAGGAAGAGCTCGTGATTACGTAGAAAGTAGCATAACTAGAATAACTGAAAGGAAAAGTAACTATGACATGACACCTTACATTAGCAAAAAATTTTAACACAAGTACAATCACCAGTTACAGTCCTGAAACAGTGACAATTGCACCACTAAGTCAGCAAAAGTGATGTATATAGGTAATGCCATTGGTTGTAATAAACACTGTATATAAAACACTGTATATAATCAAACACTGTGTATAATCACTTTAGAGTGTACAAGGACACAATATATTGCACAGTAAATCCAAACACAATTAAGTCAAGTGGTTGCTATATGTTACGAACCTTAGAAGTATGTGTGGCGTTTGGCTAGTTGGTAATCTATAGTAACACAGCGTACATGAACCTGGCTAAATTATCTATTCTGAAAGTGCTTCAGATAACTGATGATTATTTTCAGTTTCCACTATTTATGCATACTTCAAAAGTTCATGATGAAACTGACGTTCATCCCTCCCTCCCCCTCCAAAATCTGGTGGGAAACATTATGCCTTATCTCAAGCAGACTCCTCACTTTGTAGCACTGGTGAATCGGGTGCTTTCATGGAAGGCGTGGCTCCCACTGAGCCGGCTCACATATGGTGTGTACCTGGCACATCCAGTGGTAATGGATTTTCAAATGTGGACCATTCGTGAAAGGATATTTGGAAGCCACTTGTCCATGGTGAGAAGTCAGTTTCAATAGTGCTTTAATGCAAACTATTGTGTTATAGTATGCATTTAACTTCACCTATATAGCCTGGTGCGTTTTATCCTTTTGTTTTGTTGTTCTATGATGCACCCGTGTTTCTGAACTACATAAAATCAGCATTTTTTCATTAGGTTAAAAACTGTTATGAATGCTTCATGTTGTCTTTTTTTGTGTCCCATGTGCATTTCTGGCTACCTTTGCTAATCAAGTAGAGTGAATAACCGGGAAAAACATCTTTCGTATTGCAGTGCCTGCATGGTAGTTAATACTTTTCGTCTATACCAATTAACTGCTTTGTGGACACACTGCTGCTGCAAGACAATCACTTTATTAGTACAGTCGTAACCAATGCAAAATGAATACTTGTACAAATAGTAAAATGTAGACTTGAAGCAAATTGGAAGTGAATAGTGATTTAGTTTGAATATCTTCGAGCTGAATTTGAATTCTATGTGTAACATAATGCAAAAAATTTGCATATTTATTATGACCGAACTATTTGTACAATAGTTTGTTTTTTTCATTGAAAATGTGCATGTGCAGGCGTCACTCTTTTTGGTTCAAAAAAAAAGTGTAAGCACCTTTGAATAGTAGCATGAATTGAGTTTCAGTAGAATGCAAGTGATAACCTGTAAAATAGTTGCACTTTAAAATTCATTTTACTAAAATTATATTGGCCGACATATAAGCTTTTAAACTTCAAAAAGGAAGAATTGATGCAAAGGTAATACGTTGGTTTAAGCATTAAACGAGACTTTGTGATGGTAGTGTAGATTTCTTCTGGAAAGGTATATTCATAATACAGCAGTGTCTTTATAGCTGTGAAACCATCTTTGCAGGGAGGACGGCTTACATATTACTTATTCGTTCATTTTGAATACTTTGAAATTTCGAATAATTTAAGTTCTAATCGAAGTGAATTTGTATATAATATTCATTAGAGTAATCCAAGGGCTTGAATAGTTGCACAAATCTATTAAAGATATACATAGTAATAAAACACTCTCCAATTGAACAATCACTGTAAGGACACCATAGAAAAAGTTGGAATAAATAGATACCTGAGTGAAATTACAGCATTTAACATTTGAGCAGGTTGGTACAGTTCTTGAAAAGGCTGGGAAGTCAGTGGTGAGTGGATTAGAATTAAAAAAAATGCTATTGAGAATCTTGCAGTCCAGAAAGACTGCTTTTTTTTGCTGCCTGCGTATGCGCCTATAGCAGTCTAGACTATTGCTGAAGGTGATTACTTAAGCTAGATATTAACTGAAAGGGCACCACACATGCTTTGTTTGTTATTTTGATGTGTGTTGTTTCTAATAAAATAAATAATGCTGGCTTTATTTATGCTTATCATAATAGGAAATGTCACTCGAAAAATGAAAGTTTTTCTTCAAAATCACTGTTCTCTGTTTTTACTTGCTTTCACAAGTTTATTTCTGTACTTTTATGTTGAAAAAATTAAGGTTGAAATTGAAATCGTAGGAGGTTAAAGTAACTTTGAAAGAGCACAAGGTGGCTATTCAAAACTAAACTCATTGTCAAGTCCCCTGGCAAAAGTAGCCTGGCTGCTTGCCATTGCATTTCACAAGTGTTCACCAAAGGCATATGCTAAATATAACGGTGATTCCCAAGCTCTCATGAAGGAAGAAATATTGTCTAAAGGATATCTTAGCTACTCATATGAGCTTTCATTCCCATGTTTAAACTGTTTTTTCTTGAAGTTGGTTTTTTCTTGATGTTGGACTTCTTATGGGCAGATAAAATGCTTCTCACATATTCCTTGACATGTGGAGAGTCCAGTTATCTGCTTTAAAGCTTAATTATATAATATTATAAACCCAAAATAAACAATTAGTATAGATTGAGAATTTTTAAACTTACTGCATTAAAATTTGTGTGCAGTAAAATTTCTTGTATAAACTTTCTTGTTACAGTGAAACACTGTTAATACGTACCTGCAAGAGATGGCGGCATAACTACGCACTTAGTGTACTATGCATTAACGCACCAGCTACGAATTTGCATCTCCTGACACGCATCATCGCCACCAACAAAGGAATAAATTGGAGATATATTGCCTAAAGTGGCCACCACAAAGCCTTTTTTTTTGCCAATGTGCAGAAAAGTTTCCAACTGTCGCACAACCACTCGATAGCACGCAGTGGCGACGCCATTGAGCATTTTGTAACTACTGTGCGTTATGGGATATGCAGAGTGATAGAGAGACATAACACACACAACCAGCTGTCCACGATAGTTTTTCTACGGTGTGCTTCTAAGCGAAAACAGACGAAGTTTTCCTTTTTTAAATGCGGTACGGTCGCAGAGAGCCAAATAGTTTACTGCATGGCTAGTTGCGGGCAACACTTTGTGCTGTGTTGGGGGCTGGCTGGTCCCGACGAAGCAGAAGAAGAAGAAGACGGCCGGCGGAGACGTACGCGGCCGGCAAGGACACCCACCAGCCCGAACACGCGGGTTGGCGCGTAGCGCCGAAAAAAAGCACAACAACCGCACTCCACGGCTACCTAACACACACTGCCTTTATTTTACAGTCGCCTTGAAATCCTAGGTGCCAGAGCGGCGCCCCCTGGCATCCCCACATGTCAATCTGGAACCAAAACTGAAAACCCAAAACACAACAATCATCCCCTCCTCGAAAAAAGCACACCTATACGCTGTTTATATTTATACATGCTCGATACCATCATATTTTACAAGGTATGTACATTAGAACATATGAAAATTCAGAACACGGCACACCGAACTCACACACTACAAGTCCTAAAAATGCACTGACAAACAAAAAAATGTACACAACTGTTCGGAACAAGAGTTCTACATCACGTAGTCTTCGAACCGACGCGGCTTCTGCCGCTTCCGCCGCTTCCGCTTAGGGCGGGCCCTTTTGGGTGTAGAATCAGGTGTCTCTGCACCTTGAGTGGAAGATTGTGAAGGCTCTGAACGAGCGTTAAAATTCGGGGTCTCATCAGAGCTCGCAGCATGAGCTTTGAAAGAATTTTGCGGACCGGAGTCTGGTTCAACGGTCTCAGCCGTATTTGAAGGTTCGAAGTGAACCGTATGACTTGGTGTACTTGAACCAGCGACACCGCCTGGTAACTCCTCCCCCCTTGAAGAAGAAATGCCTGTACATAGAGGCCACATGTAACAGTCTGATGCGTAGTTGAAAGGCGTGGACGGAACGTGATGAGGAAGACTTTTATGTGTTGAAGGCGAATCCGTATGAAATATAACAAGGCGCGAAGCATTCTAGATGTTACTATCACTTAAGCGAAAAGAAGTGGGGCTAACCTGGCCCAAGACTTTATAAGGACCCCGATACTTGGGGCGCTTGCCTGGCACACGAACCTTGACTAGATCGCCAGTACGAACTTTGGACTGCTTTGCACCTCGACGGGTGTCGACATACTTTTTCATTGCTTGTTGACGAGAAAAAATCCTGGTGCAGATTTGATCAGGAGAAGACACTGCTATGTTACGAGGCAAAGAGACTATGTCGATTGCAACTCGCGGTTGCTTACAGTGGAGAAGTTGAGCAGGAGACACTCCAGTGGTGCCTTGTGGTGTGAACCTGTACGAAGCTAAACATTCAGTTAAAACTTGCTTGAGGGGACGGTGCTCTAATTGGGCGATTTAGATATGTTCCTTCAGAACGCGATTAAAGCGCTCGATTTGGCCATTTAATTGGGGATAGAAAACTGATGGCCTCAAGTGCTGAATTCCTCGTTGTGAAAGAAAAGCCTCGAAATGTTGGGACTGAAACTGTGGACCATTGTCCGTAACTATAGCATCAGGAAACCCTTCCCGGCTGAAGATTGAAGACAGAAATTCAATGATGACCTCAGAAGTAACCGTATGTGTGAAACAAATTTCTGGCCATTTGGAATGGTAGTCGATGAGAGAAACAATGAACCGGGCATTTTGCGGAACATTATGCAAAGGACCGATGATGTTCATGCCGAGTTTCTGCCAAGGCCGATCAGGCCACTGGACTGGCTGCAACAGAGAAAATGCAGGTTTGGCAGACTTGTCAGCTGCCTGACATATATGGCAGTTGTAAACTGCATGCTCGACCTGCTTGTCTAACGCTGGCCACCAGTACCTGTCTCGGAGATTCTGTTTGGTGCCGACAATACCTGGATGGGTCTCATGGGCAAGCTGTATTAGCTTGTTACGGAAAGAAGCAGGGGGAATTGTGCGTTCATCGCGGAAAAGCAAGTCCTCAACGCAAGACAGTTGCTGTCGGACTGCGAAGTAGGGCAAGAATTCAGAAGCAAGAGCACCTTTGAAAGGCCATCCTTCACGTAAATATTTAGAACTTGAGACAAAGTGGAATCTGCAGCTGTAGCTGCCTGAAGCTCAGCTTTAGTAATGCAGGAAGTAACTAATGAAACAACTTCCTCATCCCGCTTTTCAGTAACCGGTATCTGAAGAGGAAGGCGCGACAGTGCATCAGCAACCACGTTATTAGAACCCTTACAATATTGAACACTGAAATTATAATACATGAGTTTGGCACACCAACGGGAAATGCGAGTGGGGCGGCGACCTTCGGATCCTGCAGAAAGAAGAGCAACTAGTGCTTGGTGATCTGTACGTAATGTGAAGTGCCGGCCCCACAAGTAAACATGTCATTTCTCACAGGCAAAAAGACAAGCGAGAGCTTCACGCTCTCCTACTGAATATCTGCGTTCAGCAGGGGTCAATGTACGAGATTCAAAAGCAATAGTGATCAGCTGATCATCTCTGAGTTGTTAAAACACTGCTCCCAGTCCAACATCGGATGCATCCGTCGTGATGACGATGGGAAGCTTCTCATTGAAAATACTAACAGCTGGCTTTGAGGCCAGTATTGACTTAACTTGAATGAAGCTCTGCTCAGCTTCAGCTGACCAGTTAAAAGGCTGTGCTTGACGAAGTAGAGTACGCAGTGGTTCAACAACATCAGAATAGTGAGGAACAAACTTGGCATAATAACCAACAAGACCTAAAAAAGATTGCGACGTTTTAACATCAGTAGGCCGTGGGGCATTGACAATGGCCTGACCTTTAGATTCAACAGGTGTCAAGCCGCGGGAACTGACATTATGTCCTAGAAATTGTAACTCATTCACAGAAAAAATGCACTTGTTATTAAGTTTCATACCACATTCACTGATGCGGTCGAGAACAGTATGCAAGTTAGCATCGTGCTCTTCGCGAGTACGTCCCCACACCAAAATATCATCCAAGTAACAAAGGGCGCCTTTACAACCCTTAAGAATAATTGACATCATTTTCTGAAACACTGCAGGGGCAGATGCAAGCCTGAAACACACGCGGCAAAACCGAAACAAACCTTCGTGCGATACAAGTGTGGTCAAGTCTCTACTGCACTCAGAAAGTTCAACTTGGTGATAAGCGGACGGGAGGTCCAGCTTGGAGAAACATACTGCTCTGGAGAGCTGATGAAGCAGTTCTTCAATGTGAGGAAGTGGAAACCCGTCTACGACGATCGCATTGTTCGGTTCTCGTAAGTCGACGCATAGTCGAAGGGATCCATCTTTTTTCTTGACGACGACCAGTGGAGAAACCCAGTTGGAAGCAGAGACAGGCTCGATGATTCCGCTGGCTTGAAGGCGAGACAGTTCCACAGAGTGCTCATGGAGAAGAAGAGGAATGCGGTGCAGCTTGGCACGCACAGGGCACACACCTGGTCGACGCATCACTTTATGCACAAAACCGCGCACACAACCCAGTTCACGGGTGAACAGGTGGTGGAATTCAGAAGGCGCGTTGGCTGGAAGATCATCTTGGACGTCGACTTGAGCACACGTCATAGACGCACCGTCGATGTTGATAGACAAAGCCCTGATGGCATCACGTCCCAAAAGCGAGCTGCCATTGGCAGTTACATAAAAAGTAATGGAAGCAGTGCGACTGCGATAGGAAGACCTGAGCTGTAAAATGACCTAAATTACCAATCGTTTCCTTGGAATATGTTTGTAGAACGACGTGTGAAGGCAAAAGCCGAATGTTGAAAAAATGACTATGAAAGTCAGCGGCACTGATTGAAGAGACTGAGGCACCAGTGTCCACGAGAAATGACAAGGGCACATGGCCCACTGAAACTACGATGCTGAGCTCGGACGTAGTGTGGAGGCCATCCAAATTTAAAACAGTGACCGTATTTGTCTGTGCAGTGCTCGAAGGAGCGGACGAAGAAACTGGTTCAGGAAGACTTGCTGGACGGGAATTGCATACGGACAGAAAATGTCCGATTTTTCCGCACGCAAGACAAGTGCGGTTTCTCGTGGGACACTGCGCAAAATTGGCTAAATGCCGAGCCGATCCACAATGAAAGCAATGCGCGGTTGTGCTTGAAGAAGAAAATTGCGAACCCGAATTAGGAGCTCGGTGCTGTTCCTGAAAACCCGAATTTGGCGGAATGGGGTCCCCATATTGTCGGCTCCCTCGCCCCCGCGAGGCAGAGAGGTCGCCATGTTGGCCGCCAAGGAAGGACTGTGCAGGCGGGCATCCATGTTGGCCGCCGCGCCGAGACAAAGGTGAAGGGCCGCCATGTTGACGCGTCCCGTGAAACGAAGAGCCGCCGCCTTGGCCCCCAACAGCAGAAAGTTGCTGCACTGAATATGGAGCGAATTGCTCCAACTGGGAGCGAATAAGCTCGTCCTCTCGCGCAATCGAGAGGGCTTCGGATAATGAAATCAAGGAGCCCTTTTGAAGCATGCGGCAGCGGACGTTTTGCGAGGCTACCCCGATGAAAAGCTGATGGCGGATCATATCGTCCTCGAGCGCACCGAAGCCGCTGACGTGGCGAGCGTTCGAAGAGAAGTAATGAACTCGACGACTGGCTCACCAGGCAATTGTCGCCTTTCTTGGAATTTCACGCGTGCGAGATAATCCCACGAAACATCTTTAAAATGCTCATCGAAAAGAGCAACAGCATTCTTGAAGGCATCGGCCGACGCTGGCGTCGGCGACGCGTTGGTGGCTTCCAAAGTATAGAAGAGCTTTAACCCGGCAGGGCCCAATGCGTTGAGCAGCAGGGCCTTGCGACGCTCGGGCTTGCTGGCGTCCTCCCCGACCGCGTCTGCGTAAGCCTGAAACACCAATTTCGAGTCCGTCCACGGAAGTGGTGGGTCTCCGGGCGAATGAAGAAATAGGGGAGGTAGAATAGGAGACGCCATTTCACGCAAGAAGAATGGAGAGGTGCAGACGGGAAAAAAATGACGCCAGTACACTGTTTGAAGACGAAGGCAGAGGCGGCGTAGCTGAATGAAGAAATGAAGCGACGCAGCACGCAGTAGCCACCTTGCTGGGAACAAAGAGCGTCTAGGGTTAGCACGAACACGGAGAACGAAACGGGTTCTTACAGGTCCTCGTCGCCATTGCTGTGTTGGGGGCTGGCTGGTCCCGACGAAGCAGAAGAAGAAGAAGACGGCCGACGGAGACGTACGCGGCCAGCGGGGACACCGACCAGCCCAAACAAGCGGGTTGGCGCGTAGCGCCGAAAAAAAGCACAACAACCGCACTCCACGGCTACCTAACACACACTGCCTTTATTTTACAGTCCCCTTGAAATCCTAGGTGCCAGAGCGGCGCCCCCTGGCATCCCCACTTGTCAATCCGAAACCGAAACTGAAAACCCAAAACACAACACTTTGCTCACTCGGTGCACACCGTGACTGCTGATCCACTGGCCATAGAGTACGCCCTCTCCGCTGCAGGCCATGCACATGCGATGAATAGCCTGCTGGGTTAATGCTGTGACGATAAGCTTTCAGCAAGCAATGCGCTCTCCCTGATATTCTAGTGGTTCTTCCAATGAATGAAGGCTCGTTGGGGCTGTCACTGAATAAAAAGCATGCAGCATGGTTACAACAGTGCTACGCTTGCTGTACGGTGCGGGTGTTGGTATAATGCAGTAAGGTTTTTCGGTGCCCGCGACCCCTACGATAAACTCCGCGACCGCGAGCTGCGTGCAGTACTGTAAAGCAGTGCACGCTGGAACATGGTCCTGCACAACGAAGCCGCAGGGATCGGTGACCAAGGGCGTTCAGGTATTCGCTTCTTAAAAGCGTGCAGGAGGCCTAAAGTGACGCTACACCACACACATACTCGAGCAGATAACCGGGAATCCTTACTGTGATAAGGCTTTTCGTTAGCGATAAGTCATACCAGCACATTTACGGGTAGTCGCCACTTCGCCCTTGTGTTTTCCGACGATTACTCGCAATGTCATCGCCACAAATGCGCGGAAATCAGAAAAACCTATTGGCTGATCTCTACATTTATCAACAAGACAGAAAACCGTTGACGGTATATTATGGCGTCTGCAAGTTCGGCGACGCAGTAAAGTTTAGTGGCGCAAAATGTTATCGCAGTACCCAGTTAGTACGCACTAACCGGCAGTCACTAACTGGTATATGCATAAGCCGAACACTACGGCTTAAGCGGTGCACAAATGCATTAGTCTCTATGAGACTCGGTTGAAGATTGGTCGTGACTACGTCTTAACCGTTAGTATGCTTAAAGCGGGTATGCACTAACGAGGTTTGACTGTATTTATTTAGATCATACATTTATACTAGGGCCATATGAGCCTCTAATGACTGATAACCATAAATTTTTAGTGGCAGAAAAAGTGTGTTCACAAAGAGCTGTAGTTTGCATATTGTCATGATAGAAAATGATGGCTATGCAGCTAGGTTAATTTAAAACTAATTATATGTTTTAAATCAGCATAAAAGCAAATTCACCCAGCAAAGATTACATTGCCTTATACTATACATTGAAGAAATTGTTTTAATAGCATCTCTCCTTAAGGGAACTATTAAACAGAAGTAAAAATAACCGACTCTCAATCTCAATTACTCATTTTTTATTTTTCCTTCCTTTAGCTCTATCTCTTTTCGGGCAACCTGGCCATCAGCATGGGCATGGCTGTCATTTTCTATCTTGCCTTTGAGGCACCCTTTCGGAGACTGGGCAAAGACTTCATCGAAAAGTTGCTTGGGTGCAGTCTCAGAGCAGCGGTGCCTACTGCCATGCTACCACATGTGAACGACAGCCATTGTAGCAACAGCAGGAACAACACCATCAAGAAGGGCGAATCATGTCGAAACACAGTAACGGCAAACAGCACCCTGGACATGCCCATGAGAAATGGTGATGTGCCCCAGGAAAAAATTGGAGACGCATCTGTGCACCTCTGAAGTGTCTCGCTGTCCTGCCAAGGTGTGAAAATCAAGTCTGTGAATTGTGATCTCCAAGTGAACTGTGGCTGCATGTGTGTGTGTTGGGGACGGTTACAAACTTGTCACATCTGCAACTTCCTGCCAGTAGGAGGAAACAAAGGTTTATAGCAATAAGACATCTGTGAATTCTTAGGCACAAATGCTCATATTTGTTAGTTTAAGAAATGCGATGTTGCACAGGCCTAAGGTTGCTGAACAGCCATCCAAGGATCTAGAAGCTGAGGGACAACGTAGCTATAGAGACCAGTACTGCAACAAACAAAATGGCAAGCCGCCTGTCTGCAGTCCTACTGATAACTTCTGCCTAAATATACTATGCTTGTGAATACTTGAAGAAGTACACCGCCTTCAACAAGTCCAGGCACCCGGTGACTGCTCTACAAGTGATTGAACCCCCCATGCTCTGGAGACCCTTTTCAGTTCCGGGTTGCAAACATGAAGCTAACTAGCAGCACAACTTCAATGTTCAGAGCAATGCATTTTTGTAGGTGGCAGCAGGACTAGTGGTCATTTCCTTCGTCATAGCTTCATTGCTACCAATTTTTATTGATTTATGTCACATGGCTGGCAGACCGCCAAATACACCTAATTGCTCATTTCACCACAAGCTAGAGTCTGCATTTCCAGTCAGCTCAATGAAAGTAGTGCCTGCCCCTGAAGCACGAAAGAACATCACCCAACCCATCAGCAAAAGTTTGGGCATCACAGTTGGCTGTTCTATAGACAGACATTGGGCACCTAGATCTCAGATGCACAATCATGCAAGCTTCATTTTGAGTATAGCAGCAAAGCGATTTTTGCCCCTCTGCTGTGTACACATATTGCCCACTCCAAATGTGCAGAGAGAACATACTGCATTGCAGAGTGTGCACTTTAATATATGTGCCATGAACAGGTGTATGTGTGAATACTTTCAGCAGCTAGTGTAAGCATAGTTACACAATCTACGGTACTTTTCTTTTTTTTTCTACCAGAACAACAGCAGATACTGGGTATGTACAGAGTACTTGATCCCTTGAAATCCTACAGTCTCAACTTGTGATGTAGAAACTTCACATATACTATACACAACTGTATTGTTATATAGTAAAAGGTAAGAAACACTTCATATATATGATAATCTTGCTGCCACTTTCACTGTGGTGTAGATTCACTACAAGTTGGAACAGAATGTGCACGGTAGCCAACATATTTCAATTCCCAAAATACTTCACAGTAATAGAATCACTCTGATCTACTCTGCTCTCTCCTTGTCTATAAAAGTTACACCTATCATTTTCATCGCTCTCTACGTTGTCCCCAATTTAAGCTGAACCCTCTTTGTAAGTCTCCAGGTTTCTGTTCTATAGGTAAGCAGCGGCAAGAAGCAGCTGTTATATGCCTTGTTCTTGAGGGATAGTGGTAATCTATCACTCATGATTTGAGAGTGCCTACCAAATGTGCTCCACCCCATTCTTGTTTTTCTAGTTATTCAACCCTCATATCATGTGACATCATATTTCAAATTAAGAAGAGGAAATGGACAGGAGCAGGGAGTGTAGCGCATAGGCAGGATAGCCGCTGGTCGTTAGGGAAACTGACTAGATTTCCAGAGAATGCAAGTAGGTTAGGGGGGGATAGAAAGTTAGGTGGGTAGTTGTGATTGAAAAGTTTGTGGGTATAAAGTGGGAGCAGCAGGCACAGAACTAAGTTGACTGGTGGAACATGGGAGAGGCCTCTGTCCGGAAGTGGACGTAGTCAGGCTGAAGATTATGATGATGAATAGGATCACACTGAGACTACAGTACAAACACGATATTTCTCATATAGTTAGCTCATACACGGTTATTCTTTTGTGCTTTCTCAAATTGTCTATAATTTCATCTACCCAGGTGAAAATATTTCAACTGGTGTAGGGAGGTTTATTAAACGAACCTAACGGAGAGGCGGAAGACCGGTGACAGGACAAGGAAAGATGGTAATGCTCGAGTGCCGATCCTGTGTGCCTTTATCGGTGATGATGCTTGTAGTTCCCTGGTGTTGTCATCATTCCTTCATTATAATTGCTCCCAACAAGGAAGATGAAGCCATTCTGGCAATCTAACCTGGCAGCAGAGCGAGTGGGTCGAAGTACGGCTTCAAGCGGTCTACGTGAACAATGCCGTGTCCTTGCTGCCGATGATTAGTGAGCGGCGTAAGCGTTTCAATGGCGCAATTGATGGGTGATGTGCGTTCTACCACGCGGTGTGGACTATGGTAATTTGAAAGTAGCTTGGTAAACAAACTGGGTGCAGGGGTGGTACATACAGCCATATAAGGGTTCCAAGGGAGAACTTTGCAGCAGGAGGGTGGTCGTAATCGCGGGCCTCTTTCTGGCGTTGCTGGTCGGCCGCAGTAAACTGCTTCGCTAGTTGGCGGCATTCTTCGGCGTGACGGGCGGCTTCGGACACCATCATGCACTCAGATGTATCTGGTGCGTATGGCAGCAAAGTGTCAGTTGTATGTGATGGTTGACATCCGTATAGAAGGAAGAATGGAGAAAAGCCAGTAGTGACTTGGGTAGCGATGTTTTACGCGTGGGTCGCAAAAAGAAGAGCCAGGTCCCAGTTCGTTTGGTTAGATGCAACATGCATCGCGAGCATGTCACCCAGGGTCCAATTAAACCGCTGAGTCAAGCCATTCGTCTGAGGGTGGTAAGCAGTACTCATCCAGTTTACAATATGGCACTGGTGGAGAAGTGCTTGAATTCTGTCAGACAGAAATACACGGCCCCGGTCACTGAGGAGTTCGCGAGGAGGGCCATGACAGTAGCACGAAACGATTGATGATGAAAGCTGCGACCTCCTGAGCAGTCGCAGTAAGAAGAGTAGCGGTTTCGGCATACTTTGTCAGGTGATCCACAGCAACAACAGCCCACCGGTTACCTGCCGTGGTCAATGGCAGTGGCCCATAAAGATTAGTTTCGACTCAATCGAATGGGCAGTCGGGGAACACAAGTGGCTGTAGTGGAGCTGCACCTGGATGCAGTGGCTGTTTCCATCGCTGACACTCGTGGAAGCCGCGAATAAATTGTCGAACAAAGGTAAACATCCCACGCTAGTAGTTCCGCTGCCATAAACGTTCATAGGTCTTGAAGACACCTGCGTGAGCACATTGCAGGGCGGAGTGAAATGATGCACAGATCGTAAAAAGCAACTTTCAGAGAATAATGAGCAGCTACTTCCTGCCATCTGGTGAGTAATTGCGCCGGTACAAGAGGCCACCTCGAATGGTGAAGTGCGAAGCGTGGCGTCGCATTGCTCAAGTTGTTGGAAGTGTTGGTACCTCGGATAAAACGTCCGGAAACAAAGTTATCCATGGATCATCGCACTGTGCAGAGGACATTGTGTCGATGTCACGAGCTGACAGCGCGTGTTCTATAGAGGATATGGAGGCAGCCTTACTGGGCAGTGGTGATCCCGAGAGTGCATCAGCGTCGGCATGTTGGTGTCCGGAACGGTACACGACGCAGATGTCGTACTCTTGAAGTCCCAGAGCCCAACGACCAAGGCGACCTGATCGATCCTTCAGCTGTGACAACCAACGTAAGGCATAATGGTCTGTAACTACAGTAAACGTGCAGCCATATAAGTATGGGCAAAACTTGGCAAGCACCCGAAGTATGGCCAAGCACTCTTTCTCGGTAACACTGTAGTTTACTTCAGCCTTGGTGGGCGTTCTGCTGGCGTATGCGACGATATACTCGGGGGATCCAGGCTTGCGTTGAGCGAGAACTGCACCAAGACCGACACCACTGGCGTCTGTATGGGTCTCAGTAGCAGCCATGGGATCATACGGGTGTAATGTAGGCGGTGATGTCAGGAGGCAGCGAAGAGTGACAAGAGCGGGATCACACTCAGAAGACCACGACGAGATGTCGTTGGCACTGCTTAAAATTTGGGTCAAAGGGGCAATTATGGAGGCAAAGTTGCGCAAAAACCGACGAAAGTATAGGATCACAATCCTACGAAGCTACGTAACTGTTTTACAGTCGTCGGTTTGGCTTATTCAGCGACAGCGCGTAGTTTAGCCGTGTCGGGAATAACGCCATACTTTGATACGATGTGACCAAGAATAGTGAGCTTCTGAGCAGCAAAGTGGCATTTCTTGAGATTCAGTTGGAGCTGAGCATTCTTCAGACACGTGAGGACATGTTTCAAGCGTACAAGGTGTGTTGTGAAATCGGGTGCAAAGACGACGATATCGTCGAGGTATCAGAGGCATATATTCCACTTCAAACCCCGCATAATTGAGTCCATCATGCACTCAAATGTGGTCGGCACACTGCAGAGGCGCAAGGGCATGAACTCATATAGCCAGCACGGTGTCACGAAGGCTGTTTTTGGATGATTGGAATCTGCTAAGGGGACCTGCCAGTACCCCGAACGCAAATCTAACCATAAAAAAACTCGGCACCTTGTAAGCAATCAAGGTCATCATCAATCCTGGGCAAAGGGTACACGTCTTTGCGAGTAATCTCATTTAAGCGCCACTAATACACCCAGAAGCGAATTGAACTATCCTTCTTAACAAGAATGACAAGTGATGTCCATAGGCTTTGGGAAGGTCGGATAACGTCGCGCTTGAGCATATCGTCAACCTGTGATAACCTGACGTTCGGCGGCGGAAACACGGTATGGTTGCTGTCATACTGGCGCGTTGGAACCTGTGTCAATGTAGTGAAAAAGACGGGAAGTTCGGCCAAAAGTTGATTAAGCAACATCAAAGGATTTACGGAACTGGTAGAGCAGCTGGAGAAGCTCAGATCGTTAGAATGGCGATAGTCCGTCGGTGATCGATGAATTGAAGAGCTCGAAGGGGGTACATTGGAAGGGTTGAGGGCACTGATTGCATCGCAGTCGCCGGCACAATGTGGCGGCATGGTTAAAATTTATTCTTTGTCAATGACATGCACGTGTCCAAAAGATTCACTTTGAAACAGTTTTATGAGAAATGGAAGGGGATAGATGAGGCAGAGAGCACTGTTGCCTTCAAAAAAGGAGAGGGCTGAATAAGGCAAAACAAGTGATTTTTGACTAAGCGAGAGGCTTGATCGTTCAAAGAATGCAGCTTCGTCCTTAATGCCACCACAGAACATGGGGAGCAACACAGCTGCTGTCAGAGGAATTTCAGCGCCTTCTTTGACGGCGAGTTTGTGTATGGTGGGCTCAGTGTGGTTGGTTGGTTTGTCGTAAAATGGGAACAGTTCTAGTTCAAATCTTGCACAATCAATAACGGCGTGATTACGCGATAAAAAATTCCATCAAGTATGATGTCGGTTGAGCATGATGAGAGAGCAATAAAATCAACAGTGTAGTGGTCCTTCGCGATGATCAGTCAGACAGTACAGGCGGCTACAGGCCGAACAAGTTCCGCATTCGCTGTTTACAAGGACATCATATCAAGAGGTGTAGTCACTTTTCGGAGCTTGCGGAATAGTTTGGCGTCTATCACGGAAACGGCCGCACTGGTATCAACTAGAGCATATGCCTGAGTACCTTCTACAAAAACAATATTCGATGGCAATGTTTGAGGACTTGCAAGCATTTCGATAGCGCAGTTCTTGCCTCCTGAGCGGTGGCAGTTAGTTTTCTTCGAGTTCAGGTGCTGGCCAATGATGCATGGGTGACAGGGAGCGACGACGGGGTGAAGGTGAGCAACCAGACAGAGTTCACGGATATTCGCGTAAAGACGAGCTTCACTGAGGATCCGAATTTTGTAAACGAGATGGAAAAAGGTTCATGAAGCTGTTCTCTGCCTGGGCGTCTGTGTATCCCGGCACGCGACGACGGCAGTACCGGGCAATATGGCCAGTACCGCCGTACGCAAAACAGATGGGCCGGTTATCGCGCGTTCTCTTGGCATTTGCGGTGAAGGGAGCAGCCCATGTGGCGGAAAGATGAGTTGAGGCTGTGGACAGCTGAGTCGGGGCAGAGGTATGCGGCAGTCTCTAGAACGGTGGGGGCTGGTGTGGCTGCTGCCGCTTTAGTGCCTCAGCGTAAGTAAGAGGCACGGTGACGGAGGCGGGGGGGGGGGGGGGGCTGCTAAAGGGCACCTGCATAGCCTCGAAAATTTGCTCCTGCACCACATGTCGGATCATGGGAGCCAATAGTGGTGGGTGTCGCAGTGGTTGTTGCTGCGCGAACTCCTGGCGTTGAGCGAAAAGCAGAAGAAAAAGTTGCCTAGCCACTTCCTTTTGCACGGTCTTTCAGTTGTGAGAGAAGGTTTTTCTGGTCAGGTATGACGTCCATTGCGTTCACTGGTTGATTGTCTGAGATTAACGTCGTGCCTGAGCTCGTTGCCTCCTCAATTTCTCATAGCTCTGACACAAAGTCACTACTTCAGCCACAGTGCATGCTAGAAGACTTCGCGAGGAGCATCTGGAAAACGTCATCGTCGACTCCCTTCATAATATGCTGTATCTTGGCATTCTCGCTCATGGAGGAATTGGCGCGCCAGCAGAGATCGATTACATCTTCTATATATCAGGTGAAAGTTTCACCTGGCTCTTGTGCCCTTGCACGCAGGCGTTGGTCAGCGCGCAGCGTCCGCGGCGACCGAAAACGGTGGATATCGCCTCCTTAGAGGTGGACCAGTTCGCGAACTTGGTTCCGCGGATTCATATACACGTCAGCTTCGCCACGTTGGCGAGTAAAAATTGACAGTGTCTAACTTAGCAGCATCATGCCACCTGTCGGTTCCACTGGCTTTTTCGTAAGACGACAGCCAGTCCACGACATCTTGATCTTCGGGGCCCGCAAAAATCAGGAGGTCTCGCTGGTGAACCGGGCCGGGGCAAGTAGCGGCCGCGAGATGTACTGTCTGCTGGGAAGCGTCGACTTGCATGGTCGATGGCAGGGTGCGGGATCAAAGTTCCAGGGCGTAGGCGATGTGGTTACCCAGCAGAATTCGTCGAATGTAAGGAGCTTTATTGGGCGAACCTAATGAACAGGCAGAAGATCGGAGATAGCCACAGGACGAGGAAAGATGGTGGTGCTCGAGCGCCGATCTCGTGGTGCGTTTCCCTGTGATGATGCTTGCGGTTCCCTGGTGTTGTCATAATTCCTTCATCATACTGCGAACATCTGGGACCAGCTTGAGTGTTTTATGGTCAAATTTTCAGTGGGGACCAGTTGCCAGTGGGTTGCAACTGCGACCCGTTGGCAACTGGTCCCCACTAAAAATTTGAACATAAGCCACATGAACTGGTCCCAGTTGAGACCAACTGGCAACTGGTCCCCACAGGTAATTTGACCATCAACCACTTAAACTGGTCCCAATAGTTTCAAGTTGCCAGTGGACCCCTGCGGTTTATATAGACAAGCAAGCTTGGCATTGAAATTGGACTTCATTTATTACAACCTTTGCAGATTGAGTGTATGGGGGCTGTCAATCATCTTGATTGCTTCCTTGGATAGGTGGCAGACGCTCCATATTTCATAGATCTCGTGCGTACGAAACCATCTGAAAGAAATTTTTACATGGTTAGTCAAACTGTACTTACTACTTCATACATGCAATACTTCCAGAAATTAAATTTCATCTTATTAGAAAATCCTAAAGCCGTTATTACTATCAACCAAAACACGAGTACCATAGACATATTTTATGTTTGTAAGCACGGTAGGTGCTGAGTGACATCACGGCGCGTTGGCCCCGCCCAGTCATCCCAGCTGAAAGCGCGCCACCAGTCACAATGGACACGTGACAACGAGCGAAGCAGGTGCTCAAGCTGCCTTCGAGAACAGCACGTCGGGACGCCTCTCGCATGTTGCCAGGCGGCGGCTGCAACGGAGGAAGTTGCAGTCGCTCTAGAGGGGTTCTGAAATGAACATTTGCGCAATGTTGACGTGTAGCTCTAGCTTAAGAACCTTATCAAATATTGAGGTACCTTAACTGCGGAAATGTAGCTCATTTGCGAAATATATCATGGTTGTTGCTGCAGCCTACGTCACGCGTGCACACTTGAATTTTTAATCATGCAAGGACAGACCCAGTGAAGCAAGAAGCGAGTACAATATGCAAATATGTGCTGTAAAAATACGTGGCCTTGATTCATTACGGTAAATCCTCGCATATAATAAATGTACCGGAGAAGTTATTCATGCAGTGGACCAGAACAACCTCGGCAACACTTTCATCCACAACACGCTTGCGATAATGCTTCAACAACATGCTGGACAATGCAGTAACATACTTGTAAGATCCGCGGCTCAATTCGTTTGCTCAAGCCAACACCGCGTACGACTGGGCAAGTTTCTTGTGTGATGTTTTTATGTGAATTCATCCAGACGTGAAAATCTACTGAAGAGCACTAAAGCCAGCACAGGGCACTTGTGTCAGGTGTGTCATCGTAGCCGCATATAGTCACGAAAAAGTATAGTCTTAGTCATCCTTTCGTACGCTGCTACTTTAATTAACCTTACCCACGCAGGAACATCTCTTCGATAGTTGGCTTGATGACTCAGTGACACCTTCAGTTGACGTCAGTATGGCGATATCATTTTGACTTGTCGAAGACATTTGCTGTTGTAACAACAATGGCAACTGTAAAAAGTACCTTGCATTTGATATTGCTATTTAGAACGTTAACGTGCTTTGAGGGAAACGTGCTTGATATGCCTCCACGGCTTAATAAAAAAGCGCAATTTCATGACTTATTCCAACGCTTGAAAGAGCTAATCGCTTTTTATGGGTAAGCCACTCGAAAACATGCCTCGCCGCGGCGTTCTATTGGCTAAGGTACTCGGCTGCTGACCCGCACGTCACGGAATGAAATCCCGGCTGTGGCGGCTGCATTTCCAATGGAGGCGGAAATGCTGTAAGCCCGTGTGCTCAGATTTGAGTGCACGATAAAGAACCCCAGGTGATCAAAATTTCCCAAATCCTCCACTACGACGTCTCTCATAATCATATTGCCGCGACATCTTGCCTTCTTTCAAACAACGCACCCATCACCGTGCGCACAGGGACACACATGCGCGCCGTCTTGTGTTGCGCAGAGACGATGATTGCACGACCACCCAGCTGGACCCGGCTGATGTGCGCCACGCGCTCGGAACTTCTCTTGGAAAGGTGAATTAAGAAGGCAGCGGAAGAACATCTTTGGTGTTCGACTGACACGTTCTACGCGCGTAATCACTTTGGGTTGTGGCCACAGGTTCGCCCTTTAAATAAATACGTTTTATTATACCCCCTAGTCCTTCGACATTGCTACATTTCTGGTGGACGTGCTGGGTACTGAATCGAAGCCCTAAGAACGCAAGACGTAGACCCGACCACCAGCAAGTTGGTCCTGTGGAACTGACACCTGTGCATCAGAGGACCAGTCGCCGTCTTTGAGGTGACTCACCAGAATTAAGTCCACTCCATTCCACGCAGAGCGGACCTAAGTCAATGAACGCCACCACCATGACAAGCTAGGTAACAACGGCACACGTGGTGATCAATCAGCCTCACCAGCCACTAGTATTTCATGGCGACTCGTATGAATACGCAGAAGATTGGCTGAACCTCTTTGAGAGAGTGGCAAGTTTGAACGGTTGGGACGCGAGAGAGAAGCTTCGCCGCGTATACTTTGCTTTGGAAGACTTTTCAACGACGTGGTATGAGAAAGATGAAACCTCCTTTACTACCTGGGATGAATTTCGGCGACACGCTCCGGCTACTTATGCCAGCACGGAGCGCAAAGAAAAGGCACAGGCTGCACTTGAAACCAGAAACCAACTCACCAACGAAAGTGTCGCAATGTACATCGAAGACATCATCCGCCTGTTCCAAGCGCGCAGATTCTCATATGACTGAAAATAAGAAGCTTCGCCACCTCATGCGTGTGGTGAAGCAAGAGCTATTCGCTCTTCTCGTCCGCAACTCACCACGAACACTTGCTGAGTTTCATACGGAAGTGACAGCCATCGAGAAAACGCTAGAACAGCGGGCTCGACAGTAAAATCAAGACATAAACTACGCACCTGCCTGTGTCTTCTCTGGGGGCCAGCGAAGTGACATGGACACTTTGCGAGAACTCATCAGATCGGTGATAAGAGAAGAGCTCAGCAAGTTGCAAGCACCTCACACTACAGCAACACTGTCTGTAGTCAACGTAGTACGAGATGAACAGAGGCAGATATTTACGCGAGCCGGAGCGTTAGCTACAGCCAATCCAACGCATCCCAACGTATCTCTGAAATACTCAGACAACCCGCGGCGCACAGTAATGCAGCAGTTGCGATGACCGCTCCTTACCCACAGACGGTACGCAGCGCACCTCGTCCAGTAGAACCGACGGCTACCTACCTGCCACGAGCCTGTAGTGTAGCTCGCTACTTGGATCAAAGGCCCTGAAAAAGTGATATCTGGCGTGACCATGAGCGCAGGCCTTTGTGTTTCCGTTGCGGGAAAGCAGGTCACCTGTATAGGTTCTGCCCTTACTGACAGGCAGGATTAAGTGGCTTTCCGTTGTACGCACCATGCCCTCGAAACGGTGAACGGCCAACGGAGATCGAAGGGTATACTTGTCCGCACGCTAGAGCCCACTCACTCCACGCCAACATCAGCCAAGATTTCCATCGCCCAGGCGTTATCGATCACCCAGCCCACGTGCTTCTTCCGCACGGTCTGCAGCCATTCTACAAGCCCACACCCGGAAAACTGAAGCAAGCGACCTGTGGAGGTGAGGCCGCTGATAACTACAGTTGCGAAGATCCTCCATCACGTTTTCAAGGTGACGATGCTATGTTTACAGAGGATAAGCACAGCAGTGTGAAGATTACTTCAGATTTGTGGTTAAAAATAGATGGTACGAGCTGAATGATTTAGTTGACACCGGCGCTGATTATTAGGTTATTAGTCAAAAGTTGGCAAAGAAACTGAAAAAAGTTGTGACAAAGTGGAGTGGGGCACAGATACGCACGGCAGGTGGCCATACTACTACGCCGCTTGGCAGATGCACCTCAAGGCACGAAATAAGAGGCTTTACTTACGTTGCTGATTTCATTGTACTGCCGGACGGTTCAAGGGAGCTTATATTAGGAATGGATTTTCTGCAAGCCAGTGGATCCATAATTAATCTGCGCAGATCAAGTGTAACGCTTTCGGCCAAGCAGGCCATACATGTCGGTGGAGGAATCGCAAAAGCGACGTCTTACTACTTTGCGCGTTGTTGATGATGACGTCACAGTGCCAACACGCTGTAGTGTAATGCTGCTTGTCAAAAATAAGTCATTTGGTGACCACGAAGGAATAGCGGTTGAAAATGTAGGGCTCTTTTTAAACAAAAGATTTGCGTGGCGAAGGGTCTTGTTCCCTTATAGAATGGCCGCTCAGTTGTCCTGCTACGAATTTCGGGAATAAATGTCAGCACATCGCGCAAGTTATGGCTATCGCCTATTTCCACGGGTTCTGCATGGCGACCAAACTATGCAGCTTAGCAACAATGACAGCCACTCCACAAGAGACCTGCAACGTCGACGCATCAGTTAACGTCAACCATAGGCTCCCAGAATGTCAAAAGAAACGATTGCTTGCCCTTATAAAAGAATTTTCGGACTGCTTTTCAACGTCCTCTAAGGTGCGACGCACGGCTATGGCAAAACACAGGATTTTAACAAAAGAAGCTAGGAGAGTGATTTGCCAGCTCCCATATCGAGTATCACAAAATGAAAGAGACATCATCAAGAAACAAGTGAAGGAGATGCTTTCAGAAGACGTGATCCAGTCTTACAGCAGTCCTGGAGTTTCCCGTAGTGCTTGTTAAAAAAAAAGATAACACCACTCAATTCTGCGTAGACTATTGTAAAGTGAACAGCGTAACCAAACTGGATGTATACCCTTTGCCGCATATCAATGATACACTCGATCGACTATGGAATGCAAAATACTTCTCCCGTGATCTCAAAAGCAGATATTGGCAAATTGAAGTGGATGAGCGCGTCCGTGAAAAGACGGCATTTATAACCCCAGACGGCCTCTACGAATTTAAAGCGCTTTCATTCGACCTGTGCACAGCGCCAGCGACGTTTCAGAGAATGATAGACGTTGTCCTCGCGAGACTGAAATGGCAGTCCTGCTTGGTGTACTTGGATGACGTTGTCGTATCTTCCGCTACATTTGACCAACATCTAGAGCAACTCCGAACAGTATTAGAAGCCATTGGTTCAGCAGACTTCACCATCAAGCCAGAAAAAATGCCACTTCGGTTTCCAAAAGCTGCGATTCCTCGGACACGTCGTCAGCTCCAAAGGCGTTCGTTCAGATCCCGAAAAGACAGTTGCTATCACGAAGTTCCCGACACCCAGAGACAAGAAGTCAGTACGTCGCTTCCTGGGTTTATGTCGTACTATCGGCGATCTGTGGAATATTTTTCGAACATTGCTGCACCACTTACTAATCTAACAAAAGACGATGTGCCCTTTATGTGGAAAAGTGAATAACAAGAAGCATTTGATGAGTTAAGAACACGCCTGGAAGCCTCTTCAATCCTCGCCCACTTCGATGAGACTGCGGGAACTGAAGTTCACACTGAAGCGAGTAGCGTCGGTCTCGGAGCCATTCTAGTCCAGCGGCAAAATGGCCAAGAAAAAGTGCTAGCGTATGCCAGCCGCAAGATTTCTAAAACTGAGACAAAATACTCTGCAACCGAAGAAGTGTGTCTCGCGGTCATCTGGGTCATAAGTAAATTTCGACCGTACCTCTATGGTAGACTATTCCGAGCAGTCAGTGACCACCATTGCCTGTGTTGGCTGGCCGATCTTAAGGATCTCTCTGGCCGACTAGCAAGCCAGAGCCTTAGGTTACAAGAGTACGATATTACTGTGGTATACAAATCTGGGAAAAAGCACAGCGATGCTGACTGCCTGTCACGCGCACAAGTGGAGACGTGTGAGCCAGAGGAAGCAAACTTTCCGGTTCTAGGCGTCGGCCAGGCATCACAAATCGCCCAATAACAACTTAAGAACACCGTTATGCTGCCGCTCATACAGCGTCTCCAAGGACTCAACGTTAGTCCCGCGCACTTTATCCAGAGGGCTCTCTTTGTTCTGTCTTCGAGAAGGTGTCCTTTACAAGAGGAACATCGACCCCAATAGTGACATGTTTTTTACTCGTTATGCCTGCACCTTTACGAAACGAGATTCTACACGCGTGTCATGATGAGTCAACATCCGGACATATGGGTGTCAGCCGTACATTCACCAAAATTCATCTAAAATACTACTGGCCAAAGCTGTTAGCATCAGTTCAGCACTATGTGAAAACTTGCCGTGAGTGTCAAAGACGCAAAACTCCATCCGTGAAACCAGCAGGCCTCCTCCAGCCAATAGAACTGCCGGATGCCCCATTCCAACAAGTCGGTATGGATCTCCTAGGCACGTTTTCGACATCGACTGCATGCAAGAAGTGGATAGTCGTAGTCTAGACTATCTCTCTCGTTACGCTGAGACAGACTCGCTGTACAGTGCAACAGCTCTTGACGTTGCCAAGTTCTTCATGAATAACATAGTCCTCAGGCATGGTGCACCCAGCGTCGTAATTACAGATCCTGGCACAGATTTTACTGCAGTCCTAATCAAATGTTTTATGCAAATGACCCATATAGACCAGAGAAGAACTACGGCATACTATCCTCAAACAAATGGCCTAACGGAGCGCCTGAACCGAACTTTGACTGATATGCTTTCAATGTATGCCGACGTCGAACATAAACTGTGGCATAAAATATTGCCCTACATCACATTCGCATATAATACAGCCGTTCAAGAAACAATGCTAGTGACACCATTCGAACGTGTATTCAGCCTAACAGTCACCACTCCACTGGATGCCATGTTACCACTGAATGATGAAAGCAGCAATCCATCCGGCCTAGACCACTTGCAAATATCCGAGGAAGCATGACAGATGGAGAGATACAGAATGCGCCGCCAACCGCGTATCGACTCCTACCAGTACAATCAGCGTTGTACCGAAGCGCATTATCAGCCCGGTGACAAAGTATGTATATGGGCCCTAGTGCGTCGCTGTGAACTTTCTGAAAAACTTTTTAGCCGATACTTCGGCCCTTACGAAGTACTCTATCGTGTAAGCGATGTAACGTACCAATTTAGATTCGCTATACACGGGAGCTCAAAACGCCGCAAACCTACAGAGGTTGTAGATGTAGTCTGTATGAAGCCTTACTACGAAAGATCATCGGAAAACCAGTGACGCCTACCAGGAAGCTATTCATTGCCTGACGCATCGGTACTATCCGTATGAGGAGGGGGATCACGCCGCGACATCTTGCCTGCATTGAAACAATGCACCCATCACCGCGCGCACAGGGGCACACATGCGCGTCGTCTTGTTATGCGCCGAGACTATGATGGCACGAGCACCCAGCTGAACCCGGTTGATGTGCGCCGTGCACTCGGGACTTCTCTTGGAAAGGAAGAAGAAGGCAGCGGAAGGACATCTTTGGTGTTCGACTGACACGTTCTACGACCATAGTCATTCTGAGTTGTGGGCATTGGTTCGTCCTTTTAAAAAATACGTTTTATTATACCCCCGAGTTCTTCAACATTGCTATAATATGGTGGTTTTGGGACGTTAAAGAACACATACCAATCAATTACTCCAAACCATGACCGGTGAAGCAGCGTCGAAGGCAAGTTCTCGCGTTTCACAGCTGCGGCTGATCGGCCACGGTTTTCGTCGTCAGAAAACTAAAAAAATAAAATCTGGTCCATCTTTCTTGTGCCTTTCTGTGCAAATCGCCGTGAAAGTTTGTCGGTGCAACACTCTTTCTTCTTTGCACGGGGACAAACAGCGCACGCACCAGCGCGGAAAAGACAGCAGCAACTGCGGTAGGCATTGGTACTTTTAACTACCAAGCGAAACCAAACGCCCGACAACAGCACCACCCGCATTTTCGTGACATGTTTTTGGTAGAATTCGCCTATAGTCACAATTACGGACGGCTCCTGTAAGCAGAAACTGTGGCTCTTAATTCGCACCTCTTACTACGTGACTCGATTGATGACTATATCATTGTGAGATATTTTTATGAAGCGATCATAGTTGAGCTTGCGATTGAAGTTATCAACAAATCCCTCTTCGATACAGTCAACAACGATTGTGAATAAATGCGCACATCTTTATTGCACGTATCAGTAAAAGGTACAGATCACCACAGTATAACTTACAACCTTGCACTACAGTTATTAACACAATAAATTGTGTCATGTATAATTCGGAATTTTAATTCCTATAGAATTCTCATAAATGTCACTGCACATCAATTTGTAAAGATTACGTCTTAGTCTATTCTGATTTTTAAACTGCCAAGCTTATCTCCGCGGCAAAAAAAAACAGCTATGGGCCATAAAGCCGAAGTTCACACAAAGACAACAAGTGTGAAGATATTTAATTACCGAGCAAGTACGTGCCCTTTTCTAGTACTTCGGGTAGAGCTACAAGCTTGCACGAGTACACTTCATAGTTATTTAGCATGCTGTTGAACACAAGCATTGCCTGATCGACATTCATAATTTATCACGCTCCAAAACTAATGACAGCGAATCTGCAGCGTGTAAAGCATTGT
Organism: Rhipicephalus annulatus; assembly: GCA_013436015.1. Classification (NCBI taxonomy): domain Eukaryota; kingdom Metazoa; phylum Arthropoda; class Arachnida; order Ixodida; family Ixodidae; genus Rhipicephalus; species Rhipicephalus annulatus. Next base: position 561,280 of record WOVY01010442.1, read on the forward strand.
TTACAAAGGAACGTTCGATCATCTCCACTCTCAAAACACTTTGTGTTGCATTATATCATTTGTACATCTTCATTTACTCTAAGAAGAAGAGATTAATTACCTTGAAACGGCTGCATTGCGGACAAGGCAGCCAGCCCGGCATTCCGAACACGGTGGGTCCAAAAATCTGTTCGGTCACAGGCAAAAACACTGGTCCGACGATCGGCTGAAGTCAAAAAGTCTTCCGGAGATGAAACAGTCGAGCACTAATCAAAATATTTAATTATGCATGCCATGACTCCACGTTCCTTATCAAGAACAACACACCAGCGCCGCGCTACTGTGCCTGTGGCACAGTAGCTAGCCCTCGCCACATGTGCTGTGCGAAACTGCTCGTCACTGTGTTAAAATTGTTGATTGATTGATTGATATGTGGGGTTTAACGTCCCAAAACCACCATATGATTATGAGAGACGCTGTAGTGGAGGGCTCCGGAAATTTCGACCACCTGACGGGCCTACAACATTTCCGCCTCCATCGGAAATGCAGCCGCCGCAGCCGGGATTTGAACCCACGACCTGGGGGTCAGCAGCCGAGTACCACAGCCACTGGACCACCGCGGCGGTGCGTTAAAATTGTTCTGCCTGTGCGCTCCTGTCATTAAACATTGCGAAATATGCGCTTATTAAATCATTTTAGTCTATTTTATATTTACGGCTCAACATAGTTCACTGTTTTATTCAGTATTTGAGCGTAAGATTAGACAAGCAGCTACAGTGACTGCTGCCGGCCATTTGGGTAGGACACGAAAGAGGAAGTGGGAGAGAGTGGCAGATGTTTGTGGTAAAACGCGGTTTGTGGTTGTGTACGATGCACGTTAGCGCTGGAGTCTGCAGCATTACAGGTTGTCGGCAGTCTCGGCCATGGTAGCTACAGGCTCGGCACTGTTTTTTGTTGTTGTTGTTGTTGTTGTTCGGAAGTAATGCACCTGTACAGCAAACAAGGCTGTCAAGCGGCCAGTTGAGCTGTAAGTCCCCATCGGCACACAAGGCTGTCAAGTCCCCATTGAGGGCTAGTTGAGCTTTAACTGGGACCAGCTACTAACTGGAACCACTTGCAACTGGGACCAACTGTTCCCATTGATTCCGGGCTGAAACCAGTTGAGCTGTAACTGAAACCAGTTACTAACTGGAACCACTTGCAACTGGGACCAACAGTTCCCACTTGATTCGCAGCTGAAACCAGTTGACCTGCAACTGGGACCAGTTGATTCCAGTTAATGCCAATTGAAGCCAAATGAATTTCCAGTTACATATTTTCACCTGGGTAGGTAGGGAATTTATGCTTTGGTTGTTTTAACTAATGTAATCGCACTTAAGTGACTTAAAATGAAATTAAAAACTGTTGATGCTTAAATGCAATAATATGTCATGCATAACAATGTCAATGGTATGTGCACTAGTGCAGACTGTTATGGCATACGGGATGAGTCCTGCTACTGGACTAATGAAGCATTCTGCATGGCCCTCATGCCTTCAGAAATATCTCCCCAAGAAACATTGCAGACTCACAGATTAGTATCATCCTATAAAGCCATCCAGAAAATCAGAAACTAAGAAACTTGACTTTTTCTCTTATCCAAAATAATTCCCTAAAAAGAGGACGTGTGTGGTGCTTTCTTCTACCATTCTCCTGCATGGCAGTACCAGCAGTGCACTAAGTTTCTCATCTTCAATGATCAGCCTATATTGAGCATTTAGGTTTCAGTTTATGAATGCTACCCCCTACAAAATACATTTGACTGACAGCACTTGTAAGCGAGCCACGTGAGGTAAGTACAAGCACATGTCAACTGCCTAAGCATGTCTGTTCTGCAATGTCATGAGGGCCAAAATTATGCAGGACACCCAAGAATCTTGCACTTCACTGTAAACAGCATTCTAGTGTTTTCCTAAAAATTGTTCATAACCAGTTTTTTTCTAATATGAAAGCAGGTGTAATCTATTCTGTAATGAGCCACCATGCATACCGTATGTAAATTTCAAGTATTGGCTTCTCCTTTTTGAGTGCATCTCGTTCAATTAAGCCAGTGCTGGGTGTCGGCCTTTCTGATGGATGAAGCAAGTATACGCAAGTACTGACTTATATGAATGCCTGCTATGGTGCTGCTCTGTTTCATCCTTCAAATGTGTTTATGGCCTCGAAAGTATTAGCACTACATCAGAGCAGATGCACTAAATGCTGTGGGCAATTGAAATGTCATAGTGAAGGTGGCAGAAGACTTCTACTCAAAACTGTTTAGTTTACAGATGTGCCATATTGTGAGATAGATAAGTGTGTAGCACACTCAACACAGTAAATGAAAAAAATGTGAAACAGGCAACACCTAGTGCTTTCATGTTTCCTCGGCCCTCCATAATTATTATTACCATACCATTACCATACTGCATACCAGTTCATCCATGATTTAGAAGAGGAAATAAGTAATGTTGACATTTGCATCACCCCTTACTTTAAACATACATGATTGATTAGGAATGTGCAAAAAAGGAAGTTTTTGTTGTTTGTTGATGTCACTTGGGTGCCAGTTAAGCCAGTCGGTTGTGCACACCAGAGCTAATAGTGCACTGCACCCGGCAGAAACTGTGCTCAGACCCACTAATATTCAGGCTCTGAACCATTGCAATTTTGTGAGAAAACTGCCATTCATCAGCTGCATTCAGCCCCAAACATTCATACTCCCATTTGCAGAAGTACTTGTAGTACTGTATAAGCTACGGAGTGCTCCTTTTAGATGCGAAGCAGCTCTTTGACTAGCCTGTGCAACGCGCGCTGTCTCTCCGTACTAACGCACCGCGTGCCAGAGGTGTTGGCATAGTGCCTAGTAGGTCACACCGCTGCGGCATGTTGACATCACACTCCACTCGCAGTGCGTGCTTACATCACTCTTTCTCGCCTGCCGCGCACTCACTGCGGCAACCGCTGCTGCCACCTCTCCAAGCAACCTTGACCGAGTGCCGACGATTGGGGGATGGCTGGCATGTAGTTGTCAGCCGACTTCTCTGGCCCCCAGATATTCGAAAAGGGTTAGTCGAGGTGCGCTGCTGGCTACGTCGGCGGCTTGGTTCGGGCCACCGTCGGTGGCCGAGTGAACGCCGAGCAAGCCAAACACTCGTCAGAGTGAGCAGCCGGCAACAAATCGGGCCGGCCTAGGTTGTCGAATGACCATAATAAAATAGCGTGTATTCATTTATGGTGGCATAAAATACATTGTTGCCTGATTTTAACTAACATTATCATGTATACGTACCAATATAAACGCCAGTGTGCTTTCTTTAACATTCAGACACATTACCTGGGAGACAGTGAGAGACAATATACCTGTGGTCTTAAGCTCGATTACCTTAACTGGCGGAGACTAGTTGTGTGACAGTCTGATTACATTATATTGGCCAAATAAAAAAATTTTAATAATTTGATTCGTACATGAATTTCCCAGGTGAGCGTTTCAACTTTGTGAAATTTCGCGGTGCCATCGGTAATGGGTAACTATATATATTACTACAATGGTTTGGTCATACAGATGAAGATTAAGTACATAGTCAGCGCTCACACTATTTTCCCCTCTTCGCGAAAGAGGGCAGCAAGTTAGAAAGGGTTGGGATGCCGAATAAATTGTTTCAGGCGAGAGACGCTGGGCGATCTCAGTGTGGCGGCGTTGACAGGAGCAACGGAATCAGGAGCCGCGTTGACAGGAGCAACGCGATAGTTGACTTCAGATGTTCGTTCCAGGACGGTGTATGGACCGAGATATCGGTGAAGGAATTTTTCGCAGAGCCCAGGTACACGAACAGGTGTCCACAAAAGGACTTCGTCGCCTGGGCGGAACACAACAACTTGACGCTTCCCATCAATCTCGATTTTTCTCTTGTCCTGAATGGTAGCAGTGTTGACGCGGGCGATTTCATGGCAGCGGGCGACGCGAGCGGCGAACTCTTCCGGGAGAGATGAAGATGGATTGGAAGATGTGGACAAAAAGGTGGTGTCCAGAACAAAAGTCGGTACACGGCCATACACGAAAAAAAAGGGCTGAAATTCGTCGTACGCTGTATGGCAGTGTTATATGCGAACGTGACGAAAGGAAGTATTGTGTTCCAGTTTTTGTGATCCGGTTGCACGTACATAGAGATCATGTCGGACAAAGTTCGGTGAAAACGCTCAGTCAGACCATTAGTTTCTGGGTGACACGCTGATGTGGTCTTGTGGATGGTGTTAGAGGCCTGTAAGACTTCAGCAAGAACATGTGAAAGAAATGTCTTGCCACGGTCACTAAGGAGCACACGCGGTGCACCATGTCGTAAAATAATGGCGCAAAGGAAAAAATCGGCTACCTCACAGGTAGCCCCAGATGAAAGAGCTGCCGTCTCCGCGTCGCGAGTACGGTGGTCCAGGGCAGTAACAATCCAACGGTGACCGGCTGGCGTAAGCGGAAGAGGTCCGTATAAGTCTATGCCCACAAATTCAAAGGAAGTGGACGGGCACGGCAGTGGTTGCCATGGCCCCGCTGGAAGAGACGTGGTACGTTTTCGGTGCTGGCATGACGCGCAGGAAGCGACGTACTTGGCGACAGAAGTGGAGAGGCCAGGCCAAAAGCAGCGAGTCTTGAGGCGGTCGTAGGTCTTGTGGAACCCTAAGTGGCCAGCTGTCGCATCGTCATAAAACGCTTGTAGAACTTCCAGACGAAGTGAGCGAGGAATGACGGGAACCCATTGGTTACCGAGAGGATGGTAAATTTGCCGACACAATGTTCCCTCTTGAAGCTTGAAACGGGCAAGTTGTCGCCTTAAGCGGCTGTTTGGACCACGCGATACGCCAGTGAGCCGATCGATGATTGTGCGGCAGTAGGTATCGGCATGTTGGAGCGAGGCGATATCTGTGGACGAAAGAAGGTCTGCCAAGGCAAATAACTGTTTCGAAGCAGCAGCCGTCTGTTTGGTCACTTTGGCGGGTGGTGACGAACAGATGTAAGGTGACACTTCGGCGCTTTGCAAGAGCGGGCAACGGGACAAAGCGTCGGCATCTTGGTGCTCTCGGCCCGACCTATATGTGACGCTGTAGTCATACTCTTGCAATCGAAGTACCCAACGGCCAAGGCGTCCCGACAAATTTTTGAGAGACGATAACCAACACAGAGCATGATGGTTAGTCACTATTGTGAAATGACAGCCGTATAAGTAAGGACGAAACTTTTGTATGGACCACACGATGGCGAGACATTCTTGCTCAGTGGTGCTCTAGTTTCGCTCAGCAGGTGACAGAGTACGGCTCGCGTAGGCCACGACTTCGGAAGCGTGGTTCCGCTGAAGAAGGACAGCACCGATGCCAAGTCCACTTGCGTCAGTGTTTAGCACAGTAGGTGCTGCAGGGTCGAAATGGCGAAGCACTGGCCCCAATGTGAGGCATCGCTTGAGGGTGTGAAAAGCGGCTTCGCAGTCATCCGACCAGACAAAGGGTGCGTTCGTGGTCAGAAGTTTGTGCAGAGGAGCCGCAATAGTAGTGAAATCACGTACAAAGCGGCGGAAATACGACGCTAAGCCAAGGAAGCTGCGGAGGTCTTTCTGTGTGGTTGGTGTAGAAAAGTGCAGTACCGCGGCAACCTTGTCGGGATCGGGCTCAACGCCATGTCTACTGACGACCTGACCTAATACCTTGATGCTGGGACTGGCAAACCGACACTTCTTAATCCTAGTTCACACTGAAACATCCACTTTCTACAGCGACCGAAATTTCCCTGCCGCCGAAACGCAGCGTCGTTCGCACTGGACGTGCCCCGCGCCGCCGAATATGCCATCTACTACGGGGAGAACGCGGGATGAATGCGCTGTCATGCGGTTGTTGTCGCGGCTCGCAAACGCTACTACTTTATCCGGTGGTGTATACTTCGACAATTCTCGTACGCAAGAAGCAAGAAAAGACAGTACTGCTTACTTTGCTGGCAAGTGGCTGTCTTGTTATGCACGAAGAACAGAAAAACCACCGACGCCAGCGGCGTTGGTGGGTTCGTTTTGCTCTGCGAGACCGCAACAAGCTCGGTCACGCCAACAGCAAGCTAGGTCACCTCTTTCACGAAGTACGGAGGTGAAGTAGGCACAGAGTTGGTTAAACTCCCGTTGGTTTCAACATTCAGTTACGTGCACTGCGGCATAACAAGTGAGTAGGGCTTGACCGCCATTTTTCAAAATTCCTTGACTAGCGCTCCTATTGGTCCGTGGTGAACGATTCGGCGGCAGACGCCGCAAAAATCGGTCCGAGGGCGATCGGCGTGGAGAGGGCACTTTCAGCGCATCTCGCCGCCGCCGAACCGGATTCGGAGCACTTTCGGCGGCCGGAATGCTCAGTGTGAACGCGGCCTTAGTGTTGAGCTGGAGACCGGCCTTAGCTAAACACGTGAGGACTTCGTCTAGCCGTTCCAGGTGCTGTGAGAAGCTGGACGAAAAGATGACAATGTCGTCAAGGTAGCAAAGGCAGGTCTTCCATTTTAATCCCTGCAGTACCGTGTCTATCATCCGTTCGAATGTCGCTGGGGCATTGCACAGGCCGAAAGGCATCACACTGAATTCAAAAGAGCCCATCTGGCGTAGCAAACGCAGTCTTCTCTTTATCAGACTCGTGCATTAGAATCTGCCAATAACCGGAGCGCAAATCGAGATTTGAAAAGTACTCGGCACCTTGTAAGGTATCAAGAGCGTCGTCAATGTGGGGCATTGGGTAGACGTCCTTACGAGTGATTTTGTTGAGTGATCTGTAATCAATGCAAAACCGTACCGAGCCATCATTTTTTTTCACTAGTACGACAGGAGAAGACCATGCGCTTGTCGAAGGCCTGATGACGTTGCGCGCGAGCATGTCGTTGACTTGTTCTTCTATAAGCTTGCGTTCAGAAGCCGACACATAGTAAGGGCGGCGGCGAATCACACGGGATCCGTCGGTGTCGATACGATGGGCGGTCACTGTAGTTTGACCCAGACCTTCGGAACAAACGTCAAAGCAAGTTTTGTGCTTCATTAATAATGCTAGCAAGGCATCAGTTTGCGTTGGGTTGAGATGTTCACACAAAGTGGCCTTGAAAGCAGGAAATGCATCTTCCGCTGGCATACACTTTGAGAATGACAAAGCAGATGAACCAGTGGCGACACAAAGCGGTGCTTCTTCGGTAATGCTGGCAACAGTGGTCCCCTCTGGCAAAATAAGTGGTTCTGGCGTCGTGTTGCAGGCCGTGATGCTTGCATAACCACGGGAGAACCGCACTAAACAAGATGCGATGGTGATCCCTCGAAAAAGGCAGCGCTGGCAAGGAACAACTACAGCGTCACCATCTAGAATGTCTCGTGACTTGATCGTAAGGAACCGTTCTCTTCCGGGAGGCAGGAGGAAATCCGCAGCTGTCACAAGGTTGGGCGACGAAAGGTCGGTAGCAGAAGAAAGCTCAGTGTCCGTAATACGAATGAGGGGCCGACCACACGAAATTACAGCAGACGCCGCTGACAAGATGTCCCAGCCTAAGATTATTTGATGAGCGCATGAAGACAGCACAGCCAATTGTATGTGATGACGGATTCCATCGATGAGAACACGAGCAGTGCACAACCCTGTCGGGCGAATTGGACTGTCATTAGCGCCGCATAACATGGGGCCGGCACAAGGAGTTTGCACTTTACGCAGGCGAAAACACAATTCACGATCAATTACCGAAATTGCGGCTCCAGTGTCTATAAGGGCGTCAACAAAAACACCTTCCACACAAACAGGCAGTAAATTAGCTGGACGAGACGAAGGAGTTGTAACGTTCCGACAACAAGCAGTTTCCCCTCCAAAAACAGCACCTTCTAGTTTTCAGAATCCTGAGAGATCGAAGCGGGACGCAGGGGTAATGACGTACGCCGAAACGGTGACGGAGAACGGCGGCGAGATGCACGAGAAGGATGAGGCCCAGCATGAGATCTTGGAGGGGAGGGCGACTGACGGGAGGTGGATGGATACGGTGCGGGATCGTATTCATCGGGTCTCGGGGCAAAGTCTTTCTCGTAAGCTGAGTAAGCACTTCGTTCATCCTGCTGACGGCGATGGCAGAAACGGTAAATATTACCCCTTACGCCACAGTAGAAGCAGATGGGGCGCGGAGGACGCCATGTAGAATAGTGGCGTGGCCTTGGCGCTTGCGTTGTCATCGCAGCCACATGGTCGCATCCGACGTCCGCAGGCACGGTTGGAACTGGTGCAGGGACCCGCGATGCAACTTCTGCGTACGAAGGCACTGGAAAGCGCACAGGAGACGGGGCATGTGCAGCGCTTGTCATTGATGCCAGTTCGTCCTTGATTATCTCTCGCAGGTTGGGAGGAGGTGTGTGGACCGACGCAATGGTTGGGTTGCCTGGAGTAAGGTCGTGAAGTTCTTCTCCGACAATTGTGCGGCTAAGGGCCCGAAATTCATGCTCTTTGGTAAAGCGAGCGTCGCAGGATGCGTGTGGAAGGCGCATGGAATGAAGCGCGTCCAGGCGTTGGCATGTAGTGATGACGTCCGGGACGGTAGTCGGATTCTGGATCACGAGAGCATTGAAGGCCACAGAGTTGATACCTTTCAGTAGATGTCGGATGCGATCGGCCTTTGTCATGTCATTTTGTGCTCGGCGACAGAGAGCCAGAATATCTTCAATGTAGGACGTATACGATTCGTCGTCCCCCTGGATGCGGGTCGCGAGCTTCTGTTTCGCTACTACAGAACATCCTGCAGACGTGTATTGCAGCGCTCACAATATATATATATATATATATACATATATATATATACATATATATAAATATATATACATATATATATATATATATATATATATATATATATATACACTCAACTTTGAGAAATTTTACGGCACCATCGTCACATCGCTTGCCAAGAGGGTAACAAACTAGTATATATATATATATATATATATATATATATATATATATATATATATATATAGTCATTTATCTACCTTTTTGTTTTGTTTTTTAATACGACAGCAGATTTTCATAATAAAAAAGTAGCTAAAGAACGGTGAAATTCTGCCTCAATTATTTTATTATGTAAATATTGGATACTTGCTACCGTAACATTATTCCATCAGTGAATATTGCAAAATTGGAGCATACATACAGTTCACCAGTTGCACTATGTATACCGAAGTGTAAACAATTTGAAGGTCATAACTTAATGTCAATGACTTTTCATGCAAGTAAACTTCCACCACTTGGAGTAAATTTGGCTCACTCAATGAGTTTACGCCATTTCTCGGCTAAATTACGACCAATAAAAAACGATTCTTTATTACCTTAAAAAAGCATCATTTATAGTCACACAACATCACGCATGAAGGTTTTCAGTGCTACCCGGGCAGCACTACACCGCAAAACTCGAGTCTACAATTACAGGTACGCAACGTTTTGTTATAGAAGCTAGTTATTAGTGTAGTTCATACAGGTAACGCATATTTCGCTGACTTCTAGACATGAAAACGGTGACGCGAAATGTGCTATGTGGGGAGAAAACAAAACTCCGTGAAAGGAATTGTAGTGTCCCTACGACTCGATGGCTCAAGTTGAGAAATATCGAAGGTTGAAACAAAACCGGTGATTAAAACAGAACGAACTTATTTAATGACAATAATAAAAGCGAACGCCCGCGCAACTCAGATGGTTTGCTGGCGACTGGTCAATGATATCTTCGGGAGTCCTGTGGGCTCTCCTCCTTGCACTACACATATGTAAATGTAAACACCCACAAGAACAGCCACTGACACTGGTGGACGTTTCCCCCGTTTTATGGCCAACTGTGGAGGTGAGAACAGCAGCCGTTGAGTCGAGCGCGCTTTCGATGGTCCAAGGCCACGGATCCGAACACGAAATCCCCCAAGGTAGCTGTCCGCGACAGGCGTGACCTCATGCAAGGTTTTAGTACAGACGCACAAACGCTATAAACTAGAAATATTCCTTCAATATTGTTAGAATGAACACATAATACCTGTAGTCTTCTCAGAACACAAGGGTTAAAAGCGCAGGAAAAGTATACGTAAGCCAAGACTAACACCGGAATCACGTGCTGCTTACAGATAACAGAAAACACTGAAAGGAAAAAAAAAGATGCAACAAACATATACTGCTGTTTCTATCACCCCGGCTGCTCGTTCTTGCTGCTTGCTGCACACAGCAGAACGTGATTCCTACAAAAGAAATAAAAAATGGGGGTTGGGTCCTGTCGTTTTGGGTTCGTAAGACACGCACCAAGTCTTTCTTTTAGAAAGAATAGACAGATTTAGTTGCACGTCCGCAGCAGCTGTAAGGACGCGGCCGGCAAAAGGCGCTGTGCCGTGCTTCCCGGGCTGCAGAAATTCGGCGCCTTCTTCTTCCTCTAACCACTGCCACCACACCATATTCCAAATGGCTAGCGCCCCGCCGCGGTGGTCTTGTGACTAAGGTACTGGGCTGCTGACCCGCAGGTCGCGTGTTCGAATCCTGGCTGCGGCGGCTGCATTTCCGATGGAGGTGGGAATGTTGTAGACCTGTGTGCTCAGATTTGGGTGCACGTTAAAGAACCCCAGGTGGTCGAAATTTCCTATGCCCTCCACTACAACCTCTCTCATAATCATAAGGTGGTTTTGGGTCGTTAAACCCCACATAGCAATTAATCAATCCAAATGGTTAGCAGGCTGCGTCAAACTGCTGTGGACGCGTGACTAAATCTGTCAACACCTGAAAAAAGGAAAGGAATGCGCTCACCACAGAGTCGCTGGGACTGCGTGCATTGACCCTTTCGCTGTTTTCTCTACTTCTTTTTTTTTTTGATGTCACGGTGTTAGGAAGGAGACAACGCTATTTCGTTCCGAGGATAGGTTGAAACACTGTCATGTAAAGGAACATACATGTATTTAGCAGAATTTCCTCTGCGATGTTACTAGAAGCAGCTGCATCCCGCCACCGATGATTTCATACGTACTCGTTAGAGGCATTTTATTTCCTGATGCAGTGCCAGTTTTCTGTCTTGAAAAAATTCACTTGATCTGTGCAACTGATGTCTTAATCCAGTTGTCTCTTCTAGCTGACGGATAAGAATGGTTCATGTTGATCAGTCGTCGTTGATCATTTACGATTAAAATATACGCCTTTCGTGTTTTTTGTTTGTTTAATATGAAAAGAGCAACACAAACATTGCTATTCTTCACTTTAGTGAGCACTACGACAAGGACTGCAAAAATATGGTTAGTGTGATGCACTGGTATCGCCGTACTGAAAGGAAGTCTGGTAAAAAACATGCTTGGTTGCGAAAGTCCCACGCAATTTTTTCACGTTACAGTATGTTACAAATGGGCTGTGAACGCCGAGTGAAAAATATTTGCCTGGCCTGCTTTGAAGGAAGATGTGTTGTCCTTAATTTATTTGTTGTAGTGTTTCTTTTCCAGCGACATATTACGAGAAAATTGTGTGCTCTGGGGCTTCAAGCACGTTTCAGAATTCGAACGCACTGACATAATTATTGTAGGTGCACAGTTTTTTCTTGATTGTGTGTATACCCAAGAAATCGTTTTGCCGAATTTTTGCGAATGCGACTGTGAATTGTGCAAATGCGACTGTGAATTGAGCGAATGCGAAACACATGCGGCTGTGCAACTAGTCATTGTATGCCTTTCTCTAAGTAATAATCATTCTGTTTGTTCGTTCCAGCTTTTCCAAGCGACAGAACGATGTAACCTTCACATCTCGCTGGTAAAACGTCGCACATCGAATACGTAATCATGGTCAAGAGCACAAAAATCGACCGAAAAAGATAACTGATCTAGCAGGAATACCACTCCATCGACTGTATAATTGGGTTGCACAAGGCCTGCTGCAAAATCATTCCCTGCGAACAATGTTGCATGGAAAAGTAGTGCATTTATATAACTGAGGAAGGAAAGAGAGGAAGCTTGATTGATATGTGAGGTTTAATGTCCCAAAACCACCATATGGTTATGAGAGACGCCGTAGACTTCGGAAATTTTGACCACCTGGGGTTCTTTAACGTGCACCCAAGTCTGAGCACATGGGCCTACAACATTTTCGCCTCCATGCAGCAGCCGCAGCCGAGATTCAATGCCGCGACCTGCGGGTCAGCAGCCGAGTACCTTAGCCACTAGACCACCACGGCGGGGCAAGAGTGAGGAAGCTTAGGTTCGTCTTTCTTTTATTGCGTGTTACCTGCTTACACGCTAACAAGTGGATAATTCAGGTGTGTTTAATTTTGTTAAGCCAATGTCATGTACACAAAATACAAAAAAAGGAAGTCAGAGCAAGGAACGTTGGCAACCGACGCGCAGCCGTCGGTAAATTGACGCTTATTATGTAAGGTCATACCATGGTCAAGCCACGTGTGGCACGCACGCTGAAGTTGCGTTGTGCGCTGTGGTGGCACACAACGCAACCAACGCCGGCTTTCGGTGGAGTGTTCGCATCAGCGTTGCAGTCCCTGCAGCTGATGATATGATTGATATGTGGGGTTTAACGTCCCGAAACCACCATAAGATTATGAGAGACGCCGTAGTGGAGGGCTCCGGAAATTTCAACCACCTCGGGTTCTTTAACGTGCACCCAAATCTGAAGTCCCTGCAGCATTACTGCAGTTCGACGAGAAACAATGTTGCATCGTTCTCTGTGTGCCGTCGGGCTTTTCAGAGTTGGGATGTGCGCGGCTTGTGGTAGTGCTCGTGTTCGTTGGTGAGTGACCAGATTGCCAGCAGCTGCAGTGCTGGGTCCACGATTTTGTGAAAACTATGAATCTAAGTGGCAAGTGTATGTATTTGTATTTCCGACATACCAAGGCACGTGGAAGGCATAAATAGAGGCTACCTTAAGACAGTGTCAGCCCAACGAAACATGAAAAAGTAAATATGCTGCTCTTCTTTCGTTTTGTGTATTGTGTTACATCTAGCACCGTGCTATTCCGTGTCCCTTTTATCTCATGCGCGCGTTTCAAAATACGCGTTAAGGCCAATACCATAAATGGGAAGGATAATGCTGTCACTTTTTTGTCGTTCGCAGGTGTTCAAAATAATTTTTAGCCCGAGTGATATAGACGAGAGGGCTAGTGACGGCCAGAAGAAAATGCTAGCGCACACTATAGACGCGCTCTTTATTCCTCTGGTCTGTGTGTGTGCTTCTTAACAAGTGTTCTTGCGGGACGCGTACGCGTACCGCGCTCTTGGGGGCCGCGGGCCGTGTAAGAGAGCGAAACCGATGAGCGTCTCTTGCAGGCCGGATTTTCAGTTCTAACAAGCTATATTCTGTACTGCACGTGTGCCGGTGCAATTTTCTGCAAGGCTCTCGCCATCCAGACAACGCAAGGACGCCCAAAAAACTTCTAAATTATTTACTTTGTGGGAGTTCGGGACATTCCAAATACTTCCCACAATAGATTGAAAAACATCCCAAGTGTTAAAAAAACCATATGGGATGTCCCACATTAGAAGCATTTCGGATGTTCAAATGGGAAGCGTTTGGAATGTTATCGGGACAGGGGGAAAGCCAGGGGTGGTTCGGGGGGTTCAAGCCCCCCCCCCCCGCATTTTTTGTTTTGCTTGTATATATATATACCCACACTACCAAAGACAAGCACAAATATGTGAAAGTTAATAATGATCGCCCCTCCCCACGAAAAAAATTCTGGCAACACTACTGTCATACTCTAAAGACTTTCCAAAGGAGTGGGCCATCCGCTACCCAACATGTTAACTTGCTTCCACGTGCATGACCCCCCCCCCCTTCACTTCAGGGAGCCAGTTACCCTACAGGAAAACATATTCCTAATCCAATCAACACTTCTTTTCGCATGAATAACTATATCACTTAAAACCTAGCCAATTATTCCAAAACCAAGGAATGACTCTGCTGCACCATCCTTATTTAAATTAGTGTGGACAGCACTCTTTCTATGAAAGCTGGAAAAATATACTCAGGTTAGGAGCATTGATACGATGACTGCAAAATTTTTATAAACAAGTGAGTTATTATTGCTTCATAACATCAAGTGCTGGTTGCACTTGGGCAGAATGAATTTAATGCATCTCTGTAAAGTTTGTGCAAAACCTATTGGGACTATGCTACTTAAAAGGACCTCTAAAACACTTTTCCAAGCAGTCATAGAACGGTTTCACTATGAAAGCTGATCGCCTCACAAATCAACCGCCACAAACATTTTAGAACCCGTCTAATAGGAGCAGAATTATAAATATTTGTCACACGCTTTATGATCTTTCTTTCTTTTTCAACGTGACGAAAGGACTGTAAGCTAAGCACGGAGGGATTGCAAGGGGGAAAAAAGAACATCAAGGTTGCCTTGAGCACTCTCTCTTTTTTTATCTTCAAACGTGTGGCTCTCCATTGCGCTCAAGCGTGCGTGCGCACGCTTTCGAAGACGTCACGGCTGCAGTAATTAAAAAGGGCATCATGCTCTAATGAGTCAATGATGGAACTGTTATTAACCACACAATAATTTGTGAACTACATCTTTTCTCGAGAGATAAGCGAGCGTTTATCAGCTGATAGGAAATTTTATTGTAAGTTCTAGGAAGTGTGCTTCGCTATAATATTAGGCTCGTGTGACCATGGAAGCCTCGACTACTGATAAGCAGCGCTTTTTGATCATGCTGAAAAAGTGTTGCATGGCCCCTCTAAATAACATACTAAACAAAAAAGTGACAGTGATAAAGAAACTTGCTGGCAAAAGGCAGAGAGGGCATTGTTTTGCAATATACAGGAATGGGCCCCATAATTCTCAATTGTATCAAGTTCTTTGGAATTCAGCAACTTTCGTCATCATCACTATCAGCCTGACTACGTCCACTGCAGGACAAGTGCCTCTCCCACTGTTCCACCAGTCAACTCGGTCCTGTGCTTGCTGCTGCCAATTTATACCCACAAACTTCTTAATCTGATCTGTCCACGTAACATTCTGTCTCCCCTTAACCCGCTTGCCTTCTATAGGAATTCAGCTAGTTACCCTTAATGACTAGCGGTTATCCTGTATACGTGCTACATGCCCGGCCCATGTCCATTTCCTCTTCTTGATTTCAACTATGATATTGTTAACTCTGGTTTGTTTCATAATCCACTCTGCTCTCTTCTTGTCTCTTGAGGTTACACCTATCATTTTCCTTTCCATTGCTCGCTGCGTCATTCTCAATTTAGGCTGAACCCTCTTTGTAAGTCTCCAGGTGTCTGCTCCGTAGCTAAGTACCGACAAGATGCAGCTGTTATATACCTTCCTCTTAAGGGATAGTGCCAATCTACCTGTCAAGATTTGAGAGTGCTTGCCAAATGTGCTCCACCCCATTCTTATTCTTCTAGTTACTTCAGTCTCGTGGTTCGGCTCCATGGTTATTACCTGTCCCAAGTAGACATAGTCTTTTACAGCTTCAAGTGCACTATTAACTATCTCGAAGCGCTGTTCTCTTCCGAGGTTGTTGTACATTACTTTCGTTTTCTGCAGAGTAATTTTAAGAACTACTTTTTGGCTCTCCTTGTCTTACTCCGTAATCATGAGTTGCGATTCGTCCCCTGAGTTACTCAGCCATGCAATGTCATCGGCAAAGCGCAAGGTTTCTAAGGTACTCTCCAATAACTCTTATGCCTAACTGTTCCCATTCAAGGTCTCTGAAAACCCCTCTAAGCACGCGGTAAATAGCATTGGGGAGATTGTATCCCCTGTGCCTTACACCCTTCTTGATTGGCGTTATGTTGCTTTCTTTAGGAAACACTACGGTAGCAGTTGATTGCCTGTATATTTCTTCCAGGATGTTTCTATATCATTCGTCGACGCCCTGATTCTGCAGTGTCTGCATGATTGCTGATATTTTTACTGAATCAAACGCCTTCTCATAATCTATGAAGGCTATGTTAGCTATATTCTGAGCATTACTTTATTGCCTGATTGATACTATGAATGTGGTAAATTCTTGAGTAGCTTGTTCGAAATCCTGCTTGCTCCTTTGGTAGAATAAATACTAATGTTGTCTTCATTCCGTTAGCAATTACCTTTGTAAATAGCTTGTATACTACAGAGAGCAAGCTGATCGGCCTATAATTCTTCAAGTTCTTGTCATCTCCTTTCTTAGGTATTAGGATGATGTTACCATTCTTCCAAGATTCTGGTACTCTTTTCATCAGGAGACACCTCGTAAACAGAGTCGCTAGTTTTTCTAACACAATCTGTCCTCCATCTTTCAGCAGATCTTATACTCACAAGCAGCTTTGCCTCTTTACATGCTCTCCAAGGCTTTGCTGACTTCTTCTATCGTTATGCGTAGGGTGTCATCTGCGCTACTGCTAATTCCTATATTAAGGTCTTGGTTTTGCTGGCTATTGTAGAGGTCTCCGTAAAACACATCCGCTTATTTTACTATCCTATCCATATTGGTAGTTACTTTGCCTTCCTTGTCCCTTAGTGCATACATCTGGTCTTTGCCTATCCCAAGTTTTACCTTGACTGCTTTGACGCTTCCTCCTTTATTCAGTGCGTCTTCTATTCTCTCCATGTTATACCTTCTTACATCGGACACCTCACGCTTATTAATAAATCAACTTCGAAAGCTCTGACAGTGCAAGTTTGTCTGTTGTACTTGAGGCTTTTATGCTTTGACACTCCGTAATGAGATTCTTTTTTTCTTGGGACAGCTCGCTGGTGTCCCATCTTCGAGTGAAGTAGCATAAAACACTGAAACACGTTAAGCTGCTTGTATACCAAACATATATTAGACCTAGACAGGAGTACGCCTTCGTGGTTTGGAGCCCTCAATAAAAACACTTATTTACCAAGTTAAAACGTACTCAGAGGCCTGGAGTACGGTTTGTGTGCTCTATATATAGAAGGCGGTATCCAGTAAATGGCATGCTCAATTCAAGGGATTTAAACCACTGGAAATACGATGACAAAAACAAAAACTTAAAACATTATACAGTGTAATGCAAGGGATAATAAAAATACCTAAATACGAGTACATACGCCTTCCCGGAAAACGTAGCGCCAGATTGAATCATGATGCCCCCATAAAATATTTCAACGTTCGCACTGACATCTTTCGGTAGTCATTTTTTTCTAGATGATAGAGAGCAATGGAATCGCATACCCCATCATGTTGTTAATAGTACTGATGTCCAATCTTTTGACAGGAAAATTGATGCTTATTTTGGTCATCGTTGAATTGAACTACTGCAAATGTTGGTTTCTTGTGTGCATTGCTATTTGAGTGCCAGTTGTTTCGGTTTTCTGTAATCACTATTGTACTCCCTCCCTGGTATGACCCTCAAGCAAAGGTTGACAGTATAAATAAATAAATAAATAAATAAATAAATAAATAAATAAGTAAATTGTAGAATGGATAGGGTGCACTTAGCAGTGCTTGCAAAAGACGAGGAAGGGGACCGTAGTTCGTGCTCACGATAGCTACGATTGGCCCAGAAAAGTAGCGGCCCGTAAAGGAGGACAGACGTGGGTTGGTTTGAGATGGTGACGACGTAGCGCCGACAGTCGACCGTTCCTGCAGTAGCTCGCGCTTTCGATTTCACGTCCTGTGAGAGGGGATTGGCCACGCTCATCACCTTTAGTTCTTTATTAGTGGTAGAATTATTTTTTGCTGATTTTTCAGGAGCCATCAATGCCGGTCTCCGGTCCCGGCCAGGGCTCGCCCTGGTCGGCCATTCGCCCTGCTGAATCGGTACCACTGGAGTGTTTGCTCAAGAACGGCGTAAGCAGTTTGCCTGTCGTGCTTGTGCCCACTGAAGGTGGAGCCATTCGGTTGAGTAAACGGAGGTGTTTCAAGAAGAACTTCGCAACATTAGCGGTCATTTTAAAACTGGACATCTCGGAGGTGAGGCGTTTCGGTAAGACTGACATACTATGCAGGTCTTCAAATATTCAATGCTTAACAGACTTACTGGCCACCACGAGATTTGCGTTCATTGCTGTTCGCACTTTTATCCCCCCTCATCTTGCTTGCGTGAAGGGCATTGTTCGTGGTGTTCCAACTAACATTAGTCCTGAAGCATTCTTAAAGATGGTCTCTCCAGCTGGCGTGATATCTGTCTACAGATACACCAGACCTGTAGGTGATACGCGAGTCCCTACTGAAAGCGTCATCGTTACCTTTGCTGGTCTCACACGTCCCTCTGAGCTGAAGGCCTGGCCTTATCTATTCCGGGTAGAGGCATTGACACCTCGCCCACTACAATGCCGTAACTGTTGGCGATTAGGACATAGCGCTAATGCTTGCAGGTCCTCATTGAGATGTGCAAATTGCGGTGGAGCACATTCCTCATCAAATTATCAGGTAGACAACTGCAGGTGTTGCCTATGCGATTGAGCACACACAGCCACGGACAATAGCTGCCCTGCTCGAGAACGTGAAACACAAATTTTAGATATAATGGAGAAACGTCGCTGTTCTTGGTCTGAGGCAACATCCTTCATTAAAGAGCATGAAGTGGGGTATGCTGCTGCTACGTCACGCCAGTATGGGTCAATTGAAGCGACGGTCGCTTCCCCAGTGTCGGCAGCGATAGATAAGACCATGCCGATGATTATGGAACGGCTTTTCAACACCTTTGCTGAAGGTCTGACCGAGATGCTCGCCGCCAGGTTAAACAGCCTTATTCCCTCCTTCGCTGCGCTCACTGTCACGGTCCAGGGTGAAGCTGAGCATCTCGACAATGAACAAAATAATCGGCTTCACGATGTCACCCCTGAAACGCTCGTCTGCGCTCAGTCGCCTACCCCTGTGGGGCCCAGTGAGTCGTTGGTGACATGACGCTGGGTAATATCATTCATAAACGACGCAATGCCCCATTGTCTCCAACCAGTTTACCAATGTCGAAGCCAAAAAAGTTATTACTAATACCAACAACGAGCAGGACGTTTCGCGTTCTGCAATCGAGTTAACTATATTAAGTCCATCATAGCGCCTGTAAAAGTTCTCCAGTGGAATTGTCGTTCCGTATCTTCCGCTTACATAGATCTTATTTATCTCATACAGCAAACAAATCCCAATGTAATTTTACTTCAAGAGTCTTGGCTTTCAGTAAACCAAACATTTACTCTGAAATATTTTCGAACTTTCAGACTGGATCGGCCAGGTAGAGGAGGTGGATTATTGGCCCTAATATCTTCAAAAATGTGTTCATCATGTTACTGTAACTTTTGAACATATTTGTCCGGATTGTGAAATGTTAGGAATAGATTGTTTGTTACCTGACTCCAACAGGATTACAGTGATTATTACGTACTTTTTGAGTGGATTAAGACGCACAGATCACCTAGATTGTGTTATCAAGAATTCTTCGTCAAATTCAATTTTATTGGCTGGGGATTTTAACTCGCATCACACTTCTTGGGGGTTTAAAACAGATGGCTGTGGCAAAAGATTGTGGAATTGGTTGCAGGATAATAATTTTCGCTGCCATAACTCTGGACAAGTTACCTTTCTACGCGGGATAAGCTCGTCAACATTAGACCTAACTTTTTCCTGTGGCCAGTTTATGATTTCATCGTGCGAAATGTTTGATAATGAGACGAGTAGTGATCATGTACCGATTACCTATGAAATAATGCTACCGCAACTCACCCCTGCTATCCGGCATTAACGGTTCACCAACTATAAAATTTATAAAACTGTTTTAAACTCCGCGCTCTCGTCATTGAGAGGACGCGTCGGACAGCAACGAGCTGCTCCAGTAGTAGAGTGTCTAAGTGACTCTGTCCAGCCGGCAGAGTTTTCTGTTAAGTACGGCACCACACCGTCAAATTCAGCGTGGTGGAATGAAGATTGTACGCTTGCGTATATATAGCGACGTAAGGCTGCTTGGAAACGTTTACGCCACAACCATACTCCGAAAAATTGGGTTGACTATAAATTCCACGCAGCGCTGTTTAAACGTACAGTTGCTATAGCTAAAGGTAAACACAATTCTGAATTACGTTCGCGTTCATCAAAACCTGATAAGAGATCTGCCCTGTACAGGTTTCTACGCAACAAAAAATCGATGCAGGTACCAGCATATTCGCATTCAGTAGTGCTGTCTCCTAAAGAGACAACAGATTTGTTAGAGGGCATCGAGAAAGGAGTTGAAGCGCGTTTCGCTTCGTCATGCTTGAGACCTGTGACATTCAAATGCGCAACCTCGGACTTTCGGGAAGTCACTATATAGAACTGGCAGATGTCATACTAACTGTAAAGCAAGTGGCTCCCGGTCCAGATCAGATTACAAACTCTATGATTAAATTGATATTTCATTCTCATCTCGATGAGCTTTTGAATATTGTTAACTGCTCCTTACAGCACACATGGATTCCAAGTGCATGAAAAATTGCTAAACTTGTGTTGCTGCGAAAAAATCTAACCCTCGGATATGTCCTGGATAACATTCGGCCAGTTTCGCTTACTTCAAACCTAGTTAAAATATTTGAAAGAATTCTTCATAGAAGGCTCAGTGAATTCATCGCTCGTCAGGACATCCTTTCACCAAGGCAAGTAAGATTTAGACAAGGGTGCTCTATATGGTCGGCTCATGTTGATTTGGAACGCCGAATTCGCCTTTCAAAAGTATCTGGTGAGCTTTCTGCATTAGTTACGTGAGATATCGCAATAGCCTACGATAGTGTGGAACACAGTACATTAATTTCAAGATTAGTGAACTGTGAGGTGCCCAAGTACATTATATCTTGGGTTCAGGAGTTTCTCTTTCAGAGACAATTTTTTTGTTGCCACGAGGGAATTACTTCGGCCTCATATAAGCAAACACGAGGTGTTCCGCAAGGATCAGTCCTGTCACCGCTTTTAATTATTATATTATTATCATCCATTCCCGTTCATAAAAATATTCCTCTTTACGTCTACGCCGATGATATTGCTTTTTCTCGTCATCCCGAGATATCAATAGTTTGTATCAAACCTTACAGTCATATTTGAGTCAGCTTGAGGTATGGCTTGGCGGGCTGTCTTTTTCACTTTATGTTAGCAAATGTGCTTTGCTTGTATTCCCTCTATCCGTTCCAGCATTTCTTTCACTGCATTATCGAAATGATCCAATTCCACAAGTAACAGCGCTAAAATTTCTTGGCATTGTTTACGTGGACAATTTCAATTGGCAGCAACCAATAGAATCAAACACCCGTGAAGCAGAAAGCGGCCTAGGATTGCTACGCCGGTTTTGCAATAAGAATTCAGGGATGCGCAGGGATACGTTACTTATGATCTACAAACTTTACGTACGCCCAATTCTGGAGTTTGGTTGTGTTCTGTTTTCCGGAAGTGCTGAGTACAAATTAAGACCTCTTATATTGCTAGAAAGGCAAGCTCTGCGGCTGTGTCTTGGGCTACCTAGGTGTGTCGCGAATAGCGTGCTTTATTTGGAAGCTAGAATCATTCCACTTGATGCTAGATTTCAACAGCTTACTGTGCAAACCTTTTTAAAACTTTACGATGCGCCCCTCTTCTGTTCACAGACAGTTTTCATCAAACATTCAGTTTCTTTCTTTCAGTGCCCATGGTTTCGTTATCAAAGACCCCAAGTCATTTTCGTCGAGTCTCTGTTATCAAATCTTCACGTTTCCTTCCAGAACTGAACTCCCCAAACCCAATGCTCGGTGCCAGTTGACTTAATGTTTGATGATATTTTTCTGAAAAATGCCAAGTTACTTTCAAAGCATGTTCTGGAGGCCCTCCTGCAAGACCATCTCAGTCATTTTCCTAAATACGTAGTAATTTCGACGGATGCAACGCAAAATTTTCAGAAGGCTGGAGTAGGTATTTTTTTCTCATCAGCTTAATTGGTCTTTTGCGCTCCGATTGCCTTACTTCACACTAATTTATCTCGCAGAATTCCTCGCTTTTACATTGGCTTTTCGAAAACTAAATTATCAGCAATCAAAAGCTATTATTATTTCGGATTTGTCTGTATGTACACATCTTACGTCCGCAAAGCAGTCTCCTCTTCTCAGGATATTTTGGTCTCTCGTACCGCATAGCCTATCAGAAGTTCGGTTTATTTGGGTCCCTAGGCATGCTGGAATTGTAATAAATGAAATTGCTGATTCGCTCGCTTCGGCATCTTTAAATTTCCCGGTGGTGCTAGTAGCCCCACAGTTTCCTTTTTTTTACTGCCGAACTATTCAAACGCCTGTTAATATTAAAGATTAACGAAACGTCTCTCCTACAATCTGAAGAATTTCGGCACTTGCAATTCACATGGAACAGCGCAAAATGCCCTTCCCGTCAATGTGAGGTGACCCTCACAAGCTTTCGCTGTAGAGTTCCTCGGTTAAATTTTTACCTCAACAAATCAGGATTTTCATTAACTAACCTATGCGCAGTTTGCAATGAACCGGAAACAATAGATCACTTTCTTCTCACATGCCGCCACTTCGCCTCACTGCGACGAATAATTCTTGAAAGACCGATTGGTTTGCTTAGATTGCCAGTCAATACATGCACCCTATTATCGTTTGGAGCCAGTCAGTTGGGTGTGGGCCACAGTGCTATTCTGTCACCGCTAGATAAATTCATTCAGGCAACCAGAAGGATACGCTGCTAGTGGTACTGCCAGATGTATCCAATTCTTTGTCCTCCTTCCTCATTCTTGTTAATTTGTTTTATATATTCTGGTTTATCGCATTCTTCTGCGCTTCATGTTTTTTAAAGGTACATTATTATTGTTCGTATCTAATTTTTGTTTTTTAGCAAGCGTTGTAAAAAAATTATCTATTATGAGGTACAGTGTGGCCAATCCCCCATGTGGGTATGAGCCGAGATATCCTAGGTGACAAGACAAGACAAGCTCCAATTCGGATCGCTGAGCGCTTGACATGTGTTCGTTTTTTAATAAACGCGTCGCGGACTCAACGCTCAACGCGTACTACCAAGTGGTGGAGGGGCTGGTTCTATTTTTCACCCTGGAACTCCGTAGCCAGACTCTACCTCCGCCGTCCATCATGCCTGACGACGTTGCAGCACAGCCGAATGCTGCCACAACCCCCACTCTACGCTGCCCCGGTATTCCGAGGGCCTTAGTCGATACTGGAGCTGCTGTGTCCATGTTGAGCGAAGCAATGTGCTGCATGTTGAAAAAGATTACGACTCCGCTTTCTGGTTTTTCTCTCCGTACGGCGACCGCACATCACATACAACCTTCCGTCACGTGCACAGCTTGTCTAGTTCGTCTACTCATTCAGGACGGTTTGTATGTGGTTGAATTCGTCGTCTTTCCGCACTGCTCGCATGACGTTATATTGGGCTGGGACTTTTTTTCTATGCACCATGCCGTTGTCGATTGTGCCCGTGCTGAGCTTGAATTATCAGCAATCTCGGACATCGCTCTTGCCAAGTCATCTTTTTTTCGTGTCGTCATCGCCGAGGACACGGACATCCCACCTATGTGATCTGCTATTGTGCCAATCTCCTGCGACTATGCTTTCTCTACCGCCTTGTTTACCCCGTCAGCGAAATTCACGTCCCGTAAGCACTTTCTTTTCCCATTTGCTCTTATCACGATCAAAAACTCCTCCGCAACCATTTATGTCACGAACCTGCTTTCGATCCCAAGCACTATGTTCTGCGGAGAATGTATAGGGCAACTTGATGACATTGATTCAGTCTGCCCTTACTCAATACCTGGTCGCACAGCAAGCCTCCATGTCGTGAGCGTTAATCTCGATACCATGGCCAACACATCTACCCCAGATACCTTCCTTCCATCCATTGCTTCGGACGTTCCCAGCGTTCAGCGGACGCAACTCTTGAAGCTTCTCGGCCGCTTTCGTATGTCTTTCGATTACAAGCAACACAGTTAGGGCAGAACAACTTCAATCGCTCATCATATAGACACCGGCAGCCATGCAGCCCTGCGCCAGCGTCCATACCGCGTCTCTCAAGCTGAACGTTGGGTTATTGAAGACCAGGTGACTGACAAGCTTAGTCGGAGAGTCATACAGCCGTCCCACAGTCCCTGGGCATCCCCGGTGGTGCTCGTGAAAAAGAAGGACGGTAGCATCCGCTTCTGTGTTGAATATAGGTGCCTTAAAAAGACCACGCGCAAAGTTGCCTATCCGCTCCCCAGAATTGAGGACGCTCTCGACTGTTTGCAAGGAGTGGAGTTTTTCTCTTCGCTGGATTTTCGGTCGGGGTACTGGCAGGTACCTATGTGTGAAGTCGACCGCCCCAAAACTGCGTTCTTAACTGCTGACGGCTTGTACGAGTTCAACGTGATGCCGTTCGGCCTTTGCGATGCCCCGGCCACATTCGAACGTCTTATGGACAACATACTTCGAGGTCTCAAGTGGCATACGTGCCTTTGCTATCTGGACGACGTCGTGGTTTTTTCAAAAGACTTCGATACCCATCTCCAGCGCCTCGCAAGTGTCCTGGAATGCCTGACACAGGCTGGGCTACAGCTGAATTTGGTGAAATGTCACTGCGCCGCACGGAAGCTCGCAATATTGGCACGTTGTCAGCAAGGACGGCGTTCTACCAGACCCAGACAAGCTCCGCGCCGTCACCGAGTTTTCTAAGCCATCGACACTCAAAGAACTCCGAAGCTTTATAGGGCTATGCTCGTATTTTCGACGATTTATTCGTAACTTCGCATCTATAGTGATCCCTTTAACACGTCTAATTGCTGATAGCCAAGGTATCTCGTCATGGTCGACCACCTGTGACGAAAGTATTTGCGGAATTACGTCATCTTCTGACATCGCCGCTGATTCACTTCGACCCAGACGCCCCTACCGAAATCTACACGGACGCCAGTGGAGTCGGCCTTGGCGCTATCCTTGCGCAGCGAAAGTCTGGCTTCGATAAGTAGGTCGTTTCTTACGCGAGTCGCACTCTG
Source organism: Rhipicephalus annulatus (assembly GCA_013436015.1). Classification (NCBI taxonomy): domain Eukaryota; kingdom Metazoa; phylum Arthropoda; class Arachnida; order Ixodida; family Ixodidae; genus Rhipicephalus; species Rhipicephalus annulatus. The sequence continues at coordinate 586,201 of WOVY01010442.1, forward strand.
ACCAGAGCTGAAGAAAATTATTCGCCACGGAAAAAGAATGTCTAGCCATCGTTTGGGCAATCGCGAAATTTAGACCTTATATATGGTCGGACATTTAATATCGGGATTGACCATCACGCCCTCTGCTGGTTGTCGTCTCGAAAAGACACATCTGGTCGCCTAGCCCGTTGGGCATTACGACTCCAAGACTAAAAAATTCGCGTCGTTTCATGATGCGGCTCTGTGGGCACTGCGTGCTTTAAAAAAAAGTCCGGTGCATTTTCGACTATACCTTGCCATTTTCAAATAGTATTTTCAAATAGTAAAAATACACGTATTCATTTACCATTTCCAGTACATCCCTACCTCGCGCAAAGCACTATTCTTTCTTTTGACACTCGCACACTACTTTAGTTTTTGAATTGTGCTGTTCAGAACTTTTTCTCTTGTGGTTTTGTTGTATAAATATGCAAACATGAGTTGAATTCCGTTCGATCAGTTACTCATCTGTACAATTTAGTCAGTGACTCGCAGACTACTAAGGTAACCTTTATTAACTAGCATTCCTAACTCTTCCCAGTCTATGGCGCTGAACACATTAGTAGATGTTAATGAGGCTGCCATTACTAATACAGCACTAACGTACGTAGCAAGCATTTACTAAGCAATAGTTAGCAGCTATACGACAAGTACTTCTTAACAGGAACGCTGTTTCAGAAACGGCCCCTGGTTGTGACATCAATGCACTTCGCCCCTCAAACCACTTGGAGCAGCTGTGCATGGCTTCACATACTGGGATAGGTGGGGGAAATGGAAGTTCAGATGAAAAGGAGAGACAGAAGGGTTAGCAGGAAGATAGAAGGAAGAGCGTGACATACCTATATGTAGAGCGGTAATATAGCACGGGGTGGAAAGAAAAGTGATTGCGTGGAGGAGATAATGAAGCAGGGGAAAGGGTGACGCAAAGCATAGCCCAGGCAGCGAGGGGAGAAAGAGACAGGTTAGGAGGACTGATCCTAATGTGAGCAAGAAGGAAATGAGGAATGAAGGGGTAAAGCATTGCATAGCCTTGTATCACGCAGCACATATAGATGATGGGAAAGGGATTGACGAGGAGCGAAATCAAGAATAGGCGGGCAGAGGGTGATGGCACATATATTATGGCATCGCAAGGAGTAGGGAATAAAGGTGAAATCAATAAGAAGGGAAAGGGGAGAAATAAGACAACCAACTCCACTATTTCCTCAACTTTGTGAATATTGGTGCTTAGCTGCCATAAATATATTTAGGAGAGTGTCCTCCTACCTATCAAATTAACGCTTATGCAGCTCTATAGCTATTTCTCTTATTATCTACTGCAGGATATTGGCGCCGTCCCACTTCAGTTTTAATTTTCACCGCTGCGTTTACCTTCACTTTGCTTATTCCACTGTTCATCGGCAACTTAGCTAGCTTCAACAGTTTTTATTGCCGCTCTTTGTGTAGTGGTACACCACACTCATATTTTCATCATATGACTGTCTCCGCACATTCTTCAGTTTATATCGTTACGAGTTTGGGTACCATATTCACAAGAAAGCATGAAGTCAAAAGCAGGAATAAATATACTAGCGATAAGGAGACAAAGACAAGGGCTGGCTCCCTCTTTACCGCCCTGCTCAAGCTTTTTATTCAATGCCAGAATCAACCGATTTTCCAAACAAACCTCTTGTCAATTTACAAGACGCTCTGACTCGTCAATTGTTTGTAAAGTAAGATTTTAGCGAATTTTGATAGCCGCACGCCTTATTATCAAAAGTGCTAAGCCAGTCAAAAATCCCTTACAAGGCACAGCTTCGCCAAATTGAGTCCAATAATTTCTAGTTTTTTTTCAAACAAACTGCTCAATAGTCACGATAGACAGAAACATTAAACAAAACTTTGCAGGATACGGCTGACGGACGAAAAAAAAAACGTCCTTCAAGAAAGCTGCTACAAGTTTACCGGACAGGGCTCAGGCCAACTGGGCCTGGTGTGGAATGAGGCATAGACATTTGTAGCTGCCCGAGCTGGCGGGATTTCTTACTTTTGGTCACGTAGATAAAGTTTAAATAAAATAAATTCCATAGTGGGAAAGCATGCATGGTTTAGAAATTTTCTACGTAAACGCGCGACATGCAACTCAAGTAAAAGCTTAGCGAAAATTTATTCAGAAACAAGAAAATGACTCCGAATTATCAAAACATTCTTTCCCTTGCGGCGTCTCTTGCATTCAGCTACCAGAATACCTTCTGAGACACATGCGAATTTCTCATTGCATTCATTATTCTCTTTCAAACTATGGCTCTGAATTCATTTCATTAATTCATTGTTTTCCAAATTTTGGTATCATTCAATATAGACAGGTTCTTTTAAATATTCGTTTATTTCTGTGGCGATCGATTTCTTCTTCATCATTTTTCAAAATTCGAAATTTCTTTTCAACTACCGGTTTTATGGCCAATCACCCGTAGTGGGTAGGAGCCAAAAAATTAAGACACGAGCAGCCGAGCAAAATGTCGACCAGAAAGACGCGTCAACAAAACAAACTGGAACGTAAGAAAGACGACCCGAGGGCCTCCACAGTTCCAGATGACGCGAAAGGAGTCTCTCCTGCTGTCCAGGAAAATGCCTCAAAATCGACGACTCCGGTGAATCTCGCCGCCGCTGTTCCGGGTCAAGGCCCACTCACCGGAAAGCGAAAACCACGACAAGCACCAACCCCACCAGATGAACGAGCACCGAATCAGCCAGTGTCAATTGTGGCAGCCGGGAAAGGAAAGGAGCGAAGGCGCCGCCGTTGCAAGAACTCAACAGTCATGGTCGACGAAGGGGCCGAGAACACAGCGGTGCCCAAAACAAAAGGCGTGACGGCTACAGGGCACGTGTCACCACAAGTGGCCGTCGCGACGTCGGGACCAGAAGACTGTCTCGATGCTGCAACAACCGGTGTGCGCCAAGACGTCGGCGCGGCGCCACCGAGCGCTTTCGCTGCTCCGGTGCCGCCGCCAAGTGATCAACGTGCCGCCGCTTCCGCCGACAAGGACTTCCGACACTTTCGGCGCACCATTTAGGTGCAATAAAATCTTTTGAGTAAACCTGTCTTTCTTTGGCAAGCTCTCTCACCAATAAATACTCGGTCCTTTCTTAATTCTGCCTGCTTGGCAAATGCATCGGAAACGATTCGCCTGCCGCTTCAAGTTACATATGTGGACCGGAAAAACTTGCTCAGTTCTCCTAATAATGTAGCAAGATATTGCAACCGGATTCAAAATTGACGTGAAAATCAAACTATTTTTGAGCTCACTTAGAATAAGCTAAACCAGGTCAGTGACAGGGCCAACAGCTGCGTTTCGAAGACTACCAACATACTCTTGCTCACGAGTGTACTCCCTCTCACACAATATCAACAATATTAGGCGGGCTTTAAAGAGTTATAGAAAGTTGTAGGGCCAATATTAGAGTAACAATATAGGTATGTGTCTTGGAAGTCGTGTCGAGGAACTGCAGCACTTCAAAGGGGAATAGTGGTGCTAAAGGAGATGGGCAGGTTAATGGTTTATGTAGAAGCGCTTGTATTTGAGGTGTATGAAAGCAATCACTGATATATCTCACCAGTCTAAACGAGCAAGGGTTTGAGGCATGTATAATAACAAAGAGTCTGTTGAAAAACTGGAAGACATGACCTTTAATAAATAAAGAAAGGGGAAAGCAGAACAAGAGAATATGTTTTGTCAAAGAAAAACGATCCAATCAATAGAATATCAGCTTCATCAAGGTCTAAAATAAGACGCATTGGATATCACCGTTAAGCTTGTGCAAAGTAACACATAGAACACAACGCGTATAAAACACTAAAATGTTTGTTTAATCTCTTTTGTTACCATCGCTTTGTCCTGCTTTCTATGTTGAGCTGCACGCCAGGCTATCCAACCGAGTAATCTGCACCTCTTCTTGGTCTTTTCTATCTCCGAATAAATTACACTTGATAGATTAAGATGCTTCTTTGCTGCGGCAACAATGTTTGGAACAACACATCACTGACGTAGCTTGCTGGGCAAGTTCGTTCCTAATATTTGGATAACAAAACCAACGAAAAAGCCCTGCTGCCTTGGTCTGGTGGCTAAGGTTTCGGCTGCTGATCCGCAGTTCGCAGGCTGGAATCCCGGCGGTGGCGGCTGCATTTTCGATGGAGGCGGAAGTTCTGTAAGGCCGTGTGCTCAGATTTGGGTGCACGTTAAAAATCCCCAGGTGGTCGAAATTTCCGGAGCCCTCCTCTACAGCGTCTCTTATAATGATATGGTTGATATGAAACGTTAAATCCTACATATATTTATATCCAACAAGCGAAAGACACGACAGCGAAGGAGAACATCCAGGCATGACAAGTGCTGAACATATCAAACGCAATATTTATGGCTGAACCCCTACTTTAAACACACGCACACACACACACACAGAGAGAGAGAGAGAGAGAGACCAGCTATGCACAAAAAATTTATCCTATCTGAGTCGTTTCGCAGTGCACATACAAAACACAAACTCAAGAAGCGTGTCAAGAAGCAGCAAACAGCACACTTTAAAAAAACACCAAAATATCAGCTGCACGTGCGTCCACTACGTAGCCACCACAATTCACCTGTAAGGAAAATTGAGGGACGATTTACTCACAGTACTTTGCCCTATTTTGTGGCTCTTTTAAAGGCTCCTAAAGCTTGACGTTTAATCTTATTTTACCTTTGCCAATTACACTCACTGATTTGAAATCCCGGTGGCACAGGGCCCAAGTAGACTTAAGTTTCTACTAAGCCCATGTCATCAGGGAGTTGTATGCGGCAGTGGCGTAGTCATGGGTTGTCACACAAGACCTATGCTCCTCTCCCTTCCAATTTTCAAAGACGATCGTCTTTCTTGGGGATTATCAACGCAAAAGTTTTGGTCTGTCTGTACATTTGTCTGTTTGTCTGCCCTGAACGGTACATTCATTATCATCATCATTATCATCATCAGCCTGGCTACGTCCACTGCAGGACAAAGACCTCTCCCATGTTCCGCCAGTTAGCCCGGTCCTGAGCTTGCTGCTGCCGGTTTATACCCGCGAACTTCTTAATTCCATCCACCCACCTGACCTTCTGTCTCCCTCTACCTGCTTCCGTTCTCTGGGAATCCAGTTTTTTACCCTTTATGACCAGCGGTTATCCTGTCTTCGCGCTACATGCCCGGCCCATGTCCATTTCTTCTTCTTTATTTCAACTATGATATCCTTAACCCCCATTTGTCCCCTAATCCACTCTGCTCTCTTCTTGTCTCTTAAGGTTATACCTACCATATTTCTTTCCATTGCTCGCTGCGTCGTCCTCAATTTACGCTGAACCCCCTCTGTCAGTCTCCAGGCTTCTTCTCCGAAGCTAAGTACCGGCCAGATACAGCTGTTATATACCTTTTTCTTGAGAGATAGTGGCAATCTACCATTCATAAATTTAGAGTGCTTGCTGAATGTGCTCCACCCCATTCCTATTCTTCTAGTTACTTCAATCTCGTGGTTCGGCTCTGCGGTTATTACCTGCCCTATGTAGACATTGCCAAATTAACACTTGAAGTGCACTATTACATAACTCAAAGCAATGCTCTTTTCCAAGGTTGTTGTACATTACTTTCGTTTTCTGCAGATTAAATTTAAGACCCACCTTTCTGCTCTCCTTGTCTAACTCCACAGTCATAAGTTGCAATTCTTCCCCTGAGTTACTCAGCAATGGAATGTCATCGGCGAAGCGCAGGTTACTAAGGTACTCCCCAATAACTCTTTTCCCTAACTGTTCCCATTCTAGGCTTCTGAAAACCTCCTGTAAGCACGCGGTAAATAGCATTGGGGAGATTGAGTCCCCCTACCTTACACCCTTCTTGATTAGTATTCTGTTGCTTTCTTTATGAAGCACTGTGGTCGCAGTTGATTCCTTGAATATTTTTTCCAGAATGTTTATATATACTACTTCTACGCCCTGATTTCGCAGTGTCTGCATGACAGCCGATATTTCTACTGAATCAAACGCCTTCTCGTAATCTATGAAGGCTATGTATAGTAGTTGGTTATATTCTGAGCTATTCTCTATTACCTGATTGACAGTATGAAAGTGGTCCATTGTTGAGTAGCCTGTTCGAAATCCTGCTTGTTCCTTTGGTTGATTGAATTTTAATGTTTTCTTGACTCTGTTAGCAATTACCTTTGTAAATAGCTTATATACTACAAAGAGCAAGCTGATCGGCCTGTAATTCTTCAAGTCCTTGTCATCTCCTTTCTTATGTATTAGGATGAGAATAGCGTTCTTCCAAGACTCTGGTACTCTTCCCGTCAGGACACATCTCGTGAACAGGGTGGCTAGTTTTTTTTTGACAAAATCTGTTTTCCCTCTTTCAGCAGATCTGATGTTACCTAATCCTCACCAGCAGCTTTGCTTTTTTGCATGCTCTCCAAAGCTTTTCTGACTTCAATCATTACTGGTGGGGTGTCATCTGGGTTATTGCTGGTTCTTATAGTATTAGGTCGTGGTTGTCTCGGCTGCTGTAGAGATCGCTGTAAAACTCTTCCGCTATTTTAACTATTCTATCCATATTGGTAGTTATTTTGCCTTGTTTTTTCCTTAGTGCATACATCCGATTTTCGCCAATCCCAAGTTTCGTCTTCACTGCTTTGATGCTTCCTCCGTTTTTCAGAGCGTCTTCAATTCTCTCCATGTTATACCTTCTTACATCGCAAACCTTACGCCTATTAATCCACTTAGAAAGTTCTGCCAGTTCTATTTTGTGTGTTGTACTTGAGACTTTCTTGATTTGACGCTTCTTAATTAGATTCTTCGTTTCCTGGGAAAGCTTGCCAGTGTCCTCTCTAACTACCCTGCCTCCAAACTCCACTGCACACTCCGCAATGATACTCGTCAGAATATTATTCATTGTATCTACGCTAAGGTTGGTTTCCTCACTAGGAGCTGAGTACCTGTTCCGAAGCACCACTCTGACTTCCTGTGCTTTCCCTCTCAGTACTAGTTCATTGATTGGCGTTCTTGCGTATCAGTTTCAGTCGTTCCTTCTTCAAGTCTAGGCGAATTCGAGACCATACCATTCTATGCTCACTGCATCGTACCTCACCAACCACTTCCACATCCTGCACGATTCCTGGGTGTGCACTCATTAAAAAATCTATTTGTTCCTATTTTCGCCATTAGGGCTCCTCCATGTCCACTTGCGGTTTCCTCGTTTTTGGTAAAAGGTATTCACAATCCGTAAATTATTGTGTTCTGCGAATTCTACTAGTAGTTCTCCTCTGGAATTTCTAGTACCGATGCCATAATCTCCTACTGCCTGGTCTCCAGCCTGCTTCTTCCCTACCTTTGCACTTAAGTCACCCATCACTATATTATACAGAATTTCTACCTTACTCATTGCCGATTCCATGTCTTCTATTCTTTTATCTTTTATCTTTCTTTATGTCTTCTATCTTTTATTCAGTTTAATTACGATACCTACCACCCTTTCATTAATGCTATAGTATTCCTCTATGTTGCCAGCTATGTTTCTGTGAATTAGGAACCCCACTCCCAGTTCTCTTCTGTCTGCTAAGCCCCTGTAGCAAAGGACGTGCCCATTCTGTAGCACCGTATAGGCCTCATCTGTCCTCCTAACCTCACTGAGCCCTATTATATCCCATTTAACATCCTCTAGCTTCTCGAATAGTACAGCTACACTTCCCTCACTAGATAAGGTTCTAGCGTTAAACGTTGCAAGTTCAGGTTCTAATGGCGGCCTGTCCAAATCTAGAGATTCTTGGCACCCTCTACTGTGTTGCAGATCTGACCGCCGCCGTGGTCAGTTGCTTCGCAGCTGTTGGGGACTGAGGGCCATGAGTTATTTGACGTATGAATATGGGAAGTAGTGGCCAGATACTGCATTAGGGTGGCCAATCCTTCTTTTGTGAGGGAGTGCGTTCCCGTCGGTGGTTACCGGTGAGGCCCCACCCAAGGCCTGTTAATGCAGTTCCATCACCAAGCGGATTTTTTTATCCACTTTGGAACTGCGCCGCACCGGGATTTGAACCTCGGACCTTTTGCATTCGAGGCGGATGCTCTAAACGCTATGCCATCGCCGCACTAACGGTACCTTAAACGCCACCAAAGGGGACAAACGATACCCCCAAACGGCAGATCCTATCCACAGCGCCCACCAATATTGCTAAAGGTTGAGCGTTGATACTTGTGCGATTGTCAATTAAACAGCAAATGATGCGGATATCTGAGGCACAGTAACAACACGTCAAAATTATGTATGCGTATTTTTTACTAGAAAAGCATGCATAAGCAATTCTAAGGACCGTAGCATTTATGACGCTGCACTGCCCATGCAAAGTTTGCGCGAAAAGGCAAGTTTTTCCAACGCTTCTCTAACACGACATGGTGGTGGCACCTACCCGTCACCTTGCGTTCTACACCTTATCACCTCAGACACGGGCGCGCACGCCACGCGCTTCATTTTTCAGGACAACTGCCAGATAGCGCTCATGTCTCACGTGTGACGCGAGTTGATGCACTCGTTCGCCTCCGCTGCCTGCTCGAGGCACTCTAACGCAGTGCCTCCAGAATACCATTCACCGAATTTCTTGCGTAGAACATCAAATAAACGTTTTGTTCAGTCTCTCCAGGCGCAAGACTGTCATCTTTCGACGAAATTTATGTATAACATGCTGATACGGGGTCTTTTTTTCAGCATGGCATACAGAAAAAAATGACTGTTTCAAGAAGGTGCCCTTCTTATTAAGCCAAGAAGCTGCTCTTGCCCCCTCGAAAAATATTTCTGCCTTCTCCCCTGACCCCGCCGTAGTGGTCTAGTGGCTAAGGTATTCGGCTGCTGACCCACGGGTCACGGGATTAAATCCCAGTTGCGGCGGCTGCATTTTCGATGGAGGCAAACTGTAGGCCTGTTTCCTGAAATATCGGTGCATTTTAAATACCCCAGGTGGTCGAATTTTTTGGAGCTCTCTACTACGCGTCCCTCACAATCATATGGTGGGTTTCGGACGTTAAACCCCACATACCCAGCAGCCTTCGCCCCTGAACTGCGATGTTTACGAGGCCGGTGATTGAAAGCTGGGCCCAGCCGACCGCTCAAGACACGGCCGCAAGACAAGGCAATCGAAACTTACGTAGCTTTAAAATGAAGGCTTTGGCTGCAACTCACATATCAAGTTAGCGTGTCATTGGAAAAGAATACGTAAGATATGCCATGCAAGTTGTGAAACCTTCATTGCAAAAAAGAAGAAAACAGGGCAAACTGTCGCCTGTGATGACGTGACACCTCAGTTTTCCTCGCTGAATTCGCAGTTACAGATAGTGGGTGCACGTGGAGCAGATAATTTGGCATTACTGTTTCTCGGCTTTGTACTGTTAAATGTGCAACGTCCCATGGCTCAAACAGCCTACTTACACCTGCGTTGGTGGTTTGGGCATGTTGCTGCTTTCTTTAGTAAAAATTTATTTGGAAGCCCAGAACTTCTCCTGCCTGGTTCCTTCGCTGTCTTCGTGTTTTTTTTTCTTTCTTTCTTTGCAAGTATTTAACTAAAAATCATCCCGATTATAGGCATGCGAGCCTAACAACTTCCCTCCCCACCCCACGCACACTATTTCGCTTCTTCCGAAATTCTTCCATCATTCACATACACGAAGGTCTTCATCAACGTGCGACGATAACGAAAGATGTGTTGCCGCTTTCGCCTACAAAATGTGTACACCCATCAAACCTCTTTGAGCACGATGTACAAAAAATTCAGGAATTTATTTTGAATTTCGAGAACGATGAGTGCCACGCTCCAATTTTTAACCTAGATAACCAGATGTATTTAGGATAGCCAGAGTTGATATATAGCCTGTGAAAACGGCCGAATAAAAAGAACACCTATACATGACATATCTAGATTACCAACAGAGATTCCACTCTTACTTCTTTACGTAGACAAGGATACACGTGTGTGCACCATAGCCGATGTATCGATATTCCACAGCCGCTCTTAATCTCGAAAAACACAGGAGGATTACCCCTAACACTAACAAAACTGAAGTCGTGCTCTGAACCCTCTCTCAAATTTCTTGTTTTTCTTTCTGATTTGATGGACCCTTGTAGAAAGAAGGTGTGCTGATGATAGGTGGATCGTGGCCTTAGTGATTAGCGCTGTTCTCGCAGATTATGTCGAAAAAAAGAGAAGAGGATGGAAAGTGTTTTATTGACAATAAAAGGAGGCGCAACCCCTCTGCGGTGATAAGCGGTACTTTCAGACCATACTAAGATATCACAGTGTCGTATGGTTTGCACCTAATCAAGTCACAATCAATCGTACTGAAGAAGTATGTGGTCAATATTGTGGTTTGTCTGACCCCCTAAACCACTCTGATCAGGCCGGTCTGACCTTTATATCGCGCAAATATCAACTGCATGTCTGGATCCGTATGCCACGCATCGAAATAATTTGCACACTGCATAGCCTGTAGATCCATTCGCCCTTTGTGGAATGGGGAACGTTGCCGTAACAAGCGGTCAAAGTCTGCACGAACTAGTGATTGCCCGTCGCTGTCACAACTTCCGGTTGTCGCCGTTCAGCTAAATATTACAGTTTGTATGCTCAATTTGCGTACACTTTATGAATGAATACTTCTTGAGAACGTGAAAGCGGAAACTTGCCGGAAAAGAGGACTGGTGTGGTGACCTACGTATTGCTCTTTTTTATTTATCGATATGTGGTGTTTAACGTCCAAAACCACTATATGGGTATGAGAGACGCGGTAGTGGAGGGCTCCGGAAATTTATACCACCTGGGGTTCTTTAACGTGCACACAAATCTGAGCACACGGGCTTACAACATTTCCGCCTCCATCGGAAATGCAGCCGCCACAGCCGGGACTCAAACCCGCGCCCTGCGGGTCAGCGGCCCAGTACCTTAGCCACTAGACCACCCCGGTGTGGCTGCGCTTTTTTATTAGCATGACGTACAGGGACATGCACATGTAGTTCACTGTAGCTCATACGCAAGAGCTTATACAGGTTTACCCTGAGGTCCAGCACAGAGAAAGATTGGTCGATTCAGTTCAGCAGCGGTGTGTGCGGCTGTGTTGTCCCCGGGCACAGCTGTATGCATCGAAATCCAGATAATTTCTATCGACCTTGCTGATTTTCTCTACCTACGAAGGACTCTTTGAATAGCGGCAGCTGTAGCATACTCCGAGGCTCGGTGGAATATTTCCGAGAAAGCAGCGTCTCAGTCAGTAACCACACGAGACGGGCGTCTGTATAGTGTATGGGAGGCTTGCAGTCGTTCCCCATGTGCCAAGGCGTTCTCCATGCATAACGGGTATAGTTGGGTAGATGGAACCTGTAGGCCCCAGTGTACTGGGTGGTCTGCGTGCAAATCAATGATATACAAGCTTCGCCAACGGAGAGAGCAGCATCTGTGTAGATATCAATGGTATCTAACTAAGCTCGCTTCCCTGAGTTGTGGCGTACCATGAACCTGGCGGGCAGTATCATTGAGACGAGATATGGGACGATAGAACCATCGAGAGGCTATCGACACTGTCGACACACTGTCTACAAAGCAAATGACATTGCTGGAAGTCAACTCATCGGTGCTAACGACGTGGTGTGGGTATACAACAGATGAGATATTACTCCCCAAATTGGCAATGGATTTTTGGGAGGTCACATTTATTTACGAGATACAACATGACGGAGAATATTACGTGGCTTCTGGCTAGAGTGCGTTGAAAGTGTGAAGTGTTCTGTGAAAGATATATAGATGGAGTTGAACAAAAATATCAAGTCAGGTGCCCGTGAAATGAGGACAGTAGGCGACTGGAAGTTTACATGATCTATCATAGTGTGAAAAAAGTTGCCATGCTTTGGACGCCATGCAAGCTATCACAAGTTTTAACAAACAATGAGAACCAGAAATAAAGGACCACATGCACTACTTCCAATGTCATTAGATTCACCGAATGAAATCACAAATCTTATGAATCACACACCTACTTCATGTGGTGGTTTGTGCAAAGGACAGACGCGGCGCACAGAGAGCATGAAACAGTCTGCCACAAAGGGGGAGGAGGCTTGCCGGCTCAATCCAGGGTGCGCGGTTGCACGCCCGTTTTTAATAACACCCAGCAACAAAATAAATGCGCGAGGGATCTGATGGACGCATATCGAACGTTTCAAAAACCAAACGAAATCATGATCATGATCACGTACCTTTGATATTTTTCTCACGAAAAGTAGTAGTTAAGTTTTCCTTCTTGTTCGTTGATCTCCTTGATGTGGATTGAAGTCCCGTCAAGGAGATGATCGGCGTCGATGAAGCAGGAGGCAGGTTGGAGGCAGGAGGCAGGTATATTACAGCGAAATATTTACAGTCATATGTACATCTTGCCGAAGCACACTCATGATAACACAGACATCAACAGCGTCTTACTCTTCTACTTAACTTTTCTTAAGTTAGAGCCTAGAACACTGTTACTACATACAATGTACTTAGTCTCACTGTTCGACCATCAAGTGGTTACGGCCCAGACAAAAGTTGCATCGTACGGAGTCGTACTGATCTATCAGTTAGCCCCGCCGCGGTGGTCTAGTGGCTAAGATACTCGGCTGCTGACCCGCAGGGCGCGGGTTCTCGAATCCCGGCTGCGGCGGCTGCACTTCCGATGGAGGCGGAAATGTTGTCGGCCCGTGTGCTCAGATTTGGGTGCACGTTAAAGAACCCCAGGTGGTTTAAATTTCCGGAGTCCTCCACTACGGCGTCTCTCATAATCATATAGTGGTTTTGGGACGTTAAACCCCACATATCAATCAATCAATCTATCAGTTAAGTGATTGCAGCCTCGACTGAAGAGAAACGGATTCCATCCAGTCCTAAGTATCTTGCGGTAACAAAGAAAAGGGGGAGGTGGCCACTGCTGGTGCCCCTCAACATCCTCTCATCCAATCTGTTTCCACTCAGATTAAGTCACTCCCTACTGGGCTGACCTTACTCTCGACAGCAGCGCTTCTGCAGTTTAAACAGGCGTTTTGGTACTCTTTCCCGTCATGTCTCTCTCTCTCTCTCCACACCGATCTATCAGTTAAGTGATTGCGCGCGGAACGTTATTGCCCCCGCAGGTAGCAAGCGGCCTTTGACTTTCTCCGCTTTCCTTGTGTTCGGGTCGTGCATCGCTGCGACTTCGAGCCGATCGCCAGGGCAGAGCGTGTCGCCTACTCCCACTGAACTCGCGCCCGGCAGCGGAGGCAGGACGGGGTCGCTTAATCCCATTGTGCGTTTGCCCCTGGCAGCGGCGACTTGTCTCTAAACCACAAACATTCCAAGCCGGTTGGCAGAGCGGGTTCGTTTCACATTGTGTGTTTGCCCCTGGCAGCGGAGGAGACGGACGTAGTTTGCATTCCAGAGGATAAGTGGTGTACAGTTACTCGGGCACACCGAGAGAGAGTCGAGAAAGAAGCTTTGTATAACGTAGCTTCCCGCGCTGTCGTCCCATGCTCAAATGAAGCAATTTGCGACCTTGCCGAGAGAGATCCGGGAAAGAAGCTTTGAATAACGTAGATTCTGGTGCTGTCCCATCCGCACGATCAACTTATGAGCGGCCAAACATAACACGTCCCCCCTAAAGTGTATACTGGGCTGTCTTACGCTCAGTGATACGATAAAGCACTGCCGCGATTAAGTCACTGGACTTTCTAACCACACAACAGTTGTACGCAAGCATCAAACACAATTGCAAG